>OX381709.1:17371980-18571980 GCA_947462335.1 Harmothoe impar
ACCTTTGATCCTACCCACTGCATATAAAATGGCCGATCCTACCCACTGCATATAAAATGGCCACGCTCTAACCTGTCCTCAAGATGATCTCATCACCATACAATAGGGAAGGTACCCTGCTTCAAATTGAGGCCATGCACACATGATACATCATAGAGGAATTGAGGTCAGGGACATTGGCATCTTCAGCAGAGGGACCACGGGGACATTTGATATATTTACAGATACATTTGTGCATTGTGTGGACCCTACATGCTGGTTAGTTACTTACAAGCCCTATATCGATGTATCATTTTAACAACAATTACACATAGCGGCATCATGTCACACTTAAATGCTAATATGTGCGCAGCTCCTATGTGAAATTTAACAAAAAAGAAAATCTTACTACTCTCCTCTCAATGGGATATGGGGATTGAAAAATGCACTATGTGACCCTAAAAGGGTTAAGAAATGAAAATAGTAAGCCTGAATATGGTCTTTTAGTCATGGCTTCATTATCCTCACTTACTTAATCAATTACGCTTGACCATCTTTTTTCAACATAACTTGGGGTCCCATATAAATGATATTGATCAGGCAAGGATACTTGAGTTTATAGCAGAGAAATCAGTTTTCACCCTGTAAATGAGGTTTAATTGCTTGAAGAGAACTTATGACATCATGTCAAACACTATTTTGCACAGCAAGGGACACCACTTGGACAATCAACTGTGTTAATTTTTGAGGATGTCAGACAGCAAATACGATAGCATTTATTCACCTCTGACATGACATCTCAAGTTTCCCTTCCTGAACATTTCAGGATGCCAAAACTATTATAAGCTAGTGAAGGGATGCTAGGGGAATATACAGGGGAAGGGACAGGTGGACTATTTGAATTAGCAACTAAGAAATGTGTTCAAATCAGTCAGAGGGGTGCATTCATTGGGATTATGTAATCTAAAAATAATTCTAGAGGCCCTTACATTGTTCTAGCTGCATTCATGGACACCGAAACATTCAATAAGTCTATATAAAGGGGATAGGTACCTATGCAACTTTGATGATACCAATATTTATTCCCATTATTGAGGCTTTTGATGATTTTTATCGTTTCTAGCAAAAATGGTTGCCATGGCAACAAGAAATTGAATTTTCAAATGACAATACTGGTCAATTTTCAGATTTACCCATAAAGATTCGACATACCAACTTTCACGCTTGTATCGCATTTTGCATGATTCCTATATTATCTGGCCCACTATATTGACCTTGACACATTTTATTATTTTCTGACTGATGGAACAATGCCATTGCCATTACCACTGAGATTCTACATGAAGTGGGAGCTTCCTCAGTATTCATGAAGGGAACCATGAACATTGGATACTCTCACATGCTTTTATTATTTTCAATTTGAAATAGGCACATAAAAGCATCATCAATTTGCATTTCTTGCAGAACCTTTCAGTAGCTTTTCAATCAAACTGAACTCCCCTTTCTCCAGCCATGCCATTCAGAACCACCAATCCATAATACAAAGGGAATCTGATTTCATAGACAAAATCAAACTTTTCCCTCGAAATGAAAACCAAATGCTTGGACAGAAAATGACTACACAAGCAACAACCCTTGAAACCCAATCCCTTCCTGCATTTTTATCTGGAACTATTGCCAGATGCCCTATCCCTCTGTTCCTCATCCCAAGGCCCATCCTCATTCTTAACTATTTAAGTCTGCATAGTGCTTTTATGTGACCCTTTGTTGTCATAATGAAATGAAAATTATTTGCCAATACAGCATTCATGCATCATGCCATTAATACCTTTTAGTAGTGCATCCACATCATAGGGTTAAGCTGATGCATTTATTCAGCTCTGGTGAGTATACTAACCAGGCAGCATTCAAGAATCATGATAACAAAAGGTATAGCACTGTAAAGCAGTATGTGATCCTTAATGGGTAAATCAGTGTCTGTTTTATACCAACTGCCGGCAACAAGATTACCAGGAGCAGTGCAGCCAGCCGACCACTAAGATAATGGTCTTCTTTCATATGAGTGATCTACACATGCAGGGAATAATTAAGCCTAACCTTGGACAGGATTGGTGTTATGAAGATTTATGTGGTCCACATTTTATTTGTTTTATTGATATTGTGTGGATTCAATTGCACTGGTTCAGACTGGGAGCTTGTCCTACTGGTGTCTGAAGCTGCTGGAAGCCAGCACATGATCCTCAGTTTGTGGCAGTATTAGTTCTAATGTTAATCCTGAGAGTGCAATGAACTCATCTCAATACGAGTAGTGGGATTGGCTCTTTATTTGCTGATTTTTACATTCAATGTGACAATGTCACAACCTTTCACACTCCTTTGACCCCTCACCCACGTTATTGAAGTCAGCTGTAATTCTATTTTCATTGAAAAACAGGAGCGTATTGCCCAATATAATTATTATGAATTGCATAAACTACAGGATCATATGTTCAGCTAACCCGGGGCTCCTTACTAACACATATATATATATATATATATATATATATATATATATATATATATATATATATATATTTATATATATATATATATATATATAGCCTTACCCTCTCATGGTATGGGACAGATAGAATACAAAATAGTCCAACCATAATTTTACAGGTGATTTAACCTCTCAAGTACCATATACCGATCTCTCCCCCCCCCCCCGCACCACTGTTGCTAGTTGGCATTTTAATTACAAAGTGTCATGTGATTTACATCTTAAGTGGTTATGAATCTTTGTCTTACCTTGTGCCCTAATGCTTTGCAAGGTGCCAACTATTGCAGTCTTTTGTACCCAAAGACAACATTGAGTCAACAAAAAGTAGAAATATGCTGATGCTCTTGGCGCCCACCTTACATACAGCACCTTAGTGTTGCCGGTCCCATTGACAGATCCAGGGGGTGCGACGGGCCACGCCCCCCCCAAAAAAAGGGGAAAAAAGAGAGAAGAGAAAGGAGAAGAAGAGGGAAAGACATTGTGGAGTATGATTCACAGAGCCTAGCTGAGGGCCTCTAATCTGGAGAGCTGGAGGGAGGGGACTGGGTTTTAAAATATTGTGTCCTAAAATATGTGAGAATGCACCAATTCAAGTCTAAATCAACAACATTTTGTTGAGGGGCATGCCCCGAAACCCCCCTAGTATAGCTAATGCGCTTTGCTCACGGGAAACAGATAGTGTCTCCGGGTTGGCCAGGTTTGGGCCCCCCTAGACAATCCTGGATCGGCCACTTGGTCCGGGAGGACTGGCAGACGAAGAGGTGTGGGAGCTACCCTTGCTTGACCGAATATGACACAGAACCAGGGGGAGATTCCCTCCACAACTTACAGAGTGCCATGTGGCCAACCCAGAGCCAATCCAGGTTAGTGTTTACAATGTTGCTAAGGTGTTTCCCAAAACTAAAACTACATACAACACATTGGTACAGTCCCAGGTAGAAACATATCATGATAAGTATCATGATTTATCATGCTAAACCATCATAAATCATGATCTATCATGATAATTCATGATTAATTGTGTTTTCTTCTTCCATGATCAATCATGATAAATCATACTTTATTATGATATTACCTCTTGAGATGAGAAATCATGGTTAATCATGTTTTCTTCTACCATGATTAATCATGATTAATCATACTATATTATGATCTTACCTCCTGAGAGGCGAAACCATGATAAATCATGTTTTCTTCTATCATGCACTCAAGGTCTGGCTGACTTATGTTATACCACATAGACCCTTACCAAAATGTGATATTGAAATATTGGGGTTATCCTAACTCGTCTGGTCTTTGCTGAGCTGTAGCAACTGGTTATTGATGTCTCCGGACTGTATAGAGAATTGTAACAATTCTAGTGTAAGCATTCTTATAATCTGAACTTGAAACATGCAGAGGAACTGAACTTTTTTTGGTCCACTCTGCCTCCTCTGTCTGTTCTGCTGCCGTGATCCCACTTGATGTACCCTAATTGTTCTTTCCTAGTTCCTACATAGTAATTGATTTTAATACTGAACTATACTATATGTTTTTAACCTTGCCTACTTATTGTGTAATTGTCTTAGAGTGATTGAGTCTTCCCTATGATTGCAATGGCATTAGTATAGACTGTGAATTTAAACTGCAATTACCTCAACAATCTCTACAGGGAGACACTGTAATAAACTGATCTGAGAAATATTACATCATGTTATGTCAACAATCATATTTAGATGCAACTACAAGGAAGAATTTCCGTAGTATATTGTATTTGGTCTACAAACGACAACTACACTCCTTGATAATGTAACTTATCCACAATCACTTTGTATATATTGTGTCGGATAAATAAAAACCTTTCAAACAAAAAATGATAAATCATTATAAATCATACTTTATTGTGATATTACCTCCTGAAAGGTGCAATCACGATAAATCATATATTATTCTATCATGATAAATCATGATAAATCATAAATTATCCTGATCTAGCCTCCTCAGAGGGAAAACATGATTTAACATAATTTATTCATAATAAATCATGATTTATCATGATTGTGACTGTAGATAGGGAAACATGATTTTATCATGGTTTTACCTTACTAAATTTGACCGAAGTATATCATGATTTATCATGATCTTATCCATTGAGAGAGAAAACATGAGTTATCATGATTTTACCTAACCATGATTAAATATAATATCATGACTTATCATGATTTTATCCATGGGAGAGAAAACATGATATAGCATGATTTTGCCTGACTGTGATTAATCATATTATATCATGATTTATCATGATCTTATCCATTGAGAGAGAAAACATGATTTATCATGATATTACATAACCATAATTTATCATAATACATCATGATTTATCATGATCTTATCCATTGAGAGAGAAAACATGATTTATCATGATTTTACCTAACCATAATTTATCATGATTATCAGGATTTAGCATGATCATACCCATTGAGAGAGAAAACATGATTTATCATGATTTTACCTAACCATTGTTAATCATGATATATCATGATTTATCATGATTTAATCCATCGGGGAGAAAACATGATATAGCATGATTTTACCTGACCATGATTAATCAAAATATATCATGATTTGATATGATCTCACCCATTGAAAGAGAAAACATGATTTATCACAAGTTTACCTAACCATATTTAATCATAATGTATCATAATTTATCATGATTTTAACTGTTAAGAGAAAACATGATTTATCACGATTTTACTTGAACATGATTGATCATAATATGATATCATGAGTTATTAGGATCTCTCCCAGTGATGGGGAAAACATGATTTATCATGATAAATATCATGATTAAATCATAATATGCATCATGGTAAAGTATGATAAATCATGATAAAGTCATGATATATATCATGATAAATTATAATAAATCATAATAAAGTGTGAAAAATTATGATATTTTGTGGCAAATTTCCTGTTGTAAATCATTCAATATCATGATTTATTCTGATAATAATCATATTATATCATGTTATTTATCATAATAAATCACGCTTTAAAAATCATGATTTCCGCGAAAAAACTGTGTTTTATTCAACATGATAAATCATGCTAATTATCATAATTTTTTTCTACCTGGGGTGCTATATATGATCTCTGCAGGAGCTGCTACCTGTCCCTATGTACCCAGAGCTCATCTCCAGATTCTGTCAATCAAGGCATTTATTACTAGATCAGTGGGCTTGGTGAATTTTCATACAAAAGCCTTTTTTTCTTACAATGCACGAATAACCTATACTTTTGACTTGTAAGTACTATTTTCTTTAGGATTAAACAAATGTTCAATGCAAGGTCGGAAATCTATTTGGTCTTGAATTCTTGAATGGACTATATCTTATTTAGACCCTCCTAGGTTTTGCCCTATTTCTCATTGAGGGCATCTTCTTTAACATCAATCCCGCCCCCAACTGGCAATAAATAACCCAAACTTTAACATCTCATATATATATATATATCATATTCAGAGAACCATAGTATTCCATATTGCCCGGTACTGAAACGTATGTAGGACAAAATAAATGGTAATGCACCTAGTAATAAGCTGGAGGTTATCATAGCTTTAAAAGTCTCCCATGCTTCTCCTACTCTTCCAAGAATCATTATCTGTTTTTCTTAGAGCTAATTTCTCTTCTGTTCAGAGAATATTTTTAGTTAAACTTTTATTGAAAATGCCATTCTTGGAAATATTCCCGTCACCTGTTGCATATTCATGATAAGTTGAAGTGAAAATCACTTGATTGTCCCCTTCATACCTCGGAGTTAGTGGTGTTTGCCCCCCCCCCCCCCCCTCCCCTGTATAAAATAACCCGAGGTGTCCTGTCTCTGACTGGTAAGAACTTCACTGAGTATTCACACTTACTTCATCAAAACCCCATCAAAAACTCATTTATGTGAATTCACCAGCAAGTATTGAACCTGGAAATGGCCATTGCATGATAAGTAGTGACAACACTACATGGAGTATATCTTGTAAGAAGATTTCAAAAGGACAAATGTCCATCATATATTCAATATCTATATTATAACACCAAATAATTATATTATATTATCATAATTGTCAGACCGCCTGGAGAAAACCTGTGCTACTATGAGATACAAATTTATCGAATATCATGAAAATGAATAAAATTTGTTTCAAACAAAAAAGAAAAAATATATGGGACATATATAATGTTGCAATGATATTATGGATATGCAATGATATTATGGATATATACTTATATAGGTTTCTCTTAATCCGTGAAATATACTGGCTCCAGGTTGTGTAACATAGATCTACTTATATAATATGAGGCAATGTTCATGAACCAGCCTGTACAGGTGCATAGGAAGTTATCTAAAAGTAATGAGGTTCACAATAGCCACTTACCAAATCGCCATAGTACAATGAAAGCCTTCTCTAGTGATGCTGAATGGTTTTGAGGATGTGGGGGGGGGGGGGTGTAGAGTGGGGAGGCGGGGGGTGTTCTTCTAGTATGGCCTACTGCTTCCAAATAATCCAAGAGGTAACACTAAAGGGGTTTCTGACACTTTTTTACCAATTTCACTTTTAGGTTTGACCTTTTTTGCGGTTGATCAATAAATGTAGGTTGTTACGCCCTGCAAGGTTATGCTAATTAGAGATCTGACAGAAGTGGTTGGTGATCTCGTTTCACCAATTAAATACCAGGAATAAGAGAGGTTTACCTGCAATTGGTTTTATATCCTGAGAGACCTATCTGAGGACTACTGAGAGACCCAATGTAGTAGGTAGAGCTAGTTGGAGTTGACCTTGGATATACAGGACCAGAGGATAAAGGTTAATTGGTTTCCAGTGCATTACCAGTGGGATGCTGGGACTGTCGGGGTTTTCTATCTAGGGAATTCATTGCGGGGTCCCCTCTCAATGGGACAATTTTAATAGGTCACACACCAAGTTACATCTCAGTCTAAACCTACTACTCCTAGCCACAAAGGCCTTTTAGATTGTGATTTTCCATAAATTATACTTTCACATGCATAACCTGCCCCACACACTCTCAGAAGTAGCTGTAGGTGCACAGCGATTTATACTCTAGCTGCACCAAGGTATTTTTGGTTTCAAAACCAAAAATGCCTCCTTTAATACTGTAAATCTACAGTAAAACCCGCTGTGCAGCTACAGCTACTTCTGACAGTGTAGCTTATATATATTATATGGGTTAACCTTGACTAGCTGGTACACAATGTCGGATGGTCAGTAGAAACACTACACACTGTAACTGCATTCCCTTATGTTGTGCTATCAATGGTTGGGATCAGTTATGTCGATTCAGTTAATAGATGTACCTGTGGGTGTACCATCATGTAGCTTACCTGTCACAGATAGGTGACTTGGTGCTAGCCTTTGCACCTGGCTAGGGTCATCATTGACACATTTACTAGATTGTTCTTTTTTATAAGCTATCAATCACACAGTGACTAGCAAATTATGATGCAGCCTCTGGGAGCTGAGCGGTGATAACCCTGGACAAATTTGCTTTACATTTATGTTCGCTTTGGTGTTTGGATACGTGATATCTAAAAAGTATAAGATGATTAGATATGTGCCATAAACTGGGAAAAGGGGAACTTCTATTAATGTTAATCTAGTTACACATATGGCATTAATGTGGAAACATGGGAAATACTATTCTGCTTCCCTGCCAATTTTAAGAAGAAATTGATGAAGATACAAAAGAGACATTGACACAAACTCTCAATGTAAAAAGGTAAGCCCAAGGTTAGTGAACTGTGTGGGCTCTACCTTTGGGAGTACACTGGTAATGTAATGACTCTAGCCCTCAGCTATTTGTCAATGGCTGGTACAGTGATGGCCAACACAACAAAGGGTAATGAGGGCTGCAGTAATCATGACCATACCTAGAGGCAATCTATAGAGCACACTCACAATCAATATTTTGGGAAAGCAGGACAACTGGTCAGTCTAGCAAATGGGATGCCATAAATAATATGCAAAGTGGGGTGGAGAAACATAGCAAGAGAGACTATTTCAAAACGTCTGTTTCTACATAAACATTGATGTATTGTCTCTCTGTGACACATCATAATCTCTATCCAAATTATTTATCATACAATGTTATCATGATATATAAGTACAAAATGTATGATCTGTAATATTTATTGGGAACAGTATGGGAAATATGGCTATGGGAGTAATGGTCACAGACAGATATTTGAACCCTCCCCACATTTGGTCTGCACAGGCTACATTCCTTTTGCCACATGAAATGGTCACCATTTGGATTCAGCGGTCAATAATATGTAGGTGTTTGTGAGGTCAGGGGTCAAGGGTGAAGGTCAGCTACTGCCAGAGGATACCTGGACCACAAAAGGGTGTCCTAGACTGGGGACAGGTTAGTAGAGAGGGTGTGTCTACCATGACATGAATAAAAGAGGGCTGTCTGATGGAGCTTCTTGCCAATGGGAGAAACTAAGCTCAGAGGCCAGTGCCATTTGATCCAGGAAAGGACCAAATTGTCTCATATAAGATATGGAGGATGACTTATGGCTATATTACAGTGTCTCTGTAGGCCTCAAAGTCTATGATTGGAACTCATGGGAAAAATAATAAGTAATTATATAGCTGCAGTCAAGGCTTGGTTTATTTTACATCTATCTCAGCATATTGACAGGGACAGAGAGAGTGACAGAGGCAGAGACAGTGAGAGAAATAGACAGGTGGAGGGATACAAAGGGATAGAGATCCATACATATATTAAATGACATTGACATTGGACGTGCCAATCTAGTATCAAAGTTATATTATTGAATCTGATTCTCAATGCATTTATCACACATAATATCTGTCTGTCTCAAAATATCAAGACGTCATTCAGCAGCTTGAACACTCAGTCCAGCTTCCTACCCCTCCATCAACTCACATCTTACTATTGGCACATTGGCGCAGCACTGGTTTTACCCCACTGTTTTACACCACACCAATTAAATGTTTCTTGCTACGGGTAGTCGACTGCTGGTTTTATAATGGTTTTATAATGGTCCCTTTAGCTGTGCTGTGTTTATGACTGCCCATTGTGGAAGATATAATCTTTAAGAGTAAAGTGTCAATCCACCAATGTACTTGGAATATCAACTTACTTGTACTACCTCCACTGTTGCACTTTTAATGATTTTGAAAGATATAGCATTGGGTTGATAGATATTGGCATATAGACCATTAGAAAGGCTATATCCTCCATACATACTGTCCCCTGGCGGAGAAATATTTGTTACCTAATGGTTTAAGCTAAGCAGTAGACCTATAGCATGCCCAGTCCCATTAATCAGGGTTAAAGCTGTAAGAGGTCACATGACTTGTCAACAGAGGTCTCATGAGAAGGTTATTTTGTGACGTGATGGTGCAATATTATTAACCATGGCCACCTGGGTGTATGCAGATACATGCTGAACCTGCAGAACCAACCGTACAACTGCATTAGTAACTAAAAACAATTGCACCCTTCTTCACACTGGTTTGACCCAGCGTGGTTATATTACGCTCGGGATATATAACCCTATGTGAAATGACCTAAGTCCACCCTATGAAGATCATTGCAAATATATCCCACTTTATGTTTCAACTAGTGTTTAGGTGTCAGGTGTCTAAGATGGATCATTCGCTGCTAGTATGGCCTTCCATGGAACATGTATATTGATGCATGCCAACCTTGTGCACCAAACACCACCTGTGAGTAGTCTGAGAATATTACCTCCATTCCCAAACAGATTCTACATACATAAGGAGGGGGTGGGGCTTCCGCCGAATTCATGAATAAAATAACACAGATTGGATACTCTGACACACTGTTATTACTTTCAATTTGAAATCAACAAATACATATCCAATTTGTTTTTCATTCAGGACCTTCAGTAACATTATAATCAAACTAAACTCCTTCTTTGGCTCTGCATTTCTCAAAGTGTTTAGCTAGCACATCTGGCTTTACCTCTTTGGACCCTTCCCACTTAAACCTATGCATATAGAATAGCCACACCCTAATCCCTCCTCAAGGCTATCTCATTGCCAGATGTTGGGTGGTGCCCAGCTTTAAAATGAGGCCATGCCCATGTGATATATCATGGTAAAGATGGGGTCAGGGTCAGTGGCATCTTCAGCAGAGAGACCACGGGGACATGCACTTGATATACACGGAGAAAAACCTGAGAGTTAACCAAAAGCACACTACCTCCAGAGTCCAACAGGACTGGAAAACCCAGTGGGCACAAAATCATGTTCAACATTGAATCAATGTTGATTCAACATTGATTCAACATAGTGGACCATTTATCAACGTTGGTTCAATGTTCTGTGCCCACTGGGAAGGACTCTAGCAATGCTGGACTCTCTTTCAAGAGACAATAGGAAGGAGATTAGTTCAGCCATAAAATGTGAAGGTAGATAGCAAAACCTTAACATTTCCCCTAATAACCTGTCGGCAATGAACCAAATCAAGGTTGAATGATGTTAACTCATCATCCACTTACAACTCACTCTTCTTCTAAGACATGTTGTATGTGTTTACTTTTTGAAGGAGGGAATTCTATTAATAACTAACTGGAACAGAGTGGCTTCGTAATGCCCTTAGTGTCCTTAATATGCTCATTCCAAGCATCCACCAACAACCCCCATTGCCCATGCATCATGTAAGCAATTACCAATAATGAAGGCCAGAGTAGCCACTCAAGGCCATCCAAAGGACCAGGGAACAATAAATAACGGGTTTTTCAAAAGATGCGTGGGCTGAAGGAGGCTTAGGTGCTTTTGCCCACTTGGATCCTACTGAAATAATTCTCCATACATCATCTTCAATATTATCGTATGGACAACTTCATAGTTCTTAAATGCAATCCCTCCTCCTCTGATGACATGATGCATTAATGCAGTCCTGGGGTGTAACATGCCAGTGATGCATTTAAGCATTATGCTGACCATAAGGGTTTGATACATTTCTGAAGGGTCACCATTTGCATCAATACAGGGCTGGTGTGTAGGCTCATCAGGGTTGCAGTCATGCATTGTGACAATACAGTAC
Source organism: Harmothoe impar (assembly GCA_947462335.1). Taxonomy (NCBI): domain Eukaryota; kingdom Metazoa; phylum Annelida; class Polychaeta; order Phyllodocida; family Polynoidae; genus Harmothoe; species Harmothoe impar. The sequence goes on from OX381709.1 coordinate 17,383,594, forward strand.
CTAGAACTATGCAAACTTTGAAAGGGTTAAGGTAGAACCAAGGCTATTCTTTACTACCTACAAAGTAGGAATGTCATCTATTTCAATATAACAACATTAGTTCATATCTGCTTGAAAAAGGATCTTTTCATCTGTGTAATTCTGTCATCATACTTGTTTATATACAGATGAACACTTGATGGTAACTCGGGCACAATCTGAAATCACTATCCCTCAATATTATAGGCCAACAATTTCCCACCATTTTCACACTGAATAGATAAGTTAGTTCTAGATGGAATATATACACAATTCCTCTGGCTTTAGAAAGATTAATTCTGAGACTACTACTAAGTCTTTCCTCATGTTGGAAAAGGCCCTTACTTGCAATTGACTGCCTTCAATCTTATTGTTGAAAAGCCTTTGTTATTGAGACATGGAGGATATTGATTTGTCCAACAAAATGGTGTCTTGTTGATGGCAGCAACATGTGTGTAGTGCAAAGTGTATTGGGGAAATATGAAGTTGAGCTCCCCGAAATGGCTCACATATTTGTCTGATGTTAACATTTTAAGGAAGGCATGATTTTTGTCTTCATGATTCACCAATGTAGTGTCTGTTGGTGAGTAATTTGACCACGCTACTGCATACCCTTTGGGAGTGTATCAACCCTATAGGGTTAGCATGGTGCATAAATGCAGCACTGGTGATAAAAGTCTATTGAAGCAATATGTGGCCCTGTGTTAATTTTCAGAACCACCTGCACAACCAGTTGATTAACTGATCAAAGCTACATTCTGTCAGATGTAGCTATTCAAACAGACACCCCTCAAATATCAGGAACTGTTCATAAAGGATTGCACTCAAATATCAGTACCCAGTGGCTAATGAGGTGCAAGGATTAAGAAGAATTGAGAGTGGGGGTGGTGGCATATCAGTTCTACAAAGGTGAAGCAAGATAAAGCATAGCTCCAGGGGCAGAATAAAACTGTGGAATTGTGCTACTGGAGTATGTGGCCCAACCCTTAGGGGCTGCATACTGCTTCATTGTGCTATACTGTATTTGACAAAATAAGCCAATAAAAATGGTTATGGACACCTTTTATTAGTCTACTTGGGGTCAGAAATTGAGATATTTTTGGTTATTATTTTTTTTTTAAATCATGCAAAAATGGGGGGTGTCCGCTTATTAACCCTTTAAGGCCGAGCATCGACTATAGTCGACACCATGGCTGGCCTAGCATCGACTATAGTCGACACCATGGCTGGCCGAGCATCGACTATAGTCGACATAACTCTATGGGAATCAGCAAAGGCTCGGCCCAGGGGCAGTTCCTGTGAAAATGTCTCACCCCCATCACCAGAAAATCTTATTTTGGGTCGGCCCTAAAGGGTTAAGGGGTGTGCGCTTATCACGTCGAAAACGGGTTATACTGTTTATTGTCATGATTGCAGCTTTGAAGTCCAGGGCTGCATGAATGCATCATGAATGAATCATGCCAACCCTTTAAAACTGTATTAATCTGGTAGGGTCGACATGGTGTGCACATGAAATGCAAGACTCATCAGGAGTCCATCAATGCGTTATGACAATGAACAAGCACCATGTAGCCCTTAATTAAATGCTAACCATTTCAGTCCTTGGCACAGAATTTAGCTTTCATCAGTCAGATTTACAGAGTCAAGGTGTTTTTTTAAAAAGTATATTTATTGGATCTAATCGACCATAGGCCGAAAACTAGCTAGGGCGCATTGCCCTTCTGCCGCCAGCACCCCTATCTATTACATTTTGTTTTAGCGGTCTTATATTTAATATGCTATGACTCCCAATACATTTACAAACGACATATTTCCATATGAGTAAATTATAAAAACTTATACAATTACTTGGTGGTATGTAATCGTTCAATAGATGAGATGAGATGAGATGAAGAAAATGATAGCATTTTATACAATGGATTAAACAGTATTTATAAAACAGTTAGGATAGTCCTTATGAATGGCTACCTTAAATTGCCAAAGGGTCTCCATTAAAGTGTAGATGGGTTTTAAACAATTCCATCGTGCTATGGCTCTATACATAAAACTTCTAATAACTATTGGCTTTAATGTTCTTAGGACACGTAAACGTTTTCCTTGATGGAATCTAGTATTAATTGCCCTGTTATCCAAATATTTCTCACATTGAGCTAATGTAAACGCATAGAACAATAAGTGTTTGTCCCTCCTGTGTAATAGCCAATCACAATTGCTTTTAACATGAAGCTGTTGAGTATTCATAAGAGGATTTTTTTCTAATTTAACATTATATACGGTAGGGAGTCCCTTATTTTGTAGACTCTGAATTTCTTCAGATTCTCCCTTATTTTCCCTATCCCATATAAAATCTGCATAGTCAAGTGTAGGTAAGACCATAGACGTGTATATAGTCAAGGCAGTATCACAGTCTGTGTGGTATCTAATCTTACCTAATTGCCTTAGTTTGTGCCGACATTTAGCTAATACACTCTTCCTGTGTTCCAGGAACTTTAGGTCAGAGTCTAAGGTAACACCGAGGTAGGGGAAGCTATACACTCTTTCTAAAGGCACATTATTAAGGGTTAGTACAGGATTCAAATTCCTAAAATTATTATAATACATCCACTTGGTCTTTTTTTCATTAACCGTAAGACTATTCTCTTTACACCAGGAGGCTAATGCATTCAAACATGACTGCATTTTTTCAGGCGAATGCACTGAAATAACTGCATCGTCAGCATATAAAGTTATGTCAAAATTATCAATATCAGGCAACGAATTTATATAAATAGAAAATAATACAGGACCACAAACAGAACCCTGTGGAACGCCATATGATACAGATTTATAAGAGGAGGTACAGTCATTAGCTACGGTACATTGAACTCTGTCCTTCAGGTAGCTATTGAACCACCTACATGTCCTTTCCAGTCCGAAACCTGCAAGTTTTTTTAGTAGAATGGAGTGGGAGACGGTGTCAAAAGCTTTTTTATAATCTAAATAAAGAGATAAGGTAGATTTATTATTAATTATGTTCTCTATTATGTTATTAAGATGAGCAGTTATAGCGGTGATAGTTGAGTGTCCAGATCTGTATCCATGTTGAAATTTTGTTAGGAGTCCGTGAGCTTCCATATATTTCTGAAGTCTAGTGCAAAGAATTTTTCATATAATTTTCCAGGTAGGGGGAGGAGACTAATTGGTCTCAAATCACTAACATCTAATGAATTACTTTTCTTCGGGATGGGTACAACGGTTGCAGATTTCCAGTCCTTAGGGAAGTGACATTCTCTCAAACATTTATAATACACTGACATGATAACATCTGGTATGATTAAGAAGGCATCCTTTAGTACATGTGACTTGATGTGCTTTATACTTGATGGCTTATTATCCTTAATGGACTTAATTAACTTAACTGTATCCATATAGCTTAATGGGTGCAACAGGTCTGTCGTATAGTCAGGGACATTTGCCGGCTTATTATAGTGCGTATGTGGATCGATAGGTGGCAGCTCTGCTGCTAGCTTTTGCCCCACCCCAGCAAAGAACGAGTTTATAAAATCACAACATTCATTAGTAGGTATCATTTGATTAGTAAGGCTATTACGTAACTTCAAAAATGTAGAATTGGTTTTAACCGGTAACAGCTTTCTTATCCCCTCCCAGAATTTGGCAGGATCATTTTTCCTATTTAATAAAAGGGTATCTATTTTTTCTTTTCTACTATAAAAAATAAGACTTTCTACTCTATTTCTATAGAAATCAGCAATGCGACGATCATCTACATTATTAGTACGCCTCGCATCCCTATATAATGTGTCTCTATGCTGCATTTCTTGAATAATAGTAGGTGTCAGCCATTCAGGTGTATATACCGGTAGTACAAGGGTCCTTATGGGACATATAGTATCAAGGCATGCACGTATCACAGAGATCACTTTACTCCAAAGTACATCAGGATTATCAATTAAAATAATGTCGTCCCACTTGACGTCAAGCAACATGTTTTTGAAGGTTAACACAGGTGTATGGTCTGCAATATGGAAATCAATTGTGCCAAATTCACAAACATTATGTATACGTTCATTAATATATATATGGTCTAAAAGGGTACCCGAGGCAGGCCTTGTGATCTCATTTATTAGCTGACACATATCATTATCTGTGCAAAATTGTGATACCTCAGAGTCTTCAATATCTTTGCGAGACAGTAGGTCGACATTAAAATCACCTATACATCGAATTTTTCTGTTTTTAGTGACAGTGGACTTTAACTCTGTTAGTTTCTTGTATAATGATTGTAAACTATTTTTATCCTTCTTCGGTGGTCTATAGCACACATATATTTTATATTTGATTTTACCAATTTCAATATCTACACATAATATTTCAAAGTCAGATGTTATACAACAAGAGGCCTCATCAATGGCTGCAGTGTACGTATCTCGCATATAAAGCATTAAACCCCCGGCTGTTTTATCAAGCACTGGATACCTATCTAGACGGAAGAATTGATAGCCTGGACGAGCCATCATTGTATCAGTTATAGTAGGATTTAACCACGTTTCAACCACACCGGTGATATCCGTGTGAGAAATAAATTTCTTAATATAAACCCTTTTGGGATAGGCTGATCTAGCATTAATACATGTAAATAGAAGACCCTTGGCTATACATATGTTATGTAGAAATACCATTGGACATGAATTGACAAGGTCTGGGGTATATTGCAATGAAGTGAGATGAGGGTGATGTATGTATGTGATCGTATCTTACGCTACCCGGTATCATGGCTATGGCAGACAAAAAGAAGCAATGCGCCCCGGTATGTTATTATTATAAAAAGAGGGAAAAAACAGACCTGTAAGGCCATAAAGTATGTATAAAAGCTTGAGATGTGAATGATAGCATGTAAAGTAGTACAGATATTCATATATATGCTATATTGACTTATATGTTTTAATGCACCGAGGTATACATCTATACAGCGCTGTGTTGGCTCTCAGCTGATCGATTACGTAAACTTCACCCCACTGGGTCAGCGCTTGCTCTGGGGGACTGCCCACTGTTCTAAATATACACAGTAACAGGTTATTTATAGTCTCAGTGTTTTTACATAGCGGGATGTTGACCCTATTCCCTGCGCTTGCATTGTCTACATGTAAGTTCACTCTTCTATTATACCTTTTACATAGAGCCTTAGCACCTTGTGTAGTATGTATTTACTTAGTAGGTGTCTTCTTTCCAGATAAGAAGCCTTTTATCCTATCCTGTAGTTGGTGGCTGCTGTCTTTACTCTTTTTGTGTGGGTCCAACTTGCTTGCCTTTATCACTACCTTATGGGAGCCGCTGGCTTCCACCCTGGAGGACGATTGGACGCTACTGCTCAGGGTTAGGCTTGTGCTGGCAATCTGAGTTCTTGGTGGAGTGACAACGTGTGGTGACAGTGGTGCCAGCTTGAAGGGTATGCCACCCCCCGTCCTATAACCCGCAGCGGCTTGTGCGTGAGCTGCAGTGGCAGACTTTGCTATCATATTAACTAAGTCAATGTCAAGCCGCGCGTCCTGTGGTGGTACTGACCCTGGAGGAGGGGGCGCTTGCTTTTTGGGGATGGGGGTGGTGGCAGTAGAGACCGGGGTTTGGACATTCGCTGGGGTTGTAGTCGTCGCTGTGGATACTTCAGGAACTGCTGCAGTGGTGGTGGGGGTTGGAGGCTGCTCCTGTGCTGGTGCCTGTGGGGTAGTATTAACCTCAGTGTTCTGGATTGCTGGCTGCTGCTGGGGTGTAGCAGGGGGGGGGTGACCTGCTTTTTTGCTGAAGGGTTCTCAATGCCGAAGAGATCCTTACGCACTTCCATGAGTATGGTTTTGGAAGGTAGGTGTGACAAAATTGAAACAACCGACCATTTCATAATGTTAGTGTTGAGATGAAAATGTAAAGGGCATCAAGTTTGGTCTTATTATATATAGTGAATAGCTTTTAAAATAGAACAAGCAACATGAACCATTTAAAGCTATTTCTCTTAGGTATAACGCCTATAAAAGCTAGAAACTACCAAGCTGATGTTGTGAAGGGATGTATCTACAGCTGGGCACTGATTCTGTTAAGATGTGCTTAGGACTGCAGCATAATTCGCTGCTGTTGAGGTCTTCAAAAGATTTGAAAGATCTGCTAGCTCTCACCATGCACCTCAAGACATGTCTGACGTCACCCATCACGCCCATCTAGGTCACATTAACCCAGGCAGAGGCAGCCACAAATTGTGAATTACTACCCTAGCCTGCTTATAGACCTCTACCATTATTAGCCCTAGATCCCCCACACAGAGTCTGGGCTGCTCAAGAGGAGCTGCTGGTAAGAGACTTTGACTGCTCTTGTAGGTCAGCTAGTGGGGGATTTTTGGCTCAGGTAATTCTTAATTGGCCAGATAGCAGCATCTGACCCGTGTTGACGAGCCCAACTTCAGATTTCTCACTAGTCATATGGCCATTTTTAATAAGTAGATGCCAGCTGCCAGATATGTGGCTCTTCCTATTTCTTTCAAATACTAAAGGTAAGCATAATGATATATAACCATCAGGATTATCATGTAAAATCATGTTGTTGCAGTGCTAGTTCTACTAATCTAGGGACAATATTTCAGACTTAATCTATGAAAATATTATTCCTATTGCCACTTAGATTCTAGTGAGGACCTCTTCAGTATTCATGAAGGAAATCACAAAGATTGGATACTCTCACAAACTTTTAGAATGTTCAATTTGAAATCACCATATAAAACAATATCAATTTCTTTCAAGATGTCAGTACCTCTCTATGAATCTGATTTCATAGACAAAACCTAGGTTTTTCCTCCAAATGAAAACCAAATGGTCGGAGGGAAGATGACTCCACGTGCAACACCCCTTGAAACCCTATCTCTTGATGTATTGTTGTAACTAGTGCCAGACACCCTATCCCATGTCACTCATCCTAGGGCCCCAATTCTGTTCCTAACCATATTAGGGCCACATGATTATATAATGTGCTAGGCTCTTTACTGCATTCACACATTATGCCAATGCCCTTTTGGAGTGTATCAAACCAGAGGGACTGTCATGATGCTTGAATGTAGCCCTGACAAGTAGACTCACAAGGGAAGTATTTGTGAATCATGACAACAAAGGGCATAGCACATTTGAGCACTATGTGGCCTTTAAAGGGTTAATCAGTGTCTGTTTTATACCAACTGCCGGCAACAAGATTACCAGGAGCAGTGCAGCCAGCCGACCACTAAGATAATGGTCTTCTTTCATATGAGTGATCTACAAAAGCAGGGAATTATTAAGCCTGGCCTTGGATAGGATTGGTGTTATTAAGATTTATTTATGCAGCCCACATTGTGTCTGTTTTATCAGTCTTGTGCGGAATCAATGCAACTGGATTACATTTTATTATACTGGTTTCTAAATCTGCTGTAACTCAACAAAGGATCCTCACTTCTTGGTAGTATTAGTTCTAATGTTAATCCTGGCAGTGAAATGAATTGATCTCGCTGCGAAATTTGGGAAGCTGTTTATTTTTCGGTTTTGTTTGTTAACCAGTTCATACTGCTTGGACCCCCTCATGGACATTGTTGAAATTTAAGTATACAAAGGTTATAAAGTCAGTTATAATGTAATTTTCATCTAAAAAAAGAATGGTTATGTTTCTTGGGGGAGGGGGTATCTAATCATCCGGCGCAGTTAATATTGGCTATTCAACCCTTTGAATCCATAAAGTGCACCAAAACGCCACTGCACTGATATTCTTTGGCTCCCTATACAACAAATCTCTCAGTCACTAGGGCCTAACTAAATTTAATATTTTTGGCTCCCTATACGACCAGTACTGAGCAACTCACCTTAGTCTTTCTATCTTAGGCTAAGTCCTTTTGAGTAAGGCATTAGTCATTATGCTGTTTGCCTCAGTCATTCTTGAGTAGCACTTTGTCATATCTGACCAATGTCTCTATGACCAACCTGGCATAGCCACTAGAGACTAAGGGCCAGAGTATGTAGATTTACTGTGTGAGGCAACCTGGGAGTGTTTCCTGGTGCGGTCAGCTATCACCTTACAGATACACCTTGGTGCGGTGCTATATGATCCTCAGCGGAAGCCACTACCAGTCAATATGTACACTGAGCTTACCTCTAGATTCTTTAAACTTTTATTGCTAGATGGGTGTGTTTGCTGGATTTTCTCACTGCGGGATTTATTTTTAACCCACACCAATAACCTTTCCAGGATTTCATCAGGAATCTTGACTGTTAAGTACTAATTTTAGAAATGGTCCCCAATATTGAATATGTAGTTGGAATTATGTTTGCTCACAAATTGAATTGAATTGACTACACTTTGTCTAGACTCTCCCAAGTCTTTGAATCCCCCTTCCATTGAAGGTCTCTTCTTAATAAAAAAAACTGATCCCACCCTTAAGCTAAAGGACTCATATATGTTTTTAGTGCAGAGAAGCAGACTAGTACATAGCACTGAAACATATATACAGGACATACTAACACATAAAGCACTCAGTAATAGGCTGGGGGCTACCATAGTAAAACCAGCCCCCCCATGCCAACCTCACACTTCCCAGAATCATTATCCATTCTCCTTCCAGCTATAAAGGTCAATGAACTAAACCAACCCGGGCATTACCTGATAGATGAAGTCAATGTTCTGTTTTAAAGAATATCTCAAATTAAGGTTTTATTGACAATGTCATACAAGTAGAAAATACAAGTACAAGGAGAACTTCATATAACCACAGGAAGATTGAGTGGTTTCATTGTAGACTTTGGATTTATGTGTTGTTGCTATGTCATATGTTCAATGGGGCTTGATGACAATCTCATCAATCTGGTACTGGGGATTGAAGAGATTTAACTCCAAAAGGTCTTAAAATCATAAGGGTCCTTATCTAGAGACCAGACCTCATAAGTAGAGCTGGTTTGGTTGACCTTAGACATACAGAACTGGAGGATAAAAGGTTAATTGCTTTCCAGTACATCACCAGGGAGCGGGGGACTGTGGAGGTTTCCTATCTAGGGAATTCTTTATTGTGTTCCCTCTCAATGGGGGAGATTCTTACAGGTCACACACCTAGTTTAGCTAATCCTACTGGTCCTGCTTACAACGGCTATTTGACATCTCATATGAATTGTATTTTCACCTTGCACAATCTGTGGATCTTTCACTGAGGGTGTCATTGCAGATCACCTGCTGTACAGTTCAAATAGCTGCTAAGCCAGCTGCAATAAGCTAGTCCATCTTATATAGTGCCTAAACAGTGTCAGCGTTAGCATGCCTCTGTTTGTACAGTTAATGGTCAGAATCAATTACATTGATTTAGTTATCAAATTTACCAGCAGGAGGCACCACTGTCCTGCTTGCCTGTCACAGGTAGTTGACATAGTGCTAGCCATCAGTTCATGAAATTGTCGTCCTTTTTCTCAGGAGACAATGTATATGCAACAATCAGAGGCTGAAGACACATAATCAATACTTACTTAGGTTTCCTTATGGAGAGGTGAAAGGGCAATGCAGGTCACTATAGATCCACCATTATTGTAGGTCCTTAGTTGTCTACACCTCCAGGACTATGCATATCATATTTATATGTCTCTAGCCCTCAGCTATTTGTCAATGGCTGGTACAGTGATGGCCCCCACAATATGGGGTAAAGAGGGCTGCAGTAATCATGACCATACCCAGAGGCAATCTGTATAGCACACTCACAATCAACATTCGGGGAAAAGCAGGACAACTGGCCAGTTTAGTTAGTAGAATACCATAAAGAACTGCAGTTACTCTGTGGTGTGTAGGGAATATATTCCAAAAATTCCAAAAGTGAATAAAACACTTAATTCAAAGCATGACTGCAGTGCAATTAAGTTTACTTTAAGAGAAATGAATCTACTAAATGATCATGACCGTATTTTGTTTACATTAATAACACAATTACTTGTATTCAAATCCACATGTTCTTTAGGAAGTTACTAATGCCAATTGGAAGGAGAAAGATATTGCTTGGTGTGGTAAGGAATCAATGCAATAGAGAGCAATGAAGATGATTCACAAAAGCATGATACATTGGCCAAAGTAATGGGAGTGTGTCAACATGTCTGTCAGCACAGAAGGTTATTGATGTCTTATTATTTTAGGCCTTCTCTCAGTTACACAATAAAATTTCTATACCATTTTTCACATCATGTTGATATGATATGTTTTAAAATATTCATAGTATGGACATATCAAAGATATAGACACCCTCTGCAGATGCTGTCCCACATATTTGAAATTGACAGTCCTTATTCCCTGAACAATATGGTCAACATCCGGGAGGTTTAAATTGAGAGGACAATAAGATGCAGGCCTATATTGGAGACAGATTGGTAGAGAAGGGGGTGGCTGCTATGACACATTAACCCCTTCCACTCGGTAAGCCAATATATTGCACAAAATTGCATTGAGTTACAAGAAACCCAGTGGTGAAGGGGTTAATAAATGAGGGGTGTCTGAGGGCACTCCTTGCCTCAAGGAGAATCTAACCTCAGAGGGCAGTGCCATTTGAGCTGGGAAAGGACCAAATTGTCTCACTTTAGATATGAAGTATGGCCATATTGCAGTGTCTCTGTTGGTCTCAAAGTCTATGAGTGGGACACATAGGGGGAAAGACTATATACAACCTACCAAGGGGTGGTTCTTGTTACATCTATCAAGAGAGACAGAGAGACCCCTTGAATGAGAAACAGCAAGAGGGACATAGGGAGAGCAAACCAAGCAACAGACAGACAGACACAGATAGAAACAGCCAGGCAGAGACAGCAGAAGGAGAGATTCACATAAATTTTTATTGCCAACATTGGACATGACACAACCTTTTCAAATTTACATCATTGAATCTGATTCTCAACAGACTTAACACACACAATAGCCATCCATCTTGACATGTTAAAATGACATTCAGTGGGTTTAACACTGACTCCCTCCTGCTCTACATCAACTCTCATCTCAGTATGAACATGTCATCTCAATGCTGACGTTAAGCTATGGTTTTACCACACAGGTTAAATGTTCCTCACAGTAATTTTGTTGTGTTCACAATGGCCCATTATCGGAGCATTTATGTCATGCCCTGGTTTGAGTTTCAATTCATTTCCAACAAATCCAGGCTTTTTGATAATATTTCTGCACTTTTTATCCCATATTGCTTTTCAATTGTTAACACTGAACTTATAGGAAAGGAGGAGGGATTTGGTAGCTATGGAGTAGGTAGCCTTACATAACACTGTACATCTCACTTCTACCTTTGATATTACACTCTACAGAGATTTTTAAAAAAGAGCATCAGTGTGACCATGTGTCTCTAAAAGAACAACATTTTGATGGTCCATAGGATTGATGAAAATCAGCCAATGCTGGACTCTCTGCCCACCACCTAGGAAAATTAACTCTTGGGGTTTCTCTTTCTGTTATGGAAACATTGTCCATTGTGTTTGCAATACAGAATCCTACTCTCAGTACATATCTGTTAAGTGTTACATTGTATATTGGCGTAACATAAATTAGTACGTCCATGAGTGTGTTAACCCCTTGGCAGAGTAAAAACCAAGAAGGAGCAGTAATGACGGCCGACCACGGCCCCTTCAGGTCAGCCATATAGCATGCCCAGTCCCATTAGTCAGGGGTAAAGCTGTAAGAGATCACGTGACTTGTCATCAGAGGTCTCCTGAGAAGGTTATTTTGTGACGTGATGGTGCAATATTATTAACCCTGGCCACCTGGGTGTATGCAGATATATGCTGAACCTGCAGAACCGACTGTGCAACTACTAGAGGGTATTGGTAACTAACACATATTACAAATGCACCCTTCTTCACACTGGTTTGACCTATGGTTGCATCACACTTGGTATATATAGCCTTATGTGATATGACCCAGGTCCACCCTGTGAAGATTATTGCAAATGGGTCGGATCGAAAAAAAATGCTGATCTGGGGGTACATAAGGACAAAACACAAAATTCACAATTTCACTTAACAATTTTATTTTCCTGAAAGGGTAGCATCTTGGCTCCCTGAAACCGCTGGGGAACTCTGTTTCGCCCAAGAATGCAGTTTTTATTCACCGTAGACCACATGCTACCCTAATCCCGAGGCGTCTGTGACGTTAATGAATTGTGCACTGCAGGAAACTCTTTTAAAGTGACCTAGGTATTCCAAATTTTGGCTCCTAGTTGGTTGACTAGGTACTATTAATCCTGGGAAGTTTCAAAGCTGTAAGTCATAAATTAAAAAAATTGTGGTACTTTTAATTCTGTAGAAAATAGAGAAATCCAAAGCATTCTATTACACTTTACTAACTTTAGCCTAGTTTCCTTAATCTTGCTTTGATTACCATCAAAATTACTGTCTAATGTCTTTAGTACATCTGGTTGACAAAGCAAAAGGTTTTAGGTGTGAGTTTCCGACCGGTTGGTCACACTAGTGTGTGCAACATGGTACCAAATACCCAGTTAACGTCACAGACGCCTCGAGTTTCACAGTAATATACTAGAATGGTCACAGAATCATTAAAAGTGTTTAGAGCATCTTAATACCTTACACACATGTACAGGACAGGTTGGTGCATGGTTTAGAACCTTAATTAAAACATTTTTACAATTTTTTGAGTATGTGCTCAGTCTTTAAACCCAAAAAAGTCACTTTTTTACCGTGTGTCGGCACACGCAGCGCCACACAATCAAAATATTTACATTATAATGGAACCTCCTGGGCTCTAGTCTACAAGGCAAACCTGTTTGCAATCATTTAAAACAGTAATAAAGACCCTACTAGCACTAGCAGGGCCATACTAGCTGTCTGGCTAAACCCATACATTTACCCGGTTAACGTCACAGACGCCTCGGATATCTCTATTATAATAGCGCTTCACTAGAATGGTCACACAGCCATCACAAGTGTTCAGAACCTCTTGAAATCTTCCACACTCATACAAAACATGTTACTGCACTGTCTTATGCCAAGATAGCATTAAATATACCACATTTTGACCATGCACTATGTCTTTAAAAAAAATAAAGTCACTTTTTTACCGTGTGCCCTGATGCGCAGCACCACACAATCAAAATATTTACATTATAATGGAACCTCCTGGGCTCTATTCTACAAGGCAAACCTGTTTGCAATCATTTAAAACAGTAATAAAGACCCTACTAGTACTAGCAGGGCCATGCTAGCTGTCTGGCTAAACCCATACATTTACCCGGTTAACGTCACAGACGCCTCGGATAGCTCTACTATAATAGCGCTTCACTAGAATGGTCACACAGCCATCACAAGTGCTCAGAACCTCTTGAAATCTTACACACTCATACAAAACATGTTACTGCACTGTCTTATGCCAAGATAGCATTAGATATACCACATTTTGACCATGCACTATGTCTTTAAAAAAATAAAGTCACTTTTTTACCGTGTGCCCTGATGCGCAGCACCACACAATCAAAATATTTACATTATAATGGAACCTCCTGGGCTCTATTCTACAAGGCAAACCTGTTTACAACCATTTAAAACAGTAATAAAGACCCTACTAGCACTAGCAGGGCCATACTAGCTGTCTGGCTAAACCCATACATTTACCCGGTTAACGTCACAGACGCCTCGGATAGCTCTACTATAATAGCGCTTCACTAGAATGGTCACACAGCCATCACAAGTGCTCAGAACCTCTTGAAATCTTACACACTCATACAAAACATGTTACTGCACTGTCTTATGCCAAGATAGCATTAGATATACCACATTTTGACCATGCACTATGTCTTTAAAAAAAATAAAGTCACTTTTTTACCGTGTGCCCTGATGCGCAGCACCACACAATCAAAATATTTACATTATAATGGAACCTCCTGGGCTCTATTCTACAAGGCAAACCTGTTTACAACCATTTAAAACAGTAATAAAGACCCTACTAGCACTAGCAGGGCCATACTAGCTGTCTGGCTAAACCCATACATTTACCCGGTTAACGTCACAGACGCCTCGGATAGCTCTACTATAATAGAGCTTCACTAGAATGGTCACACAGCCATCAGAAGTGTTCAGAACCTCTTGAAATCTTACACACTCATACAAAACATGTTACTGCACTGTCTTATGCCAAGATAGCATTAGATATACCACATTTTGACCATGCACTATGTCTTTAAAAAAAATAAAGTCACTTTTTTACCGTGTGCCCTGATGCGCAGCACCACACAATCAAAATATTTACATTATAATTGAACCTCCTGGGCCCTATTCTACAAGGCAAACCTGTTTGCAATCATTTAAAACAGTAATAAAGACCCTACTAGCACTAGCAGGGCCATACTAGCTGTCTGGCTAAACCCATACATTTACCCGGTTAACGTCACAGACGCCTCGGGTATAATAGTGCTATACTAAAACGGTCACACAGCCATTAGAAGTGATCAGAACCTCTTGAAACCTTACACACTCATACATAACATGTTACTGCATTGTCTTATGTCAAGATAGCATTAGATATACCACATTTTGACCATGCACTATGTCTCTAATAAAAATAAAACACATTTTACCATGTGCTCGCGATTGGGAGCATCGCGCTATCAAAATATTTACAATACAAAGGAACCTCCTTGGCTCTAGTCTACAAGGCAAACCTGTTTGCAATCATTTAAAACAGTAATAAAGACCCTACTAGCACTAGCAGGGCCATACTAGCTGTCTGGCTAAACCCATACATTTACCCGGTTAACGTCACAGACGCCTCGGATATCTCTAATATCGGATCAAGTTCAAGTCCAGGGGCATTCAAAGTGTTGGCATCATGGTTGAAGTTCTTCAAGATGTCAGGAAGAGTGTGTTCACCTCCTTCAGGACTGCACTGGGCAGTGCATACATGGATGCTAGCTTGCCGTGGGTTGAGATGCGCTTTGGGGCTGCAGCGAGCCTTGTGAGGATGTCGGTTGTAGGCAGACGGATGAGGTCCTTCCTTGGTGGCCATTGGAACCGGTTCAGTGCTTTGTTAGCACGCTCCATGAGAGCGACCTCGTACATGCATTTGGTGTCCACTCCGTCTGTCACTTTAGCGATGAACCACTGGGTGTTGTGCATGCAGGCCACGAACTCACCGACGGTGTAGCACTCCACGTCTGGGACCTCATCAACCTGGACTGGGACCTCCACAGCAACGACTGGGACTTCCACGGCCTCGACTGGGACTGGGACTGGGACCTCCACAGCACGCGCTGCCCTCCTGCGGTTACTCTTGAAGAGGACATGCTCAACCCAGCCGGGGCAGTTGCGAGTTGAGGTGTTGTCTTCCCAGCAGCAGGGACCGAAGCACGAGGTGTCTCTGACAGCGATGGAGACATTTGGTACGGCCGGAATCGCTGCGTGGACCTTCATCGTGCCAGGCAGGGAGTTGACACAGACTAGACTCTGCAGTAGAGCGCGGGCATCCTGGATCTCCTCGAGGGTGACATGGATGTAGTGCACGGCCCCCTCTTTTGCATTACCAGTGTCAACAAAGGCCTTGGCGTTCTCGATGACAACTCCCGCCTTCACCAGTAGATCAGCGACTCGCTTAGCAGAAGCACCAATGCCATCGCAGGGACCCTTGCCATGGCCAGCTTCATAGTAGGTCCAGGTGGCTTGGATCCCCCCCATCAGCTGCTCGTGCTTGCAGAGGATGCTGAAGATGAATCGGTTCCGGTACTGCGAGGACGGCGAGTCGGAGCTGTAGTGGATGGTGGTGCAGTTGGGAACGTGCTCATCGATGAACTCGCGAATCTTCAACATGAAGGCGAGGATGGCTCCGGCATCGTGCTTGCGGTCATCGGTGCAGAGGGCTAGGGAGTGGTGTTTGGTGTTCCCGTCCTTGTCCTTGTAGTGGATCACGGCCGGGTGGAGAGTGACCGGATCCTTTGCGTAGTAGACGGTTTGTGGGGACTCAGGGAACGACACCATCCAGTTTTCCGAGAAATCCATCTGCACCGTGACCTCCTGCTCCGACATCGTTTCCCGTACTTCCCGGACGACTCGGTGCTGGTTCTGGGCGCGGAACGAGTGTTCTCGCATGGTGACAAAGTCCTTGCACATCATCTTGATGAAGTCTGCCTTGGTGTCGGTGTCTGGACGCAGTCGGAGCTTCTTGCAAGTTTTGTTCTTGCCGGTCTTAGGGTCCTTCTCCTGGATCTCGACTTCCACCATCTGCCATGTTTCCACGGTGACGGTGGAGCCAGTGATGCTCTTACGCATGTTCTGTTTGAACTCCTCCAGTGTGTTGGTACGCACTACTGCATCGGGTAGTCCTGGGAGGTGAGCAGCCCGTAGCCGGAGGGTGAAGTTTTGGTGTTTGGTGCAGAGACAGATGCGGGTGTTGTTGCACTGCACACACTTGATAAACTGGGCCTCCTTCCGGACTGCTTTGAAGGTGGAGAGACCGACCTTTCTCTCAGGGTACTCACTCTTGTAGATGTCGTGCAGTACTGAGAGTAGATCAGTCAGCACCACCTTCTGCACCTTACGGTTGGGCTCACCAGCCTTCCTCACCGTGACGACATCCTTTTTACCGGGCAGAGTGTAGGAGTGCTCGGGCCTGCAGAGGAACTCGACGATGTGGTTGACCTTCTCCTCACGGTCCCTGCACGCTGGGGACACCTTCGTGGCATCCTTTGGCTTGAGGGACCGAGGATCCACGCCGATGTCCAAGCAGAAGCGGGTCAGCACTTTGCCCTTCTTTAACTTGTCGCGGGCGGAGAACTTGCGGGCGATACGGGTCCGTACCACACCCCGCAGTGACCGTACCCCAGATGCGAAGATCTGGTACTTGGCAGAGTCAGCTTCAAGTTGTTTCAGCTGGTCTGCAGGCACGTTGACGGTCTTGTCGGTGGACGGGCGGGGTTGGTGGGCATCTATGAGGCGGCGGCGAGTGTTCTTGGCGTCGGAGGTGGTGGCCTGCTGGGCATGCCGGATGGTCTTGGCGGACATCTTGAGGATTGTCGCTGCTTGGTCTTTGATGGTCTGTTCCTGTAGGTCGATGGTCAGCTTCTGTTTGTGTACCCGCCTGAAGAGCCCCTGTTTTACAGGGGTCCTCACTTTGCGCAGCCTGCCTGCGGGGGGACTCCTGTAAATAAAGGTAATGGTTAAATATCATATTGATGCCAAAGTAAATCATTACATAATAAATTATAATAATGATAAATACATAGACTACATGAAGTGTGCATTTGTATAGAATAGTGGAAGGGGGGAGGGGTTGACAACTAGCGCCCCCCCCGAGGTAGACTCTGCAACCCGATATAAGCCGAGTCTCCATGCTGCATTCATGCATCATGCCTACACATAGATACACATACACAAATAAGCAAATTAGAGGGGGGTGTCTCAGCCCCATGTGGTAGTCATGGTGCCTGCATGCAGCGCTGGCGAGCTACTCGCCAGCGCTGCATTGGTGCATCATTCCGACCCACGCTGCATTCATGCATTATGACAAGCAACTAAACAAGCAACTAAACAAGCAACTTAACAAGTGACTGAACAAGCAACTGAACATGCAACTAAAATGAACTGAGCAACCTCCTATTCTATTACTTTTATGGTACAATTACTTTATTCGTCGTCGCTATTATCCTCAGACTCCCTGAGGATGGGGTGTCGCTCGATGGTGTCTCTGTAAATTGTGAGTTACCAGTAAAGACAGTTTAATTAAAGATAGATACTGTATACCTACATGGATTGACATTGTGTATTAGCTATGCAAAGAGGTTTTCTAGATTGTATAGATTATAATGTTACCACTGGTACTTACTGCAGGTCGAGGGCCAGCAGCAGCGGATCCGGACTGAACCGGGTGCTGCGGGTTGGGCTGAGGGGTGGGGGCACCGTCACTGTGCGCTGTGGCCGTCCGGCAGGGGTCAGCGGCGTGTCACTCAGAGGAGCCTGGCGTAGTCCTGCAGTCCGCGAACACTCGGGGGTGGGGGTAGCGGCGGCGGTGGTGGTATCGGTGGCTGGCTGTAAAATACAATTTATCCCAGATTTAAAATAGGTGAATAAAATATATATATAGAGGTTTTTTTTTTTATTAAGGCCAATATCAAAATGTTACTATTACAGATGTCTTAAGTATTTAATTATACTAGTACTAGAGCTGTCACAGATGCATTTAAACTGAACACCGTTACTTTGTTGGACACTGCAGTTTAAACTGAACAGAACATTGAGTATACACACACAGTACAAATTGATTAATCACTGTATCATACAATAAGATAGGCATTTTGATTACACTTACACGAGTGCTTAGGCGCTTGTATACCACGCCGCCCGCGTCCACGTAGTAGTCCCCGTGCACGCCAGTCGACGAGGACGTGGCGGCAGGGACTGACGTGGCGACGGGGACGGACGTGGCGACGGTGACAGGGGTGGCGGCGGTGACAGGGGCGGCGGTGACAGGGGTCACGGCGGGCCTCCTGGCAACACGGGTGGCGGTGGCGGTGACGGTGGCGGTGACGGTGGCGGTGACAGGCCTGGTGGTGACGGGCCTGGTGGTGACGGGCCTCGTCGACACAGGCGTGGTGACGGTCACGGGCGTCGTTGTCACGGGCCTCGCTGTCACGGGCGTCGTTGTCACGGGCCGGGTGTCGGAGCGCTGCTGTAAGAGAAAATCCGTTATCGAAATATAAATTAGGATTAACACATACATGTGTAAAAATATGCAATTGTAAATAAAATTAAAATACAGAATTTGTATACTTATTTCCTTCTTAATCTCACATTTACAATGAAATTAGAACCATAGTCGTAGTGTGTACAGATTCAGGGACTAACATATCTAAGAGGTTCCTTAATATGTGGTGAATGCTTAGTTGCCACCGTTAGGTATCCACAGGCACCACATACATCTATCCAAAATGATAGGGAACCCATTAATTATGCAGTGATCTCCTACAGACCAGGTGAGAGGGTCATGTGAGATTAAGTGAAATAAGCATTTCCCATGTCAGAATTTCCCACTATGTTACTATGTGGATACTGAATACATTTATGTAGTTCATTGCATTTATAAATAATACTCTACAGGATAATCATAAAGGCAGGTTCATAAAATCTAATGTTTATATAAATACTTATTAATCATAGGGAGGCAGGTTTATACAATCTAATATAAATACTTAATGATCATAGGCAGGTTCATACAATCTAATATAAATACTTACACCTCGTGGTCGAGTTGCCACAGGGGCAGTAGTAGCGGTGGCAGCAGTGGCGGTGGCAGCAGTGGTGGTGGCCGTCGTCTTCGTGCCCCGGGCACGCTTCCAGAGGGAAGCGGAGACGCGCAGCGGCGCAGGCGGCGGCCCTCCCTCGGCGGCATCCTGCAGCGCGTCCGCGGGTGGAGCCTCCTCGGCCGGTGGAGCCTCCTCGGGAGGAGCGCCAGCTGCAGCAGCGGGGGCAGGCCGCTTCAGGCGCCGGTCGGGCGAGAAGACAGGTGGCGGTCGACCCTCCGCCTCGGCCCTGGCGACCTGGTCGATCCGGTCACGCCACTGTGCCGTCTGTATGAAAAGTACAAGTATTGTTTAATTTGGGCTAAACAGTTGTGGGAGTTATGAACAGATTGAACACTGATTACTAATTGTATTAAGAGATTCATATGCTTATCCAATAAAATCCATACCTATATTTAAAATTGGTCCATAAAAGTAATTCTCAATGCTAGAAATTGCAATTTACTCACCCGCAGGTTTGCCTGGTCCTGCTGTAGCCTTCTCTCGTCATCCGTGGACGCCGCCTTCACCCTAGCCCTGGACTCCTTACGGAGCTCGGCCTGGTGCCTCTGGTAGGCTGCCTCGTCCTCCCGCTTCTTGCGGGCCCTGCTCTCGGCTTGGCGCTGGGCGCCGGTCTTGGCCGTCCCGGGCGGTAGCTTCGGACGTACCATACTGCAAAATAAACAACAATTTATGATTATTTAAGGGAATTTCAGACCATTTAAATAGATTAACATCATGAATAATAATTGCTAATTATTGGCAAATGTTCACTTTAGTTGATTGGATAATTAAACACAGGTGTATAGCAAAAACATGGAGGATTTTGAGCACATCAGACATACATAAGTGGGTCTGCCACAGCTTTTAAGCAAAAATAGCCAGGGGACAGAGAAGTTGGAAAAAAAAGTTTTAACTACTGCCAATACACCTTACTGGCTCTTTAGATATATAGTAGGGGCATGCTGACTAAAAATATGGAGAGGTTGCGTGCAAGGGAACTACTATTTTTATTCGATTAACTGCTTTCGAGGCGTCTGTGACATTAATGAAATGTTCTATAAATATATGTAAACTTTGATAAATAAAAATATTTCTTGGTCAGGGCATTAGCTTACATACCCCTGAAGCATGGTACGAAGTTACATTGTATAATTCTATTTATTAGTCACTGTACAGTGACAATTTCATTTTCGTCGGAGGCGTCTGTGACAATAACCCGAAAATTCATAAATCGCCCTGCAGTGGCCAGAAAAGTTGTACCAGCGTAAATATATCCCACTAACATAATAAAGGGACGTTGTAGGAAGAGAAATAACCATAATATATTAAGTTTGGATAGGTTTCAGCTGAGTGAGAGTACATTTTCTGACCGAAATTCCAAAAAATTTCTAAAATATTTTTTTAAAAGACATGAAACATAGCCTAATAAGCATGGGAGGCCTACTAAACTACATACGAGCATAGAGGAGCATCTAATCTATTGATTCAAGTTGGTATGTACCCGCAGGAAACGATAGAACGATAGCCAGAACGATTTTTCGCCGAGCCACCATTAATGTCACAGACGCCGCCGGCGAGCGTACACCGGTGAAATTGGCAAAAAACAACATGGCGGCGACTGTGACAATAATACGCGAGCACTCGAACGATAGTAAACGATCAAGTCTACCTAAAATACACCGTTCGAAACGAAAATAAATGTATCAGCGTGGGCCTGGGGGCATAATGAATCAAAATATAACATATTTCAGACCGATTCCTTACCTTTCGAGGTGCTAAGACCTGAAAAAGAACGCTGTTGTAGTGGATATAGGAGTCGCTCCAACTAGATCAGACGATTCTGTGCTCGGCGAAACGGTACCCGGATGTGCGGCACTTCCGGCGGGTAACAGGAACGCCGACAGCGTTCCCGCGCTAAATTTGGGGTTATTGTCACAGACGCCGCCGCAAAGTATAAATACCCCTCCCGCGGTGCCCGTTCACTACATATCGAATCAATTGCAGTAGACGATCCTCAAATACAACCCAATAGAGTACACAGGGTACAAGAAATATATATAAAATCATAATTAAACGCTGGAAAGGCTATAATGCTTGGAGGCGTCTGTAACAATAACTCGAGTTCCAATACACTATATTGCCAGTAAGGGAGAGAAAAAGTGGGCGTGGCTAAAAAAAAAAATTTTCATGAGCACACCCATAGGGAGGCTCTAGATTGCTGGTAGTAAGGATATTTAGTGAATACTATTATTAAAGATATAGGCCCTTTTATTAATGTCACAGACGCCTCCAAAACATGTAGTTGCTACACTTGAACGTCACTGTTGAAAAATTTGCGCGGGATATGAAAGTGTAACAAACTGATTTGTTCACATAACATATATAGTTACTAGGAAATGCTGTTTAGTGATAGTTTTTGATGTCTCAGTTGACATGAGGGCCTTGTAAAACATGGATAATTAGCTAAAAATCATGGATTTTAGCCATTTTTCAACTTTGGAGGCTCATAAATCGGCCAAAAATCATCGTAAATGCAAAATTTTAATTTTTCCCGAAAGCCAAGAGTCTGCCCTCTTATGAAAAACCAACAAAGACCATACTGGTGTATGTATTTTTATTCTGTGGCTGTTGCAAAGCAGAAAACCCCCCAAAACCCAGATCAGCATCTTTTTTCGATCCGACCCAAATATATTCCACTTTATGTTTCAACTAGTGTTTAGGTGTCTATAATAGATCAGTCACAGCTAGTATGGCCTTCCATGGAGCAGGTATATTGATGCATGCCAACCTTGTGCACCACCGGGGAGTAGCTGGACTTACATTATTTCCATTGCCACTCAGATTCTATATGGAAGGGGCGGGGCTTCCTCAGTTTTCATGAAGGAGATAATGCAAATTGGATAATCTCACATGCTGCTAATACTTTCAATTTAAAATCAGCAAATAAATTTCCAATTTTATTTTCATTCAGGACCAGCAGAAACATTTTAATCAAACTAGACTCCTTCTTTGGGCCTGTGGTACTCAAAGTGTCTAGCTGGACCATCTGGCTTTTCCTCCTTAGACCCCTCCCACTTAGACCTATGCATATAGAATGACCACACCCTAATCCCTCCTCAAGGCTATCTCATTGCCAGATGTTGGGTGGTGCCCAGCTTTAAATTTAGGCCATGCACACGTGATACATCATGGTAAAGATGGGGGCAGGGTCAGTGGCATCTTCATCAGAGAGACCATGGGGACACACACTTGATATACATAGAGAAAACTAAGAGCACCCTACGAACAGGACCACAATGGGAGTCTATTAATGCTTGGCTCTTTTCCAAGAGACAATAGAAATGGACTAGTTCAACCATAAAATGTGGTAAAATAAATAGCAAAACCTTTAGATTTACATGTTGACAATGAACCAAACCAAGGTTGAATGTAATAACAATGTTAACTCATCATCCACTTACAACTCACTCTTCCGCTTCTAAGCTTCTTGTATACGTGTTCTTCTTGAAAGAGGCAATTCTATTAATAACTAACTTGAACAGAGTGGCTTCGTAATGCCCTTAGTGTTCTTAATATGCTCATTCCAAGCATCCACCAACGACCCCCATTGCCAATGCATCATGTAAGCAATTACCAATAATTAAGGCCAGAGTAGCCACTCAAGGCCATCCAAAGCACCAGGGAACAATAAATAACGGATTTCTCAAAAGATGCGTGGGCTGAAGGAGGCTTAGGTGCTATTGCCCACTTGGATCCTACTGAAATAATTCTCCATACATCATCTTCAGTATTATCCTTTGGACACAGGTCTAAGCAATGACCAGGAAATGACCCTGCAAAGACTTATGAAGCCGGGGCTATTTCTCTCCATGCCTCCCTCCACATTACCCCCACCCCTCCCACCTCCCAAGGTGTGAATGCTTAAGGCAGGTTCATTTTTGGGGCTGCCTTACCCCTCTGCTTGTTATGTAATCCCATTGAATACACCTCCCTCTAGGCTTTTCTGGTGTGTTAGTAAAGAATACACATACAAATATGATTTAAAATTCAGTTTTCTCAGCTGCTATACTTCTGGTACCAAAGTTCTCCCGTATTTTACTAAATTATACTGTGGTTCTACTGACGGGGTGCTTTTTTTCTGTCACAAATATGGCACACCAGTCACATTTGCATTCTTCTGAGAATAGAGAGCTACTCTCTCCCATGGATGTCTGGTGCAAGTATTTAGTATACTACTTAGAAAATCATTGGGAAATATTTTGAAATACTAAATTGCTAATTTGTATAGTTCTCCTTTCATTTATGATGATTTCACAATTGAAAAGTGAAGCAAATATCTGAAATATCTATTACAAAAAGGCACTTACTATGATTTAAAGGCAGGGTCATTTTCCACAATGGCTTCATAAGCCAGGGTGAAAAATAACTACAGGTTCAAAAGTTGCTGGCAATGTCATTTTAAGGAGTTGCCAGCACCTGGGACAACCACATAGTACTTTAATGCAATCCCTCCTCCTATGATTAATGCAGTCCTGGGGAGTAACTCACCAGAGAAGCATTCAAGCACCATGCTGACTATGCGGGTTTGATACATTCCTAAAGGTTCAGCAATTTTGCATGAATACAGCGCTGGCAAGTAGACTCATGAGAGTGGCATTCATGCAATGTGACAATACAGGGCATAGTCCATAGTTTAGCTAAAATCAAGGCTATTCTTAATCATCTACAAAGTAGGGGTGTTATTAATTTCAATATAACAACATAGGTTAATATCTGCTTGAAATATTATAGGCCTACAATTGCCCACCATTTTCACCCTGAATAAATAAGCTAGTTCTAGATGGTGTATGTACACAGTTCTTCCAGTTTGAGGTTAATTCTAAGAGTACTATAAAACCATGCCTCAGTTTGTGAAGAGGCGCTAGCTTGCAATTGACTGCTTTCGATCCTATTGTTGAAAAGCCTATATTATTGGGACATGGAGGATATTGATCTATCCCACAATGTGGCGGTAACATGTATGTTGTGCAAGCTCTTCGGAGCTGCTCACATATTGGTCTGCAGTTAACCCTTTAAGGAAAAGCATGATGCAATAGCACATAATTTTTGTCAATGCAGTCTTGATGAGCAACTTGACCATGCGTCATTGGTAGCTGATGCATATATATATATACCCATTGAATGCGTATCAAACCCCATACCCAAGGTTCGGAATCGTGAATAAATGCAGCACTGGTGAGTTCACTCAGGGAGCTGCATTAATGCATCTTGATGACGGGCGTAGAGTCTACTACAGTAATATGTGGCCCTTAGAGTGTTAATTTCCATAACCACCTGAACAACCAGTTAATCAACTGATCAAAGCTACATTCTGTCAGATGCAGCTACTCAAATGGACACCCCTCAAATAGCAGGAACTGTTCATAAAGGATTGCACTCAAATATCAGTACCCAGTGGCTAATGAGGTGCAAGCTTTACAAAGTTCACCCAGCAATATCATGTATCAGAATTAAGAGTGGGGGTGCTGTCATGTCAGTTGTACAAAGGTGAAGCAAGATAAAGCACAGCTCCAGGCGTAGAATAAAATTATGGAATTGTGCTACTTGAGTATGTGGCCAAACCATTAGAGGCCACATAGTGCTTCATATATGCCCTTTGTTGTCATGATTGCAGCTTCGAAGCCCAGGGCTGCATGAATGCATCATGAATGCATCATGAATGCATCATGCCAACCCTTTAAAACTATTATTCTAGTGGCATGGTGTGCACATGAATTGCAAGAAGACTCATCAGGAGTCCATCATTGCGTTATGACAAAGAACAAGCACCACGTGGCCCTTAATTCTGATATGAGTGAATTAAAACAGCCTACCATTTTAAAACGTTAGTGTTGAGATGAAATTGTAGAGGGTATCAAGTTTGGTCTTATTATTTATAGTGAATAGCTTTTAAAGTTGAACGAGCAACATGAACCATTTAAAGCTCTTTCTCTTGTGTATAAAGGCTATGAAAGCTAGGGGATTAGCAAGCTGCTGTTGTGAAGGGATGTACCTACAGCTGGACACCGATCCTGTTAAGATGTGCTTAGCACTGCAGCATCAGGCGCGCTTCAAGAGGTCTTCAAAAGCTTTGAAAGATCTGCTAGTTCTCACGATGCACCTCACACATGTCTGACATTACCCATCACACCCATCTAGGTCACATTAACCCAGGCAGAGGCAGCCACAAATTGTGAATTACTACGATAGCCTGCTGATAAACCTCTACCATTATGAGCCCTAGATTCCCCACACAGAGTCTGGGCTGCTCAAGAAGAGCTGCAGGTATGAGATGTTGACTGCTCTTGTAGGTCAGGTTTATGACTATGCATATATTTACACAAGTAGGTCCAGGACTGGACTGCTGGTGGTAGATATTTGGCTCAGGTATACCTAAATTGGTCAGATAGCAGCATCTGCCCTGTGTTGAGGAGCCCAATTGTATGGCCCAAACTCCCGACTTATGTTGTTTTGGCTATTTCTGGCCCTTTTCAGGCTTATACCCCCACAGAATAACCAGTTTCGAATAATTTTTTTCGAATTTTTAGTATATGTGAGAAAACATCCTTACGATTCAGGAAGTACTTTTTTTTTGTGTATTGGCCCAATATTTTCCGTTTTCTGGCCCTCCAAAGACCCAAAAACCTCTAAAAACGTCAAAAACACTAAAAATGACATGTTTTACATGTCTCCCATGTCTACTAAGGCAGTAACAGTCTATCCCTAATATCATTTTCTATTAGGCCTATGGTATAGTCAATTGATTCACGAGGATTTCACTAGATATGTACCATATTTTTTTCTCCACAGTCGTTTAGGTGTGTTTTGTCAGCAAAATGATCAAAAGTCCTTTCAGGTTGATACCTCTATATAGTAAATTAAGAAGATCCACACAGTGTCCATTGTATCCCAGATTGTGAGGTAACCCTTGTGTCTTCTGCTGGAAAAAAGAAATTTTGAAAAAAATCCAATAATCTTGCCTCCAGGAGCATATGTCTATTGGGATACATATTTTCCATCACGGAGTCACCCGGAATATTTGTCACGGAGTCACCAGCCACCCTGATGAAAATTTAAACCTTCATAGAATTATTAATACCCAATATATTTAAGTTATCTCTGGGTTTCCTGTGTCCTACCCACTCCCTCTAATGTTCTAATACAGAAATCCATCATCTTTATGCTCATTTATACAAGAAATTATTTCCGTCACGGAGTCACCCGGGTGACTCCGTGACGTAAAATAGGTAAATAGGGGTACTTTAGGCCTATACTGTGCAAATAAGGTCTAACCAGATATCCTGATGCTTCATGTTCCTTAAAGTACACATGGTCAGGACATTGTAGAGTGATTTTAACCAATAATGGGACCATTTTGAGGAAACTAGGTTAAAGTTGAGAGTATGTAGTTAAAATTTTCATATTTCTGATAAACGTTCAAAATTCATCGGGCTGTATCTCAAAAACTATTACTCAGGGGATATCCATTCTTGGTATGCTTCAAGATATATGTTGTCCTAGCTTGTAAACAAAATTATTAGTTGCTGTGATGTATTTAAAATATAATGTGCATAATCATGGATTTTTGGTCACGGAGTCACCTGAAAAATGGACAATAAACTTCAGGAGGCAATAAAAGCTGAACCGCTAGGGTTAGAAATGTATCAAAAAGTGTTCCAAGGAGCCAAGATATATACCCTTCAATATACTCTACTTGTTTAAACATATTAAGAACTTTCTGATTTGCCCTTCCTCTATCCTAAAACAACATAAGTCAGGAGTTTGAGCCGTATATGTCCGTCCAGATTCCTCACCAGGGATTAGACCATTTGTTATAAGGAGTGTTTGTGTTCACTTTTGTGTTCATACTCTAATTGATGTGGTGAACTGTATGACCCAAAAATTGAGTGACCAACAAAAATTATTTGTTCTTTATAATATATGTTTTCAAAATATGATGTAAACAAGAATTGCGGTTGTTGCCGCGTAAAAAAATGCCTCAGGCATTTTTATACGCGGCAACAACCGCAATTCTTGCATTCGAAGAAACATAATGTCTAGATGGTTGGTATGTTTGAAGGGAACCCGTTCAAGACACCAAAAAAGTTGGGCCGGGAAGGGGTTATCAGGGAGAAGGATGATATTACTTCAAATATGGCATTTCCTATGAATTCCTTGGGCCCATGTTAGGGGGTAAGGAAATGTGTGTTGCTAGGCAGATAAACAATAAGAATAGCCGTTGCTAGGCAACCAGCTGTAGTAGCAACAAATAGATAGAACCATTGAATTTCTTGGGTCCATATTAGGGGGGTAGGTATGATTATAATCAACTTCAGCACCATGGAAATGTGTGTTGCTAGGCAGATAAACAATTAGAATAGCCGTTGCTAGGCAACCAGCTGTATAAGCAACAAACCAATACAATCATTGAATTTCTTGGGTCCATATTTGGGGAGATAGGTATGATTATAATCAACTTCAGGACCATGGAAATGTGTGTTGCTAGGCAGATAAACAATTAAAATAGCCGTTGCTAGGCAACCAGCTGTATTAGCAACAAACGGATAGAACCATTGAATTCCTTGGGTCCATATTAGGGGGGGTAGGTATGATTATAATCAACCTCAGGACCATAGAAATGTGTGTTGCTAGGCAGATAAACAATTAGAATAGCCGTTGCTAGGCAACCAGCTGTATTAGCAACAAACGGATAGAACCATTGAATTCCTTGCGTCCATATTAGGGGGGGTAGGTATGATTATAATCAACTTCAGGACCATGGAAATGTGTGTTGCTAGGCAGATAAACAATTAGAATAGCCGTTGCTAGGCAACCAGCTGTATTAGCAACAAACGGATAGAACCATTGAATTCCTTGCGTCCATATTAGGGGGGGTAGGTATGATTATAATCAACTTCAGGACCATGGAAATGTGTGTTGCTAGGCAGATAAACAATTAGAATAGCCGTTGCTAGGCAACCATCTGTATATGCAACAAACCGATAGAACCATTGAATTCCTTGCGTCCATATTAGGGGGGGTGGGTATGATTATAATCAACCTCAGGAACTATCAAAGGTTGATTTATATTATTGTTATCACATAGCATAAATTTGTGTTGTGACACCTTAATCCAAGATGGCTTCACAATCCAAGATGGCGGCGCCCGTTCTGACTTCTGGCAAAGTGCAAACATCATATACCTCGTTCTGGTGGTGCCTGGCGGCACCACCAGGTGGCTACGCCACCACTTCGGCATAAAAAAGTGGGATCCCAAAGCTAAGCATGAACTTAAAGAGACAGGTGCCTTAGTGCTTAAGCTAATGGAATGCAACAGGGTACTATATGCAAAAACAATTGCTTGCAAAAATTATTTTATGCTTTATGCAAATGCAGATTTACATATCTAGGTCTAACTCTAGAAATACCAGAATCCTCTCAATGTGCCTGTCGCTCTTGTCCTTAAAGATGGGTTAGGAGCTAATTTGGGTTTGGTTTTTGTAATAAAGTTGGGTCGCCCAACCTATTCTGACATGGTTTTCTCTCTATTCTATGCATTTCTTAGTATGAGTAGAATGTAAAGGTTTATACACACAGTTGTATAGGCATTACAGATACAAATGCATTGTGTTACTGAAAAATAAAAATTGGCCCACAATTAGCTCTTAACCCATCTTTAATCATCTATAATGCTAGTACAAACTTGGGCTCCAGAATTCCAGCAACTAATCAGACGATTCCTCATAAATATATGCAAATTCAAAGTAACCAATGCCATTGGTGCATTTAACTCGTCCCCACCTCAAATCTCATCAAGGGAATGTGAACCACTGCATTTATTTACACATTTTATTCACTGCAGCTGAAGCTAGGGTAGACTGGGACCAACCCTTTTATCAGCCCCTGATTACAGAAATGCTATTCTATGTTGCAGAAGAAGTGTGAACAGGTAGATTTGACTCTGTAATCTAGGGACAACATTTTAAGTCTTAATCTATGAAAATGTTATTCCTATTGCCACTTAGATTCTAGTAAGGACCTCTTCAGTATTCATGTAGGAAATCATGAAGATTGGATACTCTCACAAACTTTTAGAATGTTCAATTTGAAATCAGCATATGAAATATTATCAATTCCTTTCAAGACTTCAGTACCTTTTTAATCAAAATCCTCTTCCTTTGGCAATTCCATTGAGAACTACCTCTATGAATCTGATTACATGGACAGAACCTACTTTTTTTCCTCTGAATGAAAACAAAATGCTCAGAGGGAAGATGACTACACTTGCAACACCCCTTGAAACCCCAACCCGTCTTGCATTGTTGTATTTAACTAGTGCCAGACACCCTATCCCATGTCACTCATCCAAGGTCCCCAATCCTGTTCTTAACTATCTTAGCGCCACATGATTATATAATGTGCTAGGCCACTTGCTGCATTCACACATTATGCCTATGCCCTTTTGGAGTGTATCAAACCAGAAGGGATGTATTTGTAAATTATGAATACAAAGGGCATAGCACATTTAAGCACTATGTGGCTCTTAAAGGGTTTATCAGTCTGTTTTATACCAACTGCCAGCAACAAGATTACCAGGAGCAGTGCAGCCAGCCAACCGCTAAGATAATGGTCTTCTTTCATATGAGTGATCTACAAAAGCAGGGAATTATTAAGCCTGGCCTTGGATAGGATTGGTGTTATTAAGATTTATTTATGCAGCCCACATTCTGTCTGTTTTCTTAATGTTGTGTGGATTCAATGCGACTGGATCAGACTGGGATTTTCTTATACTGGTTTCTAAAGCTGCTGTTACTCAACGAAGGATCCTCAGTTCTTGGTAGTATTAGTTCTAATGTTAATCCTCGCAGTAAAATGAATTGATATCGCTGTGAAATTTGGGAAGCTGTTTCTTTTCCTTTCTGGTTTTGTTGTTAACCCATTCATACTGCTTGGACCCCCTCACCAACATTGTTGAAATATACGTATACAACCCAGTAAACAAAAAATGTTATGCAACATTTTATAACATTACATAACAGTTCTCTAAGGCTCCTTACTATGGCATAACATTATATACAGTTTTAAAACGCTATATTGACATAAAATAATGTGTTTTTTTGTTCGCTGGGAAGGGTTATAAAGTCAGCTATAATGTCATTTTCATCTAAAAAATAATGGTAATGTCCTTGCTGGGGGGGGGGGGTTATCTTTTCAACAGGCCCTAGTAATATTGGCTATTCAAACCAATGAGTTCACAAAGTGTACCAGAACACCACTGCACTGATATTCCCTATACAACCAATTTCTCAGTCACTACTGCCTAACCAGGTTGATCTTTTTTTGTCTCCCTATACAACCAATCTAGGATAGTTGATATTATCAGGTTGGTCACTACTGACCAACTCACCTTAGTCTTTCTATTTTAGGCTTTTGAGTAAGGCATTAGTCATTATGCTGTTTTGCCTCAGTCATTCTTGAGTAGCACTTTCTCATGCCTGACCCATGTCCCTATGACCAACCTGGGCTAGCCACTAAAGACTAAGGGCCGGGGTATTTAGATTTACTGTGTGAGGCTAACATATACACCTTGGTGCAATGCTATATGATCCTCACCCGAAGCCACTACCAGTCGCCATGTACACTGAGCTCACCTCTAGATTCTTTAAACTTTTATTACTAGATCACCAGGGAGTTGGGGCCTGTCGGGGTGTCCTATCTAGGGAATTCTTTATTGCGTCCCCTCTCAATGGGGGTGATTCTTATAGGTCACACACCTAGTTTAGCTAATCCTACTAGTCCTGCTTACAAAGGCTATTTGTAGATTGCATCTTATATGAATTGTATTTTCACCTTGCACAATCTATGGATCTTTCACTGAGGGGGTCAGTACAAATCACCTACTGTACAGTTCAAATAGCTGTTAAGTCAGCTACAGTAATCGAGTCCATGATGGTGGATGCATAAACAGTGTTAGCTTTATGCCTCTATTTGGACAGTTAATGGTCAGAATCAATTATATTGATTCAGTTACTAAATATACTACCAGCAGGCACTACTGTCCTGCCTATCTGTCACACACAGGAAGGTGACATAGTGCTAGCCACTAATTGCTATACCTGGCAATAGTGTCACCATTGGTGCTGAGCTTATATGAACCCTTTTTTTATATACTTACAAAATCAACAGTAGAATGGTACTTATGCGTTTATCAAGGGAATGATCCTGTTAAACCAATGAACTATGTAATATCTATTCAGCTATGTAATCCTTATTTCCTGTCATTGAAGAAGTATATCATATACAAACAGTTGCTAAGTTCATGAAATTGTCCCCAATTTTCTCAATGCATTAAATCACCAATAAATCTCAACAACTCAAACTCAACTTGTTTCGTTTTCTGTGGCTATTTAACAATTTTGCATTATCTATATTTATTTAGAGTGATCAAGAAATCACAAGGCAACTTTAGTCCATTCCATATGAAACCATCAAGACGAGAAATTGTCAAGCAGAAGATTAAGCTACACCTCAAAAATGGTCAGATATATGACATCAACTGAGTAACAAGGTAACTACTATGTATGAATGATTAAGGGTCAAGGAAGAATATAACATTAATTCAACAGTTGTCCAGACAATGAAAACCAATTCATATTTTAGATCAATCTGCCCATGAGACAATGTATATGCAACAAACAGAGGTTGAGCACATAATCAATACTCACCTAAGTTTTCTAAAGTCAGGGAAGGGTGAAAGAGCAATGCAGGACACTATAGACCCACCATTATTGTAAGTCCTTAGTTGTCTCCACCTCCAGGACTATGCATGTCATATTTATATGTCTCTAGCCCTCAGCTATTTGTCAATGCTGGTACAGTGATGGACCCCACAATATGGGGTAATGAGGGCTGCAGTAATCATGACCATACCCAGAGGCAATCTTTATGGCACACTCACAATCAACATTTGTAGAAAAGCAGGTCCACTGGTCAGTTTAGTAAAATGAATACCATAAAGAATATGTAGTCACTCTGTGGAATGTAGGGAATAGATTCCAAAGATTTTACCACTAAATAAGAGATTTAATTCAGACCTGGACTATAATGCAATTAAGTTGTTTGAAAATAATGAAACTAGTAAATGAAAGATATTGCTTGCTGCAGCGAGGAAGCAAAGCAACAGAGAGCAATGAAGACACTGATTCAACAAAGCATAACACATATTGGCCAAAGTAACGGAACTGTGTCAACATGTCCGTCAGCACAGAAAATTATTGATGTCTTATTTCAGGCCTTCTCTCAGTTACAGAATAAAATTTCTATACCATTTTTCACATCATGTTGATATGATATGTTTTAAAATATTCAAATGGACATATCAAAGATCTAGGCACACTCCGCAGATACTCTCCCACATATTTGAAATTGACATTCCTCATTCCCTGAACCATATGGTCAACATCCGGGAGGTTTAATTTGAGAGACCAATAAGATGCAGGTCTAAATTGGGGACAGGTTGGTAGAGAGGGGGGCGGCTACTATGACACATGAATAAATGAGGGGTGTCTGAGGGCACTCCTTGCATCCTGTTATTTGAGCTAGGATAGGACCAAATTGTCTCACTTTAGATATAAAGGATGACTTATGGCCATATTGCAGTGTCTCTGTTGGTCTCACAGTCTATGATTGGGACACATGGGAGGAAAGATTATATAGAACCTACCAAGGGGTGGTTCCTCTTGCACCTATCATAAGAGACAGACGGAGAGACAACTAGAAGGACAGGCAGGGAGAGCAAACCCAGCAACAGACAGGGACAGATAGACCAACAAAGATAGAGACAGCCAGACAGAGACAGAATGAGGGGAGATCCACATTTTTATTGCCAACATTGGACATGACACACCATTTTCAAATTCACATCATTGAATCTGATTCTCAACAGACTTAACATACACAATAGCCATCCATCTTGACATGTTGAGATGGCATTCAGTGGGTTTAACACTGAGTCCCTCCTGCCCTACATCAACTCTCATCTCAATATCTGACCTACCTTATGCCCCACCTTGCTAACACTGACCTTGTAGGATATAGGAGGAGGGATTGGGTAGCTGTGGAGTAAGTAGCAAAAGATAACACTCTACATCTCACTTCTACCTTGGATATTACACTCCACAGAGATAAAAAGAAAGAGCATCAGTCTGACCATGTGTCTCTAAAAGATTTTGATGGTCAAGCATATTGATGAAAGTCAGGCATTGCCGGACTCTCTTTCTACTACCTAGGAATATAGACATTTGCAGCCTCCCTGTTAAGTATTAAATTGTATATAGGCATATATAACATAAACTAGTACTTCCATGAGTGTGTTCACCCCTTGGCAGAATAAATACCAAAGGAGTAGTAGTAGGTTAATGGTTAAAATGAAGCAGTAATGACGGCCGACCACGGCCCCTTCAGGTCAGCCCTATAGCGTGCACAGTCTCATTAGTCAGGGGTAAAGCTGTAAGAGATCACGTGACTTGTCATCAGAGGTCTCCTGAGAAGGTAATTTTGTGACGTGCTGGTGCAATACCATTAACCATAGCCACCTGGGTGTATGCAGATATATGCTGAACCTGCAGAATCATCTGACATAATGGACATCAGCACTGATTAATTATACACAGTATCAACAATTACTTTTGGGATTTACTATCCCACACAGGAACAAATATGGATACAACTCATGAATGAAATATATGCTTTGAGATGTAGAGACATATGAAAAATATACTATTGTATGTGATATATTTTAAAGGTGTAAAGAGAGGTCAACGTGTTAAATGTGAGGCCAATGTTTAAGCTCCCCCCAGGGGCGGATCCTAAATTTTGGGAACAGGTCGGGGACATGATTATTGCGAAGCTACTGAAGCTGTTGAATCAGATAACATAGAAATTTATATGAAAATGGGGAGGGGGGTGATTCATCACTCCCTCAGAAAATGCTGCATACTCTATTATTAAAGGATGATCACTCCCTTGATATTAATATTAGAAGTAGTTGGTGTCATGCAATCTTGAATGATTTCAAGTAGTTTTTCATGGTTTTCAAGAATGGTTCTGCTAGCTTTTGCATAGAGCCTTAATTCAAGAAAAACTGAGATTTCCATAATATGACAAAAATCAATGTTTGCCTCTATTGTTTCTTTCTTTTCAAACACCATTATCATAGATAAGTATTACACCTTCAAGGGGGGAATAGTAGAGTGTGATACTTGATGACTAGTTTAGCAATTGATTGTCTTTGAAAATTATTGATCCGAAAGGTCTAAACCAAGGCCAAGATGCCCCTGCCTAGATATATACTGTAGATTTACAGTTTAAAATGAAGTATTTCTGGTTTTCAGTATTACATACTGTTCAGTTACAGTCATCAACTGTAAGATCCACAATCAGTAAGTCTTGGGCTCCAGTATCCACCGGTCACAATAGGTATTGCTATTGGAATGCAGCTGAATCAAACTAACAAACCTATTCAAACATCTAATTATTAGTATTACTGGGAAAACATAGGTAGATTTCCATTTCAAATAAGTTTAAATATAGAAAAATAATTGTTGCACTGCTAGCCCAACCAGGCCCGTAACTAGGGGGGGTTCGTCGTTTCGAACGAACCACCCCACCCCCCTTAAGGAGGAAAAGTGTTCCCACCTAGCTGAATGGAAAGAGGACATAACTGTCTACCTCTCATTTTTTACGGCTTGTCGATCGGACAATTATTAAGGATTCTAGAGAGAAAACTATGAAGGATGGATTAGATACACAAAACTCAGCTTCTCTTTCAATATATAACACAAAGTTCCACCTCATACTAGAAAAGTCCAGTTCCACCATTGAAATAATCGTATCAAGTTCCACCCTATCCAAAAACGAACCACCCCGCGAAGTGGGCTAGTTACGGGCCTGCCAACTGGGGCTCTAACCCCAGATTTTTTAGATTGACATGCAGCTACACCAAAGTGGTGTAACTTACAGTAGGAACTACTGGAAACCAGAAATACCTCCCTTTATACTGTGCAGCTACAGCTCTTACTCCCTACTAACAGTGCAATACAACACACATGTCTGGGAGCGCGTGTCGTGCAGCGATGTGGCGTCTGTTAGACTGTCGACAACGACCCCACGCAGGTACCTAACTATGTCACAATCCTCCTCCAGGGCCTCCTCTCCTCCATGTTAAGCCTTTAACACTTTATGGATTGCATAATGCATCAATAAATAATGCCATTGGTCGTCAGGATGCATGCAGCCCAGGAGAGTAACTTGTAAGTGCTGCATCATGCCAGTGTTTTGGGAGTGTCTCAACCCAATACGGTCGGCGTAATGCTTGAATGCAGCACTGATGAGTTACTCACAAGAGCTCCACTCATGAATCACAACGGTTAAGGTTAAAGGGTTAAGGTACCCATGAATACAGTCTCAGCGAGTAACTCGCCAGTGCTGCATTCAAGTTTCACTCGGACTGTATGGGCGGGATATATTCATAAAAGCGCTGGCACGACACATAAATGCAGTCCTGGCAAATAGACTTGTTTGGCTGCATTCATCATCACAACAACATACGGCATACAAAATACAAGCACTATGCGGCCCTTAAAGGGTTAAGCCATAATTACCTACATAAGGAATAGAAGTATGGTTTTGTTCATTTTGCTATTTTCTTCCTTTAGTGCAAATACCCCACTATGTATTCTACCCTGTCCTTTATAACCTTAGTCCCCCACGCACCACTCCCTACATCTCTCCCCTCTGGGCTGTTCCCCAACTCTATATGGACTACCGAAGATCCTTATGGCTCAATTATCTGCCCCTATTTGCCCATTTACCTAATCCATTTGTTCACTTATGCCACTCCCTACCATGCCTATGTCTATCCTTATGGCCCATTTCAGTCGGGGCTGGTAGGAGAGGAATGTAGTCTTTTTGCCACTCCCTTCCACTATACATTGAGACTATTAGATTACATTGGGACATGGAGATAATCACACCACATTTAAAATTTCTGCGATATTTATTTCATGGTGAATACGG
Source organism: Harmothoe impar (assembly GCA_947462335.1). Taxonomy (NCBI): domain Eukaryota; kingdom Metazoa; phylum Annelida; class Polychaeta; order Phyllodocida; family Polynoidae; genus Harmothoe; species Harmothoe impar. The sequence continues at coordinate 17,420,027 of OX381709.1, forward strand.
CACTCCCATTGACTTAACCAAGGGAGGCCATATTTAACAACCCCCGTGAAATAACCCTACCCCGTATTTCACGGCCTGTCAAATCACCAAATTGTTGATCTAACCATGAAAAAATTTGCCTTTTCAGAGCAATTAAGAGGAATTTTGATAAATATTGTTAATAATAACATGAAATAAACCTGCACCTTTGTCTATATATTTTTCAAAAAGGCCCTCATACTTACCCATTAAAGTGTTGCATTTTAATGCGCTCTGACTTTTGTCATCATGAATAAATGCAGCTCTGGCGAGTAACTCGTCCGCCATGCATTAATGACCGTATAACCTTTAGGGTCGGCCTATTTCATTAATGCAGCTCTGGCGAGTTACTCGACATGGCTGCATTCAGACATGAGGCCATATCACATTAAAGCACTATGCACTGCATGAACGTTTGCATTTAAGTGAATAAAATATGCTTAGAGCAACATTTAAAGCGTATTTTATTCGAATAAATGCCACTAGAAGTCACTTGAAGCCACTTGAGATGACCTTTCTGTAATATTTACATGGCATTACTGAACTAAGTGTTCCTTTTAAGGGACAATGCCACCACTTGAACTGTGAGTTGGATACGCTCAGTGAGTATGGCACTTTAGAGCATTTTAAACTTGCTTCAATGCAAACATTTATGCAGTGATGCTGCCTTTTAAACAGTAAAGAAGCTGTTATACGGGTCTGCCTCTATTCTCATTCAGCCTGGGTGGCCCCATGCTATATCCTGCAAGAATGAACACTATTAAGAAAACACAGTGACGTAGGAGGGGGTTGTGGATGCAGGCAGGGCTAGGAGGAGATAACAGTAGGGGTGTAGGCACACTGATAATCTTAACGTTAAAGGGGTTTGTCAGTAGCGCCTATCTAAGGTTAGGGGTATCAATCAAAATGACAAAAATGACTATATATTCAAAAGTGACTAAGGCAAAATAGAATATGACTAATGCCTTAGTCAAAAGGACTAACCCTAATACTCATAGAAATGAAAAGACTAAGTTGGGTCGGTCAGTATTTACCAACTGACAGTATTAACTAACCATGTTTGGTCGTGTAGGAAGCCAAAATATGACTAACTAGGTTAATCCCTAGTGATTAAGTATTAAGCCATTACTGACTAATTATAAGCTCCAGAGTATAAAGGATATCAGTGCAGGAGAAGGCAGTAAGAGTACGCTTCTGACCTTAGTTCTGGCTAACATCCCAGCCACTAGTGATTAAACTAGTTGGTCATTTTCTGGCTCCCTATACGACCAATATCCGTTTATCATTCTGACCAAAGTCCCTATGCCTAATCTGGGATAACCACTACAGACTAAGACCCAGAGAATTTAGCTTATCAGTGTGGGTAGGAGGAGGCAGCAGGGGTGTGGGTAGAGCCTGCTGGAGGAGGCTGGAGGATGCGGACCGTTAAGAGGTAGGGAGTCAGCAGCCAGCACTGGGAGAGGGGAGTCAGTCCTCCTGTGGAGAGGGAGAGCCGCTGGAGGAAGCAGGCAAAACTACACCCAGCAGGACATATCAGAAGTGTAGCTGCCCAGGATGATGTACTGTAGATTTACAGTATATACTACGGTATTTGTGTACATGGGCAATAAAATCTACTATTAGTTCACAGTATAAAAGGATGCATTTTTGGTTACAGCATCTACAGTGTGTACACATAGACTGATTGGGGAAGTACGCCACATAGACCTACTGCAGGACATATGACATATGTTCTACCCTGTCCTTTAAACCCCTTTTAGTCCATCTACTGGAGGACATAGTTATATCTACTTGGGGAAGTATTAGCATGTAGACCAGCTGGGACAAATTCTAAAGTGATTTATAAACCAACTGGAGGATATCTATGTGACTTATATATAAATAGCAATTGGATATATATATGACATAATTATGTGATATAAACCAATTGGAGGAGGTATGTGACATATAAATGTATGAATAGCAATTGGAGATATATATGTGACATATGTAATATTATAAACCAACTGGAGTGTGTCATATCAAGACCTACTGGAGGAAATGATGTCACAAATACACCAAATAGAGGACTAATAGTGATTAATACATCAACCAGGGAGGTAAACGAGGTAATAAAGACCGAGTGGAGAAATTTAAACAGACTGAAAGGGATATGTGAAATATAAATATGGACCTCTATCGGTGCCACCAACAAGGGCAGGTGACACATCACCTCTATATGTGAATGACCTTATAGTATCTTTACTCTAAAGGTACTGCAGTTCCAGTCCAAGGGGGTCTTTCAGAAAAGATTCGTGATATTTGGATTTTTGTCAATAGTGAAATAGTGCAATATTCGTGAACGTCAGTATGTCGTATTCACTTATAGTGTTGAATAGATTTCAATAGGATTTCTTGAGAATGAAACCTGCGGGTCACTTAACGGTACAGATTTCCTCACGTGATAAATTGCCTACGAATTTGTGACCTTTTCTGAATGAGCTTCCAGACCAAATAAATTGCATCTATCCTGAACACCCTTGTCCAGTCAGCTCCATGCACCACAGCCCCCCCCCCACCCCCTCCTCCTGGGTCAATGCCCAGAATAGAAGGACCCTCTAAGCAGCACCCAGCAGTGGCAGCACAGCACCACCACCAGCCCTACAACTCAGCATTACCTTTTGCCTGCCCCACCTCCCTCCTACTGAGTCTCCCACCACCCCTGCACAGATCATCTAAAAGCCCCGGCACTTAGTCTGTAGTGGCTATCCCAGGGACATTGATCAGGCATGACCAAATGCTATTCAAGAATGACTGAGTCAGAACAACATATATGCCTGATGCCTTATGCAAAGGACTTAGCCTAAAATGGAAAGGTCTAAGATGAGTCAGTCAGTACTGACCAACCTAAAAAGATATGACCTAAGTTGGTCATATAGGGAGCCAGAAAATGACCAACTTGGTTATGCTAGAGTGACTGAGAGATTGGTCGTATAGGGAGCCAAAGCCTATCAGTGTGTATTCTCCCACCACCCCACCACCCCACCCTCCATCCCACCCGCTACCCCTACCCCTACACACCCTGCTCCTAAAACGCTTTGGCGCCGCTGCCGGAGCAGTCCTATAGCAGCCCTCCTGCAGTAGGAGGTGCTCAGAGCTGCTCAGGAGGAGGCAGTGAGAGCAGCTCAGTCTGGGAGTCACCAGCTCCTCAGTCAGTACTGGCAGCTCCAGGGGCAGGAGGAGCTACCGTCACAGGACACTACTACACCCTCTGTAGGAGCCTCCTCCAGTAGGGTAGGGCAGTGGTGGTACATACCAGGATAGAGCCCTACAGCATGGGATAACAGAGGGAGGATTGTGGTGGGTAAAGCCAACAGCTCTGGTTGTCTGCTGTCTCCAGCACCTATACTGGGAGGGCTACCTCACCCAGCACCTCCTGTACATAGCACCCAGCACCCAGCAGTCTCACGCCCCTACTCCTCCCTCCTCCAGGGTGGAACCCCTCACACTGGGAGGTCTGGCTGGCAGGCAGGCAGCAGGAGTAAACATACAGCATGTGACATGCTGCCTCCATGTCTGCTATGTGCGTGCTATATTAAGTAAGTGGGGAGTCGTGTATGTTACATATATTTTGTCATAGTTTTTTAACGTCTACCCTATATGCAGCTTATATATATAAGTGTGTCTGGCAGCAGTGTTGACCAGGAGGAGGAATAACACTACTGTCCACTACCACCACCAGCAGTGGCAACATAAAGGCGGCCTGTAGTAGCGGTGACGACTAGGACCTGGCTGCTACAAGTCGATGGCTGCAGCCCCGGCCGTGGCCGGAGGCACCGCTGTGGTGGTGGCAGCAGCGCTGGGCGGCCCGGTCCTAGCGCCTCCCAGTCCCACACCTCATACCCCTGTGCCTGTAGCAGCGGAGACACCTACCTCCAGTACCCACACTACTACCTCCAGTACCTCTACTGCCTCCAGTGCCTCCAGTGGCGTCAGCTCCAGCCAGGCGGGCCTCGCTGCAGGCGACGCCTTCAGCGTCAGGAGGAATAGGACGAGGCGACCTGTGCGGTGCTGGTGAGGGAGTCACAGGTGAGGATTACCTACACCTCTACAAACCCTCCAGCTGCTGCACTACCACCAACAGGCAGCTCCTCCAGGGCTATACTATAAGACCCTGGACTCACCCTCTGGAGGAGTATTAAGCTGCTTAAAGGAGCAGGGAGGAGGAGCAGGAGGAAGGCCGACCTGGGCTGTATACAGGTGAGTGGTCTATGGATGCCCCCTGGTTAGTAGCAGAGCATGCTGCAGTGGGGAGGGTCAATACCCTCTGCAATGGTGGGAGATGGGAGGTAAACATGGGCAACCTGTCTCCCTTATATGGCTCTTCCCGTCCTATTTACTACTCTGAAGGGTGGGCAAGCATGGGCAATCCGAGCAGTGCATCTAAAATAACCAGTAGGAAGATGGGGTGTAAATATGGGCAATCTGAGTAACCTGGAATGGTAGGAGATTGAGGGTAAATATGGGCAATCTGAGGGGCTGAATTCACCCCTGTCTCCATTATAAGGCTCCTCCTGTCCTATTTACCTACTACAAATGGTAGGCACACATGGGCAAAACGAATATTACATCTTGAATACTAAGAGATTGGGGGGTAAATATGGGCAATCTGTGTGACCTGAAATGGGAGGTAAACATGGGTAATCTGAGGGGTTTAATTCAAGCCTGTCTCCCTTATATGGCTCCTCCCGTCCTATTTGCATACTAAGAGGTGGGCAAGCATGGGCAATCCGAGTATTTCATCTAAAATGACCAGTAGGAAGATGGGGTGTACATGTGGGCAATCTGAGTAACCTGGAATAGTAGGAGATCGAGGGTAAATATGGGCAATCTGAGGGGCTGAATCCAACACTGTCTCCTTTATATAGCTTTATATACCTCCCGTCCTATTTATCTACTACAAATGGTAGGCACACATGGGCAATCATAGCATTACACCCTGGAATGGCAGGAACATGAGGTGTAAAATTAATATGGGCAATCTGAGTAACCTGGAATGGAAGAAAAATGGGGGGTCAACATGGGCAATCTGAGGGGCTGAATTCAACACTGTCTCCTCCCGTCCAATTTACCTACTACAAATGGTAACCACACATGGGCAATCCTAGCGTTAAAGTAGGAACATGAGGTGTAACTATGGGCAATATGATTAACCTGGAATGGTATGAGGTAAATCTGTACAATCTGAGAGTCTGAATCTCCCTCCTTCATCGGTGTACTCTATGCTAGCTACTCCCCTCATGTTCCTCTATGGTGGGTACAGATGGGCATCTGAGTAGCCTGGACTTGTAGAACATGGGTGTAGATATGGGCAATCTGAGTATTAGACCTCAAATTGAGGGAAATTGGGCTGTACATTTATATGGGTGATCTGAAAATTAAACCAGAAGTTTAGGAAATGGGGTGTAAATATGGACAATCTGAGAGTTAAACCTGGAATTGTAGGAAATGGGCCGCAAATAATCTGAGAATTAAACCTAAAAGTCTCTCGGGAATGGGGAGGGGGTAGTAAAATGTTATGTTTACTCGATGTAATACAGCTATTTCCCTTCATTTGCCCTACTACTAATTTGAGTAACCTGGAATGGTAGGAAATGATGGCTTAACATGAGCTATCTGCGTAGCCTGGAATGGTAGGATATGGGTGGGGGTGTAAACATGGGCAATCAGAGGGGTTGCATTCAATCTAGCCGCCTCTTTCATTGCCGTATGTACTCAATGATATAGAGCTACTCCCCCTATTCCCATACTATACATGGTGGGCAAACATGGACAATGTGTAATCTAAAGGGTAAGATCCTCTCTCCCCTGGCTCCTTTATTGCTGTATGTACTCAATGCTACATAGCTGCTTCACCCATATTCTGCTATTATTAATGGTGGGTAAACATGGACAAGCTAAGTAACTTGGGATGGTAGCAAATGGGATGTCTCTCCATGTGATATATGTGATATATGCGAAATGATATAGACCAACTGTTGAAAATAGACCAATTGCTAGACTATTTGCTTCATCCTCCCAGAATATCAGCTGGTCCCTATGCCCCTACCCCACCTCAGAGTGGGCACAGAACGTTAAATTAGCATTGACACGTAGTTGATCTACCACTTGTCAGCATCTGATTAAATGCCTTGCCTTACAACCTGAATGGCCTAGAATGTGGGCAATCAATGAATATCATCCTGCCTATTCTTTCTCATTCATTCCTCTATGTACTCCATAGCTTTTACCAAGGGCATTTTACAACCGGTGGTGATAGAAATAGTTCATCAAAATGCTAATTTTATTACATAAAACAAAGCAATTGATAAAAAAAACATTTGGAAATACAAATAGTATACATAGCAAAAGGTACACCCCAGCACTGTATTTCTAATTTTAAAAAGTGATTGTTTTTAAGGATAATAATAACACTACTCTCCTCCGCCTATTCCACGACATCCCTCTACCATCACTTTTCGGCCATTCAATCGCTTAATCATGCCACTACTACGCTAGCCTGTCCCTACGCCCCTCCCCAGCCTGTCCCTCACCTGCCGAGCTGGTGTCTATAAATATCCTATTCCCTTTCTGCCCTCGTTCGCACCTTTCTCTTTTAGCGGCCGCTAATGGGTAATGAGTAACTCATCGATTCCTGCCAGGGCGGCCAACACCCCCCCCCCTCCCTTGTTCCTTTCCTCCTCCGTTCTCAGAGTGATTAACCCTTTAAGGGCTGCAGAGTGCTTTAACCCTTTAAGTTAGGTATTTCGCTAAAAGATGAGATTTGTTGTCATCAGGCACCGATGTAGCCCCAGTGAGTAACTCGCAGGTGCCACATTGGTGCATCATGCCGACCCTTTGGGGATGTCGCAACCCAAAAGGGTTGGCTTAATGCTTGAATTCATGCATAATGACGACCAAGGGCATGTGCATTAGGGCATTAATACGTAAAGGGTTAATGTACTATATGCTTGGTCTCTGGCGAGTCTACTCTCCAGAAGTCCATTCATGAATTATTAAGACCCTTTGGGAATGTGTCTTACCCGTAGGGTCCATGAATGCAGCCCTGGGGAGTTACTTGCCAAAGCTGCATTCATGCATCGTGGCAACAAAAGGCATAGTGCGGTAAAGCACTATAAGGCCATCAGAGTGATTAATCTTTGAGGCCGCCTGATGGCTTCATCATATTAGGGCCGTCTATGGCGGAGCTGTCACTTTAGTAGGACCATTGCCTCTCCTCCCCCAGCTCCCATCTCTGACCGTCTGTTTCTACGGTGTCAGTGTATTTGCCTCATGCTCACTCTCAAGCTATTTATGCCTCTGTTTGCCTGTCAGTCTGCGTGCTCGATCTCTGCCCTCTCTCTCTTTGAGCCCTCTCCCTGCTCTTCTCTCTCCCTCTTCCTCAGTCTCCCTCTCTGTCTCCCTCAGTCTCGCTCTCTCACTCGCTTTCTATTTACATTGCTCACCTTGATTGAACGATTGATTGCTCCCCCTCTTTCTTTCTCATTCCTTCTCTCTATTGCTGCATGTATATGAATTTCTCTCTAGGTCCACAGAAAAAAGAAGTAGAATCACTGTGACTCCCGACTTGATCACTGAGGTAACTCTCCCTAGGACTCTAAAGTGACTCCCTAGCATAAGCGGGATTCTATAATAACTCTATAATGACTCCTATTCTAAGACTCCCTAATAATTGAGAGTCACTTTAGAGACGTGGGGAGAGTTACCTCAGTGATCAAGTCCAGATTCCCATTTGGGAGTCACCGTGATTCTACTTCTTTTCTCTGTGTCTCTCAGTCACTGAGGTGTAAGCTCATGAGGCATGGCTAGGCCAGAAATACCCTACACTGTCAGAAGTTAATGTAGCTGCACAGCGAGATATACTGTAGCTGCACAGTATAAAAGGAGGTACTTTTGGTTTCCAGTATCACATACTGTTCAGCTACACTCAACTACTGTAGAATACCACACACAGGAGATCCTGGGTTCGAGTCTAACCTTGGCACAATGAGAAATACGTTTTTCTTTTCATTTTTCTTTGACCTAATTGACATGCATTTCCACCTAGATTGACATAGAAATGTCAGCTAGCGAATATTGCAATATATACATGTGTATAATTTAGATTTTCTATTGATAAACAACAGTAGTGCCTATTGGGAACCAAAAATACCTCCTTTTATACTGTACAGCTACAGTACTTACTTCTGACAGTGTATGCTTTAGATTGCATCGAGTGAACGGCTGGCATAGATCATTCAACCGGTGTCTAATTGAAATAGAAGTCATCTCTTACACAATGTGAAGCTTTGTAGCTTTGGGTCGTACATTTCTCTTTGTCTGGCCCTCCACTATCGTTCTTCAAGTCTTCTGCAGCTTCAGGATAATGAATATCTCATTGATTGCTTCCTCAGTGACACTAATCTTTTCCTTTTGGGGAGATTACTTCCCCATTCGGACTGATGGCGTCTCCATACCCTTGTGTGTCTGTGCATTGCATGGACATGTCTTTTACGAACAAGGTACTTGAAGAATAAGAATTTCTTTATTTACCATACTTGGTTCGACATATTACAAGCATGAAAGACAGTGTATCAAGAGTTATTATTCTGATTGGGAAAGGCTTTACTAGTTTTTATGTACGAGTTTCTCTATTGATTTGCTCTAGTCTGTACCTGTAATTGAAACATGGTGTAATCAATGCTGATCTACTGTTAACATAAGAATATAATTACCACCAGTGCTAGACATTTAATCCGTGTTCATCTATATTTAAAGCTTTTAACATGTGTGGGCGGATTCCGAATGAAGCATGGCCCTGAATAGATTTAAGCAGGTGAATAGCACTGTCAACCCTTTAAGGGCAGTTTAGATCCTTCATGTACTATGCCTATTGCTACCAACTCTACTAACCAGAACTGCATTCATGCATCATAACAACCCTTCAGGAGTGTATCAAGCACACAGGCTCGACAGGATGCTCTGATGCAGCACTGTGAGTTACTCACCAGGACTGTATTCGTGCATCACGCAGCAAAGGGCATAGTGCATTAAAGCAATACACTTTCCTTTTTTAACAGGTTAAATGTATATATGCAGGGAGACATAATACGGAAACATTACAGGCTGTGTCTCACGAACTTGGGCCAATGTGTTTGTCTATGACCGGGTGTCGTCTATGATTGGGTGCCGTCTATAACTGGGTGTCGTCTATGACCAGCTAAAAAAGTAGTTTTTTGGTGTTTTTTTATACTGTGATGTGTTAGGGGAGAAAAATATATTTAAAATAACAAGTTAGTATTTTATTACTATCAAGTAATATTACTGTCGCTTAAACGTTGGTCAATAATAAAGTGTACTTTACTTTGACCGCCTTTACACATACATAATTATTGGTATATTTGGAGGAATAAAAACAATTTTTTTTTTTTTTTTGAATTAAAAAAAAAAGTTTTACTAAGCTCTACATGAATGCGAACCGTTCTATACTTGAAGTTGTATGCTTCCGCACTATATTTGCCTTTTACTTGCTAGCCGGTCATAGACAGCACCCGGTCATGGACTGCACCCGGTCATAGATTGCACCCGGACATAGACTGCACCCGGTCATAGACGAAAACATTGGCCCAAGTTCGTCAGACACAGCCTACACCTGTATGGCAGGGAGCAAAAAGCCATTTTCAAGGAACTTATAGATACCTGTCTACCTGAAGTCTGTAGAAAGGAAATATTGTAGACCACTTTTATGTCATTCTATGAAAATGTCAGTGGCATCTTTCCTCCTCATCATCTGATGAAGTCTGTGATGTGCTTCTACAATATTTATAAAGTAGGTCCTCCCAAAGTCCAAATAAACCTTAAGTCAGCCATTGGTGTCATTGAATTCCCAAGTAAAGGAGGATATCTATATCCTCCTTTACTGAGTATATATACATGCTAGCTGATTACCTGAGGTGTTTTAGTATGTTATGGTATTATTCTCTTAGATATTACACATACATTTACCAACTAGTATAAATATGGAGAAGTATCCCTTTTTGAAATATTTTGACTTAAAAAATTGAATTGTGCATAATAGTACCATCGTCAGTGTTAATCCTTTAAGTGTAATTTAGTGCTGAAATGCAATATGCCTGTTTTTGTCATGATGATTGTATGCAGTTGTCATGAGTAACTGATTGGGACTACATTTATGCATCTTGTGAACCCTACATGATTAATACACTACTCTAGTGTCGGTAAAGTGTACTAATGCAGTGTCTGCGAGTTACACTCAGTCGCTCCTTGATGCATCGTGATGACAATTGAACATTAACCTTGATGCAGTCCTCAGAGTGGATAGGAGTAGTGTGGAGGGGGTTGTGCTTGTCTACCTGTTTGCTGGGCAGGAAGCTGACACAGGGTCCCAGCTGCCCACAATATCATATATCAGCCTTCATCCACATCCAAAACCTGTTCCCATCCTATGCAAATCTGGCTTATAACCAAACCACACAAATACACTTAATGGAAACCGTGAGGCTGGATATTGTCCAAGATGAACAGTGAATGTCAAAAGCCAGCTGCATGTGAATTAAAATTGCATTTTCAATCAGACAATGTATTAGCTTAGTTTTATTCAAATTATTGATACACTATCTGAGACAGAGAGAGATAAACCCAATGTGAACTTTAAGGCTTGATGTTATCATGGGGATACAGTATACTGAGGTCAACTATTTCATCGTGGCAAATACAGCATTGTTAAAGCATTTCCTAATTGAATCCCTATTATTATTCAAAATGATTCAATTCTTAAGCTGGCAATCATGTATGCTTATGTTCTACTGCAAGATATACATTGACATGATAATATGACATATAAATGTGAAATGTGTTAATCGGTATCGCTCGTTTTGTCGTAAGGTATTTTGCGACATCAACCTGTCTGCCTTCTACGAATCCCATCAGGTATACAGACAGTACAGTACCTAGTCATACTCATGAGCTCCATCTGGCAGAGTTGACTATATCATTTACATGCCCTCCATACATATCTTACCATTAGGCCGGCTGACTGGGCACACCTCTTTGACCCATCCTCATTGATTAAGGGAGAGATAGCAATAGAGAGAGAGATAGAGAGAGAGAGAGAGAACGAGAGAGGCAGACACAAGAGATATAAAAGGAAATGAACAGAGGGGGCTTTGAGATAAATATAGCGGGACTGTGTTATATTAGAGGGAACCGTCTCTGTTCTGTGTCCTAGTAGAGGATGTCAGCTACTGAGGGGGTGGTGATTAGTGGAGCCTGTACTGAACACATCTTGAAGGTGTCATATAGAAAGCAAAGATTTAAGCTGATGTGATGAGTGATGCTTTCCAGTCTATTAAAAGCACCCCTCGGAGTATTATAAATGTGATTATCAGGCTATAGTCAAGCTACACAGCACATTTGATGTCCCTTTATTATATAAAAAGTATAAATAGATTAACAATGTTGGTAGTGGCTCCATGTGGGATCCTACAATATGTGGATTGTCTAAAGGCTATATGGCAGGTCTCCGGGGGAGTTTTATGGCCTTGGTTACACTGTGTTGCCCCCTGCTCCCGGACACTAATACTGTGGGTATAGTAGACACTGGCTGCTGTTCCCATTGTCCCCCAGGGACACATACCTGCCACTGCTGCTGCAGACCTGACGTCTCACTTCATATCGAAGGGAAGGTTCACACCAGGGGGGGGGAGTACATTTTCGGGAAGGCATAAAAATGTCACCCCATATCAAGAAGACAAATGTTGTACATTTCTGGACATACTGCTGGGAAGGTGTGAACAATTTCAGATCACTCATACAAAATTTCACCACCTACTGTTGAATAAATGTTTTTGTTCCCCCTCAAAGACATTACGGTACAAATAATATACACACAGAGATCTTGAAAATATAGCTAACTCATAAGGTTACCAGCAAATTACCCTGCAAGATATAAACCATAATGAGAGCAATCATCAGTAGTCTATGAAGAGTGCTCTCAGATGTCCCATGGTTATATGTATCCTATGATATGGCTTCCAGAATTAACATGGATTCTCCACAATATGACATCTACAATATTAGCCAATTATCACTCTCTCATCCTGCTACTGCAGTGGCTGATGTCATTTTCTGCATGAACGTGTAGGCCAGTCTTTGATCTGCGTCTCCATGGTAACTATAAATGCCAGGTCTGGCCATGCTAGTTATGTTGTGATAAATGGGGCACCGGTTCATGGATATGGTAGCTGTGATGTTATGCTGTTACCATTGTTACTATCCCCACTCTCGCCATGTCTTTGCTGGGGTTTGTCACAGAATACTGTTTATTGACATTATTTGGCAGTGAACCACTGATATACTATTTGTGAGCAAAGAATTTATAATCTAAGGGGAAGGGCAAATGATATAACTACCCATATACATGACCAGTTATCAGGTTTAAAAACAATGCAGTGATGATGTATGTCTCCATGGTAACTATGAATGCCATGTCTGGCCATTCTGGTTATGTTATGATTAATGGTGCACTGGTTCATGGATATGGTAGCTGTGATGTTACACTGTTACCATTGTCACTATCACCACTCTGGCCATTTCTGTGCTGGGGTTCGTTATAGAATACTGCTTATTGACATTATTATGTAATGGACCACTGGTCCATTTTTCCATGTTTTCTTTTATGCCATCTAGCTTTACCTAGCGTCTATTGATATTTACTGTGGTTTTCCAATATCACCACAGTGTATACTGCTGTTAAGAACCCTTTGTTCTATGTTTAGATATTTGTGAGCACTCAATTCAGCATTTGTAATCTAAGAGGAAGGGTAAATTATATAAATGCCCATATACGTATCCTAGTTATCAGGTTTAGAAACTATGCAGAGATGATGTATGTTAGTGTACTTGCTAGTTACAGCCTGATTAAGCAGGGTGCAGCTACTCAGCTACAGGTAAAACATGTTATCCACTTAAAGTCACTTACTGTTCACCTAAGAAGCTAAAGGGCCTCTCTAATGCAGAGTAGAGGAAAGTGGCTCCAGTCGCCGAACAAATCCATCTCAAAGATAGGATAGTAGGCATTTTAAAGTTATTGCTTCTGTGCTGTGAGTCTAAGTGGCCATTATTCTCTGAATGGAGTTTTAAAACAGTCAAAATGTCCTTCTGTTGTTATGTAGAGAATATTTTGAATATCTCATACTCTATGTAGATTTTTCACATATAAATGGCAACTGCTATAGCTATGATCTGGTGATGGTGTGTGCACATTAATTATATCCCTGCTTTACTGGGAATCCTGTGTAACACCATAATGTTGGCTGCATCAGGACACATCAGTATCCATTAAATAATAAAACCCTGAATAATGGCACCAGTCAGGCTAGGTGTACTACGCAGTTGTTACAGCCTCCTGCACCATAATAAAAGCTATCATCACCGGAACCTACCGGAGGCACTTATCTCATTACCTACATATTTAAACTGGTTAATTCAAGGAAAGCTGCATGCCTAATTCAGATTCCCCTTTCTGCTATTTTTCATATCAATGATACCAACTCTGTTCACTGTCTAAGAAGAGCATATTTTAACTGTACAGTAACATGTTGTCTTCATAGTGCATGGATGCAGCACTGACAAGAAGGTTCCCAGTGCTGCATTCATGCATCATGCTGATGATACACTCCCAATGAGTGTAGCACAGAGTAATTATCCACTGATGCTGCATTGATACATCAGGACAATGAAAGATGTTAAACATCATGTATATGTCCTTTGGATGATTAAACAATCACCTGTAAGCAGCATTTAAAGACTGCAAGTGCCATGTGCTAATGGGAGCAAACTTGTATTACTGTATGGCAAATAATGAATCTAATCTATTCATGAGGCAATTATAACAAACAGCCCAGCCAAGCTTAATTACATGCAACAATGCCTGACTGCCTGACGACCCTATAGGCATGAAGTATTAATTATTGGCCTATCTGGGGTTGGGTAAATATATTATGTGTTGATGTTCCTCAGTTATATGTACAGCAGCTCTACAAGGAGGTTTACAACCCAAAGTGAAGGCCAGAATTGCCTATGCCCCTAGCCTTTGTGGCAATCTGGTAGTTTTACCTCATAAATTCATGGCCTCTTTATTTATAGTTTACGGGTAAAATATTTCATGAAGCACTGAATGAGAGTGGAAGTTTGTGTCTCATAGAGGGGCATCAGTCATGCTGATGTATCATGTTTCCCCCCTTCTTTAAAAAAAAAACGATTAAAAAGAGACAGTAGCCTAGTGATTTACATACTTCTTTGAGTTTGTGTATTAAAATCTATATATATTGCCTTACTACTCATATACCAGTCCTCTGTAGTATAAACCAGTTATGGACGTGTAAGTCATAACGTTGATCATAATCTTTCAAAGATACAAAAACACTAAACTAAAGTTCTAATGTCTGCAGTCCAAAATAGCACTGCCACTCTACTGTTTGCTTGTTATATGCTTTGCCTGTCAGACGGGTAGCCCATGAGTCTAAATCTTATTTTACATAATCAATAATTATAGAACTTAGTTTGCACAGTTCTGCACACACCATGTCATCAGGTAACAGGTGCAGCACAGTACTACTACACTGGATGCTGCTGCTGCTGCCCAAGCCATCCTGATAACCTGCAGCTTTATAGAGAGCTTTAGCCACTGACCTTGTTACCAGAAAGACCTCAGTGGGACATGACAAAGAAGGACTGTAATAAAAGTAACTACCCCATAATTGAAATAATACAGAGATGTTAAGGCCTCTTCCGGGCTATTTCAGAGCCACATTAATGGTCCATGAGTCAGTGCTGATGTTCTTGACTCAGTTCCTGGGTATTTTTGTAAGAGAATAAGGAGAAAAAGTTTCTTAAAAAAAAACCACAAAAACTTACCTAGCCTAGTTTCCAGATATAATGTGAAACACATGTCGCTTTTTAAGGTTAAGCCCAAGGTCATTACCATGTTGAATAGGAGCACAGAAACACATGATAGGGGTGTAGCATATATAGGTAGCAGTTAGGGTGAGTCATTCTCCAGGCTGCTCTCCCTTGATTCATTAAAAAAATTCATTAATGAAGAGAGACATGCTCGTGCTTTCCCATCATGCAGAGGTTGATAAAACGATTTAGCTAATTATGTGTGTTTAGATCTGACAGCAAGTACAGGCTATATACTGTTCACCTAACAAGGGCTAGAAGAAAATACATCAAGAAAATTAAAATAGACCCACATTTTAAGTCTGGACTGTTGTGCTCCATGATGTTTGATTCAAATATTGACCAGGAAACTCTCTGCTAAAGAATATCAACAGAACTGTAAATGTTGTATTGGGGATAGTGCATCTTTATTATTGATATCTTCCTGAATTACAGTCTCTGCAGGATTTCTCGATCAAATTATGGTCTCTGCACAGTCTTTACTACTATTTTAGTGCATTTTTATTATTGATATCTTACCTGAAGTGTGGTATCTGCATGGATTTACTGGTAGTTGAGTACTAATAGGTAATAAAATACCAGCCCATGCAAAGACTATAAGCCCGAACACTATCAGTAAAATCTCTACCAGAGTCAACTCCATTACTGCTCCTTTTATGACCTTATCCCACACTCTCTCACCAAGGATGGGCAGGATACTGGGGAACTGACATTGTTACACATAAAAAGCTAGGTCAAATTTATGGAGGATGCCAGGGGTTAAGGGTCCACTGGCCACAGTATTAGTGACTGGGGAAGTGAATATAAAATCAGTGGTCCAAACTGATGCCATTTATATCTTCATCTGCCCTAAATAAACCCTTTCCTATCAAGTCAGTCAAAGATGGCACCTGGTCAAAGGTGGCACCCGGCCAAACACTATTACATTGGCCCCCATCTCATGAGACACAGCATTTACATTGCATTGAGTGATCATGAACAGCTGGCATAGATCCTTCAAATGGTGTTTAATTTAACCTACTGTCATTTCTCAAGCAATGATGAACTTTGAAGCTTTGAGTCAGACATTTCTCTTTGTATGGCCTAAGTTGAGTTCTTATCCCTCAACCATTGTTCTTGTTCTGGGACTTCAGGAGATTCAGAATGATAAATATCTCATCAATTGCTTCCTCAGTGACACTAATCTTTCCTTTTTTGGAGATTAATCCCTCAGTATGATTGATGGGCTCTGCTTTCCTGTGCATTCCATGAACATTGGGGAGGGCCATACCAGTTCTTACGTTCAAGTTTCTCTATAAAGCTGCCCTGATCTCGGCCTAACTCTTCTCAGCAGATTGCCTTCTTGACAAATGGTGCAATTATTGTTGAGCTAATATTCACATATTATAGTACTAGTTCTAGAGTGCTTTATGGTGATTATTTATATTCAACTCCGCTGCATAGTGATTCAATTTACCATGGACTATTTCATCATAATATATGAATTCAGCTCTGCATCCATGCATTATGCTGATCTTTTTAGGAGTGTATCAATCCTGTAGGGTCGACATAATTCTTAAATGCAGCAATGGTGAGTTGCTCACCAGGGCTGTATTGCATCATGACAAAAAAGAGCATATCAAAGCACTGTGCAGTCCATGACAAGTTGAATGTATAGGGCTGTGTCTCACGACCTTGGGCCAATGTTTTTGTCTCTGACTGGGTGTCAGCTCTGACCGGGTGCCAGCTCTGACCGGCCTGAAAAAAAACCGGGTTATTTAGGGCAGATGATGATAAAAATGGACAACTAATGACTTGTTTAGAGAGTTTAACATCCATTAACCTTTTCAGCCATAAATAACCCGATTTTATTCAGGCCGGTCAGAGCTGGCACCCGGTCAGAGCTGGCACCCGATCAGAGCTGGCACCCGGTCAGAGACAAAAACATTGGCCCAAGGTTGTGAGACACAGCCATATGTGAAGGGAGACATGATATGGAACATTACATTTCTATGGTAGGAAGCACCTGACCCTCTTCAAGGAACAGTGAGATCCTGGTCTACCCAAAGGCGGTAGAAAAGAGACACTGTAGACCACTTCTATGTCATTCCATGTAAATATCAGTGGCATTTTCTCCATGTAGTCCTCCTCATCATCTAATGAATCCTGTTATGTGCTTCTACAATGCATACATGGTAGCCTCTCATAAAGTCAGCCTAATACCTTAACCTGGCCATCTGTGACATTGAATTCCCAAAACATTAACAGGCGGATAAGGAGGATATAATCATGCTAGGTCAATACATAAGGTATCATAATGTGTAATGGTATTAGATACCATAATCAACTTATAAAAGTTTGCAGAAGTTCCTCTGCTTGAAATGTTTTGGCTGAGATGAAAAGGGAGTTTCTCTGCCTAGCATTGCATTTGTGCATAACAATGACAATTGAATGTTGAACCCTGAGGCATCCTCAGGGTGTTTTCTGAAGCTTAGTCTTGAATGCATTATGCCCTTGATCGTCATATAACCCTGGCAAGTTACCCACCAGGGCTACATTCATGCATCATGCTGATGCTGCAATATTGATATGTTCCCAAAGGTTATGGTGAAGCGACAGTGAGTTACTCGTCGGACCTGCATTCATGGTTCCTCATGGTGACGATGGGACATCAATCGCCAGTGCTCCATTCATGCATCAAACTGATCCCTTCAGGAGTGTATCAACCCAGTGTGTGAATCTAGTGCTGGCCAGGACTGCATTCATGCATCATGATGTCAAAGAACTATGCGGACCTTACAGGGTTGATTACTTAGTAGTCTGTGTTTGTCTACCTGTTTCCTGGCAGGAAAGCTGACACGGGGCCCCAGCTGGTGTACAACCTTTCCACATTATTTTTTGGAAATACAAGATGTCCTATGCTTTAGCACTGAAGGGCCGTATTCAACGCCCCCATTGAATACAACAGGGCCGTATTCAATGGGCTAAGAAAAAGTTGGTTTTCATTCATTAAATGGCTTCAAATAAAAAAATAAACACGAATGCCAACTACATTGATACCGCTCTGATGTATTTCACTCATGGGGGCTGGGGCGCATCCCACTCAGCCTGCGGCTTTGTGAGATACTGCCCCAGCCCCCACTTGTGAAATACAACAGAGACGGTATCAATGGGCGTTGGCATTTGTCTATATATCATATATCAGCCTTCATCTACATCCATAAAACTGTGCCAGCAGGCAACCCCTCCCATGAGCATCTGATCTCTTACCAAACTACACAAAAACTTTTAATGGAAACAGTAAGGCTGAACAATAACAGTTATAAATCAGCTGCATGTTCATTACAAAATGGGATTTGATTCTGCCCTTCCAATCATGCAATGTATTAGTTAAGTTGCACTAAATGCAGATAAATTAAAACATATTCAAACGATATCTGAGAGAGAGAAGTATACTTACTGTGAATGATTAGGCTGGATATTATTGAATGGATAAAGGATGCTGAAGTCAAGTAGTTCATTATGACAAATGATATAATTCCAAATTAAATAGTAATTATTATTTTGCAATTGAACTGTCAAGCTACCTATTTTGTTTGTGGATATGCACCAACTGGATACATTGATTTAATTCAATGGCATATGATGGTGCACTGTATTGTATCTCCAAGGATGCTACCTTTCACTCCATTAGAATCAGATTATGAACCTGTGGATGCTGAATAATCAATGGTCTATGTATTCTATATATGACTACTTATCACATTCATACAGTACCGTAGGCCAGTTGTCCCACCGAGTAGCTTCATAATGTAGTTCATACTTTACCTAGAAGGTTCCTTAGGTCATAATAGGGGACAGGTAACTTGATAGATCTACCTGTCTGTGTTCTATGAATCACATCAGGTGCACAGACAGAACCATCATAACCTCCAAGGGTTCGAGTATGAGGCTGTTGACTGTAGCACTCACGTGCCCCCTCCCCCATGCCTTTTCCTGATATAGTTACCTAACTTTGTTATGAGTATCTAGGAAATCAGCAAGCCATGTTGCCAAGCCACAAGTCGACCTGACTGATGACTATGAGAATCTGCTGGTAAAAAGGAAGAGAAGATATGTATAATTATAAAAGGGCAGTGTCATATTAGAGGGACTAGTGCTGTCTCTGTTCTGTGTCCTAGTAGAGGATGTGAGCTGCTGAGGGGATAGTGATTAGTGGAGCCTGTACTGGACACATCTTGAAGGTGTCACATAGAAAGCAAAAATGTAAGCTGATGTGATGAGTGATGAGTGATGCTTTCCAGCCTATTACAAGCATCCTTTGGAGTATAATGTACACCACATGTGATGTCGGTTCATTATATTACATGTATAAATGGATTAGCCACATTCATATGCACGCTACATGGAATCACTCAAAATGTGGATTGTCAAAAAGCTAGACGACATGTTTGAATCTCCAGGGCTGTTTTATGGTTATTTGCTATCCCTTGTTCCGAGACACTGTGGGTATAGCAGACACTGGCTGGTATTCTCCATTGTTTCCACTCATCACACACCTGTTGCAGACCTGATGGCTTACTTCAAATCTAGGGGAGTGGTCATTATCAGATGGAGAGGGCACAATGAACCAACTTTAATTCAAGACAGAGGGCTGATAGAAAAAGACATGGAATCCATCTAGAGGGTGGGGGGGGGCTGAGGAAAGTCTGCTTGCTCACATGAACATACATTATATCAAATAATGACCACTAGGGACAAAGCTATGCATATCCAGATATGTTTCACATGTATTTATCTTTCATATTATTTTGCTAACATTATAACTGATGAAGCAACATTTGTTCTTTGATATTTTCAAGATATAGACCAACTCTGAGCAATCATTAATAGTCACTGTTGGTTTTCTCAGATGTCCCAAGGTTATATGTAGCCTTTGATATGGCTTCTAAAATGGACATGACTTCTGATATCTCATCTCTGCAAGATCCATATAACCCATTTTCTCTCTCTCATCCATCCTCCTGCAATATCATTTTCTGTCTTTGCCCGGTGTCTCCATGGTAATAATAAGGTGTGGCCACGCTGGTTATGTTGTGGTTAATACTGCCCTGCTTTCTGTGATGTGTCACAGTTACCATTGTTAGAGTCATTACTATTGCCCTTTCCTTGCTGGGGCCTGCCACAGAACATTGAAGTGTGTTTAATTATAATGCTTGTAAGAGTTCATCAATCTATAATTAGCTATTTGTGACAACTCGGTTCAGTAATTCAAATATTAGACGAAGGTATTTGCAAATGAGATAGATCCATAAAAAAAACTGAGATATAACTGTTATTGTGCTTAGATACTAAAGTCCTCTATTGAACATCCCCATTGAATACAATGTGGCCGAATTTCCTTCAATTCTTTTATTTTACATTATTAAGTAAAAAAGAATTAAACTACATGGTTCCCTTTTCAATCGTTCTCCACTGGTTGGGTCTGTTCTGTATACCTGAGGTATCTAGTGTACCCCGGATACCGAAGTTTCAAAAGCTGTGTCTCAAAAGCTTTGGAAATCTAGCCCAAATGCGAGGTTACATTGATTTGCTTTTCCCTGGGCTTAATAAACAGTTGTTTATTTTACATCATTCAGTTAAGACCCTATGTAGAATAAACATTTACTTATAGCCTGTCGTTATTGGGTGTAGAAATCTATGTGATTTGTAAAGACAGACACAACCAGTAGAAAACCGACCCCTCTCTCCGCAACTCTCAGACAGCCCTGGCACCCTACTGAGAGTTTCAACCCGGAACTACAGTTATTAGGTCTGGAAGATATACAGAAATGATGGGGGTTGGTGTACTTGCAATTGATGATAGCAGCCTGATTAGGTCTGCCAGGCTGAACCAACAGGGGTGCAAATAAAATTTGTTATCCACTTAAAGTCACTTACTGTTCATCTAAGGAGCTAAAGGGCCTCCCTAAGGTACAGTAGGGGCAGGTGGCTCTAGCTTGCTATGCAGTGAATTTATAGGCTTTGTTCATTTGTGAGTTATGGATAATGATAGCATTGATCGTATAATGTTGTGTAGACATTAATCATACCCCTGCTTTGCTTAGAAATAATGCCATGATGTCATGATACACATCATTATCCATTAGAACACAAACCCCTGAATAATGGCCCCAGTCAGGCTAGGTGTATGATACAGCTGTTATAGCATTACACCCATTTATAAAAGCTGCTATCACTGGTTCCCACCGGAGACACTTCTGACATTATCTCATTACCCACATATTTAAACTTGCTTTTTCAATTAAAGTTGCATGCCTAATCTAGTTTTCCCCCTTCTGCTATTTAATGTCAATGAAACCAACTCTGCTAACCCTTTAAGGATGGCATAGTTATACTGTATTATGGCATTTGACATCATGATGCATCCATGGTGAGCATCATTCCAGTGCTGCAGTCATGCATCATCTCCATGATGCACTCCATGAGGTCTGCATGATGCATGAGTGTAGCACTACCAACCTACTGACTGGTGATGCGATCAAGCATCATGATGACACATTGTGTTGACATGTCATGTGTCTCTTTATCCAGTGGGCACAAAACTCAGTTCAATGCTGAATCAACATTGAATCAAAATTGAATCAATGTTGTCCACTATTTATCAATGTTGATTCAATGTTCTGTGCCCACTGGGGAAGGATTAAACAACCAGCTGTGAGCAGCCTTTTAGTACTGGAAGTGCCATCTGCTAATGGGAGCAAACTGGTTATCACTGTATGGAGAATAATGAATCTAATCTATACATAATGGCACCAGTGGAAAAAGCAGCCCAGCCAAGCTTAATTAAACCCTGCACTCTACAAGACTGCCTGACTGCCTGTCTCCCCTTTGCGGAAAGTATTAACTACTAGTATAGTCAACCAGAGCAATTATTGGCATATCTCAGGTTGGCTAAATGTAATATGTGTCACTGCTTTACGGCTGGATGCAAAAGATAAAAGGAATACCCTTAATCCATTGCATGTAAATCATAGGTTACGAATCTTGCTGAGCAGCTCCCTGTGCGCATTATTCAAGCAGCTCTATCATGATGTATACAACTCACTACAGCCAGCCATAGTGAGGTATACAGCACAAAATGGCCACCCATAATAAAGTATACATTTGCCACGATTTGCCGCACCTTTCACGGATTTTAAAATTTGCGAAAATATATACAGAGTGAAAATTAATCCAGTATATTTATACTACTACCATATTTGAAAATCCGCAAATTTAAATGCACATGAAACTATATTTTGTAGTCAATTCGCGGAAATATATATGAGCGAAAAGATATACATTTACAGTATGCAATACACAACGGCCACCCATAATGATGTATAAAAAAACCTACAGCCACTCATAATGAAGTATGTTCTATGCTTCAAGGCCCAAATTAAATCCTTCAAAAGCACTCTAGTGCCAGGATATAAAAGATATACATACAGCGATGGATGCCTCGAGCCTTTGTGGCAATCTGGGCTTTTTGCCTCATATATTTCTGCTCTCTAGTTTTAATTGAATGCGGTGCTCCATCATAAGCCCCTTAGCGGCAAGCTTCTGTGTTTACTGGCAAAAATCTTCCAATCACCTCCCAGGGAGTGTGGAAGTGTGTGGGCCCACAGAGGGTCATCAGTCATAGACCAGTTCATGTTGTATTCATTTTAAAAATAATGAGTTCAAAAAGAGATAATAGCATGGTGATATACATTAGCTTGTATATACCACTCCCTGCTACATGGATTAATCATCCTTCAATAATCTGGCACCCTCGATTATCCGGCTGGTTTTGTTAGGGACAATTCTATACATAAGCATATTAGGTACAATTCAATAATCCCGCAGTTTTAACATCTGACCTTTAATTGAAACTGAGATGGTTGGATTATCAAGGTTTCACTGTAGTACTGTAGTTATAGACCAATGCATCAAGAAAGGGTGACTTTTTCATAATAAAGTTGTGTTTCCGTAGCAGAATCCACATAACATTGTCTGTAACTGCTATGATTGCAAACATCTCATGAATATCATGATATGCACGGGACAATTATCTTTCAAATAGTGTATATAAGAAAGCAGGATTTTGAGATTACATTCATGTCTTTGTCGGTCACACTTCAGAAATGTTCAAAAACTTTATCAACAACTTTTCAGAAAAGTCACCTTTTCTGCATTGGTCTATAGTTACCTTTAGCAAAAGAAATATAGATGTGTGAGTTATTACATTTGTAAACTCTATAATGACCCAGACTATGAGAATAGATATGCAAGGGGGGTACCCAACTGTAAATATCATATAGATCTATGGAACTGTTATGTATGTATTTTTATACATCTTTGTTGTATTCCATAACCATAATAGAACTGGCACTCTCTACTGCCTGCTTAGACAGTTCAGGAGTCCTTGGGACTTTTTTGAGGCATGAGTAAATATTATCATTCTACATACATGTCAGACTAAGTAACCTGAAGCACATCTTTTCTATTTTTTTGCAAAAAAACAGTAGCATGGTGGTGAGGAGCGTGGGAACACATGGTAGGGGCCAGGTATAACGGAACCTGTTAGGGCGAGCTGCTCTCCAGGCTGTTTTGATTTGGATTGATCTAAAGAACATGTTTAATGAGTGGCCTCTCCCATTTTTCAAAAGTAAATACACAGGTTTACCTAGCTAGACATGTCCATTTTGATTTGAGGGTGAGTGCAGGCCATAGCATTATTTTTCATGAGTGTTGGAAGAAGATACATAACAGAATTAAAATACTTCAGTAAATCTTTTCTCATTGATATCTTCCATAAAATAATTATGGTCGCTGAAAAGTAATATAGGTATTAAGTAATGGTGAACAGGTGGATTCGTTTAAATCATAAAGATTAAGTCACTTCAAAAGAATTGAAATTGTGATTGCACCGTCCGAAATTAGTGCCCCTGTCCAGGAATTGGGGCCATAATTATTAGCATTAATTGAATCTTTCTAAATAATATCAGTCGAAAGCAGCACATTCTCAGTAAATCTGATCACGACCACTGAGGACTGTGTCCAAGAACTAGACCTGCTACTTTATACTATATAATCACTTATCCAATTTGCACAGAAGGCCAGTCTTTCCACATAGTAGCTTCTATATAACCTATTAGATTCCTAGAAAGTTTCATAATAGAGGATGGGTAACTGGAGACCTCCACCTGCACATATTCTACAAATCCCATCAGGAACACAGACACCTCCCAATCACTTTTATAACCTCTAGGGGGTAGAGTACAAGCTATGGCAGTTGACTATATATCATCCACATACCTGTCTTACATCTTATTCTATTGGACTGACTGGGGACACCTCTTTGACCTATCCTCATTGGTCAATTCTTGTCAGTCTCTATGAGACAGAGAGAGTAAAAGAGAGAGGCAGACACAAGAGATAAAGGGAAATGGAGAGAGGAGAAGGGGGCTTTGACACAAATATAGGAGGGCAGCGTTATATTAAAGGCACATTGCTGTCTTTGTTCTGTGTCCCAGTGGAGGATGTCAACTACTAATGGTGATAGATAGGGGCTGTATTAAACACATATTTAACATGTCATATAGAAAACAATGATGAAAGCTAATGTGAACAGTGATGCTTGATATGCTATTTGAAGCACTGCTTGGTGTAAAATAAACTTGATTATCCGGCTATGGTCGAGCTTCACAGCACATTTGATGTCCCCTCATTATATTACCCCTGTTAATTGATTGACCTTGTTATTGGACACTCCATGTGGGATCCTTCAATATGTGGATCATCTTAAGGCGAGACAGCATGCTCAAGAGCCTGTCTCCAGGGCTGTCTTTTGTCCTTGGTTACTTGGTGCTGCCACCCTGCTTCCAGACACTAATACTGTGGGTATAGTAGACACTGGCTGCTGTTCCCCATTGTCCCCCAGAGACACATACCTGCCACTACTGCTGCAGACCTGATGTGGCACTTTATATCTAAGGGCGTTGCTTTTATTTCAGGCAGATTTTGGGGAGGGCAAAAGAATGTCACGCCTTTTCAGGTTGAACACATCTAAAGGGGCACCTGAGAAATCCCTGCTTACTCAGATGAACATCCACTACCTGCTGCTAATGACCCCTTTGCAGGACTGTGTATACCCTTTCTGCAATATTGCTGAATGAATATTTTCTGTAACCTTAATGAAGAGACAGAAATATGGTGATCTTGATACCACTAATGAATTGGAGTGCCCGGGCAATTACCTTGCATGATATAAACCAATATGCAAGCAATCAAAAGTATTTAAAGACTATCACTCGCAGATGTCTCATAGTTATATGTATCCTTTGATATTTTCAATATCCAGACCAAACTGTGAGCAATCATTAGTAGTCAATGACTAGTGCTCTCAGATGTCCCATGACTGAAATTAAGAATGCTTTGATATGGCTTCTAGAATGGATGTGGGTCACATTATCTCCCCTAGATTCCTGATACAATATCCATCGAGCTCATTTTCTCTCTCTCATCCCTCCTCCTGCACTGTCTGATGTCATTTTCAGCCTGAAGGTGAAGGTCTGTCTTTGATCTGCGTCTCCATGGTAACTATAAGCGCCACGTCTGGCCATCTTGGTTGTGTTGTGGTTAATGCTGGTCTCGTTTATGGATATGGTAGCTGTGATGTCAAACTGTTACCATTGTCACTGTCAGCACTCTTGTTATCTGTGTGCTGGGGGCTGTTATAGAATAAGGTTAAATGACATTATTCTACAACAGAATACTTATAAATTTATTTATTTTCTATCATACTACCTTTTTTCTATGTGCTCTCTACTTATACCTCACTGTGGTGTTATCTTTTCAAAACAGTGTATAGTGATGATCCCTTTGTTCTATGTTTAGCTATTTGTGAGCACTCAATTCAGCAGTTGCAATACTAGGGGTACCCACAAAGGAGATATGTTATACCCCATTTATCTAGAATGTGATAATGGGGGTTGGTGTACATGCTGGTAAAAGCCTGATTAGGCCTTTCGAAGATGCAGCTACATGGCAAAGATAAATCATGTTATCCACTTGAAGTCACTCACTGTTCACCTAGAAGGCTAAAAGGCCGCCCTAATGCAGAGTAGAGGAAAGTGGCTCCAGCTGCCAACAAACCCATCTCCCAGATAGGATAGTAGACGTTCTGAAGTTATTGCCCCTGTACTGTAGGTCTGAGTGGCCATTATTCTTTGAAAAGGGCCCAAAGAAAGTCAAAACAAGAAGTCTTTATAAATGTTCTTATGCAGTAAATTGACTAAATAATTATCTAATTTGGCCTACCCACTGTTCATTTGTTAGCATCAGCTGATACAGATGCTAGTGTTGACCTGGTAATCATGTGTGGACATTAATTATACCCTTGCTTTACTAGGAATCCTGCCATGATGTTAATGTTTAAGCGCACATCAGTATCCATTAAATAACAAACCCCTGAATAATGCCACCAGTCAGGCTAGGTGTGCAATGCAGTTGTTACAGTGTCCCGTTCATTTATTAAAACTGATATCATCAGTACCAACCTTTCGACATTATCTCATTACCTACATATTTAAACTTGCTGTCTAAATGGAAGCTGCATGCCTAATTCAGTTTCCCCTTCATGATATTCAATGCCAATAAAACCATGCTGTTTTATAAACCTTTAAGGACAATGATACACTCCAGAAGGATCAGCATGATGCATGGGTGTAACACTGCCTAGTGCCTTGCCTTTGCTGCGATCATATATCATGATGACAGATTATGGTAATGCATCATGCTCTCCTTAAAGGGTGAAACAACTAACTGTGAGCAGTCTCTGAGAACTGAACGTGCTATCCACTAATGACAGGAGGTAGTTATCACTTCATGGTGAATAATGAATTTAATCTATACATAATGATGTGGGTATAAAAAACAGCCCAGCCAGCCTTAATTAAACACTGCACCATACTAGGAATGCCTGACTGCCTGCCTCCCCTATATGGACAAGGTATTAACATATGAAGCGAGAGTCAACTAGAGCAATTATTGGCATAAGTGGGGGAGGTTAATTGTTGTACATATCGATGGTTCTCATTGGATGCATAAGATAAGGGGATGCCATGAATCAATTGCCTCTAAACAAGATAAAGGGATACCATTAATCAATTGCCAATTGAAACCCAACGGCTACATAATAAAGTATGATATGTCATATACAACACACCATGGCTGCTTATACTGAAGTATACCAAACCACAGATGCCCGTAATGAATTATAATACACACACCACCACCCATACTGAGGTATGCTGCATACTTTAAGACCAGAGCTAAATTCATCAGAAGCACCATAGTGCCTAGATGTAAAAGATCTACATATATAGCAATGGATGCCCTGGGCCTTTGTGGCAATTTTGTCTTTTTACATCATATATTTCTGGTCTGGAGTGATAATCTAATGTGGTGCTCTATCATGAGACCTTGTAGCTGAAAGCTACTCTGTTAACTGGTAAAATGTTTCAATCAGCGCCGAGTGAGAGATGAGGTGTGTGGGCTTATAGCAGCTCATCTATACTCATCAATGATAGATGCGTTCATGATGGTAAATTATATTTTTAAACAGTAAAAGATTTAAAAAAAAAGATAATAGTACTGTGATATATGCCCATGAGCTTGTGGGCTTTCATTTATCTAAAATAGTAGATCAGTCAAAAAGAGATAATAGCATGGTGATATATAGCCTTGACCTTGTGTACATACCAATAATTCTCTCATATTGTCCAACTGTTCACATACTAGTTCCTGCAGCAGAAAACAGTTATAGATGTTTTGTTATTACCTTTATCACAAACTCTTTATGCGAAAATGACCCCTAATAACTATGAAGTATAATTAGACATGATCATTTTAGATGGGAATATCTATATGTGGACATTCATCGCATTTTTAGACAATATATCGTTGCTGGGATTCAAAATGACACTGGGACTTTTTACTGGCTGCTCATTATCACTGATTATGTATGCATGTAATATATGAAGTTGAATCCTATTTTACATAATCAATACAGACTTTAGTTTACACAGTTCTGCACACATTGTGTCATCAGGTAACAGGTGCAGCACAGTACTACTACACTGGATGCTGCTGCTGCCCAAGCCATCTTGATAACCTGCAGATTTATAGAGCTTTACCCACTGACCTTGTTACCAGAAAGATGTAGGTGGTGTAAGGCCAAGAAAAGGTGTGTTTCAGGATATCAACCATACCTACAAAAACATGCCTTTGAATTTGTTATCTAATTGTCTCAGTCCACTAGTAGATTCCTGGGTACTTGAGGTCTAAGGGACAAGAAAAAGTAAGAAAACAATTAATAACTTCCCTAGTCTAGCTTTATCTGAAACACACCTTTTGTTATTTTTAGCCTAAGGTCAGCACCCTTGTGGTTAGGGGCATGGGACCACATGGTATAGGGGCGGGGCATATGGAGAGCAATCAAGTTGGGCCCCTCTTCAGGCTGTTTACTTTTCACCCATGTCGTATTTGACAGTACATCTTTTATTATTGATACCTTCCTCAAATTATGGCCTCTGCAAGGTTGTTACTAGTATTTTAGTTCATGTTTCATCATAAATATCTTCCCCAGTCAAATTATGGTCTCTTCACATTCTTTACAGGTATTTTGGTAAATCTTTTATTATTGATATCTTTCCCTAGGCACAGGTTCTGCACGGTTTTACTGGTATTTCAGTACCCATGGGTACTGAAATAGCTGTCCATGCAAAGACTATAAGTCTGGAGACTATCAGTAATAGTTTCTAGTCAAAGCCTAATACAGCTCCATTTATGAAGTAATATGCCCGCTCTCACCAAGAATGGGCCTGATACTGTGGAACTGATATTGCTACACATATAAGCTTGCCACAGTATTGGCAACAAAGAAAATGAACGTTTGCTGATACAGCATGGCTAGACAGTAATAAAGGTTTACATTACTATGAGTGAACCGCTAGCATAGATCCCTCAAGCAGTATCTAATTTAACTGAAAATCCTCTCTTACACAATGTGCGGCTTTGAGTTGTACATTCCTCTTTGTCTGGCCTCGGTCAGCATCCTTATGTCTCCAGAATCATTCTTGTTCAAAGTCTTCAGCAGCTTCAGGATTATGAATATCTCATTGATTGCTTCCTCAGTGACACTAATCTCTCCTTTTTTGGGGAGATGAATCCCTCGGTCTGATTGATGGCTTCTTCATGCCCCTGCCTCACTATGCATTTCACAGACATTGACTTCAGGAAGGAGGAGGGTGGAGGGGGTTGTTTGTGTACACCTGTTGCTGGAAATGAAGCTGACACAGGGTCCAAGCTGCTGTTAACCTTTCCACAATATCATAGTTAGGCTGGATAGTGCCCAATGTTATTAAGAAATTAAGGGTTCAATTGTTAACTGCTTATTGTCATATGGATGCTGATTATCCCCTGAGGATGGATTCAGCAGAATCATATGACAGTCATATGAATGTGCCAGAGATGGATCTAGTTCAGTATCAGTGAGCTACTACTTCATTAGAGCCTCTGGCCTCGATGTTGACTAAATTACATTGTATGAACAGTGAAGTGATGGATTCTGAATTATAATCCAATTGTCAGAGTAGGCCAAGTCTTGTCTTGCCAAGTAGCATCTATAGTGTATTCTATAACATTCAAATAAATAAATAATGGGGGACTGGTAACTTAAGACCTCTACCTGTCTGCCTTCTACGAATCCCATTAGCCAGAACTAAGGCACTAATATAACCGTCGGGGGACAGAGTAAAGTATTTTCCATTGGGATACACATATGGAAATGTATCTTTTGATGCCTGTGTGGTGTTATGCAAATCGACATATCTGAGAGAGGGGGAGAGATTTTTATGGAAATGTAGCTTTTTCTGATACTATATGCACACAGAAAAGTAAAGGTGTCAACTGTGTCTCCCACGTGGCTCTAGCAAGAAAACGGAGTGTCAAACAGCTATTGACTCTGCTTATTAGAAGGGTCAAATTAGGTTGTCTCTGATAGTAGAGAGTCAACTCAAGTTGACCCTTCATAAGCAATAGGCAGAGTCATTAGCTGTTTGACTCTCTATTTTAACAGAGCCATGTGGGAGACACAGTTGACACACTTACTTCTCTCTGTGTGGCTTCTGCAATATCCATGGATATCTTATGCCTCCTTTTGCAGTGTCTGATGTCATTCTCAGCCTGAAGGTAAAGGCCAGTCTTTGATCTGAATCTCAATGGTAACTATAAACGCCAGGTCTGGCCATACTGGTTATGTTGTATCTAATACTGCCCTAGTTTCTGTGATGTCTCACAGTTATCATTGTTTAATGTCACCACCCTTACCATCTCTGTGCTGGGGCCCATTACAGAATACTTATATCTATTTTCTATTACCGGAAAATCTTCAAGTAGAAGCCACGGCTTGTATGTAAGTTAGACACAAGGTCCAGCTTATAGGATTCTCCAATGGGGGGGGGGGGTGCAGCTTATACAAGGGATTGTCAAAGTTTACTACAGTACTGAAGTAGCCCATATCAGCGCCCAGGTGCAGCCTATTGGATTATCCCACCTTAGTGATTTAGCTTATACGAGGGTTACGCTTACTTATAATATAGGCAGTTATGGTATGCTCCATTCATGGCTAGGTGTGCTCTCCATCTAAATCTTTACTTTTCACCTAGGTGTGTTCTGTGTTTAACTATCTGTGAACTCAATTCAGCAATATGAGAAAGGAACGGTACTCACAAATGACACTTACTAGTCAGCCTAGGCCTTGTAGGTTGAAGCTACCCAGCTGCAGATAAAGCATGTTATCCACTTCAAGTCACTCACTGTTCACCTAAGAAGCTAAAAGGCCTCCCAAATGCCAAGGAGAGAAAGGTGGCTCCAGCTGTAGAGCAACCCAGATAGAATAGACAATGCTTAAACTGTATGCTTCTGTACTGTGAGTCTAAGGGACAATTATTTGAAAAAAAAAAGTTTTAAAAAAGGCATATATCCTCATATCATTATAGTGAATTTCAAGGATAGACCATGTTGATTTGTTAAGGCACGGCAAATGGGAGCATTGATCCTGTGCTTTGCTAGAAATCCTAGTTAATGCCATGATACACATCATTATCTGTAAAATAAAAACTAACACCCATATGATGGGTCAAGTCAGGTTAGGTGTATGATGCAGTTGTTACAGCGAGTCTCCCATTTACAAAAGCTCCTTTCAACGGTACCTACCAGAGGCACTTTTGACATTATCTCATTACCAACATATTTAAACTTGATGAGGTTGATGTATTCATGTTTCAATGGTTAGCTAACTAGCGAGCAGCCTTTTAGCACTGAAACAGCCATCCACTAATGTAAGCAACTGGTTATCACTGTATGGCGAATAATGAATCTGATCTAAAAATAATGAAGCTGGTAAAAAAAGCAGCCCAGCCAACCTTAATTAAAAACTGAACTATACTCGGAATGCCTGACTGCCTGATGATGCTAGATGAAGAAGGTATTAACATATGAGGCAAGATTCAGCTAGAGTAATTATTGGCATATCTAGGGGAATATAGTATATGTCAATGTCACCCAGTCGGATGCACAAGATAATGGAATGAGGTAATCTTGTCTTTTTACTTGACATATGTCTAGTCTGTAATTATAATATGATGCTGTGCTCCCTAGTGAGCCCTTGCAGCCGCAAGCTACTCTGCTTACTGGTAAAATATTTCAATCAATGCCCAGTGAGAGTGGAAGTGTATGGGCTTGTAGCAGGTCATCAGTCATATTCACGTTCACGCTGGTGAATTATATTTTTCAATAGTAAAAGATAATAGCACTGTGATATATGGCCTTGAGCTTGTGTCTAACAATAACTTTTATTTTTGTCATCCACTTGTCATCATGCACAGTAGAAATCAGTTAGCTATAGCTGTAAACTCTCGGTGGTACAATGACCATAACTATGATATCAAATATGCAGGGGCATGGCAACCCGGGGGGATGGGAGGGACATTTCCCCCCCCCACTTGTGCCAAACCCCAAAAAAGGTCAAACCAAAAAGGTCAAGGAAAAGGGGCCAAAAAGGGTCAAAATACACCTTAGTCCCCCCTTCTTTGAAACTGCTTGCCACGCCCCTGAAATATGTACAATGAAGGTACCCAGCAAAACAGATATGTGAATATTTTTCAAAATGTTTGGCTTTTCTTCAATTAATCAAATTACTAAGACTTCGCCTGCTCATCATAGTGCTTCACCTGTCTAACAGGAAGCAAAAATGAATGTTACTCCTATTTTACATAATCAATATATGGTTTAGTTTGCACAGTTGTGCACACATTGAGTCATCAGGTAACAGGTACAGCAGAGTACTACTACACTGGATGCTGCTGCTGCCCAAGCCATCCTGATAACCTGCAGCTTTAAGGAGCTACTAAGTGACCCACTGACTTTGTTACCAGAAAGACATAAGTGAGGAAAGGTCAAAAGAAAGTGTGTCTCAGAATAACAGACAATAGCTCGCAAATCAGAACTAGCTATCCAATTAATGGTAGGAAAAATATTAAGCCTTTTTGACTTACGAAACCTAGCATTTTGTACCACCTTTACCACCTGGTACACACATTTTCCAATTTTTACCCCAGGGTCAACACCCTGGTGGTTAGCAGCATGGGAATTACAAATGGTGGGTATAGGAAGCAATTAGGTTGTGCCACTTTCCACACCACTTCCCATTTTATATATCAAAAACATGCATTATGGATGTATAATTACACACTAATACTTTTCCATCCTTCTGAACTAAATACATAGTTTTACCTGAGTAGATCAGTTTTAATTTGAGGGCAGGTGCAGGCTTTACCATTGATTCAATGGAGGCAAAATTAAAATATTTGCATATTGAAGACTGCACAACCATGCTTTATGATAATATAAACAAACTTGCCTTCATGTAGCTGTATTGGAGGGGGAATTCCAGCAATGTCTGTGGTAAACCATATATAGCACTATACATATAATATTAGATACGGAACAGCCTTTGTTATCCCTGGACAGTTTTTGCTGCTTTTTCATTACATCTTTTATTATTGATACCTTCCCCCTATTATGGTCTCTGCACAGGAGTTACTGGTATCTCAGTACACATGGGTACTAAAGTACCAATCCATCCATAAAATATAACCTTTGAGCACATCAGTAATAATTGCCTAAGTCTAAAACGGTTCCTTTTATAAATCAGTAATTCTGGATATGTGACGTGGTTTTAGTACTTACTTCTTTCCACTATGAATCAACCCATCAACCCCCCCCCCCCCCCCCACACACACACACACTCACTTCCCAAGAACAGGCATGGGGCTGTGGAACTGAATCACTACACATATCAGCTAATGATACATTCAAGCACTAAGCCTAGGGTAAAGGGTCAGCTCACCACGGGAATAGTGACGAGGGAACTGGACACATGCTTTACCTTGAATTAAGTGAAGTGCTGACATAGATCCTTTGAATGGTGTCTTATTTAACTGACAGTCATATCTCTTACACAGTTCAGTATGCTTAGGCCACTCAAGAAAAAAAGTTGTTTCTCATCACCGCGCGCATCATAAAATTCATGATTTGGCAAAACTTTTTTTTGTATTTTTTTATATCTTTGATGAAAAATATGTTAAAATTGGATAAAATATTGGCATTTTGGTATCAAATTAAAGCTTATGCTGTCAGTAATGCAGTCAGCTAGGAATAACTTCCATTATAACAACTTTTACTGAGTTGTGTTTGTCTACCCATTTCCTGGTCGAGAAGCTGACACGGGCCCCAGCTGTTGTACAAACAGCCTTCATTTACATACACAGAGCAGTTACAGCAGGTTCCCGGTCCCATGCAAATCTGGCCAATGATCAAACTACACAAATAATTGATGGACCAGTGGTCCTTACATAAGATGCGAAATAAAATTTGTTATTATTTTGCAGTTTAATAAAGGGTTCCATTATTAAGCTGTTTAGTTTCATATAAATGCTGATTTCCCCTTTAGGATGTATTCAGCATAATCATATGACATATATAACAGGGTGAGGATGCTACCGCGGCTTTACACTCAGAGACAGTGGACTCGTTGTTACTTCTTTCTAAGCTATGTAAATACTAATTGAATTCTAACAGTAGGCCAGTTGTCTTGCTGAGTAGCATCTATATAGTGCATATGAAATATGCATGTTAGAAAGATAAATCTGGTTCAGTGAAGATGCATTAGGCTCAGAGACTGGGGTATTGATTTTGACTATGATGCACTATATATGAAGTCATGGATGCTGACTCACTTATTCTCTACGTATGCCATTTAAATATGAATCCAATTTACACAGATGGCCAGCTATTGGACTGAATTGAATCTTTTATTGGTCTGCCCGAGTAAATCCTTTACATGTGCTTAAAGTGCAATGATATTCGTCGGAATGATGATTCAGATTCTAATTTAATATATCAGTATTATAATATATAATTATAATCCTACCGTGGGGCATCTACATAGACTATACAATTCCCAGAAAGTTTTTGTCATAATAGGGGACAGGTAACTTCAGACCTCCACCTATCTGCCATCCAAGAATCCCATCAGGTACAAAGACAAAATGTAGCCCTCATAATAACTTCCATGGGGCGGGCAAAAAACCATGGCAGTTGGCTGTATCATTCACATGCCTCTCTTACATCTCTTTTGGGACTTTCTATTTGGGTGGTTGACTGGGTACACCTCTGACCCATCCTCATTGATCAATTCTTGTCATTCCCTATGAGACAAGTATAAATAGCATATGGAGATGTGTCATTCCATACAAGATGCCTATGTGGAGCTTTGCAACCTGACCCTTTCGTAGTTGCTAGTTATAACTAACATAAGCATATTACCACAGAGAGTGCTAGCAAGTTGATTACAGACTGCTGCTCTAAGATGAAAAAAGAAATGAGGTGAGCTAGAGAGAAAGAGAGAGGAGCAGAGAGAGGGGGAACGAAAGAGAGTGAGGAGGAGAGAGAAAAGGAGGGGGCTTTCAGGTTTATATAAAGGGCAATGTTATATTAGACGGACAGTACCCAGTGGAGGGTGCCAGCTGCTGAGGGAATGGTGATTAGCAGGGTCCGTAATGGGCACATCTTAAAGATGTCATAAAATCAATGATGGGAGCAAATCTATCTGATAAGTACTGCTTGACAGTCCATTAAAAGCAACCTTGGAGTATAATAAACTTGATTATCTGAGTATAGTATTGAACACATGAACAGATTAACCACATCAATAGACATTAAACTTGGAATCCTCCTATTTGTAGAGTATCTAAAGGCTGGATGGCATGCTCAAGTCTCCAGGGTTATTTTATGCCCTTGGTTACTTGGTTCTGTCCCCTGGACCCTGGTACTGTGAGTATAATAGACACTGGCTGCTGTT
The DNA here is from genome assembly GCA_947462335.1 of Harmothoe impar. Classification (NCBI taxonomy): domain Eukaryota; kingdom Metazoa; phylum Annelida; class Polychaeta; order Phyllodocida; family Polynoidae; genus Harmothoe; species Harmothoe impar. Next base: position 17,455,536 of record OX381709.1, read on the forward strand.
TTCCATTGCTGCTGCAGACTTGATGTCTCACTTCATATCTCAGGGAGTGGTCAATATTAAGGGAGTATTTTGGGGTGGCCAAAATGTGTCACCCCCTTTCAGTTACTATGGTTCGAAGGCAGAGGGGTGGGCAGAAATCGTTGAACTCGTCTAGACTATGCATATCATCTGGAACATGTGTGTGCCATAACAAAATATATGTAGTGAGGTGCACTGCCAACAGCAGTTGTGTACTTTATTATATATGCTGATAAGTATGACAGGAATACAATGCAAAGACTTGAAGGTTCACTGTCTAAGCATAGCCTTGGAACATCAGATTGTTGTTAAAAGATGTCCAATGCCTTACTTTATTGTACAAGATAACAGACTGAAATATAGCAAACTTGATATTGCTAATAAGTTGGAATGCTGAGACCAATGCAAATTACCCTGCAAGATATAAACCAATAGTGCACACCAATTAGTATCTAATTACTAGTGCTCTCAGATGTCCCAATAGTTATGATGATTATGTATCCTTTGATATTGGCAAGATCTAGACCAAACTGCAAGCAATCATTAGTAGTCAATGACCGGCACTCTCAGATGTCCAATGGCATTATGTATCCTTTGATATGGCTTCTACAATGGACGTGGGTTCCGATATCTCCCCTATATGGCTTCTTCAATATCCATGGAGCCCATTTTCTCTCTCTCATCCCTCCCACAGTGTCTGATGTCATTTTCAACATGAAGGTGAAGGTCTGTCTTTGATCTCCGTCTCCATGGTAACCATAAGCGCCAGGTCTGGCCATGCTGGTTATTTTGTGGTTAATGGTGCCCTGGTTCATGGATATGACAGCTGTGGAGTTTCACTCTGGCCATTGTCAATATCACCATTCAGTTAATCCTCACACCTTGTATGAGAGTCAGACACCAGGTGCAGCTTTTCCCAAGGTGTCTAATACATGGGCTTTTAGAAGTATACTGCAGTACTAAAGTAGTATACTTCTAAAGCCTTCTGTATTAGACTTATATGGGAGAATCTTTAGTATGCTCTATGGCTTATAATTTCTGGCTGCACTCTCTATCTATCCCTTGCTACAGTGTTCACTTTTGCATTTAATTCAGCAATTGCAAAATTAGAGGAACGGTATTCATGAATGAGAGAAGTGCATATAACGTTTTGGCTTGAATAATCGTAGGGGTATCAAATAAGCGCAGGTCTTGATTAAGTGCAGGGTAAATAAGGGTATTGAAATCTATGAATGCAGGTGCGCTAATTTAAGCCACTACGATAATCTACCCTAGTTATCAGGTTTAGAAGTAATACTGCAATAAAGGGGGTTCAGTGTACTTGCAACAACCAACCACTGTTCACCTAAGAAGCTAAAAGGCCTCACTAATACAGAGTAGAGAAAAGTAGCTTCACTTAGATCACTCAGATAGCATACTAGACATTTTAAAGTTATAACTTCAGTGCTATAAGCCTAAATGGCCACTATATTCTCCAGAGCAGTTCAAAGAAAGTTGAAATGTTGAAAGTCCTTACGTTGTTATTGATTGAATATTTCATGTTGATTTGTTACATGTGAATGACAAATGCTAGCATTAATCCTGCAATGGTGTGCGGACATTAATTACAGTTGTGTTTAAGTGGGAAGCCTGTTTAATGTCATGACGTTGGATCAGTATCCATTAAATAGCAAGTCCCTGAATAATGACAGTCAGGCTTGCAATTGTCACAGCGGCCCACCCATTATTGAAAGTCACTGGAACCTACTGGAGGCACTTCTGACATTATATCATTGCCTACATATTCAAACTTGCTGTTTAAATGATGCCTGCCTAATTCGGTTGCCCCCTTCTCTACATTTGAATGCCAATAACACCAACGCATTTAACACCTCAAGGACAGCATAGTTTAATTGCTTTATACCATATGTCGTTATGACGCATGACTGCAGCATTTGTAACTAAGTCACCCGCTCGCATTGATACATCATTGGGGCAAACTGGTTATCAGTGCATGGTAAATAACAAATCTAATCTATGCACATTGACACCAATATAAAGGGCAGCCCAGCCAAACCTAATTATATTCTGCACTATAGGAATGCCTAACTGCCTGCCAACCTACATGTATAAAGCATAAGTTATTAACATATCTGGGGATGGTCAAATGTTATATGTGTCGATGTTTCTCATCTGGATGCACGATATGAAAGCAACTAATAATCCATTGCCTGTGAATTACAGCAGCTCCATGAAAAAGCATACAACTGATAATGAAGTATACAATACTACAGTCCCCCATGATGAAGCATACAACACACTACAGGGACCTACAACCAGGCATGCTGTATACTACAAGGCTGGAATTACATTTTTCAAATACACCATAGTGGCTGAATACGTATAAAAGATATGCAGACATAGCAATGGATGCCCAAGCCTTTGTGGCAGTCCAGTCATTTTGCTTCATATATCTATGTGTCTAGTGCTAATTTGATGTGGTGCTCAATCATGAGACCTAGCAGCAACAAGCTACTCTGTTTACTGGTAAAATATTTCAGTCAATGCTGAGAGTGGAAGTGTGTGCGCCCATAGAAGGCCATCAGTCATAGACCAAAAAGAGATAGGAGTCTAATGATGTATATAATATTCGAGCTTTTGTATATCAATATGATATTATACAACTAATCACATACTAGTTCCCTGTAACAGAAACCAGATATAGATCTTTGTGTGAGTTAGTATGTTGATCACAACCTCTCAATGCTAAATTGACCTTATATCAGATTAAATTTACAATTAGGGTACCTACCCATTGACTTGACAGATAATATTAATGATAGAATATTTATAAGTAAACGTTCATCACATTTTTTACAATAAATCTTTGTTGGGGTTTAGAATAGCACTGGGACTCGATACTGCCTGCTTGTAATATAGTTCACCAGACAGTGTGGTAGCCCTTGCATTTAAATCCTATTTTACATAATCAATAGAGAATTTAGTTTGCACAGTTCTGCACACACCATGTCATCAGGTAACAGGTGCAGTAGAGTACTACTACACTGGATGTTGCTGCTGACCAAGCCATGCCAATAACTTGCAGATTTATAGAGCTTTACCCACTGACCTTCTTACCTTTGAATTTGTTATCTAATTCTCACAGTCCACTAGTAGATTCCTGGGTACTTGAGGTCTAAGGGAAAAGAAAAAGTAAGAAGAAAATTGCTTACTTCCATGGTCTAGCTTCATCTGAAACACACCTTTGTTATGTTTAGCCCAAGGTCTGCACCCTTGTGGTTAGGGGTGTGGGAACACATGGTAAGGGTGGTTATATGGAGAGCAGTTAGGGTTGGCTGCTCTTCAGGCAGGCTGTTTACTTTTTACACATGTTGTATTTGAGACAGTGCATCTTTTATTATTGATACCTTCCTCAAATTATGGCCTCTGCAAGGTCATTACCAGTATTTTAGTTCATGCTTTATCATCAATTTCTTCCCCAGTTGAATTATGGTCTCTTCACAGTCTTTACAGGTATTTTGGTACATCTTTTATTATTGATATATTCCCAAAGCATAGGTTCTGCATGGTTTTACTGGTAATTCAGTAATCATGGGTAATGAAATGGCAGTCCATACAAAGACTACACATCTTGAGACTATCAGTAATAGTTTCTAGTCAAAGCTAGTTTCTAGCCTAATGCAGCTCCATTTATAAATTATTATGGGCCGCTCTCACCAAGGATGGGCCTGAATCTGTGGAACTGTTATTGCTACACATATCAGCTCGCCACAGTATTAGCAACAAAGAAAGTGAATGTTTGCTGATACAACATGGCTAGACAGTAAAACAGATTTACATTGCTTTGAGTGAACTGCTGGCAAACAGTATCTAATTGAAATGAAAGTCATCTCTTACACAATGTGGAGCTTTGGAGCTTTGGGTCATACATTCCTCTTTGTCTGGCCTCAGTCAGCATCCTTATGTCTCCAGAATCATTCTTGTTTAAAGTCTTCAGGAGCTTCAGGATAATGAATATCTCATTGATTGCTTCCTCAGTGACACTAATATTTCCTTTTTGGGGAGATCAATCCCTCAGTCTGATGGATGGCTTCTTCATGCCCCTGCCATGCATTGCACAGACCTTTCGTTTAGGAAGGAGGAGGGTGGAGGGGGCTGTGTTTGTGCATACCTATTTGCTGGTCACAAAGCTGACACAGGGTCCAAGCTGCTGTTTAACCTTTCCACAATATCATATATCAGCCTACAAGCACAAAATGCAGTTAGAGTAGACGGCTCGTCCTGTGCATCTGGCCAATAACCAACCTAAACAAGGACAAGTAGTAGAAACAGTTAGGCTGGATGGTGCCTAATGTTATTAAGAAATTAAGGGTTCAATTGTTAACTGCTTATTGTCATGTGGATGCTGATTATCCCCTGAGGATGGATTCAGCAGAATCATATGACAGTCATATGAATGTGCCAGAGATGGATCTAGTTCAGTATCAGTAAGCTACTACTTCATTAGAGCCTCTGGCCTCGATGTTGACTATATTACATTGTATGAACAGTGAAGAGATGGATTCTGAATTATATTCCAATTGTCACAGTAGGCCAAGTCTTGTCTTGCCAAGTAGCATCCATAGTGTATTCTATAACATTCAAAGAAATAAATAATGGGGGACTGGTAACTTAAGACCTCTACCTGTCTGCCTTCTACGAATCCCATTAGCCAGAACCAAGGCACTAATATAACAGTCGGGGGACAGATTAAAGTATTTTCCATTGGGATACACATATGGAAATGTATCTTTTGATGCCTGTGTGGTGTTATGCAAATCCACATAACTGAGAGAGGGTGAGAGATTTTTATGGAAATGTAGCTTTTTCTGATACTATATTCTCACAGAAAAGTAAAAGTGTCAACTGTGTCTCCCACGTGGCTCTAGCAAGAAAACGGAGTGTCAAACAGCTATTGACTCTGCTTATTTGAAGGGTCAAATTTGGTTGTCTCTGATAGTAGAGAGTCAACTCAAGTTGACACTGATAGTAGAGAGTCAACTCAAATTGACCCTTCATAAGTAATAAGCAGAGTCATTAGCTGTTTGACTCTCTATTTTAACAGAGCCATGTGGGAGACACAGTTGACACATTTACTTCTCTCTGTGTGGCTTCTGCAATATACATGGATATCTTATGCCTCCTTTCGCAGTGTCTGATGCCATTCTCAGCCTGAAGGTAAAGGCCAGTCTTTGATCTGAATCCTCATGGTAACTATAAACGCCAGGTCTGGCCATGTTGGTTATGTTGTAGCTAATACTGCCCTGGTTTCTGTGATGTTTCACATTTACCATTGTCAATGTCACCACCCTCACTATCTTTGTGCTGAGACCCATTACAGAATACTAACATCTATTTTCTATTACCGGAAATCATCAAGTAGAAGCCGCGGCTTGAATGTAAGTTAGACACTAGGTCCAGGATTCTCCAATGGGGGGGGGGGGGTTCAGCTTATACGAGGGATTCTCAAAGTTTACTACAGCACTGAAGTAGCCCATATCAGCGCCCAGGAGCAGCCTATTGGATTATCCCACCTTAGTGATGCAGCTTATACACGGATTAGGCTTACTTATGATATAGGCAGTTATGGTATGCTCCATTCATGGCTAGGTGTGCTCTCCATCTAAATCTTTACTTTTCACCAAGGTGTCTGTGCTTGTAAGGGCCCTTTCTTCTATGGTTAACTATCTGTTTTCACTCAATTCATTTATTGCAATTTGAGAAAGGAAGGGTACTCACGAATGACACTTACTAGTCAGCCTAGGCCTAGTAGGTTGAAGCTACCCAGCTGCAGATAAAGCATGTTATCCACTTGAAGTCACTCACTGTTCACCTAAGAAGCTAAAGGGCCTCCCAAATGCCAAGGAGAGAAAGGCGGCTCCAGCTGTAGTTTAACCGAGATAGAATAGACGATGTTGAAAATGTATTGCCTCTGAACTGTGAGTCTAATGGGTTATTATCGAAAAAACTGTTTTAAAAAAAGGCATATATCCTCATATCATTATATAGTGAATTTCAAGGATACACCATGTTGATTTGTTAAGGCACTACAAATGGTTGTATTGATACTGTGCATGACGGGAAATCCTAGTTAATGCCATGATACACATCATTTTCCGTAAAAACTAACACCAATATAATGCCACCAGTCAGGCTAGGTGTACGATGCAGTTGTTACAGCGTGTCTCCCATTTACAAAAGCTACCGGAGGCACTTCTGACATTATCTCATTGCCTACATATTTAAAGTAGCTTTTTCAATGAATGCTGCATGCCTAATTCCATTTCCCCCTCCAGCTATTTTAATGTCCGTGAAACTGACTCTGTTAACCCTATATTGTCCGGTTACTGGCAAGGGCTGCATTTATGCATCATTGAGGCAAAAGGTGATTATTAATGTATTCATGCTTCACTTAAATGGTTAGCCAACTAGTGGCAAGAAGCCTTGTAGCACTGAAAGTGACATATGCTAATGTAAGCAACTGGTTATCACTGTAAGGTGAATAAAGAATCTGATCAATATACAATGATGTGGGTGAAAAAAAAGCAGCGCAGCAAACCTTAATCAAAAGCTAAACTATACTCGGAATGCCTGACTGCCTGATGCTGCTAGATGAATAAGATATTAACATATGAGGCAAGATTCAGCTAGAGTAATTATTGGCATATCTAGGGGAATGCAGCATATGTCAATGTCACCCAGTCGGATGCCATTAATGGAATGAAGTAATCTTGTCTTTTGACCTGACATATTTCTGGTCTGTATTTATAATATGATGCTGTGCTCCCTAGTGAGTCCTTGCAGCCGCAAGCTACTCTGCTTACTGGTAAAATATTTCAATCAATGCCGAGTGAGACTGAAAGTGTATGGGCTTATAGCAGGTCATCAGTCATATTCACGTTCACGCTGGTAAATTATTTTTTTCAATAGTAAAAGATAATAGCATGGTGATATATGGCCTTGAGCTTGTGTCTAACAATAACTTTTATTTTGTCATCCACTTGTCATCATGCACAGTAGAAATGAGTTAGCTATAGCTGTTTGAATTGTTGAACTATGATATCAAATATGCAGGGGCGTGGCAACTGGGGGGACTGGAGGGACATGTCCCCCCCCCCCCCCCACTTTTGCCAAACCCCAAAAAAGGTCAGACCAAAAAGGCCAAGTAAAAAGGGGCTGAAAAGGGTCAAAATACACCTAAGTCCCCCCTTCTTTGAAACTGCTTGCTCTGCACCTGAAATATGTACAATGAAGGTACCCAGCAAAACAGATATGTGAATATTTATCAAAATGTTTGGCTTTTCTTCAATTAACCAAATTACTAAGACTTCGCCTGCTCATCATAGTGCTTCACCTGTCTAACAGGGAGCAGATGAATGTTAGTCTTATTTTACATAATCAATATATGGTTTAGTTTGCACAGTTCTGCACACACCATGTCATCAGGTAACAGGTGCAGCACAGTACTACTACACTGGATGTTGCTGCTGCTGCCCAGGCTATCCTGATAACCTGCAGTTTTATAGAGCTACTGAGTGACCCACTGACTTTGTTACCAGAAGGACATAAGTGAGGAAAGGCCAAAAGAAAGTGTGTCTCAGAATAACAGACCATACCTAGCAAATCAGAACTAGTTATCCAATTAATGGGATGAACACTTGGAGTGGCCATACTTTATGATGCAGTTTCTTTGTGGGCCGGGCCAAATCTTTGCCTAACATAACAATCAAACATGAACTTAACCCTTTAAGGATGGATGTCGCTAAAACATTACATTAAATTTTGTTGTCATGATGCACCAATGCAGCCCAGGTGAGTAACTCACCTGAGCTGCATTGGTGCATTATGCCAACCCAGCGGGATTGTCTCAACCCTGTAGGGTCTGCATGATGACCAAGGACATGATGGATTAAGGTATCATGTTGTGCTTAAAGGGTTAAGGCAACATGCTGTCATCACAGTATAGCTGGGCAGTGGCCGGGTGAAGGGAGTGGTGTTTGTCTACCTGTTTCCTGGTTGGGAAGCTGACACGGGGCCCCAGCTGTTGTACAAACTGCCCACAATATCACATATCAGCCTTTATCTGCATCCACAAAACAGTAACAGCAGGTCACCGTCCCATGCAAATCTGACCAATAATCAAACTACACAAATAATTGATGGACCAGTGTTCCTTATATAAGATATTAATTAAAATTTGAAGCACATGTTACTATTTTGCAGTTTAATAAGGGGTTCAATTATTAAACTGCTTAATTTCATATAAATGCTGATTTCCCCTTCAGGATGTATTCAGCATAATCATATGACATATAACAGGGTGAGGATGCTGCCGCGGCTTTACACTCAGAGACAGTGGACTCGTTATTCTTTCTAAGCTATCGAAATACTAATTGAATTCTAACAGTAGGCCAGTTGTCCTGCTGAGTAGCATCTATATAATGCATATAAAATATGAATGTGACAAAGATGAATCCGGAGACATACACCGAAGATCCATTAGGCTCAGAGACTGTGGCATTGATGTTGACTATGATGAACTAGCTATATGAAGTCATGCATGCTGACTTATTTTATCCAAGTGGCATCTATATAGCCTATAAGGTTCCCAGAAAGTTTTTGTCATATCAGGGGACAGGTAACTTCAGACCTCCACCTGTCTGCCATCTAAGAATCACATCAGGTACAAAGACAAAAGATAGTCCTCATAATAACCTCCACGGGGTGGGAAAAAACCTATGGCAGTTGGCTGTATCATTCACATGCCTCTCTTACATCTCTTTTGGGACTTTCTATTTGGCTGGTTGACTGGGGACACCTCTGACCCATCCTCATTGATCAATTCTTGTCATTCCCTATGAGACAAGTATAAATAGCATATGGAGATGCGTCATTCCATACAAGTTGCCTATGTGGTGATTTGCAACCTGACCCTTTAGGAGTTGCTGGTAAAAACTAACGTAAGCACATTTCCACAGAGAGTGCTAGCAAGTTGATTACAGACTGCTGCTCCAAAGATGAAAAAAGAAATGAGTAGTGCTAGAGAGAAAGAGAGAGGAGCAGAGAGAGGGGGAAAGAAAGAGAGTGATGAGGAGAGAGAAAAGAAGGGCGCCTTCAGGTTTATATAAAGGGCAGTGTTATATTAGAGGGACAGTACCCGGTGGAGGGTGTCAGCTGCTGAGGAGCTGGTGATCAGCAGGGACACATTATAAACATGTCATAAAAGCAATGATGGAAGCAGATCTCAGTGATATGTACTGCTTGACAGTCTATTAAAAGCAACCTTAGAATATAATAAACTTGATTATCTGAGTATAGTCAAGCTACACAGCACATTTGTAGCCCCTTTTTATAATTGAACACATGAATAGATTAACCGCATCAATAGACATTACACTTGGAATCCTCCTGTTTGTAGATTATCTAAAGGCTGAATGGCATGCTTGAGTCCCCAGGACTATTTCATGTCCTTTGTTACTTGGTGCTGCCCCCTGCTCCTGGACACCGATACTGTGAGTATAATAGACACTGGCTGCTGTTTTACATTGCCACTGCAGACTTGATGTCTCACTTCATATCTCAGGGAGTGGTCAATATTTGGGGAGTATTTTGGGGCGGCCAAAATGTGTCACCCCCTTTCAGTTACTATGGTTCAAAGGCAGAGGGGTGGGCAGAAATCGTTGGACTTGTCTAGACTATTCATATCGGAAAATGTGTGTGCCATAACAAAAGAGGTGTACTGCAAACAGCAGTTGTGTACTTTATTGTATATGCTGATAATTATGACAGGAATACAATACAAAGACTTCAAGGTTCACCGTCTAAGCATAGCCTTGGAACATCAGATTGTTGTTAAAAGATGTCCAATGCCTTACTTTATTGTACAAGATAACAGACTAAAATATAGCAAACTTGATATTGCTAATAAGTTGGAATGCTGAGACCAATGCAAATTACCCTGCAAGATATAAACCAATAGTGCACACCAATTAGTATATAATTACTAGTGCCCTCAGATGTCCAATAGTTATGATGATTATGTATCCTTTGATATTGGCAAGATCTAGACCAAACTGCAAGCAATCATTAGTAGTCAATGACCGGCACTCTCAGATGTCCAATGGCATTATGTATCCTTTGATATGGCTTCTACAATGGATATGGGTTCCGATATCTCCCCTATATGGCTTCTTCAAAATCCATGGAGCCCATTTTCTCTCTCTCATCCCTCCTCCCATAGTGTCTGATGTCATTTTCAACATGAAGGTGAAGGTCTGTCTTTGATCTCCGTCTCCATGGTAACGATAAGCGCCAGCTCTGGCCATGCTGGTTATTTTGTGGTTAATGGTGCCCTGGTTCATGGATATGACAGCTGTGAAGTTTCACTCTGGCCATTGTCAATATCACCATTCAGTAAATCCTCACACCTTGTATGAGAGTCTGACACCAGGTGCAGCTTTTCCCAAGGTGTCTAATACATGGGCTTTTAGAAGTATACTGCAGTACTAAAGTAGTATACTTCTAAAGCCTTCTGTATTAGACTTATATGGGAGAATTTTTAGTATGCTCTATGCCTTATAATTTCTGGCTGCACTCTCTATCTATCCCTTGCTACAGTGTTCACTTTTGCACATTCATGAATGAGAGGAGTGTATACCATCTACCCTAGTTATCAAGTTTAGAAGCAATACTGCAATGAGGGGGTGGGGCAATTTACGCGCTAATAACAGCCAACCACCATTTCACCTAAGAAGCTAAAAGGTCTAACTAATGCAGAGTAGAGGAAAGTGGCTTCACCCAGATAGGATAGTAGACACTTTAAAGTTATAACTATAGTGCTATAAATCTAAATGATCACTTTATTCTCCAGAGCAGTTCAAACAAAGTTGAAATGTTGGAAGTCCTTATGTTGTCATGTAGTGAATTGATTGAATATCTCATGTTGATTTGTTACATGGGAATGACAAATGCTAGCAATTACAGTTGTGTTTAAATGGGAACCCTGTTTAATGCCATGATGTTGGATCAGTTTCCATTAAATAATTGCCCCCTGAATAATAGCAGTCTGGCTAGCTGTACAATCCAATTGTTGCACCCATTATCGAAAGCTTGTATCACCGGCAGCTACTGGAGGTACTTCTGACACTGTATCTTTGCCTACATATTTGAATTTGCTGTTTCAATGATGTCGGCCTAATTCAGTTTCCCCCCTCTGATATTTGAATGTCAATAATACCAACATAGTGACCACTTCAAGTACAGCATAGTTTAATTGCTTTATGCCATTTAACGTCATGAGACATGACTGTGGCATGTGTAATCAAGTCACCAGCTCGCATTGATACATCATGGCAGCAAACTGGTTATCACTGTATGGTAAATAATAAATCTGATGTAATATATTGACGCCAGTATAAAAGGCATCCCAGCCAAACTTAATTACATTCTGCAATATAGGAATGCCTGCCAACCCTATATGTATAAAGCATCAGTTTTTAACATATCTGCTGGTAGTCAAATGTTATATGTGTCGATGTTTCTCAGATGGATGCACAAGATGAAAGCAACTGATAATCCATTGGCTGTGAATTACAGCAGCTCCATGAAAATGTATACAACTGTTAATGAAGTATACAATACTACAGCCCCCCATAATATATGCATACAATACACTACAGGCAGCTAAAATCAGACATGATGTATACTACAAGGCTGGAATTAAATTCTTCAAATACACCATAGTGGCTGAATACATATAAAATATATGCAGACATAGCAATGGATGCCAAAGCCTTTGTGGCAATCTAGTCATTTTGCTTTGTATATTTATGTGTCTAGTGCTAATTTGATGTGGTGCTCCATCATGAGGCCTAGCAACAGCAACAACAAGCTAATCTGTTCACTTGTAAAATATTTCAGTCAATGCTGAGAGTGGAAGTGTGTGTCCTCATAGAAGGCCATCAGTCATAGAGCAAAAAGAGACAGGAGCCTAATGATTAATATATTCGAGCTTTTGTGTATCAATCTGATATCATACATCTACTCACTAGTTCTACATGCTAGTTCCCTGTAGCAGAAACCAGTTATAGATGCATGAGTTAGTATGTTGATCACACACTCTCAATGATACATTGAGATACATGTTGTATAAGATTAGATATACAATTAAGGTACCTAGCCACGAACATCATGATAAGACTATTTTGTAAGGTGATGTTTATCACATTTATTGACAATTAATCTTTGCTGGGGTTCAAAATAGGACTGGGACCCTGTATTAACTGCTCTTAATATTATTCACCAGACAGTGTGGTAGCCCAGGAATTTTAATCCTATCTAAGCTAAACTTGTGTATTTACCTCTGAATGATGGAGGAGTAGGGGCATATTTATATATCATCCATAATAAATGTTTTCAAATGAGTAAAAAGGGGAGCAGAATTTTTTCTGCACACATTCTGTCATCAGGTAGCAGGTGCAGCAGAGTACTACTACACTGGATGTTGCTGCTGCTGCCCAAGTCATCCTGATAACCTGCAGATTTATAGAGAGCTTTAGGCATTGACCTTGTTACCTGAAAGATGCATGTCTTGGTAGGGCGAAGGAAATATGCTTCTTGTTACATGGTTTTTAACTTAAAAAACAAATTAGATCTCCATCCTGGACATTCTTCTCCAACTTTGAAAATGATCTTTTTAGGCCTTATAGGGGTCAAAGGTCTGTGCCACTGTTTGTGAGTAGTGACGGTTTTTGATTAAATTCCATGCAACTTTTGAGGCTTGCTGGGTACTTTTTGAGTAAAGAGCAAAGAAAAATCTAGCTTTTTGGACCTTGTAACCTGCAGCACAGATTCTTGTAGATTTAGCCTAAGGTCAGCACCCTGGTGGTTAGGGGCGTGAGAACATATGGTAGGCGTGGAATATGTGGGGAGCGCTTATGGTGAGCTGCTCTCCAGGCTGCTCCCCTTTTTACTCATTTGAAAACATTTATTATGGATGATATATAAATATGCCCCTGCTCCTCCATCATTCAGAGGTAAATACACAAGTTTAGCTTAGATATGGCTCTTCAGATTTGAAGGCAAGTAAAGTCTATATACTGTTGCTTTGATGGTGGCTGGAAGAAGGTAAATTATAGAATTAAAACAGGTGCATATTAAATGGTGCACAATCATGCCTTCTTGTAGGTGTAATAGATAAACAGAAAGCATTTTGCATATTCTGATATTGATATCTTCCTCAAATTATAATCACTGTTCACCAGTATTTCATTACTCATGGGTACTGAAATACTAATCCCTGTAGAAACTCTACATACATATGAATCACACCCACCCCTTGCCAATGATGGATAGGATACTGCAGGATGTCATCTACCATTACTAATGACAAATAGCTGACCACAGGATTGCCTACAGAGGGGAGAAAATATGCTTACTATATCACTTCTTGAAATCAAATCTATTCTGTTCCTTCCACTCAGAAATATTGGGAAATATAGTGCATTTTGATTTGGGGGATTTATCATGCTGCTCCTTCATCTTTAAGATATCTCTTAAGCCTTCCAGGATGACATGGTACTTTATTATAGTATGCCTTTTTAAGTCAGGATGCATGCATGCATACAAGGCGAGTAATACTTCATGGATAAACCCATGCCACCAATAATTGGTGGCATGGGTTTATCCATGGTGTATTTCTCGCATCAGAATGCACCATTTCCAGGCTAGACATTCCAAATCAACCCAAACCCCCAAACAAAATGCAGGATTAGGATTTCAGATTTCCAAAAGTTCCCCCCCCCAGGTTTATTGCAGTGCTGCACAAGGAAATGTACGTGTGCTGTGCTTGAAACAACTGAAAACAGAAACTTCTCAGTTGGTTTTGGGCCTATAATCTTTTTACTATCATCTGACAATTTTCAAATCACATCCCTGTACCATAGAGTTTTTGTTGAGTTAATTTTATATCACTCACCATGGGACAACATACATACTGTCCTTAAAGCTTAAGGGGTGCAATTTCAATAAGTGTTAGCATGTTTTTCATCTACCCAGACTGTAGCTGTTAATATTGCCAGGTTATATTTAACCAGACAATCAGTAGCCGAGCAGGAACAAGTGGCACTTGTGGCGGAGAGTGCATTGATCGACACGGGACACAAATACCAGTATTCATTACGGTGTGCCTGTAATTAACCTTTCTGTTTTCTCCTGCAGCCCCACGAGTTGGCCATAATAACATCCTGCGCTGGGTCATCAAGTGGGGGCAGATCACCAACGGCCAATTAACCCTTTAGTGACAGCATGTCGGGTTATTTTAAAGCGTCATTTTGTCGTTATGATGCATTGATGCAGTGCTGGTGCGTTACGTGCCAGAATTGCAATTGGTGCGTCATGCCGACCCGTAAGAGAGTTTATCCACCACATAGGGTCGTCATGATACATGAACGCAGCCCAGGCGAGTTACTTGCCAGGGCTGCATTCATGCATCATGACGACAAAAGGGATAATGCGTCAAAGGAACATACCGTCGTGAAATGGTTAACAGGAAGCCAGGGGACGGCGAAAAAAGAAATGGGAAAAAATAAGGCCCTATTGGCCTTGTTGATGCGCAGTCCACTCTTTATCAGTGCTTACTGCGCAGTTCTATTGGGTGCTTAGTGTTTTTTATTTGGGGCACATTCTATTGAGTTTGACAAGTTTGACAACTCTTTTACTCTGCTAACAAACAATTGCATTTGTTTTCATTGCATTACAGAAGATGCCTAAAACTATTTGTTGTTACTTGTATCTATAGCCGAGGCTGTTGTACTTTACTGATAGAATAGACACCCTTTGGGGTACATTTGTAATTGACTTTTTACATGTTTTTTTCAGGCTCTAATAATATCTTCCTTAAATTTGATGGGTTATAAAAGCTAGAATTGACTAAATAGGTCACTTTCAAATTGCAGCACCCTTTCCCTGTCTAAAACTGACACAGAACTGTATCTGCCTATAATACACTTCACATGTCTATTCCAGCATATTATGTCTGGTATTTGACATGTAGCGCCCCATAGCAGTCTGCACTCGCTCCTTCAGTGCCTTAGTAATAGGGAGGATCAAACATGGCGCGGGGCGACACTGACAGAGAGGCATGTGGGCCTAATGTGGATCTCTGGTCAGTGGCAGAGTGTACACACACAGGCCTGAAACAAGCCCTCACATGCCAGCCTCCCCACTCCTACGCTTTCCGACACTGATATTCTTTGGCTCCCTATAAGACCAATCTCTCAGTCACTATAGCCTAAACAAGTTAGTCATTTTTTGGCTCCCTATAAGGATAACACAGGTGGGAACTTGTTTCCGGGACCAGCATGTACAGGTTGACACTATAGCAGCTCTCGTGAGATCTTGGTTCTGTCCATGGAACGCAGTCTGTTCCTGGCAAATCATGGTGTGTGGGACTTAGCGCTATACGTCCAACCTAGGATAGCTAATATTGTCAGGTTGGTCAATACTGACCAACTAATCTTAGTCTTCTCCATTTCAATGAGTTTTAGGCTAAGTCATTTTCAGTAAGGCATTAGTCAAAATATGTTGTATAGCCTCAGTCATTTTTGAATAGCACTTGGCCATGCCTTACCAATGTCTCTATGACTAACCTGGGACAGCCACTACAGACTAAGGCCGGAGCATTTAGATTATCAGTGTACTCCTACTCCTTCCCCTTACAACTCACCTGTCTGCCGCTCCCACCACACACAGCACACACCGGCACTCAGTGTATGATATCCACCCTCCACAGTCCGTGTCACCCTACTCCTTCTCTGTCTATGACACAGGCCCCAACACTGAAATCACTTGTAAGACACCTAACCCTTACCATCAGACCATCCCCTTCCCTGCTGCCCCCTTATGATGCCAACCCCTTCCCTGCTGCCCCCTTATGATGCTAACCCCTTCCCTGCTGCCCCCTTATGATGCTAACCCCTTCCCTGCTGCCCCTTATGATGCTAACCCCTTCCCTGCTGTCCCTTATGATGCCAACCCCTTCCCTGCTGTCCCTTATGATGCCAACCCCTTCCCTGCTGTCCCTTATGATGCCAACCCCTTCCCTGCTGCCCCTTATGATGCCAACCCCTTCCCTGCTGTCCCTTATGATGCCAACCCCTTCCCTGCTGCCCCTTATGATGCCAACCCCTTCCCTGCTGCCCCCCTTATGATGCTAACCCCTTCCCTGCTGCCCCTTATGATGCTAACCCCTTCCCTGCTGCCCCCCTTATGATGCTAACCCCTTCCCTGCTGCCCCCCCCCTAAGGCACCAACCTAGCTCACACTCACCACTACCCTGTCTATGACACAGACCCAACACTGAAGTCACTTGTAAGACAGCTAACCCTTTCCTCTACCCCTTCCTTGGATCCTCTTGTATTACACCAACCCCTGCTTCGCCTTGTATGATAACAACCCCTGCTGCTCCTTCTATAACGCCAACCCCTGCTGCTATTGTATGACATCAACCTCTGTAGCCCTTGTATGACACCAATCCCTCCCCCCCTTCTATAGGTCCGGGAAATGGAGGAAAACCCTCCCCAGAGCCATTATTTACACCAGTGCTAATTTTCACAACGCAGGTAGGTGTGAAAACACTGCAGGGCTCACTGCCTACTGGATGAAATGGAGGAGCACAGAGGGAAAGTCTATAGAAAAAGCTTATTTATATGTGATTTCATGGCAATCACCTGTATGATTCACTATTCCCCATGTATGATTCAAGAGCATACACTAATCTATCT
The DNA here is from genome assembly GCA_947462335.1 of Harmothoe impar. NCBI lineage: Eukaryota > Metazoa > Annelida > Polychaeta > Phyllodocida > Polynoidae > Harmothoe > Harmothoe impar. The sequence continues at coordinate 17,472,374 of OX381709.1, forward strand.
TATGGGATATATACATTTAACAGCAAATTGATAGAAAATTCAGCAAATGGGTTATAAGAAAACCGTTGCTAATTTTAGCCCTGCAGTGTTTATGCTACAAGCAAAACCGTTGCTAATTCTAGCCCTGTAGTGTTTTCACACCTACCTGCGTTGCGAAAATTAACACTGGTGTAAATAACGGCTCTGGGGAGGGTTTTCCTCCATTTACCTGTTCTAAGACACCAACCCCTCCGCCCCTTCTAAGACACCAATCCAACTCACACTCACCCCTACCCTTTCTATGACACAGACCCACCCCCTAAGTCACTTGTATGACACCTAATCCTCTGCTCAACCCCTTCCTTGGAGCCCCTTGTATTACACCAACCTCTGCTTTCCCTGGTATGATACCAACCCCTGCAGCCCTTGTATGACACCAACCTCTGTGGCCCTTCTATGACACCAACCCCTGCCCCCCCTCCTATGACACCAACCCCTGCCCCCCCTCCTATGACACCAACCCCTGCCCCCCCTCCTATGACACCAACCCCTGCCCCCCCTCCTATGACACCAACCCAACTCACACTCACCCCTACCCTTTTTATGACACAGCCCCACTCCTGAAGTCAATTGTATGACACCTAACCTTCTCCTCAACCCCTTCCCTAAAACCCCTTGTATGCCACCAACCCCTGTTTCCCCTTGTATAATACCAACCCCTGCTGCTCTTTCTATGACATCAACCCCTGCAGCCCCTTCTATGACGCCAACCTCTGATGTCCCTTGTATGGCATTTACCCATTCAAGGGCTGCAAACTGGTTTAATGCATTATGCCTTTTACTATCACCAGGTGAGTAAGTCGCCAGTGTTGCATTCAAGCATCATGCTGACCCTTAGGAGTAGATTATCCACATGCCCGAAGGGTCAGCATGAATGCAACCCTGGCGAGTTACTCATCAGGGCTGGATTCATGCCTCATCACGACAAAAGAGACAATGCTATACAACCTTAAAGGGTTTCCTACTCGCCTGCTGCCTCCATCCCGGCTCCCTGTGATGTTCCTCACATCACCGTGCTCGTAAATTCAGTTACTGCTGTTACCTTAAGTTATTTTTGTCGCTAGATCCAGAGGGGGTTGGTGAGGAAGGAATAGGATGGTATCCGATATTTTGCATGTTATCTCTAGCTATCATAGGAGAGTCCTCTCCATCTACCCAATGTTTCAGTGCTTATCACTATGAGATCATTGGGGAGTATGGATAAAATGGAGCCTCTTTAAATATTGAATTTAAGATTACAGGTTTTAGACATACATATGGTTGGACATAGTAACGCACCTAGTTCCTACCTTCCCCCTCAGTCCAGAAAGTAAGAACAATAGGATCTACTTCCAATGGACTGCTTTACTGTCATAGTTATACCATATATAAGGTAGAATATATTAAACACCTCTCAAGCGAAAGGGATGTAGGTAAAAAGACGGATGAAATCTGTAACGTTTACTTCAGAAGATTAGATGGGACATCATACTTGTCATTTAATTTGAAAGGGCGAATAAGACTAAGAGTGCTGTTTCTGTGCAGGCCTTTCCATATGGATCCATATTTTTGAGAGCTCTGTTTATGTCGTCACCGTGTTGACTACATATACTATGTTTGCCATTTTCACACCCAGCTCACTTTGCAAGGAAGATGTTATTTTTTTCTGCCCCCTTTCTGAGTATGTTGCCGCTCCTTGTGTCGCTTTATATTAGTCCAATTACCAGCCCGAACACGCTCCAGCCAAGCCTCTACCCCTCCGCTCCGACCCTTTACATCAACTACCTGCCATTAACCCTTTAAGGGCCACATAGTGCTTTAATGTACTTTGGCCTTGTGTTTATGATGCTTGGATGCAGCTGTGGTGAGACACTCACCAGGGCTGCATTCAAGCATCATGCCGACCTTATACAGGGGTTGATACACTCCCAAAGGAACGGCATGATTAATGCCTACCACCTTGGTAGCATCACCAGAGTTGCATTCATGCATCATGATGACACAGTACATAGCACATTAAAGCACTATGCGGTCCTTGAAGGGTTAGGGTGCTCCTCCTGTGGGTAAGAGGGGTTTGAGAGTAGTCAGGGTTACCAGCTTCCCACCCCTAATAGGCCGCCATCTTCTGTGCGACTAATTGGAACCTGCACTTAATTACACCAAACTTTAAAGACGATGTTGGCGCATTCCTTATGAAAAAAAAGAAGAAAACCTGCTTTGAAATCAATGTACAAGGTATCATATTCTTTGACGTTTGTGTGAGGGTGAAATTGCTCAGAATATTTTATATAATGTCAGTTTCAGAATTAATCCCTGACTCCAAGAAAAAGTGACATATAACTCTGTGCAGCACTTCAATATATGTACTGAACTACTCAGAGGATTTATAGTCCAATGGGACATTGCTGGACTAGTAAGTCTCTAATGTGTATTGCTAACTGGGTCCAGTATTTATCCAGTATTTCCTATGAAGCATTTCACTGACATGATATTATTAGTGCATTTAACATTGGTATGCATTACCCAATTCTGTTGCATCGTCTAATATATGCCGAGAGTGCTACGCGTGGATAACTAGATGTAGCTGTGATATAAATCTAGCTCACAGCCTAGTCTTACAGCTTGATAGACAGGGCATCCATAGATAGCCCTTATTACAAATCAGTGTTATGGTCTCTAGCGCGAGAGTGTTAAGACACACTGCTTAACTGTAGAGGTTCTAGTGACTCTCCAGCCCCAATCGAAAGCTGATCATTTATGGCCGTCACATTAGTCACATATAAAAGTCAGTTGTGCTGCTATTTACGGACCTCATTTACACGATGTCTGCAGAGTACCTCATAAGGTGGCAATAAATCATAGCTGCCCCCCACAGAGCTGGGAGGCTGCTAATAAAAAGGAGCCATTAGTGCCATACATGAGAAGTGAATGAATGCTGAGAGTGGGTTCTTAGAGGCCATGTCGGTATAATCACTTTTTTCCAGGGTGACACTGCATCAGAAGCAATCACACAGTCATTCCTTGAGAGTGGGCAAGAGCTGCTGAAAAGATTACATTTTTTCCAGCCTTGAAATTTTCAGTATTAAAAGCAACTTGAAAGTCATCCTTTGCATTAGTGTTTCTTATCATATCTAATTCTCGGAAACTTTAGTATAGATCTAGTGGTAACAGGAGCACAAATATATGGCATATAACCCTCAGAAACACCTGCTTCGTTACACCTTTACATGTAAATACTGCTATCATATCCTCTTCAATATACCTTATGCCATATCTACAGTGCTTTTACACCTGTACCAATTGATAGCCAGTTTACTTCAACAGAAGGGATAAGGGGTAAGGGGCACCATTCCATTGAGATCTGAGCATTATAAGTGTCTGCCTGTCTATTGAACTGTCTGCTAATATAAAAGGCCAAAGGCTGACTATGTCAGTCCATGATGCCACACACATGTATAATATCAAGATTGGCAGTAGGGCACTGTTAGAGGTGGCCAGATGAGGATTAAGCAATGTTAAGCTATTGGGGGAGCTTATGGATAGCAGCAGCTGCTGGGATGGTGAGAACACCAGCTGTTCTGTGCTGCTGGGTCTTGAGAATTGCCTTGGAAAGACACATTATAGCTATCCATGACTTACTTGACTGATACTTGTTCATGGCAGCACTACATGAGCTGATGAGAGCTAACAAGGTTTGTGCATGATGGCTATCCTATATTTTTTTATCAATTGCATTAATAATTTGTTAGTGAATTGATGCTAATTCAGATGGACTATAACTCCTCTTTCTAGCGATGTCTTTTGTTGGGCAGGCAGTTTGTCAAAAACATCTCTATTTTCTTAAATGGCCTTTTTGATGACAGCTAATTGAAGAAATGTAAATGTGTAATTGAATCTTTCTCGAAAAATTAGTTTGTGTCAGTAGACATCCCATACACTGCCTAACCATACCCAAATAGCTGGAGATTGGAGATTACCTTCATGGGACTGTCATGGTGTTTATGGGGCACCCTGCATGCTCTGGACCTATTGGCAGTCAGCTCCCAGGTATGCATACTGCCAGTATTCATTGGATATAAATCCCCATCCCTATCTGAATGTGTCCTATCTTGCTGTGAGCTGATAAACGCTAGCCTGTTTCAGGTAGAAGGGGAGCGCTGCATAATATGGTGGGATGCTGAAGCAATCACTATCACATTACCACCCAGGTTATAAGCGGAAAGACCATTTCTACATGTTCTTAGTTCCAGAGCCTCTAAAGCTCTAGATGAGGCTTAGGAGCGGGATGGGAAGGGGTAGCGCCATACCATTTAGGCCCGGGATGAAGGTTGGCCTAGTAATGGTGGATTGGGGAGGATGCCATGGGGTGTTGGGATGAGAGGGATGGAGGAGCATGATAACATGACAATCATTCAGTGTCAGATGTTCTTGTCTCCAAAATCCCCCATGATATACCCCTCTGGCAGCCCTTGCTCCCTCCCTTGTCCATCATAGTTCCTCACATTAAACAAAATAGATAGATATATACTCAAAGACACTGACAGTTAAGATGGATCAGTAAATGTAGGGTTGTATCTTCACACTGTCTTTAGCCACTCATGAAAAAAAGAATGAGAATTATTCTTTTTACTCACGAGCTTAACTGTTAGGATAATGTATTTTTTTATTACTAAAATTCACCTTTTATCGGTCACAAATTAGTTGATGTTTAAAAGTGGAGAAAATGTAAGTTATTTATATACCACCGCATTAATGGCGTTATTAGCTTTAATTAATACCATTTTTATCATGTTTATCATAATAAATTGGCAAGAAGAAAAAGTTTTCCTCAAACACTGATTTTTATGATGTTTGAGTGACCTTACAGTCTTTCCTTTTGTAAACATGTACCTCTGGAACCACCTCCTTAGCCAGAAACATAGTATTTCTCTTCCAACCTGGATAGGATCTCACTGAAATCTTCTAATTGTGTATGAGTCTAAAAAGGATATATGCCCCAGTAAAGCAATACAACAGATGACAAAAGAGGAACCACATTTTCTAAATGGCGTTTGCAAACAAGGACAGATGTCACCTTGCTCCCTAGCTATTCTACAGCAAATCTGATATGTTGCTGGGAAGGCATCAATATAGCAAGCCAATTTGGGAAGACCACTGTCTTGTCTAAAGGTTATTATTGCTTGTGACATCATGCATGTGCGCAACCCAATTCTAAGGTACTTTGCAATTCAGAGTTGTGTGCACTGAAGGTAGATGTATTAACCAATGCCACTACCTTCTGTTCTGCATTAGTTGATGAGGTACCCATGTAAATCATTTAGCAATCAGCTCGAGGGTTCTGGTTCTTCTCACTGCTTGACTGCAGGAGTCAGTTACAGAGATTCTAGTCAATCTACATCCCCAATCAAAGGGTGATCATTTATGGCTGCCACATCATTCACATATAAAAGTCAGTAGTGGTGCTATTTGCGGACCTCATTTACATGGAATCTGTAGAGCTCTTCATAAGGTGGCAATAAATCATAGCTGGCCCACACAGGCCTGGAAGGCTGTTCATAAATGGGAGAAAGTGAATTCCCCACAGGAGGGTGAATGAATGCTGATAGTGTGTTCGTATAGGCTAACTTGATATAATCCTCTTTGCTAACTCTGTCTTGGAAACTCAGAGGACCTTTAGGGTTTGGTGGTGAAGGTTTGTTAATGGCTATAGTTGTTCATACACACACCAAACTGTCAGAAGTTAGTGTAGCTGCACAGCGAGATAAACTGTAGATTTACGGTATAAAATGATGTATTTTTGGCATCCAGTATTTGAGCCCGGGATCTTTGGATTGACCTACAGCTACAGCACTATGTGGTTTAACCTTTGTGCAGCTACAGCACTTACTCATAACAGTGCATGTTGCCCTCTTTTTGATGAGGGGACTTCATATAAGCATACACATATGAGAACTAAATGTTGAGTATAGCAGTTACTATGAACTCTCTGAAAAATGCTTTTCCTATACAATTAGTTAACAAATTTCTAAATTTGTGCTTTTCCTATACATTACAGGTGAGAAGGAGACCTGGGATTACTGATAGCTGTTAATCTACTTGGGACACCTGGCTGGTACATTGACAGCCGCTTCAAACTGGTAAGTTTAGCCATTATTCTGGGGAAAATGCCATTCAAATGGCAGAAAATTAATTGTTTAATTACTTAATTTTGAGTTTGTAACGTGTATTTATTTCATAAAATGATTTTCAAAATACAACAATATCAAAATCATATGGATGAGTACACGTCGTTGTATAAGTAATTGGATTACAAATGACATAATCTTATCCTGTAGTTGGTTGACAAATCAGTGTCCCTTACAAAGGACTTATCGCAGTAGAGCGGTATTGGACACCTACATCTCATAGGGTATGTAGGGTATGTGGACATAAGTTTATATAAATGAGGTGAGTCTTCCCAGACTATGTTATGATAAATATTAAGACATTATCCAATTCTGTTGGATTGTCTTTTACATGGTGAAAGTACTAGGCATGGATACCTAGCTGTAGATGTGATATAAATCTAGCTCACAATGACACTGCCTTGCAGCTTGATAAATGGGATATTCATGCATATCTTTTACAAATCATCCATAGTAATGTCACTCTATCTAATGCAGGAGTATTGAGTCCCACTGCTTAACTGCAGTATCAGTATCCCAATGGAAAGGCGATCATTTATGGCCGTCACATATAAAAGTCAGTAGTACTGCTATTTGCGGACCTCATTTACATGACGTCTGCAGAGCTCCTCATAAGATCGCAATAAATCATAGCTGGCCCCCACAGACCTGGGAGCCTGCTAATGAAAAAGGAGCCAGTTAGTTCCCCACAGTCTCGAGGGGACAAATGAATGCTGAGAGTGGGTTCTCTGTTGGTAAAACCATTTCTTCATGTTCTTGAGAAGCAATCCAACAGTCCTTCTTTCAGAGTGGGTTGGAAAAGATGAATACATTATATTCTTTCCGGGCTTAAAATTTCTAAATAAAATAAACACCCAACTAGCATGTTGTACTCAGAGTCGATACCTTTAGGTCTCTGAAACTGTAGCATCTAGTGGTAACATGAGGACAAAGTATGATTGTAGAATATATCCACTGGGAAACCCTGCTCGTTTATAACTGATACCACTATCAAATCTCCTTAAGGGAGCACAATAGGGTAGAAAAGTAGAACAGTAAATTGATCATGTATATTTCAGTAGAATTGTGTTAAAAATGGACATATTATATATGGTTATGACCGTACATAATGCCTTTATCAGATTCCTTCCATTATTTGGTGTTGCTATGGCTGTGGAATGTTAAGAGAACAAAAACGTTCTTTTTTAGCTTCTTTTCATTAGAATGGCACTATATTATAGAAATATTGTGTAATTCTAATATTTTGAGATCTTAATAGGTTCTTAATGTGTTTGCTGAGGGCGGTTTTCTTTGTTTTATCTATATTTCAAATATTAAGGTTTACAGAGCCTTTCATCGTAGAAAGGTCCTGATGAAAATGGGATTCAAACTCTGGAATTCAGACAACAGGACAATAGGATCCTACACTAATACCAATAAGCTTAATACACCATGAACATGGTAAGGGGAAATATTCAGGCTATTAGCACATGATCTCCTTTTATAAGAAGAAATTTTGAGGTGAAAGATCCTTGTTTTAGAAGGCCAGAGACATGTCTCTGGTCTCCAGAGACACTAGCCATCTCTTTTAAAAAGGCATCATCAACAAAACAATCATGATTGTTTCTCAGAATTTGGAGAGAGACAAACCATAACCCTAACCCTAACCCCAACCCTAACTGTAGTCTCTTAGAAAAAGTTATGGCTCAGTCTTTATTGTAATTGGTGGTCAAAGATAGGGCCAAAAAAAAGGTTTGTTTCAGGTCACCCGACCGACCCTATCTAAACAGGGCCGACCCTACGTTTTTTTATGCAATTTTGAAGAATTTTTTATATTTTTATCCTTTTTTGGACCAATTTTAAGTTGACAAAATTTTGAAGAAAAAATCTCCCCATTCTTACACGTTTTGGGTCAATTTTAGAGGGGAAATAAAAAATAAAAAAAGAATCTGACCTACCGACCCTTGAGTTTCTTCCCATATGTTACCTGAAATAAAACTTTTTATTTATTTGGCCTAGTGGTCATGTGACATAAATCCTTGTTATAAGAGAAATGAATATGTCTCTGGAGACAAAAGACATGTCTCTGGGCTTTTAATAGAAGGTGTTTTCAGATGAAAAGGAGATCATGTGCTAATGGGGTGCAGGCTTCCATTGAGATCTGAGCATTATAAGTGCCAGACTGCCTATTGACTGCCTATTTACTGTCTGCCAATGAAAAAGGCCAAAGTCTGACTATGTAAGACAAGAATTATGCCACACACATAGTATCAATAGTGTCATTAGAGCAGTGTGAATGAAGGTTACCAGATAAGGATTAAGTAATGTTAAGGTGCTGCAGAAGCTTTAATATGGCTAGCAGCAGCTGCTGGGGTGGTGAGAACACCAGCTGTTAGATGTGGCTGAGTTTGAAAATTGCTCTGGAAAGAGATATAGCTATCCATGACGAGTTACAACTTAATTGACTAGGCCTTTATCAAGTGGTAGTACTATCATGGCTATCATTAGTAAATGATCATACTAATCAATTTATTTATATCAAACTAGATGAACCATACTCCATAGCTTTTGTTAACAGCTCTTACAAGCTACGCGATTTGCAATAATAGGTGTTGCTCATTACACATAGTTCTAACATTTTATATTTTGTAAAGCACTGTTATTTCATTGGCAAAATGTCATTTAAGATTGAAAAAAGTGCAGATTACCTTCGTGAGCACCTAGCATGCTGCTTACCTATTAACGGTCGGTCGTCAGGTATGCACACTGCCAGTATTCATTGGATATAAATCCCCGTCCCTATCTGAATATATCTAACTGGGAGCTGACAAACACTACCCTGTTTCAGGTAGAAAGGGAACGCTGCAATCTGTCAAAATGACTTCCTAGCATTTCCTATTCACAATAAAGTCTGTCTCTATTGGATCTGGTGGTTATTAATTAGTTGAAATGAAATTAGAATGAGTTAGAATGAAATTATAAATGGCTGAATAATGATAAATTAGACTTAATTAATCAAACTGTCCTTTGATAACCATCAACTCATTACTGATATCACTGATATATATATGTAATTAAATTTTATCTTGAAGGAACTTTGAGTCAGGTGACACCTCATAACCTGCAAACGCATTTATGTGCAAAAGTGGCATAATGAAACTGGCTAGAGATTTGGGATTGCCGTCATGCAGGTTTTTTTTGTGTTTATGAGCACACCGCATGCTGCTTCCCTATTAACAGTCAGTCCCCAGGAAAACATACTGCCAGTATTCATTGGATGTAAATCCCCAGCTCTATCTGAATGTATCCTATATTCCTCGGAGCTGATAAAGGGCAGCCTGTCTCAGGTAGGAGCTGAGTGCTGGGTCAAATGGTGGGATGCTGAAGCAATCACTATCACATTACCACTCCAGTTATAAGCGGAACAACGATTTCTATGTGTCATTAGTTCCACAGCCTCCACAGTCCCATATGGGGCTGATGGGTGGGATGGGAAGGGGTAGTGCCTTTCCATTTAGGCCTGTGATGGAGGTTGGCCTGGTAACAGTGACTTGTGGAGGATGCCAGGGTGTAGTTTCCAGGGTTGTATTTTCACACTGCTTTTTACAGTTTATTTCCAGTGCAAATGCACTGCCAAAAGTAGTCAGAACCAATTTATGAACAAGAAGCACTGTATTTCCTTCAATCAGAGGTAAGACCTTACTGAAATAAACCAAATTATACAATAGTCTAAGAGAATATGCCTTATGAAGGTTTACAATAGACAATGAAAGACATTTTCATATGTGGTAGTAGTGATTTCAAAATGGTTCACGAACAAGGCCAGTCATCCATAGCTATTTAACAGCAGTTCTGATATTTTTCTTACAAAACATCAACATAGCAATATATTTTGGGAAGATGAGTGTACTGTTTTACAAGTTATTCTGGTTTCTGATATCTTACATGTCCATGATACACTACTAAGGTATTTTTCTGATGCAGTTTTGTGCACTGAAGTTAGATTGGATAACCAGAGCCACTACTTGCTGCATAAAAGCACTATGCAGCCCTTATAGTCTGATGATATTACTGGATCTTATGGGTGGCAGCAGCTGAACCAGGTGTTGGGTAGAGTTTTAAGAAATTGACTTTTTTTGAGAAGTGAGTTTTAAAGAGTTTTTTTGGCATTAGGTGAAAGCCATCCATGCCTTAATAATCTATTTGACTAGCATGCTAATCAGCACTATATCATGCTAGCAAGGTTGGTGTATGATCATAGTAATCAAATTGATTAATTAGTTAGACGAATCATAGCTTGTGTTTTTGCGATGGCTAGTGTAACTCATTGCAAATAGTTTTATAATTAGTTTAAGAAAGGAGAAATCTTAAGAACTGTAATTCTTTTGGCAAAATATTTTCAAAGGAAAAAACTGTGGTTTGTTCGTTTGGACTATCCTAAGAAAACTAGACTTACCCTCGGAACTGTTTGACAGTCTTTCCGATCAGAAAGTCTTCCTGGCATTTCCTATTCACAGCCAGGCCTGTCTCTATTGGACCTGGTAGTAATGAGTTGACAGAGTGTAATTATTAGTGGCTGAATCATGATGAATTGGACTTGATTAATCAGGCTGTCTTTTGATGACCATCAACTCATTAATAATACAACCCATGTTAGAATTAAATCTTACATAAACATAACCCGAGTCAATTGACACAAACTGTATAACCGTTCCCAATAGTGGCATAATGAAACCGGCTGAAGATTGAAGATTACCTTTATGCAGCTTGTATGGTGTTTATGGGCACCTAGCATGCTGGTTACCTATTCAGCAGTCAATCCCCAGGTATACCATACTGCTATATTCATTGGGTATAAATCCCCGTCCCTATCTGAATCTATCCTACCTTGCTGAGGGCTGATAAATGCTAGCCTGTTTCAGATAGAACGGCAGCTGCATAAAATGGTGGGATGCTGAGGCATTTGCCATCACATTACCACTTGGGTTATAAGCGGAACGACTATTTCTCCATCTCCTTAGTTCCAGAGCTTCCAAAGCTCTAGATGGGGCTGAGGGGTGGGGTGGGAGGAGTAGTGCCTTGCCATTTAGGCCTGGCATGGAGGTTGACTTGGTAACGGTGGATTGGGGAGGATGCCACGGTGTAGAGGGATGAGAGAGATGGAGGCCCGTGATGACATGACAATCATTCAGTGTCAGATGTTTCTTGTCTCACCAATCCCCAATGGTACAACCCTATGACAGCCCCTCCCCCTCCCTCATCCATCATAATTTCTTCATACTAAACTGAATACATGCACCCAAACTGACAAGAAGCTGTCACTTAGGATGGATCACAAAATCTGGGGCTGTATCTTGGCACTACCTTTTGCAGTCTTTCTGTCATACTTATATACCTTCAGAACGAGCTTATCAACCAGAAACTATCCGTACATAGGCATCAGAACTTAATGTTCAAGGATCTGAAATCATCTAACTCTATGTATAAGTCTTTCAGCAGTTCTGATATACTTCTGGCAACATAGCAATGCATTTTGAGAAGTACCATGTCAGAAGCACACTTAAATTGGGGAGGGTCTCGTTTGTGGTTCCTATAGGCATTTATGTTGGCTCCCCTCCTTTTCCTACAGCACTGAAGATTTAAGTTCCCATTTAAGGTACAATATCCACTTCTATAATGTACACCACATTGCATAGTGTTGTGGACTGAAGATGGATGGTTTATTACAAAATAAAACAATGAATGCCGCTACCTGCTGTCCTAATTGATAGATAAGGTACACAATCCTATTACAAATTAGCTCAAGGATTCTTACTCTTGTGCATACCACATAGCTAGAGAAATCGCTATCAGGGACTCTAGTGGCTCTCCAGACCCAATCAAAAGCCGATCATTTATGGCCATCTTATTAGTCACATATAAAAGTCAGTGGTATTGCCATTTGCGGACCTCATTTACACAGCGTCTCCAGAGCACCTCATAAGGTGGCAATAAATCATACCTGGGAATAAAAAGTACCTTGTTATTTCTCTATGGAAGGGGGTGAATGAACGCTGAGAATATGTTAAGAAGCTGAATAGCATTATTGGCTCATTTAAGCATTGGGTCTTTGAATAAGCACCCGTCTTGAATTTAAGTATTGGTCGCTTAAAATGCAGCTACATCAGGTACGATTAAATTATGAGACTTCAGACCAGCATTTAAGGCAATTAGAAAGCTATCATTTTGATTTAATTCAATTTCAGACCAAGGTCTCTTCAACGGTATCACTTAGTGATAACAAGATGACAAACCATAAGTGTATTTCCAAGGATTCCACAAGACCATTTTCAGCATCTTTTGTAATCAGCCAGTAACAATGTTGTTAAATCCACAGGTTTGCTCACTGTTAGCAAATTACCTCTTCATTTAGGAGAGTAAGCTGACCCCAATAGGCCAAATGGTCAACAAAGTGGTGATGGATGAGTTTGCTGTAGTACTGCCCTGGAGGATATGGACTCTGCCCTAAAGGGTTGGTTTCTTAAAATAGTCTTAGTCAGCCTTGCCAAGTCCTCCTGGCTACACATGTTTACAGTGCTCTATGAGTTTAGATTTATGAATATTGGACTATGACATCTCTTATTGAAATTTGGTATGTATTATCATAAAGTTTTATTAGGTCTTATTAAGTCACCAAAGACTTATTAAGTTACCAAAGGACTATAGTCTAAAATCAACCATTTCCCTCATAACCTTGAGTCTGTATTCGCCAGTTCCACCAGATATTTTACTATAGGTTGCGCATATATATTATATACACTTCAACATATCACATGCTAACATTAATAGAAGTGTCACATTGGTGTCACAGAACTTGTCAAGAGGGAGTTTAAACTATGATGGATATGGGCACTTTATGGTTATAATAGATAGTGATGCCAGGATGTAAACTAAGATAAGTTAAGGCTGTGTCTTACAACCTTGGGCCAATGTTTTCATCTCTGACCGGTTGCCAGCTCTGACTGGGTGCCAGCTCTGACCAGGTGCCAGCTCTGACTGGGTGCCAGCTCTGACCGGGTGCCAGCTCTGACCGGCCTGAGTAAAAATGGGTTATTTAGGGCAGATGATGATAGAATTTGGCTGAAAAGGTTTATGAATGTCATAACTCTTTGAACTAGTAATTAGTTAACCATTTCTATCATCATCTGCCCTAAATAACCCGTTTTTATTCAGGCCGGTCAGAGCTGGCACCCAGTCAGAGCTGGCACCCAGTCAGAGCTGGCACCCGGTCAAAGACAAAAACGTTGGCTCGAGGTTGTGAGTGAGACACAACCTTAAGCTTAGCTTAAGAATAGAACGTGTGTGCACACCAAGTTGATTCAAACAATACTAGTTCTTTATTAGTCAATCTGGGATCTCTGCCTCCATACCTCATCAATATTCATGATCTCATTACTATGCATGAGGTCCCTGGACGGGTAGACCACATGTACAATCAGTTGTGTAGGTAACATTACCTAATCAGGAAGCCATATAGTAAGACACATTACTCAATTGACCTATATATTGACCAGAATGCACCAAGACCAATTCGTAGCCTAATATTTATCTACTAGTAATCATCAATCATTAGTGATTATATAATATAAATCACCATAACACTAACATTGTTCTAGTTGGCAAAACTGTCATAATCAATTTATAATCTGGCATATCCATAATTGATAACTTATTAGTTATTAATTATTACGTAACAATCGGTACGACACAAACATACCTTAACTAAAGTAATCAACTGTATTACTTTACAAGGGCACCGATCTGAGAAAGGTATTATTTACAATACCAACAGTGTCAGCCGACAGTATGAGAGGTAGGCAGATGGGGATTAGGGTGGCCGAGTTTGAGCCAGTTGTAAGCTGGAGCTAAGGCTTGAATAGATTTGACAAGAGATCATAGTCTTTGATTTGAGGATTTATTCAACTGTTTCTTTGGCTGCCCATACTATATAGGGCTGAGTCAGGACTGAAGCTGGTTGCCGCAGCCCACACTGATGAGAGCTAATAGACTGGGTACCAGTTTGTTCCTGAATGTGATGGTTACCCAGGGACAAGGTACCAGTCAGGGTGTATCTTATATGAAATTTGAAATTAGTCAATTAGTTGACCATAAGTGTTGCTCAGTGTTATACACATGTCCCACAAATAGATAATATATAGTCATATTACATGGTAAAAAAATCTGTTTTTAAGTCAGCTAGCACCACATAACCTGCAGAACTATTTCCAATAGTGGGATGATAAAACGGACTGCCTTTTGGCAACTGTTGTGATGTTTATGGGGCAGCCAGCAAGCTCTGTATCTTTTGGCAGTCATTCAGTCATTAATGGGATATAAATCTTTGTCAGGGAATCTGAATGTATCATGTCTTGCTGGGACCTGATAAGTGCCAGTTTGTTTCATGTAGAAGGTGAGTGCTGGGCAAAAGGTGGGATGCTGAAGTAGTTCCCATCACATTGATACCACTTTGGTTATACACAGAATTGCTACATGTTCTGAGTGCCTTCAAAGACCTGGATGGAGGGAGGGATGGGATGACATTGTGCCTTCCTATTTAGGTGTAGCTTGACCTGGTAATGGTGGATTGGTGAGGAAATGCCAGGGTAAGACAGGATGAGAGACATGGGGGCATGGGATGATGTGACAAACATCCATCGCGTCTCAAAAAGACTTAGCCTTATTCTCATAGGAATCAAATGAATAATGTGGGTTGGTCCCTACCAACTATACCTGATGGTATTAACTAACCGTGGTCGGTCATATACGGAGCCAAAAATGACTAACCAGGTCCATCCCTATTGACTATATTTCAGAGCCAAAAGACTATCAGTGCAAAATGTCCACATGACTTGTCACACTGGACAGTTCCTGCTCCCAGCACACTTGTGCACCTTTGGATGCAGGGAACCCTCTTAGGAGGTTCTTCATACATAATACACCGCCCCTGTAGCTTTTTACATCTATGTTGTATCCTACTACGTACCTCCTTACCTCAGGTCAGGGTAATTTGTGGTTCAGACCACCTGATGCTAGCTACAGAATAGGGTTAACCTTACTTTTCCGCCACTTTAGGAGCTTAGATGTTGGAAAATATTTTTTTTAGGAAAGTGTATGCTACTCATAGTTATTTGGAAGGCTCAAAGTAGACCCTGTAATCATCCAGTGAACAGCGCAATTCAGAAATCAGTATTAACCATCTGCAATTTGACATTGTTACCCCAAAACTAGATTTAGCTTATTTTCTAGAGGGTTTTTTGTTGGCCTTACATGCCACAGCTCATCACTCTTACTCTGTGCTTATTACCACCTCACACACTCAGATTATCCTCTATTTCTCCTCGTTGAATTCATTTTTTGTGTGCAAACTAAAAAAGACTATTCCTTAGCCCTGGATGTTTTGTGGTAAATACTACAGCTTTCTGTTGGGTTTTCATTACTTATGCATTGCTTTCAGGGGAATAGGCCTTGGGGAGGAAATGGATCTAGATTGCCATTACCAAAGTCAAAGCCATACAATGTAGATGTCCCACTCAGGAGGATTTTGGATGGTCCAGATTGCCTTATCTTATTGGGAGATCAAAGATATCTCTGATCAAAATGGCTGTTTCCCTGCTGAGTCAGTGAGAGACTGATGACAGGCTAATTATCCTTTATCTCAAAGTCAATGACAGTCCCTTAGGTTGTTGGTCGGCCTTGTAATACAATCTCATTATAGGGCGGGTAGAATGATGCAGTATGATGCAGGATGATGCAGGATTGTCACAGGACTAGAAGGAAGGAGGAATAGAATGGTCCCTATACAGACTATACAGAATGATGTTGGATAATATGTGATCAGATTAACTATGTCACAAATGAGCCTCATTGAAGTTGTCTGGTGTGTACTACTGGGTAGTCAAAATGTAAAAATAATCTGATCCATGTTTTTCAAAAATTATTGGTATACTAAGCATGCACTGACCTAGTGTGATAGCTATGTGGTAGAAAAAATAAGTTTCAATGATGTTTTCAAGCCTATGATAAACTTATTTTACAAAATTAACAGATGGAGAATATACCCATTGCATAGGTCTCCAATCAAGAACCAGACATAGAGGCCTTTAAGGCTCACTCTTGTCCACCTCTTAGTACTAGTAGTTAGAGCATACAGCCTTTGTGCTTTGAACCAGGCCC
The DNA here is from genome assembly GCA_947462335.1 of Harmothoe impar. Lineage (NCBI taxonomy): Eukaryota > Metazoa > Annelida > Polychaeta > Phyllodocida > Polynoidae > Harmothoe > Harmothoe impar. Next base: position 17,488,768 of record OX381709.1, read on the forward strand.
CTGTATAGGCAAGTCTAAATAAGCACCTGGTGACGGACGAGTGCCGAGTAAGTAGTGTAGGTAAAGGGAAGTCTGACACACCAGAGACAGGTAGCATGCAGCATCTTATTTTGAGACTACTTACATCTTTGGAAACTCTATACTTTGAAACACAAAAGCTTGTTCAAAGGTAGTATATGCCTTAGGAACATGTCCTTAATATTACTGATGCACTAACGGCTTGTTGGGAAAGCACGAGTGAGGTATATCTGCCAATAATGCACGAGCCGAAGGCGAGTGCATTATAAGGCAGATATGCTGAACGAGTGCTTTCCCAACAAGCCTTTAATGCATTTATACCACCATTTCCTCAAATATGTGAACAGGGTGTCCTGTTTGTTTTTGCTGTAAAATGTATTGCAGGGGGGGGAGGCTGGGGTTGGGGGAGCCACACTGCTATAGTACATGTAGTAGAACATGTAGTAGCTTCTGTAGTACCCACCCCGTGTTAGTCTGGTGCCCTTATACCCCCCCCCCCGGTAGGACTGGTTGTGGGCCACCTAGCCACCCCGTGTTAGTAATAGGGACCTTTAGCAAACCCAACGTAGCTCATTTAACCCAGACGTATCCTATACTTTCAGCACTGCTACGTCTGCGGTTTAATGAGCTTTTACGTGGTTGCTAAAGGTCCATATTACCTTAGTAGGCTCACTGACTGGGCACGTTAGTCTCATCGCTACCTTCCCCCCGCCGGCAGTACGGCTGGGAGTCTTCCACACACGGCTGGCATACTCAAGCCAGCCCGTCCTGGTGTAACGGTAGCACGCTCGCTTTCCACGCGGGAGATCCAGGTTCGAATCCTGGACAAGTTTTTTCATTACCTTGGTATAATTATGTAGAAACGTCTTGGCCTAGAAAATTAATTCTGAGCGTGCATTAGCCTGAGATAACCGCACGGCGATTATCCACTCTCGGCACGGGAAACGCCAGAATCGTGGTATAACTGGGCCTATTATAAGTCCTCTGGAGTTAAATGTCTAAGACTGGGTGATACACATAATATCAACCCTTTAAAAGTGGCAAAGTGCTTTAATGCCCTTTTGTCGTCATAACGCATAATTGAGAGCCTATTTGCCCGGGCTGTATTCCTACATGACTCGTTGTGAGTGTATCACTCTCATGTTGTCAGCATGAGCCATGAATGCAGCATTGGTGAGTTTTCTACTGTTTCATCCATTGCCTGGTCCTTGGGTGCGGGTGCATTTTTTCCTGTTTCCTTTCCCCTCTTTTCTACCTTGTGTGACTGCCTTCGTGTGTTCGCTTGTGTTGTCCCTTGTCTCGTCTAAGTGTTATCCATGAACCCTGTTGTCCCAGGTTTGGTCCGTATGGGCCCTGTAAACACGCCTTTGGCTGTGTCAGTTTTAAAACTCTATATAGTGAGTTACTTGTGACAGCAGAATTCATGCATGATGACGATAATGGCATGATACATCAAAGCAGTACATGCCAATGTTAAAGGGCTATAGGGCATCCTAAGGTGTGCGCCCTGCATAGAGAATCACACACAGCCAGGTTTGGATGATGATTAATGGTTGATTGATGGTTGATGATGTTTTATGGTCCACATTCTTGTGCCGGGGAGTGGAGAATGGGGTTGGTGGTTTACGTGTGAGTTACTCGTGCTGAGCATCTCCCTCCCTCTGCCTGTCACCCTGAGAGCCACTCAGGCCGACCTCAGGGTGGACAGCTTCTTGAAGGCCTACACCTCCTGCCGGCAGTAAAGGAGTGCCCTTAATGTCAGACCCTCTAAGGATGGCATAGGCCTAGTTCTTCATATGCTGTGTCTCCCTGCAGGGTTGATGCACTCCTAAAGGGTGGGCATGAAGCATGGATGCAGCACTAGTGAATAGGCCCACCAGTTCAGAATTTATGCATCATTATGACGAAGGGCATAGCACATTAAAGCACTATAATCTACATGGCCAAAAGGACACAGCAAGCTGTCATGAGGGCTAGGTTCATGCATTAAGACCATCAGTGGCATAGCACATAAAAGCATTATGCAGCCCTTAAAGGGTTAATGCTGGACCCTGGTCCTCCCTGGCACTGCATGCCCCACGTGCCGACACGAGCTGCTCACCATACTCCGGATAAACACGGCAAGCTGCTCGTGCCACCAAGGCCACGTTACCCCAGCACCTCCTCCCTCCTCACATGAAAGAAGTCATGAGTGGAGGGCAGCACATCAGGATGTTGTGTTAAATCAATAGATGGCATGTTGATAGGCCAGAACAGGGGTGGGGAAAGGTGTAGGGGTAAGAAGAGCAGGGGAAAACAAGAATAGTCAATAAGGTACAATTATGAAACCTTTAAAGGCCAGACCTGAATAATCGATTTCAGATGGATTCATGATATCTTAGATCAGCGGGAACTACACTTTAGAACAAGCAATGGATATGGTAGGGTCAAAAGTGTAGAAGAGGTTTCAGGCATTGTGGTCAGAACATTAAGGATGAATCAATACATGTTAAATGTAAATATTGACATATTTTGATACCAGGAATGAGTGGTGAATAGCCACATTGGCTCATAATACTCCACAAATAGCTGCAGTAACTAAAAGTTTCGAGAAGGGGTTGGATAGTTGCATTAAAAGAAGTTACAGGCTACTAACTCAGGCTGCTTAAACACAAACAATTTGCTTTAATTTCCCTAAATATGGGGGGGGGAGATAAATGCTGGAATTCTTGTTTTGCAGGTGAATCCATAGAGCATTGACTGCTGCATATATGCTGTATTTCAATTTCAACTTCTACAAAACAAAGCTTTAAGGATTGTTTATAGGGTTAAGCTAGAGCCACATCCAAGGTTCAACACAGCTCAGCTCCATAATAAGGCTAACTGTAGAAAATTGTTTGAAAGAAGAGATATTCATCTTCTCTCATATGCTTATACAATCAAAGATATTGATGAAGAAAATGTTAGTTTTATTGATGTAAGGAGAGTAAACACACGGAACAACATGGGTCTACGATACATTGAGAGATTTTCCAGGAATCCTGTAATTTATAATAGCTTTCATGAGAGAGCTATTAGGCATTGGAATAAGTTAAAAGTCGAGTATACAATGGTAACTGACCTGATAATGTTTAAGTGTAAAATCAAAAAAGAGTATCCTACCTGTTACAGGGTAGACCCACTACTGTTGTACAGATAGTGAAAACACATATCTTTTATAAGTTGGTCATTGTCATAAAATAAACTGGTTAATGTTACCAGTATACTTTTCTGATATCATCTAGGCAAATATAACCCTTTCCCCCTCCCCCCCCCCATTATCAGTAATATATAATAAGCCATTACACAACCATATTTTCATAGCAGGAAGTCAGGCATAAAGAAGGACCAGACGGCAGATCGGATTTATCCGAGTCTGGATATAGGATGTATGCTCACGCATACTATTTCTATTGTACCTTAATAAAAATCTATAAAAAAAATATATACTCAGGAAGGCCTGATGGAAGTGACTAAAAATAACACAGTTCATACCTGAGTTTTGGGTGTAATTATCACGACCTTTCCATAGACATGATAATTATTATATGCCTATACCTTGTGAAACTAATTGGGAGCTAATTGAAAATTAGCATTGATGCACTGCGAGACTCCTACCTCATAAACCATTCACAAAGAGTGTCTAGCGTTATAATGTGTTGACATATATGCTCGTATGAGGGACTCTTAGCAGCTTATCACACAGTGTGATAGACACTCACACCGATTGGATGTGTATGGACCACCTAGCAAGCTCTGTATCTTTTGGCAGTCAGTCAGTCATTTATAAATTCCTAATCCCTATTTGAATGTATGATATCTTCGTAGGAGCCGCTAAACGCTGGTCTGTTTCATGTACACCCTCCGAAAAGTGAGCGTCACTGTCACCAAAAGCACTCGCACCTGAAAGTCTAGCACTGCCTCGCTTTCAGGGGAGAGTGCTTTCGGTGACAGTGACGCTCACTTTTCGGAGGGTGTAGTAGGTGAGCACTGGCTGAAATGGTGGGATACTGAAGTAATTGCCATCATATTGTTTAACGCTTTGGTTATAAGCAGATGGACCAATTGCTCAATGTTCTGATTGCCAGTGCCTCCAAAGCCCTGGATAGGACTATAAGGTTGGATGGGATAGCATAGTGCCTTCAAATTTAGACTTGCCAGGGTGATGTTGCATTGGTGAGGGGATGAGAAACGTGATGTTACAATCAATCGGTTCTGGATATTTTCTGTCTTTTCACTGCAATGGAAGTAAATTTTTGATAGCCCAACCCTACCAACAATTGTTGTATCTTAAAACAACAATGTGAACAGTATACAGAGAGGGCATTGACCTAGATCGCTTACTATAGAATGTCCAAATGTCACACTGCACAGATTCTGCTGACACACTTGTCACAGACCATACCCGTAGTGCACCTTTTGATGTAAAGGGCCCCTTTAGGAGGTGCTTCATGAATAATACAATGCTGCGGCAGCTGTTGACATCTATGTTGCATCTCACTATGTACACCTCCACCTTAGGCTAAAATGGGTGTTTCAGGCACATCGTCTATGGGTACAAAACAGGACCGACCCTTGTATTGCAATCTACGAGTCAACATTGAAATCTGCAAAACGACATTGGTACCAGAAACTATAGCTACTCTCTCTACTCAGGTAAGATTTTAAGAAAAGATCTGACCTACATATCCTGATATTCATACCTTTTGATGACAGATGACACAGCTCATCACCCTATACCTCTGGAAGCTTGGTAGCAAATATTACAGCTCCGCAGTTGTAGGCCTTCAAGATGCCTTTATGGATCCATACTGCTATTATTAAGGCCAAAGTCCTATAATGTTGATGTCCCACTCAGGGGACAAGGGTTGTCCAGATTGCCTTATCTTATTAGCAGATCAAAGATATCTTTGATCAAGTAGCTGTTCTCATGCTGTGTCAGTGAGAAACCGATGGCATGCTAATTATCCTTTATCTCCAAGTCAATGACAGAGCCTCAGGTTACTGGTCGGCCTCGGAGTACAATTTCATTACAGTAGGGTAGAATGTCCCCTATGCTGACACAAAATGAGGTTATAGTTGTAGGTTTGTGATTAATCAAACATATCATAGATGATTCTCATTGCAGTGCATTAGACTGTTATGTAGTGGTAGGTGATGATCAATCAAAATATAAAAATAATTTGACATATACAATAAGTATGCAATGGCATAAGGAGAAATCTATGTGATGGAAATACTACAATTCCAATAGATTTTCAAGCTCATCTATGCTACATTGTTTATACATATTTGATATTTGTCTCCAGTCTGCAACATGAAACTGACAAATGCATTCAAGGCTCACTTAAGTCCAGCTCTTAGCACTTTTATTTATGATGATTATAGGTTTAGAATATATTGTTGGTGTTTTGAAATAGGCCCCTGTACAGGTAAGTCTGACTAAAGGTCTGGTAACTGACAAGTGCTGAGTAAGTAGTATAGGAGAAGGGGAGCCAGACACAGGTAGCTTGCGACATCTATAAGACACTCACGTCTTTGGAAACTCTATACGATTTCCAGCACAAAAGCTTGTTAAAAGGCAGTACATTCCTCAGACACCTGACCTTAGTACTTCTTGTACCTTATATTAAATCTGCTGAAGAGCATCACACAATGACATTATCCCTTTCATGCCCATGTAATGATGTAATGCACTATGCCCTTTGTTGTCATGATACATGAATCATGCCTTAGCAAGTCTACTCAGCAGGGCCTCATGAATGCATCAAGCCTACCCTTAGAGAGTATTATCGACCCTCTAGGATTGGCATGATGGTTGAATGCAGCACTGGCAAGTTACTGGACAGGGCTGCATTGAGGGCATTATTACCAAAATTCCACTCCCTAATAATATGCATATATAGTCACAGCAGGGCATACTTTTAATTAAAAGATGTAAAGTAATCAGGCAATAAGGTAACACATTCAATTTCTAATCTCATAGAAAGGCTTAAATCTGTTAAATATTAGATTAGACTCTTCGTTACCACAGGTAATGTGACTTCAGATCACTATTACACAGCCTAACAATGTACATGTCCCACTCAGGAGGACATGCGTTGTCCAGATTGCCTTATCTTATTGGCAGATCAAAGATATCTTTGATCAATTGGCTGTTTTCATGCTGAGTCAATGAGAGACTGATGACAGGCTAATTAGCCTTTATCTCCAAGTCAATGACAGAACCTCAGGTTGCTGGCTGTTCTGATGTACAATCTCATTACAGGAGCGATAGACTGTTCCCTACTGACGCAGAATGAGGTTGTACTGTATGATCAAGTTACTCATCTAGCAGATTATCCTCATTACAGTGGATTAAACTGGTACTGGTAGTTGAGGAAAAGTCAAAATGTAAATATATTTTTCAATGTGTATAAAATAAGTATGTATTTGCAGAGAGGTGAAAACTATGTGATGCGGTTTTCAAACTTATTTTTATTACATTTTTTATGGATATAGTATAAGCTGTGCAGAGTTTGGTGGCCCATTGGGTCAGTCTATAGTGTGGACAATGGGATTAACAGTTGCATTCAAGTCTCACTCAAGTCCAACACTTAGTACTAGTAGCTATATGTATGATGGAGGTGCTTTAAGCCATGGCCCTGGAAAGACCAGTTTAAAGTAAGCAGCTGCTAATGGACAGCTGATGGGTAAGTAGTGTAGACAAAGGGCAGCCTGACACAGGTAGCATGCACCAACTTATTTCTAGAGCCTCACATCTTTTGAAACTCTATATACTTTAACCAAAAGCTTTTCAAAGGCAGTACATGCCTTAGAGACCTGTCCTTAGTATCATCTTTACCTTATCAGACCCCTACTGAAGTCAAGCGCCTTAGATGAGGTGAATGATGCTGGAATGCAACCCTAGAAAGTGTACTCGCTAGTGCTACATTCATGTATTATGCTAATAAATGGAATGATGCATCAAAGTCTGTGGCACTTTGAAAGGGCTTAGGCCAACCTATATCGTGTGCACCCTGCCCAATTATCATAGGATGCCTGCCCTCAGCTCCAAGAGAGGCTCCAAAACTTTTCTTGTAAGGGACTTTTCTTTTGTAAATGCACTACTCCTCTTCTAAGAAAAAGGACCACTCTCTCATAGTATGCATAAATAGTCATAGCAGGGCATGAAAGATGTAAAGTAATCAGGTTATTAGGTTCTCCCAGGTGTATATATAGGGTTGTGCATAGAGAATGATACAGTCAACATGAGGGGGTTGGCTATGATTAATGGTCCAACTCATGCCAGGGAGTGGGGACTTGGGTTGGTGGTTTTTGTGTGAGCTGCTCATGCTGTGCATCTCCCTACCTCAGCCTGTCACCCTGAGAGCCACTCAGGCTGACCTCAGAGTGGACAGCTTCTTGAAGGCCTACACCTCCTGGTGGCAGTAAAGAAGAGCTCTTAATGTCAGACCCTTTAAGGGCAGCATAGTATTTAATGTACTGTGCGCTTTGTTGTCATAAAGCATGAATCCAGTACAGGTGATTTATGCAGACCCTCAAGGGTTGATACGCTCCTGAAGGAATGACACAATGCTTAATTGCTCCCATGTGAATAGATCCACCAGGGCTGCTTTCATGGATCATGCTGACAAACAGTATAGCACATTGAAGCACTTTGCAGCCCTTAAAGGGTTAATGCTGGATCCTGGTTTTCCCTGGCACTGCATGCCCTGTGTGGAGACACGAGCTGCTCTCCATACTCCGGATAAACACGGCAAGCTGCTTGTGCCACCCAGGCCACGTCACCCAGGCACCTCCTCCCTCCTCTCATAAAATAAGTCATAAGTGGAGCGCAGCACATCAGGACATGGTGTTAAATCAATGGCTGGTATGTTGACAGGCCAGAACCAGGAGAGGTGGACGGATGTAGGGGTGAGCAGGGCAGGCCAAAACAGAAATAGTCAATAAGGTACAAGGGTGAAAGCTTGGCCGACCAGATATGAATAATTTATGTCAGACGGATTCATGATATCTCAGATCAGTGGGAACTACGCTTTAAAATAAGCAAAGGATATGGTAGGAGCAAAAAAGTAAAAGAGTTCCAGGCAATGTGGTCAGAATATTAGGGAAGTGTTGGTAAATGTAAATATTGACATATTTTAACTTTTAACTTTTAATCTCAAAATTGCCAGGAATGAGTGATGAATAGCCACATTGCAGGGTAGGCACTAACGCTGGCCTGCGAACCAATGGCCCGCAATGCTGATGCTGCAGATGCTGCTGGAACACTTGTCACAACCTGTTCCCTTAGTGCACCTTTTGACCTAAAGGGCACCTTTAGGAGGTGCTTACTGAATAATACACTGCTGCTGTAGCTGTTGACATTCACATTGTTTCTCACTATATACCTCTCCAACTTCATCTAAAAAACACCCATTCAGGAAGACAAGGGTTGTCCAGATTGCCTCATGTTATTTGCAGATATCTTTGATCAATTTGCTGTTTTCATGCTAAGTCATTGGGAGACTGATGGCAGGCTAATTATCCTTTATCTCCAAGTCAATGACAGAGCCTCAGATTGCTGGTCGGCCTCGGAATACAATCTCATTACAGTAGGGGTAGAATGTCCCCCTATACTGACACAAAATTAGGTTGTAGTATAGTAGAATTAGATTACCCATATTACAGCTGATTTGTATTGCAATGGATTAGGCTGTTATATACTGGTAGCTGAGGTATTTTCAAGAATAATTGGTATACATAATAAATATGCACTGGCAAGGTGAAAGCTATTGTGATGGAAAAACTTCCAGTAAGGTTTTCAAGCTCATGTATACTACATCATTGAAATATGTAGTATTTGCCCATTGTATAAGCCTTCTGTCTGAAAAATGAGATTAACAAATGCATTCAAGGCTCCTTCAAGTCCAGCTCTTATCACTATCATTTATCATACAGGTGAGGGATATAATGTTGGTGCTTTGAACAAGCCCCTGGACAGGCCAGTCTGACTAAATGCCTTGTGTCTGACAGGTGATGAGTAATATAAGCAAAGGGCAGCCAGACACAGGTAGCTTGCACTTGCATCATCCTATTTCAAGACCCTCACATCCTTTGAAACTCTATATACTTTCAAACACAAAAGCTTGTTAACAGTCACTTCATTCCTCAGACACCTGCCCTTTGTATTATCTGCACCTTATAAAAACTCTACTGAAGTGCATCATGCACATGGGATTAACCCTTTCATGGTCACCTAGAGCTATAATGTGTGATGCCCTTTGTTATCATGTTACATGAATGCTGCTGCCGCCAATCTACTCACCATGGGCCGTATGAATGCATCACTGGTAAGTTACTTACCAAGGGCTGTATTCCAGCATAATGGCCATAATGCATCAAAATACCATCTGGAACTGCCCAGGGGTACAGCCCTACCTAAAATGGTGTCACATGTTTCTAGGTATTCAGGCATTACTCCTGGGAGCAGTCCATAGCAGCTCTGAGGAGGGAGAATTTTGTAATTGGGGTTGTCTTCAAGGAGTAGGACTAGTGGTGTTTACTTAGTTAGTAATAGGGACTTTTGCTGTATTATGTCAATGATGTTTGTACTGGTGGGTTGGGACAGCTGATGGGAGAGGAATTCGGTCTCAATTTACAATATGATACAAGAGAATTGTCATTCTTTTTACAGTGGAGAGTGAATTTCCTATCAAAAACACATTTTTTTCCAACTCTGCTCATCCATACCTTTAGAGGGTGCACACATTTCCTGTTGCCAATCCCTTGACCACAATCCACCCCCAACCGCCCATTCATTGAAAGATTCCACACTCTAATAGCATGTTATTAGCCACAGCAGGGCATAAAATAAGTAAAGTAATTAGGTAATAAGGTGCTATAGGATATGTATATATAGGGTTGTTCAAATGTTATATAAATATATAAGTTTGGTAGCAAGTATTATAGCACTTCAGAGGTATGGGCCTTCAGAGTGCCTTCATCAATAGAGCTGGCTATTATTGAGGCCAAAGTCTAACAAGGTGGATGTCCCATTCAGGAGTATGAAGGTTGTCCTGATTGCCTTATCTTATCGGGAGATCAAAGATATCTTTGATCAAATGGCCATTTTTCATTCTGAGTCAGTGGGAGACTGATGGCAGGCTAATTATCCTTTATCTCCAAGTCAATATATATATAAAAGATATATGATTTCCAATGAGGTTTTCAAGCTTATTCATACTACATTCTTGATCTATATAGTATAAACTGAGTTCTGAGTTCTGTGCCCCAGTCTGGAATATTAAATTAACAGATGCACTCCCCCTCAAGTCCAGCTCTTAGTACTAGTAGTTATATGTATGAGCATTTGTGCTTTGAGGCAGGTCCCTGTACAGGCGAGTCTAGGAAACGCCTGGTGATGGGTAAGTAGTGGAGACAAAGGGTAGCCTGACACAGGTAGCATGCACCAACTTATTTCTAGAGCCTCACATCTTTTGAAACTCTATATACTTTACACAAAAGCTTTTCAAAGGCAGTACATGCCATTGGGACCTGTCCTTAGTATCATCTTCATCCTATCAGACCCCTACTGAACTTCAGGTTAAACAACTCGGACGAGGTGAAAGATACACATGATATTAATCATTAATGGCAGTATATTACTCTGTTCGCATGATGCTGGAATGCAACCCTATACAGTCTACTCACTAGTGCTACACTCATGTATTATGTGGGTGCAGAGCGGTCCCCCCCCCCTCTGGTCAGAATGTCACTGAAATTATGGGGCCCAGGTCACAAAGTCACATTTTTAGCCCATTTATGCTATAACCAAATATCTCCAAAAGTCGCCAGGTTGCTTAAATTATTGCACCAGGTCACCAGGTCACTTTTGACCCCTCTGGAGTCACTATTGCTAAAAAAGGGTATGATATATCAATGCAATAAGTGGCATTTTTAAAGGGCTAATGACCTCCCTATAAGGTGTGCACCCTATCCAATTATACTAAGCTGCTCATGAAAGGGAAAATAACTTTGGGGGCCGAGGCCATCTAGCTTGGATCGCATATATATATGAGCCAAGGTATATACATATCTATTGTGAGGCCAATGGTATGTATGCCTAGGTCTTCCTAGTTCTAATATAGGAGGTGAGGCCGCTACTTCTATCTTGTGTCTAATGGGGGAGGTAATTAGCCATAGTAAACGGTTGTATATTTTTTTAAAGAAAAAGGGGTTGAAATCATTTTGGTCCCCCCTCACGAGGGACTCCAAGAATTTTTATTTGTAAGGGACCCTGAAATGCACTACCCCTGTTCTAGAGATAAGACCTCCCTCTCATAGTATGTATAAAAAGTCACAGCAGGTCATAAAAGATGTAAAGTAATCAGGTAATACAGTTGTATATAGGGCTGTGCATAGAGAATAACACAGAGTCAACGTGAGGGGGTTGGCTACGATTAATAGTCCGACTCATGCCAGGGAGTGGAGTTTCTCGTGCTGAGCATCTCCCTCCCTCAGCCCGTCACCCTGAGAGCCACTCAGGCTGACCTCAGGGTGGACAGCTCCTTGAAGGCCTACACCTCCTGCTGGCAGTAAAGGAGTGTTCTTAATGTCAGATCCTTTAAGGGTCTGTATGGTGGTTTAATGTGCTGTGCACTTATACAGAAACTATCAAAATTAAGACTGTTTTTGAATGATTAATGCCATGGGAACACATAAGCTTATTGGTATAATGATGGAAAATTCCTAGCAGCAGTCTATTCACTGCAGAGCGGTTAACACAGGGCATAATAGTGTGTCAAGGATAATGTATTTGTTTAGTAATATTCAAATGTAATACATACATGCAATTAGAAGATTTAGGCACAAATGCTAAGATTGTACAATGTGTCATATTGTGCACTTGAATATGATGTGCTTGAACTGAATTATCGACAAAAGTGAATAAATATTTTAACATTGAACTTGACCTTGCCACCCCTATGGGGTTGACGAGCTTCTGAAGACTGAGCATGATTTTTGAATGCAACACTGGTGAGTAGGACTCACCAGGGCTCCATTCATGGATCATTACAAAAAAGGGCATAGCACATAAAAGTATTATGTGGCCCTTAAAGGGTTAATGCTGGACCCTGGTCCTCCCTCGAAGCCCCATGTGCTGACACGAGCTGCTCTCCATACTCCAGATAAACACGGCAAGCGGCTCGTGCCACCAAGGCCACGTCACCCCAGCACCTCCTCCCTCCTCACATGAAAGACATCATAAGTGGAGGGCAGCGCATCAGGATGTTGTGTTAAATCAATGGATGGCATGCTGACAGGCAGCAACAGGGGTGGGGGAGGGTGTAGGGTTGAGCAGGGCAGGGGAAACAGGAATAGTCAATAAGGTGCAAGGGAAAAACCTTGGCTGACCAAACATGAATAATTCATGTGAGACAGATTCATGATATGTCAGATCAGAGGGCACTCCATCCGAGAATAAGCAATGAACATGATAGGGCCAATAAAATATAGATGTGTTTCAGGCAAGATAGTCTGGAAAGTATGGCAAGTAGGTTGAATTATTAATAACTGATGAAATGTTTTAATCCTGTAATCGGCCGATAATCACCACATTGACATTTATGGCTTGTTATCTCACAGTTTGATGCAGTTGCTAACAATATCTAGGTTGGTTAGTTTCATTATTTATAAGACAATACTGAGGTCAGAAGATTTATCAGGCCACTACTCCATCTTAAAATAAATAACCCAAAACTCTTCTGAGAAGAAACTACTGCATCGAGGGCTCTATATGTACCCACGAAGGCCCAGTGGAAGTGACTAAATATAACAAAGGTCATACATGCTTTTTGTGTTAAAGGGGTATGCCAGGGTGTATGCATACGGCACCTGGTGGCAAAAAATGGAACTACCCAAAACTATTATAAAAGCATGTCCCCTGTTGTATATGTCTTAACTCGCCTTTATTAACCCTTGCAATGTCAGACTATGGCATTCTACACACTTTATCACTGTGTTTGGCTACTGCCAAATGCTATGCGTTATTCCATTATGACCTGTCTGGGCCGACCAGAAAATATTTGAATATGTCCCCAACTGTATTAATTTATCAATGAATCACTATTATTTTGAATGTAAAGTATATCTTATGATCCTATGTGCATATAGTTAAGGTTTTGATTACAAATTGTTGACAACTTCCTCTTCTGCATTGCAAAATATAGAAAAAATACAATTAATTTATTTTGTGTTTTTCCCCTAAATCGGTCATAGCCCATTGGTTTCACCTATGACTGCTAATTTTAATCGATGGATTATGTCCCAGACCATCTTCTGTAAACATCTGAGAAGGTTGGTGGGGATATTATTGGTCAATTTTTCATAAAGTTCAAATAAGTTGAAAAAAATGTGGTTTGCACCATATGCGGCCATAATTAAGGGTGTCCTATCTTCAAATGTCAATATATCAAAATCTAGCACTATGAGGTATTGATATTTTAGCATATATCACATCATCATACACCAAACTAATATAATCCCAAGTGATTAAGAGATTTTATTGGTAGAATAGCATTTGTCAAACCCTCCCGTATACCTTTAAATTGCAACAACGTTCCCACAATGTATGCAATGGCCTATTCCTGTAGACATGATAATTATATAATCCTTTTTTTGAGCCTGGGTCCCCAATGTCAAAGGCAATCTTTGTCTTAGGATATATCTCAAGACAATTATCTTTTTCATCTGGTCTGTACCACTGTATACTGAATTAAATATATTCCATCTCCCACGTACCTTTTCCGCCCACTCAAATCTCTGGTAAAAATAACCATTCTCCTACACACAATGCCTCTGAGGGACAAAAATCTGTTGTGCCGTGCTATCCTGGCACCATCCTCCAAGGTGTACTTCCCGAGAAAAAAAAATCTTAACCCTTAAAAGGTGCCAGGGTTGCATTCATGCACCATGTCAACCCAACAGGGTTGATACACTTTGAAAAAGTGTCAACATGACATACTAATGCAGTGCTGAGGAGGAGTTGCTTGCCCATGCTGCATTGGTGCATCTTGATGACAAATTCATATGAAGCCTTGGGCATTATGCTCTCTTTAAAGTGTTATCAGCCATCTGCCTTCAGTTGTGGCTTCCCATGTGGCTTCCCAGGTGGCTTCTATAATGGGGCATTCTGCTTTGGTACAGTCACACCTGATGCCTGTTTTGATTATGGGAGTTAAATCCTCTAGGCAGAGACCCACTGGAACAGGGCCAAGAGGAGTAGAAAACATGCACTTGCTCTGTCTAAGCGGAAGGGTCTCAAATAAGCGCAGGTCTGGTCTAAGCACAGTTCTAGGACCCCTCTGAAATCGGAAATATCTCTCTAAATGGACTAAAGGCCTGGGGGTGCTTAAACGGGCCACTACAGTACCCATAAGATTATATTCTTATGTTGTGAAGGCCGCATTTCAAATGTAATATGCACAATCAGTAAATACATAGAAATGAGGTCTGTTTTTTGTAATCCATGAGCTTAAACCACCAGTGAACCAAAGCTGCAGTACAATTAAATGTGTTTCAAAAGGTAGAGATATTACATAAATTGGTGGCTGAGGATGTATAAGGTTAACACTGTGTCCTTAGAAATAATTATACTACATTACTACAGGCATGGCTGAAGGGAGGACAGCAATGAGAAAGTGTACATATGAACTTTCCCTTAGTCAGACATATCAAATACCACAAGCCTGAAAGTAAAATTGTAAATTGTCCAATTACCTTAATCACTATAATCATATAGTGATTTATCACTTAGTTACTTACTTCTTCGATCACAAGATACATCTTGAGATGAAGTGCTGTTATTTCTATATATGATTGATGATAGGCAAGATTCTATTCCAGGAAGTCTCCAGTAAAGTAATCGTTGGGGAGATTGCATATAATTAAACCTTAATGAGTATCATATCTACGCATCAGGAGTAATTTAGCTTTACTTGGCATGTAGATTGTTCATTAAGATAAAAGCAGCACTGTATGTAAACTGAAGCAGAAAAGAAAGAATCTCTCTTTCTCTTTTTCTCTAGCAGCAAGCCCACACTTCGGTTTAATTTGGTTTTAGCTTGGGTTGGCTGTTTGAAGTTGGGCAAGACTGATCCATAAACATGGTGTGCGCCCTGTTTGCTACTAGGGTACTCAACAAAGTACAGAGCTACGATTTTTACACCTATCTCCTATCCATAATTGGCAATAAGAAAAAAACTCATATCAAAGTTCCGAAATGGCCTGTTTCAAATTTCATGTTACAGTGCTGCAATCTGGTTGAAAACATTGATTTCATGTGACATGGCAGAGAGAAAACAGTTTGATTTATCATTATTGGAAAATCCATTTCACCCCCCCCCCCCCTACAGGCTACACCTTTTTCCACCAGCACCCCTGGGCATGGCAAGGGTGGTGTCCCTGGGACCAGTGACAGGCATCAGTGTGGATAATGTTGGTGGGAAGGATTGACTTTAATTGGTAGCCACTGGTGACTAGCGCAATGCCCTGGTCAGCGATTGCCATGGCCTCCCAAACATGAGTGCAAAGGGAAGGGGACTGAGATGGTATGAGAGTATGTTATTCCCCTCTGCCTCTTCCTTCCCTACTCGCTACTTTAATTGTTGATGATGTCTCATCACAGGGAAAAATTTCCTCAAAGTTAAATGATAAAATCCCAACTACCCGCCTTGAGAGAGAAATAGATATCTTTGCATGTCATACTGATTCAGTTTGCTTGATTGGGAATGTGAGAAGTGGGTGCATGCCATTGAATAACAACATTGCCTGGGGGACTGGCACCGTTGCATTTATCCCTTTGTGGCATCTTCAATAAGACAGAGTTATGGATAAATATTTGTGTTCCTGGCTAACATCAGACAATAATGGGTGATTTATTGGACTATGTATCATGATAAAGACATAAGGCTGACACTCAACACAGGCTGCAAAGCTTAACAACTACACACAAAGGAAGTAGATGATTGGCAGAATTAAACCGTTGACCCTTCAGGGCTGAGCATCGACTATAGTTGGGGCCATGGCTGGCTGGGCATTGACCATAGTTGATACCATGGGTGGCCGAGCATTGACTATAGTCATCATAACTCTCCGCTCAGCTCGGCCTTTAAGGAAAGTTTTTGCAAAATATCTCGCCTTCACCACTAGCAAATATTATTTTTGGTTGGCCTTAAAGGGTTGAGGACAGTATAGCTCCTTTAAGCACTCTCCCCTTTGTTGGCTTGATGTCTGCCACACACTTCATGCTTTGCCTAAAGCTGGCATCCCTTCGGGATGGCATGATGTATGAATGCAGCCCTGGCAAGTAGACTCAACAGGGTTGGATTCAAGCATCATAACAACAAAGGACATATTTAAGCACTATGCCATCCTTAAGGATTAATAACTTAACCCTCCTGTCTCACCATGGACTCTACCTCCCACACCCATCAATCCCACCATTGTGCTTGGGCACAATGCAATTACAGGTATTCTCTGATCAGATCAGATCCCTGGTTGTTAGATGTCCTTTTCTTTGTTCTAGCCTGCTGGCCATGTCTCCAAAGTCTTCTGTAGAAGGGTCTTCTCATTGAGATCTTTAGATATATATCACCTTTCTATATTCTCTTAATGATTATCATTATGATGTTGTTGTTGTTGTTAAAGATTTCTATACAATTATATCAAAGAGTATGCAGGCTTTTCACAGTAATCACATCATTAAGATGTGTTTGCCTTTATTGTTTATATGATCAGAGAGTATATGAGCCTCTCTGTAAGTCTTAAATATAATGAAGACGCCTTAAGACTAGCCTATTCACCAAAACAACCTAGTATGACATGTGTGGAAAAACAAGGAGACTAATAGACTGAGTGAGTTGACCTTTATGGCGCTCCTACCAATGTGAACTACCCACCAATGGTATAGTCTCGCCCCTCATGTCTACTGCCAGGTTTCTGTTATAGCCCACCTCATCTTTACAGTCTATAGGCCATGGGGACAACACTCATGGCTGCAAAACACCACTATAAAAGTCGTGCTGGGCACAATACAGGCACATGCCAGGTTTTTCTACCTCTCAACATGTGACAATATCCTTGCCCTTTCTCCCCTAACATCTCCGCTTTCCCTTATGACAACTTGATTCCCTACCCATACCCTATTTCTCCCCAGTTTCCTTATTCATTGAAACCCCTACCCTGCCTTAAGCATGGCCACCCTAATCCTGTAACCCCAAGTGGATATTTCTTTTTCTCAAGGACACACATCACTTTTTGTATGAAAGCTGTGGCTTCCGCTGTGGTGGCAGTAGTGGCAGGAGGAAGTACTGCCCACGGGTACCCAGTACCACTGACAAGCATTGCAGGACCCTGGGAGGGAAGAGGGAGAGGATGAAGAGGGAACATGCCTCTGGACTTTTATGGGGGTCAATAGATATAGAGGTGGTGAAAAGGGATGATGGGGCCCATGGTGTAGCAGAGTGGCACAGGGAGGGTAAGGAGGGAATGTCAGAATGTGGTGGGAGCTAGGGCACAGTGGTTGTACCATTTAAGGGGTGGGGCAGAATGTATCATGGAGGGAGGCTGCCAGCTTTGGGTCAGAGGGCAGTAGGATGGGGGTAGAGTTTTTAAGGACAGGGAGGCAGAGATTAGGAGGAGGGGGATAGACGGGGCAATTGGTCTCAGAGGGTAGCTTGTATATATGAGATATTGTGTATGAGGGTTAGAGTTGTTTTGAGGTGTAGTGTGAGAAGGGAATAGGGAGGGAATGTATACATGTATGTGCGTGAAGGCTGGGTGAGGCTGAGTAGGGTACATGGATGAAAGGAGCAGTGTGTGTGTGTGTGTGTGTGTGTGTGTGTGTGTGTGTGTGTGTGTGTGATAAGAGGGGAGTGTCCTGGGGGCTGACACTACATTGATCACCTCAGTGAGGCACTGAGTGAGGACGGATTGTTTACGTGGTGCAGTGCTGAAATGGCGGTGCTTCATGGGGAACAGTCAAACAAATCTGTTATGAGAAGATAGATGGCAACATTTGCTGAGGCCAATGACCTCTCTTTACAGATACAGCCATCTTCATCCATCAGTGGCGAATGTCTCTGAATTGACACAGCTGAATTTCAGTCTGGATCAAAAATATGCTAGGAGAGTGTTGTCTCTGCTGGAGATTTACGCTCTTCAGAGAGGCTGTCTGATAACACCTCTCTGATAGAATGACACACAAAACCCCTCCAGGTGCCCCCTGCAGACAAGTCATCGCAGGGATGGGGGAGGGGCATCAACAGGATTTGTGTGGTGAAGGAGGGAAATGGCTGGCGAGAAGAGGAGGGGGAGCAGCTCAGAGTGGACCAGGAGGTGACTGAGTTGGGATGTGACTGGAAGGTCTTTATGTTCCGGCAGGTCTATATGTGCCAGGACCTGCACTAGAACAGGGCAACACTAATGCAGTTCAAATTGACTAACATTTACATCTCCAGTAAAAGAGGCTCACTGCATCACTTGGAATAGGGCCATACTGTAGTACATGTAGGTGTTCTTCCATAGCCAAAAATAATTATCTCATTTCAAGAAAATATGATTATTAAACTCGACTGGTGGACAAACCACTTGTTTTAAGAAAAAAATATTTCCTTAAAACAAGTGGGTTGTCCGCCAGTCAAGTTTAATGATCTTATTTTCTTGAAATGAAATAATTATTTTTGGCTGTCCTGAGTAAGACTATAGACCTCTACTGACATTCAGGCAGGGCCCATGAGGGATGCATGAGTATTGTGGCTAATCATCAGGCTGTATGATAAGGTATGAAGGGCTAAGGGTCTAACTGATGGTTGGCCTTGTCTTTTGGAAGACAAAGGCCATAACACATTAGACCACTATGTTACTTTTTACAAAAAGAAAGGTGTGTACCGCAGATGGGGCAATGTGATATAATGAGGTGCAGCTATAACTATTCTAGTAAAACTGATGTAAATGATAATGCCACGAGAATTGGTTGAGATTTCGAGCGACATTTGTAATGCTTTAATGAACTATTACCTTTATTGACATGATGAATGAATGCAGCATTGGCTAGTAGGCTCATCAGGGCTGCATTCACGTGGGTGGAAACCAGCTCAAGTCAGTAATAACTGGCAAATGACATAAAGCAGTGGCAGCCAGTGAAACATTATGTGGCTACCAACCTTACTCCAAGAAAATAAAGATGATGGTTATAAGATTATTTCTGCCTGATACTGAGAGATTCTGACTTTCACTCCTTACACTTTGTTTCACATAGGGGTATCCATGGTTTGCCAGCAACAAGCTGCATTTTAGAAAGGAAATATCTTGATCCCTAAAGATTGGGTGAAGAAATGCTAGGTCGACAAGAGTAGTAAAAATGATTTGCCTAAGTGAACATAGAAGGCATTGAGGTGAATTCATGGTGCATTGAGAGCAGTATAGGCCAACTTAGTAGAAGAGACAAAAATGGTCATACATGATTCTTGTGTGTTATTGTCAAAACCTGCTCCTGATATCTGTAATATTTAACATTTCCCCATCGATGTGATGATTCTGAGCAAGCACAGGCTATGTAAGACTCCAATGTTAAAGTAAGTTATCCTCTAGAGACACAGTTCTTTTTCACATGGACTGTACAACTGCATAGAAAAGCCATTTACTGAAGCACCATCTTAACTTAATTCCATCCTCATTGAGTCCCCACATCCATTTCCCACCCACTCAAGTCCCCACAAAAAGTGGCTGTTCACTTCCACATACCACCTATGAAAGAGAAAAAACTGTTCTGGCTTGCTTTCCCAGCGCCATTTCTGAAGCCATCCTCCAGGGTATACTAGAGCCATAACGGGTACCTCTTAATCCTTTAAAGATGGCACAGTGTCCATGTAAAATCATGAAGCAGCAATAAAATCATGCATCATGAACATAAGGTGTTGGTGCTTTCCCATTAGGTATAACTTGCCAGCACTATGTTGGTGCATCAAGGCAACAAATGAACATGACACCTTCATCATAATGCTGTGCTTAAAGGATTGTCTACCATCTGCCTTTACTGATTGCCTCCCATGTGGCTTCCCAGATGGCTTCCCAGTTGGTTTCTATGGTGGAGCATCCTGCCACAGTACAGTCACATCTGCTGTCTGCTGTGGTTATGATTGAACCCACAAGGCAGCATTACTAAGTGTACACTCAGTAAATGAATCCTCTGCCTGTTTTCTGTACTCCATTAGCTTAAAACACCAGCGTGCCACAGCTGTGTAAAATTAGATGTATTTTAAATGGTAGAGATTACACTTTGGTAACTGAGGGGGTGTAGGCTGAGAAATAATAATGGAAAACTGCTGACAGACATTGCAAAAGAGAAAGGCAGAAATGAGAAAATGTAGATATTACAGGCATTTACGTTATTAGTATAGGCTTCCACTTTGTCAGGACTTTTATCAAATACCACAAAGGGAGGTAAACTATGAATTGGCCAATTACCTGGGTGATTATAATTACTAAGTCGTCAACTACTTAATTACTTATTTCTTAGATATTTCCTAGATACGTCCTAAATTGAGATGTAGTGTAGTTATTTATGTTTGATGTATGATAGGCAAGTTGACGTAGTGACGTTGCAGAGCAGGAGCTGCATATAGTCTGACCTAAATAACTATCATATGTACTCATTTGTACCCATTAGGAATAATACAACTTCACTTGGTATACAGACAGTTCATTAAGGGAAAGGAAAGAGCACTGAATAAAAAATCAAGCTCTCTTCCTCCTCCCTCCCTCCCTCCCTCCCTCCCTCCCTCCCTCCCTCCCTCCCTCCCTCCCTCCCTCCCTCCCTCCCTCCCTCCCTCCCTCCCTCCCTCCCTCCCTCCCTCCCTCTCTCTCTCTCTGTCTGTCTTTCTTTCTCTCTCTCTCTCTCTCTCTCTCTCTCTCTCTCTCTCTCTCTCTCTCTCTCTCTCTCTCTCTTTCTTTCTACTTTTTACTCTTCTGTAAACATAATACAGAGCTACACTGTCTCTTCCATAGAATGGGCAGCATTACGAAACATCTGAATTGGGCAACTTTCCAAAATGAGTAAACTTTGAATTGCATGTTACAGTGCTGCAAACTGGTCTAAAACATCAATTTCAAGTGACAGGTTTGAAATAAAACAATTTGATTTCTCATTAAAGTAAAATTGGTTTCACCCCAACCCAAGGTGGAGGCCATGGGACTGGGGGCAGGAATCAGTTTTGATGATGCCAAAAGTAGGGGGAGGGGTCAGTCATGATTGACTTTAATTAGTGGTTGATGGTTACTGGCGCAATGCCGTGGTCAAGGCTTGTCATGGCCTCTAATCCGTGGGCACAAAAGGAGTGGGAATGAGGTGGTCTGCGAATGTGGTATCAGAAATGTCTCTGTTCTCTCTCTTTCACAGCATCGCTGCTTTAATTGTTGATGATTTTTGATGACATGGGTTTCATTCACTGAATTCAAGTGATAAAACCATTGGCCTTGAGAGAGAAACAGATATCTTTGCACGTCATACTGATTCAGTTTGCTTGATTGGGAATGTAAAAGAGAAGTGGGTGCGTGCCACTGAATAACAACATTGCCTGGGGGACTAATCTGCCATGGTTGCATTTGTCCCTTTGTGGTATCTTCAATGACACAGAGTTATTGTTAAATATTGGTATTCCTGGCTAACTTCAGAAGACAGTGGATGATTTATTGGACTATGTACCATGATAAGGACATACGACTAATGCTCAACACAGGTGGCAGCCTTAACAACCACACACAAGGGAAGCAGATGATTGGCAGAATTAAACCTTGAAGGACAGCTTGGCACTTTGACTGCTGTGTGTGATCACCTTGATACAAGTATAAATGTAGTCCTGGTAAGTCTACTTAATGGCATTGCATTGATACATCATTCTTACCCAATGGGTTTGATACACTGCTGCAGGGCCATCATTATGCATGAGCAGACTCAAAAAAGTACATTAAAGCTCCTTGTAATCATAAATGGTTTAATCACAACCCTCTCACCATGGACTCTACTTCCCATACCCTTCACTCCTGACACTGTGCTTGGCACAATGCAATTACAGGTATTCTCTGATCAGATCCCTTGTCGTTTGATGTCCTTGTCCTTGTTCTAGCCTGTTGGCTATGTCTTAAAAGGCCTCTGTAGAAGGGTCTTCTCAGGGAGATCGTTAGATATATCACCTGTCTCTATCCATTTAATGATGACCATTATAATGTTGTTAACGATTCCTAATGGCCTTATAATGAAGCGCATACAGGCTTTTGACATCAACAGCATCATTATAGAGTGTTTGCCCTTATCGTACATATGATCAGAGAGATCTCTATATATTTGATATGATGAAGACACCCACTCGTCTATACACCAAAACAACCCAAGTATCAATGCATAGAAAAACAAGGAGAATGACAGACTGAATGAGACAAGGTCTGTGAACAATCCATTTTATTGTATGGTCGGAATTGTTTACCTATTATCGGATTGTTGTTCTAGCACAGCTTCAATCTTTACAGACTATAAAACGCTGTTACATTATAATATAGACATCCAATGTTCTTCTCTCAACATGTGAAGATAACCCTACCTCTTCTCCATCAAACCCAACCTCCTCTCCCACAACACCTTAACACCCCTGGCCATCCCCATCCCCTATTTCCACCCAGTTTCCTTATTTATTTAGGTCCCTACCTTGCCTCCCCTACACCCACACTCCTCCTGCATTCTCAAGGGGTTATAGCTCAAAGACCAATGAGCACTACTCTCTGTATAAAACCTGTGGTGGCAGGTAGGATTCATGGTAGAATATGCTGTATGAAAGCATCCTGGGAGAGGGGTGGGGGAGGAACAACTGCCCTCGGGTACTGCTGACCAACATCGGAAGACCCTGGGAGCGAGAGGATGATGAGTGGATAAGGAGGGCAACCCAGTAAAGGCAGGCTGGAGACCAGGGGTGGAGCAGGATGGGGGGGGGGGGGGGCAGGGGGGGCAGGGGGGGGGCAGGGGGGCAGAATAGTGGGGCAGGCAGCGGGGCAGAGGGGTGGGCAAGCTGGAGGGTAGAGGGAAGGAGCCGGCTGGGGTAGATAGGTGGGTAGAGCTTTTATAGTACATTGAGGCATTGCTTTTACAGGACAGGTATCTAAAGGTGGAGGGACATGGCAGTTGGTGTCAGAGAGTGGGATGGTGTCTGTATATAATATGTATGACGGGTGGAGTGAAGCTGAGAAGGGTACATGGAGGAGAGGAGCAGGGAAGATGAGCAGTGTGTGTGTGTGTGTGTGTGTGTGTGTGTGTGTGTGTGTGTGTGTGTGTGTGTGACTAGTGGGCGTGATGAGAGGGGTGTGTCCTGGGGCGGACACTACATTGATCACCTCAGTGAGGCACTGAGTGAGGACGGGTTGTTTATGTGGCGCAGTGCTGACCTGGCCATGCTACATGGGGACCGCCACACATACAAATCCCTCCTCCTCCCCCAGGTGCCACCTGGAGCCTGATTCACCTCAAGTGATAAAAATGTATAGAACCCTGCACTGTACTATATGAACACCCGCAAATGATTTATCAGTACCACAAATGCTTTTGGAAGGGTACCCAAACAGAATATAGCATTTATAGCAATGGTGAAGCATCTTTAAGGGGTCCATGAAGCATTTGTGCTGCTTCACAAATGTTTGTTATTTTAGGTGAAACGGCCTCCTGGTGGAAAGTCAAGTCAGTGTGGTGGTGGAGGGAAATGGCTGATGAGTAGAGGAGGGGAGCAGCTCAGAGTGGACCAGGGGGTTACTAAGTCAGGTTGTCACTGGGAGGTTCCTTCCTACAGGCAATTGTCGAGACCTGCACTAGAACAGGGCTACACCAACAGTAGCCCCCCTATATATATGTAGGTGCTCTTTTTGAATAAGACTATAGTACACCCCCTAAGGGATGAGATGATACATGGTTGCAGCCCTTTCCAGCAGACTCGCCAGCACACACAGAAAGGTTAGCGTCATTGTCGCTAAAACAATTCAATAACACATCAGAACAAGAAGATCTTGTGGCCCTTAACATCAGAGAAGCGTGTGTCTGACAGCGATATGATACCATGAGGTTATTCCATAGTGCTATAGCTAGTGTAGTAAAACGGAGATAACGCCAGGAGAAATGGTTGAGGTTATGGTATGAGATTCTGCTATGGTCTAGCCCTTTAAGGGTCGCATAGTGCTTTAATTAGCTTTGCCTTTTGCAGTATTGATGCCTGAATACATGGATTACCTATCATGCTGACCCTACGAGCTGACACAATTACAAACGATCGTCATACAGCCCTGGCTTGTATGATTACCAGTGCTGCATTCATGTATTTTGATGACAAAGAGCAATATGTATTAAAGCATTATGCAGCCCTTAAAGTGTTAGATAGAAGACAGGAGAGGGGCAGGCAGGGATATTAGTCTCCTGATTTGGTAGATTTATCGTGTTCATGCGGGTGGAAATCAGCTCAAGCCAGTGATAGTTCAACTGGGAAATGACATAAAGCAGTGGCATCCAGTGGCAGCCAGTGAGGGCCATCCAGGGTCAGACCAGGACCGGACCCTCCAGTACATAGACATCGTGAACACGAGGAATCGGTCAACATATTGAGTAGAACGTAGCGGTTGCCGACAAGCTTAGATGGGTTGGGATGGGGAGGAGTGGAGTAGACTGGCAACAGTCCCTGCTCCAAGGGCTGGACTTTGGTATTATCAAGTGTTATGATAGATCTGTGGCATGCATTATCACTTGCGTACGTCTAACTTGCAGTGTTACAAACATAGATGTCTGGTATGTCTCTAATCATCGTGACATTCATTGAGATTGAATAGTTCTTTCTTTCTGTTTTCCATTCTCTGCTCACAGATAGAGTCTTACTCTTAGTGCGCCTCTTGACCATTCTCCAAGGAACGGTAATAGAACAAGATATATTTATCTAAAGGAATGACAAGGGTACCGGTGCAATGCAAACCTGGCGCTTAACCCTTTAAGGACCGCATGGACAGAAGGACGTGCACAGAGAAAGGGAACAGGGTCAAAAGGGAGTCTAGGTTGCCTCCAAAATGACTCTCCTCTTTAGGGGACCCCATGCTGACTAAGGCAGCCTAGGTGACTCCCTGGCTGATATAAGTGAGTCACTAAGGGGAGTCACATAGCTGCCCGGCCGACTTAAGGGAGTCACTTAAGGACCTGGATTCCAGGACAAAGAAAAAATAGAAGCAACAGCAACAAAAATTTAAAAAATAACGAAGACCATCAAACAATGGAAAGAACAACAACAGAAATAAAAACCTTTTTTAAAAAAAGCAATAAAAAACAACAACGAAGAATACTAAGAATACTATTTTGAAGCGTAGCCCGTCACGACACCACGTGACTGAGCTCCCTGACCAATCAGGGAAGACGCCGAGGAAAGGAAAGGGGAGAGTCATTCTGGAGGTAACCTGGACTCCCTTTTGACTCTGTTTCTTTTCTCTGTGTAGCGTTAGACTCGGCTGGTTATAATGCATTATGCCACTGTAGTCATGATGCATGAGGGAGTCGATAGTGCTGCATTCTTGAAAGCAGCATACGGCCCTATCGGGTTGATGTACTCCCAGAGGGTCGGCATGATGCATGACTGCAGCACTGCCAAATAGACTCACCAGCGCTGCATGAATGCATCATGGCGATCAAGGACGTAGAAAATTGAAGCGTTATGCGGTCTTTAGTGGGTTAACTGTAGGTCTGATGGATTCAAGTGTGAGTGGTCAGTGGGCTCTCTGGGAGGGACTGGGCCGGGGGAGAAGGGACGGCGATGGGGTCAGCCATTGACACGAGGGCCTGCCACTCTTTTATCATGGCCTATATAGCCTCAGCCAGGGGAATTACCCGCCACTATTGGCCGCCGAACGCCAGCGTCCATTTCCAACTTCCGCTGACGGTTAAAGCGAGGCTGGGTTGTGTATTCATCCCCAGACCCTCTACATACCAAGATGGGTTACCAGGGGGGGATATTAACCCTCTAAGGGTCGAGTAGTGCTTTAATATGCTATTACCTTTGCCATGAATGCAGCCCTGGTGAGTAACTTGCCAGCGCAGCATTCAAGCCTCATGCTGACCCTACAGGGTTGAGACACTCCCGAAGGGTCAGCATGATGTATGAATGCAGACCTGGTGAGTAGACCCGCCAGGGCTGCATCATGACGACAAAGGGCATGACGCATGATTAATGCACTATGCGGCCCTTATAGGGTTACAGGCCGACCTGAGAAGTAGGGGTGGGTGTGTGTGGCGGATACTGGGGGATCTAGTGGTCGGGAGGGGTCTCTTCTCAGGTTTTGTAGGGTGGTGGGTCGTGGAGAGTGGGGGGGGGGCAATTCATCTCCCTGCCTGCTGACCACTCCCTAGCCCACCAGTACCCAGGTCCTAATTCCCGGCGCGGAGACGTGGGGGCAGGCGTGCGTCGGTCGCGCGGAGGAATACACGGCAGGCAATCAGGCCGCTGAATGGTGCCACCTAGCGACGCGAATTAACCGGGGGCACGTGCCGCCCCTACCACCACGGCCACAGCACCGTGCTGCCTCCAGCCTTTATCTCCAGCACCAGCACCAGCAGCATCAGCAGCAACACCAACACCACCAGCAGCACTAGCAGCACCAGCACTAACAGCAACAGCATCAACAGCACCAGCAGCAGCACCAGCAGCACCAGCACCAGCAGCACCAGCAGCACTAGAAGCAGCAGCACTAGCAGCACCAGCAGCACCAGCACTAACAGCAGCACCAGCAGCACAGCACCAGCACCAGCAGCACCAGCAGCACCAGCAGCACCAGCAGCACTAGAAGCAGCAGCACTAGCAGCACCAGCACTAACAGCACCAGCACCAGTAGCATCAGCACCAGCACCAGCAGCACCAGCAGCACTAGAAGCAGCAGCACTAGCAGCACCAGCAGCACCAGCACTAACAGCAGCACCAGCAGCACAGTACCAGCACCAGCAGCAACAGCAGAACCATCACCAGAACCAGCAGCAGCACTAGAAGCAGCAGCATCAGCAGCACCAGCAGCAGCACCAGCAGCACCAGCACCAGTAGCATCAGCAGCATAACCAATAGCACCAGCAGCACTAGAAGCAGCAGCACTAGCAGCACCAGCAGCACCAGCAGCACCAGCACTAACAGCAGCACCACCAGCAGCACATCACCAGCACCAGCAGCAACAGCACCAACAGCAGCAGCACCAGCAGTGGCAGCAGCAGAAACAGCACCAGCAGCACAGTACCGGCATCAGCAGTAGCACTAGAGGCACCAGCAGCAACAGCACCAGCAGCAGCACCAGCACCAGCAAAAGCACTGGAAAACCAGAAGCACCAGCAGAAGCACCAGCAGCACCAGCAGCACCAGCAACACCAGAATCACCAGCACCAGTAGCATCAGTAGCACCAGCACCAGTAGCACCAGTAGAAGCACCAGCACCACCACCACCAGCACCACCGGCACTACCGGCACCATCAACATCGGAACCCAAAACAGCACCAACACCAACACCCGCACAGGCTATAACGTTCTGCCTCCACCATACCTCCATCACCAGCATCACTCAGGGGTAGACACTAACGCTGGCCCGGGAGCCAATGGCCCGTAATTTTGGGTCCGGGCTCGTAGTTTTCTTCAGAATTACCTTCCCATGGGCCCGAGTGGCCCACAGGAAATTTTGCATGATATTTGATAGGAATATAACTGATCAGTATAGACATGTAATATGCCATTGGAAAGAGAAAAATCTGAGGAAATGAAGCAATTTAGTGTCATTTTAACATTGGTAAATCAGGAATTTATATGATTTTCTCTTTGAAAAAAATAAAATATATTCCCTGGCCCACAGCTAAAGGTCCGGGCCCATAGATTTTTGGAGCTATGGGCCCGGGTGGCCCACAGCTGAAAAGGTTAGTGTCTACCCCTGCATGATCACCACATGCTTTATCAGGACAGCATGATTTTGGACTGTATTCCATGCCCCCTATTGAATACAATGTCACCGTATTCAATGGGTTAAGAAATATAAATTTGTCTCTCCTTCATAAAATGGCTTTAAATAAAAAAATAAACCCAAATGCCAATTACATTGATACCTCTCTGATGTATTTCATGAGTGAGGGCTGGAGCGCATCCCACTCAGCCTGCGGCTTCATGGAATACTGCCCCAGCCCCCACTTGTGAAATACAACAGAGACGGTATCAATGGACGTGGACATTTGTCTATTTATCCTGTCACGTTAAAGCCTGTGCCAACGACTATGGTCCTGGTTCCCCTGGTGGTGAGATAGTGAAGTTAGGGGAGGCAGCAGGGTGAGGGCATCTTAAGGCCGCCCACCCTGGAGGACCACTCACCTGGCTGTGTAGGTACGGGAGGTGGAGGGTGCGTGGGCACCGCCTGCATCTCCTCAGTACTCCAGGGGGTTAACCCTTTAAGGGCCGCATAGTGCTTTAATGGTGATATACCATTGGTCGTAATGATGTAGCCCCTATGAATGCAGCCCTGATGAGTAACTCGCCAGGGCTGAAATCATGCATCATGATGACCCTGCTGGGTTGATACACTCCCCAGGGGTCGGTATGAATGCAAGCCTGGTGATTCGACTCGTCATGGCCGCATTCATGCATCATGACGACCATGGTCATTGAATGTCATAGCATATTAAATCACGTTAAGGATGGCATGACACCTTAATGCATTATGTCCTTGGTCGTCATGATGCATGAATGAGCCTGGTGAGTAGACTCGTCATAGCTGTGTTAAAGCACTGAGCCGCCTTTAAAGGGTTAAATTGCTGCAGGGCGACAAGGCAGGGTGTGTGGGTCGGCCTTCTACCCGCCCTGGAAGCCCCCACTATATAGGGTACGAGTTGATGGAGGGCCGACATGGGTTGGGGACGGGTCGGGAATTGGTTTGGTATGAGGCGGCCGAGGTGTAGACCCCTTTGTTATCAACAGGAGCCTTTCCTCCTCCCCCCCCCCCCCCCCACTAAGGGAGTGTTCATTTATTAATTACAGGGGGGGGTGGGGAGATTTCGCGCGGAGGGGCAAAATTCTTTTACGCCCCCCCATTGAGAGCGCGTGGAACATTTTGCGCCCTCCTCACCAAAGGCGCAGAAAGTTTTTCGCCCCCCCCCCTTTGAACTATAGTAACGCGCGGGCTTTTTTGCTAAAAAGGGGCTAAAATTTTTACGCCCCCCCCCCCCTCAAGAGGGGTCAGAATTTTTGTACGCCCCCCCCTCAGGAGGGGTCGGAACGCCCCCCGCAAACCCACCATCCCCCCCTGTAACTAATAAATGAACACTCCCTAACCCACTCACCCAGCTCCACCTGCCCTATCACTAATGCCTCTCAGCGTAGTCTCCTCAGGGAGAACCTCCTCCAGGGTCCCCACTCTACATAGTGTATGGACACAAACTGCGTTACCAAAACGAGAAAGTGGTGGCTTTTTTCACAGCAATATAGCCAATGTACCTTGAATTGGAAATTGGTCTTTTTTCATCAATATCTTCTCTGATTTTAACAAAAGGGGGCGATTTTAAGGCTGACTACATGTGAGAAGTAACTGAAGTATCACTATGTACCAATCTACCTGATATGAGAAATTAACCTAAAGGCTGTACAATTTGTCATGTTTGAATATGACACATCATATAAATCACCTTTTTTTTTTATCAATCATGGAAAGGGAAGGCAGCTAGTTCTTGCAATTACCATTCTTCTGAATTAGAGATATCTTTCTATATTGTTTGTCATAGAGATGTATTCCGCTTTAAATGTGCCATTTCATGCAGTTGTAAGGGGAAAACCATGAAGGGGTTTCTTTTTCATCTTAGAAGATCAGCGTTTTTCCCAAAAATGTGTCTTTTTTGGGGCTAAGAGACCCGTGGAACATGGGGCATTACTAAGAAGAGGGAACGCAGATTGTGTTCAAGCACTATGGAGAGTGCAGGGGCCAGGGGCGTCTTCCTGAAGGGGTGCGGGTAGCCTAAGGGGGGGGGGGGGGAGAGTAGACTAAGGGTGGGGGGGGGGGGTAAACTAAGGGTGTGTGTGTGGGGGGGGGGGGGCGTACAGTCGACGACCGTAAAGAAGTAAAGACGTCGAGGCTCTACTTTAGCGCCGGCAGCACGGCGGCCGCCTGTCGGTAGGTGGCGTGACGGGAGGTGGGGGGGCAGGGGGCGCTGATATAACATTATTAACCCTTTAAGGGCTGCATACTGCTTTAATTAATGAAATGTTGTCCTTTGCCGTTACGATGCATGCATGCAGCACTGGCGACTAACTCGCCAGGGCTGCATGAATGCATCATGCCGACCCTATGGGGCTGATACACTTGTGAAAAGTCTGCATGATGCATTGATACAGCCCTGGTAAGTTGATTCGTCATGGCTGCATCCATGCATCATGACGACAAAGGGCATCTCACATTAAAGAACTATGTAGCCCTTAAAGGCTCAATGTTGTACCCAGCGATGGCGTATTCATGGTCTATGTTTGTCTATTTATAGAATTAATAAACCATGCTAACACAAGGACAAAAAACCTCTCCATCGCCTGATTTAAAATAGCATTACCCAGCCCAGCAACATTAATTTAATCTGATCCTCTTTTTATCTTGCAATCAATTGTATTTCTACAGCTAGAGCGCTTTTATGTGTTACGTGAATTGTACTTATATACTGATAACCATTTTAAAAAGCTATATTGAATAAAGAACAAGAAACTAGAAACATCGAGCACAATTATGTATGATTCATGTAGAAAGGTGGGCATTAGTGGCAAATTATCGTTAGTTGAAAATCGGATATTGATAAATTTACTGTCGGCCTACGACCAACAATGAAGGGGGAGACTTATTCCCACAACCGACCTCCTGAGGAAAAGATACCTCATTTCCATCCATGCATAGTCCAACAACACCACCATCACACCTGTACGGCTGACTACATATACCTTACTTAACACCTTTACTTATAGTTAGCATCTGATTAGCGCGCAGCCGTTTTAGTCTGAAAGAAAACGTGCCTCGCACCTTAAGGAGTTGCCAAGCAGTACATGTGTATTACCGTTTCCTCCTTGTGATGTTTGGAAAATAGAAAATAAAAATTGCTCATGTATAATTCTTAACCAAGAAACCCATTGAAAAGTACAAATTCCTCAGAAAAATGAGTTGCTCTCCAGGGTTTCATTCGTGCATTTTGTTGACCTTATGTTGATACACTCACTAAGGGTTTTCATGATACATGAATGCAGCCCTGGCGAGAAGACTCACCAGGGCTGCATTCATGCATCATGACGACAAAGAACATTACACTATGTAGCCTTATATTGAGGGTCATGCACTGCTGGACCCATCCAAATGATGGTCAGGCATTGCTGGACACCCCAGAATGGCTGGAGAGTCTGTCCAGAGTCTGGCCATACTGGACCCTAGGAGCCTCTCTTTCTACCTCTCTTTCTACCTCCAAGGGTAAAAAGTGTGTTTCATGTTACCCGACCCTACCTAGCAGAACAGGGCCGACCCTAGACATTTTTATCCAATTTGAGAAAATATTTATATTTAAAGTAATTTTGGGGCTATTTCAGAGTCAATTTGATAGTCCATGAGTCTATGCCATTGTTGGCAAGTCAGCGCTGCAGTTTTGCGAGTCAATTTTGGGTACTTTTCAGGCCAAAAAGTAAGATTTAAAAAAGATTTAAATAAAAGAAATCTGATGTACCCTACCTAGATTTTCAGACTATGTAACCTGAAACACACCTTTTTTTTGGCCTAAAGTAGAAGTGCGTCCATGCTGGGCCCCATCCCTCAATGTTTGCACCTGCGGCACAACATGGACGTAATAACCGGCCGTCACACGGCAGCCCTGCAGCCCCACCACACGTCCTCCAGGGTGGTAACCCTTTAAAGATGATGTGTCAGCTAATGTTTAGAGATTTTTTTGTGTTATCATATGACTATTGTATATCCTATCCCATACATCTTCCCTAACTTTTAAAATTATTGGCAGTGTCTTAGTCTAAAAGATGAGCACATGCAGTGCAATATTTTTTACTGTAGGTCGACACTAAAACTCCCTGTGTGTTGATACTGCATGGCTCAGTGCATTCTCTATCAGATAAGTTCCCCCAATACTCTCCTGGGGGAGTGCCTGAGTCAGTGAGGTAAATCAGGTACATTGTCATCAATCTCAAATTAAGCATTAATAGCCAAATATGTTGCACTGTTTATCTAAGTCTATTAGCTGATATACCATCTTTAAGGGCAGTATACTGCTTTAACTCTTTGATAAGGGGTTGATGATGACGGCATGCCTCTAAAGGGTGATATTTGGCAGCATGATGCACCAATGCATCCCCTGCGAGTAACTCGCCGTGGCTGCATTGATGCTGATGCTTCGTTAGTGCATGAATCCTGCAGGGTCGGCAAGATGCTTGAATGCAGCCCTAGCGAGTTACTCGCCAGGGCTGCATTCATGACGACCAAGGGTATAATGCATTAATGCATTATACCGTCCTTAAGCAATGATGTGCAATGGTATAGTATATCGTCATGATGCATGAAAGCAGCCAGGGTGACATGCCAGCCCTTACTGCTTGTATCAACCCTATTGTTAGTGTGGGAAGGGTTTGGATTACTGACTATGCAATACCCCCATTAACCTTCAACAAGCAAGTAATGGGGGTTGTTTGATGACAACTATAATGGCGGCCATCTTGGAATGTTCACAACTTTTTTTTTACACCCACCATATCTGAAAAGCCCATGATCAAAGCTTTCCAGTGGTGTACGTTATACTTTAGTCTTCTTTGGTGATGGGTGTTCGGCTGTGATATTATGAAGGCTCAAACCACTATTAATTGACCAAGAATATCATATACGATTGCTTTGTTCCCGCATACAAGCCGAGGACAAAGCACACAAACACCTGCTACTTAGTACCTTCACCCACCACCAGTGGCGCTGCACCACCCTATTGTATATAAGGGGCACAGGCTACTAGCCAGTCAGAGAGAGCTGGGTAGGGTACTAGGTGCATACCATCGTAGACCTAATGTACAATAAACCCAAAGTACACACCTAACCGCTGATTGTAGTGTTACTTACTTTCATGCATATCAAATCTCAGATATTAGTCCATACTAATTGACGATAGCCCAATATGACACTGCTAATCAGCCTTTCGTACTGCTACATTATATGCGATATCTTGCATGGGCATTATGATGTACAAGAGCCACATGTCAAAGATATCTTGGCGAAGACCCAGCTCACAAAAATACGTCATTTTACGTCAAAACGTTAACGTTATACAATGCCGAGCCATAATTAATAAGGAATCACAGAGAAAAATTCTGAAACGTTGTATAACGTGTTTTTTTGTTTGCTGTGGATCAACTTCCATTAAAACCTCTAAAGGCCGCACAGTGCTTCAATATGGTCTGCCCTTTATGTGCCTCTACATGGGTACCCACATTATTGACCGTGTCGCCGTGTCAATTTTTAGCGAGGGGGGCATGTCAGTGTGTCGATTTTTATGTATATATACAATATACTAGAACATTATAAAAATGACTGTGTCCGTCGTTTTTTAAAACCCCCGTGTCGCACGTGTCGTTTTTTAAAACCCCCGTGTCGCCGTGTCGCACGTGTCGATTTTTACCCCATGTAGAGGCACCTTTATCACTATGATTCATGAATGCAGCTATGGCTAGTCTACTAGTCAGGGCTGCATTTAGGCATCCGGCCGTCCCTACAGGGTTGATACACTCCCGAAAGTGCGACATGATACATGGATGCAGCCCTGGTGAATTGACTCACCAAGCCTGCATTCATGCATCATCACTCCAAAGGACATAGCAAATTATCCTGTGCACAATCCTTAACGTGTTAAATGCTGCTGCTACTATTCTTGGCGCATCAAGGCTGAAAATAGACCAAGCAATAATCCACCTTCTTCCCCCGCTGTCTATGTGTGTCTATTCCCCTGATTAGTGCAGGCCCTCTGACAGCAGGTGTTTCCTATTATATCCTCTCATGCTCACTTTCTTATTTATTCTACACGCCAAGCTGGATATTACAGTTCTGCCATTTGTTGACATGAGTAACAACTAACACTGGCAATGTTCCTACTAGTCTAGTTTGCTCTAGATTAATGCTAATACAATGTACCTTAGTCTAATTCCGGGCCTCAAAATTTGTTCCATCCCAGTGAGAATTATCATAAGATCGACTATGGACCCTTAAAATTTAAAAGAGAAAAACTCTTGCTTTTCATATTATGAATTTCAAAGTAAAAATTGTCAGCATAAGTCGCAATAAAATAAATGAATGGCACAGAGGTATATGAATGCATTACCCTGGAGCAGTATCACGAGTATACAGATACCTTGGTAACAATATAGCGCATATAGCTTGAGGTTATCACTGTAGTGTATAGCAACCTATTTTATTGGCCTGTGTCCTTAACATAGAACACCAGTCATAGAACACATCATTGCTGTGTGCATGTACCCTACACCAGGTTATCGCTTGCTGTATCCCATTGTAGACAGCCAGCCTATTGCCCTGTGTGTACCCTACACTAGGCCTATTGCCCTGTGTGTGTACCCTACACTAGGCCCATTGTCTGGTGTGTTACCCTACACTAGGCCTATCGCCCTGTGTGTGTTACCCTACACTAGGCCTATTGCCCAGTGTGTTCCCCTACACTAGGCCTATTGCCCTGTGTCACCCTA
The DNA here is from genome assembly GCA_947462335.1 of Harmothoe impar. Classification (NCBI taxonomy): domain Eukaryota; kingdom Metazoa; phylum Annelida; class Polychaeta; order Phyllodocida; family Polynoidae; genus Harmothoe; species Harmothoe impar. The sequence goes on from OX381709.1 coordinate 17,523,621, forward strand.
CACTAGGCCTATTGCATGTGTGTGTACCCTACACTAGGCCTATTGTCCAGTGTATGTTACACTACACTAGGCCTATTGCCCAGTGTGTTACCCTACACTAGGCCTATTGCCCAGTGTGTTACCCTAGACTAGGCCTATTGCCCAGTGTGTTACCCTACACTAGGCCTATTGCCCAGTGTGTTACCCTACACTAGGCCTATTGCCCAGTGTGTTACCCTACACTAGGCCTATTGCCCAGTGTGTTACCCTCCAAGAGGCATATTGCTCAGTGTGTTGTCCTACACTAGGCCTATTGCCCTGTGTACGTTACACTACATCAGGCCTATTGCTCTCTGCTTTACCCTACACTAGGGCTATTACCCAGTGTGTTACCCTACACTAGGCCTATTGCTCAGTGTGTTACCCTACTCCAGGCCTATTGTTCAGTGTGTCAGCCTACACTAGGCCTATTGCCCAGTGTGTTACCATACACTAGGCCTATTGCCCAGTGTTACCCTACACTAGGCCTATTGCCCAGTGTGTTACTCTACACTAGGCCTATTGCTCCATGTGTTACCGTACACTAGGCCTATTGCTCCATGTGTTACCGTACACTAGGCCTATTGCTCAGTGTGTTACCCTACTCCAGGCCTATTGTTCAGTGTGTCAGCCTACACTAGGCCTATTGCCCAGTGTTATCCTTCAATAGACCTATTGCTCAGTGTGTTACCCTACACTAGGCCTATTGCCCAGTGTGTTTGCCACTGATTAGAATAGAGTTAATTGGTGTTGGCTCACTCGGACGTCGGCGCCGATAATTACGCATCTCGGCCACATCCAGACCAGATTGCATGTCCCTCATTTATCATGATCACCCCCCCCCCCAACCCCTAAGTTGACACTCTTCCATTGGATGTGCAATAGTTCTGTGATTATTAAGCCTTTAAGGGCGGCATATTAGTAGTGCCTTCAGTGTATAATGACCTTGGTCCGCATGCTGCATCCTTAGGAGTCTACTCGCCTGGGCTGCATTCATGCATCATCTCGACCCTAAATGAGTACATTAAGTCTGTATGATCGGCATGATGCAGGAAAGCTGCCCAGGACTGTATCCATGCATCATGACGACCACGGGCATGATACGCTCCTTAAAATGATTAAAAATGTAAAACACAGTAATTAGCTCTACTTGCAGGGTAGAGGGGGTGCATCCCCCCCCCAAAAAAAAGTAAAATTGCAGAGCCCTTTTGCGGAGCCCTTTTGTTATATACCCCCCCCCCCCCCCCCACTAGAAAAAACAGCCCTCACCTGACAGCAGTGTGTTGTCAGGACGCTGGTTGTCTTCAGTTAAGATGGATAGCTGGGAACTATTTTTTTCTGCTGAGTTAGAAGTATTGATGTTTCTATTTTAGGCGTAATTGTGCAGGGTCCAATGCAATTTTAAAAAAGGACCACGAACAAGACGGTGCCTGAATGATTAATGCTTATTAGGGCGGGGCCTGTTTGAGTGTGAAAACACGATATTTGTATGCGGTTATAAATGTGCTCAATCTTTTTTTCACTTAATTATCCCATTAATAGCAAACCTGTTTAAATGTTGCTGCTTCTCTGTGCATTTCATTTATTTCTATGTGGTTATACATCTGCTCATTCTTTTCTTTTTTAACTTTAGTATCCCATTAATAGCAACCCAGTTTGGAATTTGCTGTTGCGTTTCTCTATGCTTTTCATCTAGTTTTATTGCCATTTAACCGATAGCCCTTGAAATGAATATTCACAAAACAAAAATTGCTGAGATTGCAATAATCGGATTGAGGAGACGCAGGCGGTGTCATACACAATTCACGCAACTGCTAAAATGAGAAATTAGGGAAACAAACACAAACGCTTTAGGAGTCCCCCAGTCCCGCACATCAACAGCACGCGAGCGCAACGTGATTTTTTGTGCAAAACGATAGGTCAGCGTTCCCCGCTTAAAGCCACATCTCACCTATATAAAGCCCAGCGTTCTGCCCCTAACTCCACGCCAAATCTGGCTGTAGGGGCAGTAGATGGTTGGCAATTAAGGCTAGACACTATTAATTATCTTTTTGAGAGCCGATGCCATTTAACGTGCTCGGTCACAAATTAGATAACTTGACACACAGTTGTAATGAGATCGTGTTGAGGAGACGGCCCAAATACTAACCCTGTAAGGCTGGCATAGTGCATTAGTGTACCACGTCCCTGGTCATGAGGATGCTTGAATGCAGCTCTGGTGAGTAACTCGCCAGGACTGGATTCATGCATCATGCCGACCCTCATGCAAGGTATCAACACCGTAGGTCGGCATGATGCATGAATGCATCCCTGGCGATTTACTGACCAGGGCTGCATTCATGCATCATGACGATTAAGAGCATAATGCATTAAAGAACTATGCTGTCCTTAAAGGGTTAATTAAAGATGGACCCCAAATACTGAGGTCTCCTTCTTCTCTGTAATTGCTGCTGTTTCTCGGACAACACAACACCATGTGGCTACTTGATGTAAGAAGTAGGTACTTAAGTAGCATTAAGTAGCGTTAAGTAGCATGGAGTTACCGCAGTACGGGTTATTTATAGCGTTATGATACGTGTGGTGGGAGCTGGTAGATACCACTCTACGTGTGGACGGGCGGAGTAAACAGTCCTGGTGTAAAAGAAACCTTGGTAGAGTTTGAGGCAGAGGACTGAACGTAGCCATTTAACCCTTTAAAGACGGTATGATACCTTAATGCATCATGCCTTGGTCGTCATGATGCATTAATGCAGCCCTGGTGAGTAACTCGCCAGTGCTGCATTCAAGCATCATGCCGACCCTACAGGGTTGAGACATTCCCGACGGGTCGGCATGATGCACAGATGTAGCGCTGGCGAGTTACTCACCAGGACTACATTGGTGCATCATGACAACAAATGTCATCTTTTAGTGACACCCATTAAGAACTGACGTTGGTCCTTTTAAGGCCCACATCACAAGTGCTGCACTCAAGCATCATGCCAACTCTATGGGACTGAGACACTTACTTCGGGTCGGCATGATGCACTCATGCACCCTAATGATAAAGGGGCATCAGGGTAATGGAAAGACCTGGAAAGCAGGGAAAAAAAATAACACGTTATACGGCCCTTAAATGGTTAAGTGAGATCAAAGAGGACAAATAACCTTCCAATTGACATGAGTGCGCCATGGACAACTCGGGAACTTTTACAGAGTGGAAAACACGTTTCTATGAGGATGGTATCATAGAGGTCCCAACTTCCTGCAAATTGAGCATCTCGAGAATCCAGCAAAGACCTGTCATTGTTACTGTCCTATAGACCTCACATTGTAATGTCATTAATCATAAGACGTGCCTTGTATAAAGGATAGAGAGGCAGGAAAGGCTGTCAGAGCTCAACTCTCTAAGCTATAGCTGCATTTATAACGTCTTAGAGCACCCCTAACTGCATGGTAAACCTTAAAGTGCCGAAGGGTACTTTAATGCATCATATCCTTTATCATCATGATGCATTAATGCATCCAAGCATCATGCCTACTTAATTAGAATTGGTACATTTCCAAAGGATGCATAGCCCTGTGGAGTAGACTCAGCAGGGCTGCTTTCATGCATTATGTCGACAATGGACACATCCCATGAAAGCACTATGCGGCCCTTAAAGGACTAACTACACGCTAAGTGACAAGTAAATCACACAGGGGGAGACCAGCACCATACTGGGGGTGGCACCCATTCTCGGACTCCCATCCCATCTCAACACAGCTCCGGCTCCTTATGCTGTGTATGGTCTGGGAGCAGAGCTTATTTTCACTTGATATCCAATTGCGCCACTTTGGTAGCGCAAATGGGTGTGTATTGGTCAATACACATCCAACAGCAGACAGATTCTTATCTAGATCAAAAGGGTAATTTATTAGCTTGGGCTACTGTGTATTTAACACCTATACCTGACAGAAGTAAATAAAATATGTGTATTGGGGTAGGATGGCAGCCTGCTCCCAGGCTGTCACACTGGAAGGATAGACGCTGGCCGAGGTTGGGTGGTACCTGGCAGGTGATGGCAATCCTCCCTGATCCTATCAGGATAATGAGCAGTTGGTATAATGTAGAAACTGGACATGGGAGAGGATCAGTCCATATACAGCTCGTTCAGATATGTCATTAAACCCTTTTTAATGGTCGCATAGTGCTTTAATGTGTTATGCCATTTGGTATTGATTTTCATTGATTTTGGGAAGAAATTAACGGCTGATATGAGACACTAGGTAGAGTGAGTTCTTCAGAATAGGTAGGTTAAACATGGAACACAACTTTCTTTTTGGTCAAATACCATTAAATTGATATTTATGATAGACACAACTACTGTAGAACAACCAAACCTTTGTTTTAAAATGTCTTTTATTTTACCACGTTGAATTATAATGATCACAACGTTTCGGCAGTGGTGTTGTCTTCATCATAGACATACAGGCACCGTGCCAATTATAGTTGTTACTTTTATCATCAATGTCAGAACTAAGATATCATGATTAGTACAAAGTAAAATCAAAAAGAATATGATTATGAGCGGATATAATGGGAAACATGTGCTGTCAGAGGGACTACTTTAATCATGGTAATAGACTCACATGGGCTAGGGCGTTCAGTGACATGCAACCAGCCCTTATCCTTACCTCTGCTCTCTTTACAATCATGTCCTATTTATGGTTAATTGGCTCCAATGACAATAGATATCTGCATCGCATTGAAAGGCTATGGTTTCAATCTACACAATAGGAAGTTTCGGCAATGATTTGTACATGTTGAGTGGTGCTTTTATTCGAATGAGTAAGTAGGAAAGTGTGTGCTGTCTGTGGAGCACACACTTTTGGCACTGATAATTGATGGCTCTCAAAAAATACTCTAGGAGAATAATATAATGCTGGGATAATCTTCTCTTCTCAATTTGGAAATGACTGCATTGGAAAGTCATGATATAGGCCTACATTTAATCATGTCACACTCTTTCCTCAGAACCCTGGAACGAGAGCTACAGTAAACTCATTTCTAAAGGACATCAAATCACCTTTACATTTCGGAAGGCTTAGAATGTGTGACCACGCATTTAAATACCATATATGTCTAGTATCTACTATCTGACAAACAAAATGAACTGAGCAAATTAAGTCAGCATAATTCACAGATGTGTGGAGCTATCCTTTCTGAGAAGTTGTACATCCCCTATGTAAGTCACTCTCCGCTACACCTGGATCACCACTCTGGCTGGGGAGGACTATTTCTCACCCAATCCACTGCATGGTCAGAGATGGTCCTCATACCCTGTCAAAACCCCTTACTTTCTGCAAGGAAATTCAATTTAGAATGGTTCTAGTGGTGCTAGAGCTGCAATTACTCCAGAATTATTTTATTTGAGATGCCGCCTATTATATATACTGCAGGAAAAACTAAACCTTCTGCGCTCAATAAAAAAAAGTCTGAATACCCTACATGGACAGCAGGGAAAGCAGGTTGGTGGTCTATTATCAGTCCTGGTGGTTAGTTACTCACCAGGGTTACATTCATGTATCTTGAGGACAAATGACATAACGAATTGAAGCACTCTATTACGCTTAACGGGTTTAGTTTATAGCCTATACACATGTTAAGTATAAGGTTAAATCTGTATACCAACAAAATGTTGTAAAGATCTGCAGACATGGCTGCCACCTGGCCTAAGCCACCTGGACAGGTGGGTGACACGTGTAGCAGGTAATGAGCCTATTACAGCACCTGTCAAGCTAACAATGTAAGGGACCCTTAGTGCTTTGATGCCCTATGCACCTTTGGCACCATGATGCATGAATGCAGCCCTGGTGAGTCCTCTCGACAGAGCTGCATTTATGCATCATGCGGACAGGGTTGAAACACTTCCAAATGGTCGGTGTGTTGCTTGAATGCAGCCTTGACTGATGCAACTCATCAGTTCTACATTCATGCATTATGACGACCCCCTGCAAGTATAATTACTTGCGTTTATATTAGTCCTTTTAAAGATTTTGCATTTTAATGGGGTCATGGACCTGCTCTCAAACGAGACCTGTGCACATTTGAGACACCTGCGCTTAAACTTGCCATTTCGTTTTTATCAAAGCGCTCTGCAGCCTTTAACCCTTTAAGGATGCATGTCGCAAAAAGATTACATTTGTCGTTATGATCCAGCAGCCGGTGTAACAAGTAACTTGCCGGTGCTGCATTGGTGCATCATGCTTATCCTTTGGGATTGTCTCAACCTGATAAGGTGAGTTACTTCATGCATTATGACAATCAAGGGGATGATATTGATATTCTCCCTTTACTGTTGACGTACATGCAGGGACTATGTGAAAGGTGGTGTATTCTTCTGAATATAATCAGAAAAATACGGTACCGTTTTTGGTCCACAAAAATGCATGTTTCAGCGTTGGGGAAAAGAAACTAAGGGCATGATGTATAAAGCAGTATGCCGTCCTTAAATGGTTAAAGGACTAGATGATGATGCCTTGCTTAGCATACAGTACAAGAGATGTGGTGCCTGGAGACAACAAACCTCAGACGTCACTCCCTGCAGCAACATACAAAATGTATCTCTGTCTAGGCTAATTAATTCCAGCCCAAACCACCACTGACACCCTGTCACTACTGTCCCACTATAGGGACCGCTACGGGGTGTGATGTGCTCCTGTACATTATAATCTAAAAGCCCCGGCCCTTAGTCTGTAGTGGCTATCCAGGGTTGGTCATAGGGACATTTGTCAGGCCAAGTGTTGTTCCAGAATGACTGAGGCAAAACCACATATGACTAATGCCTTACTCAAAAGGATTTAGCCTTAAATGGAAAGACTAAGGTGAGTTAGTCAGTCCTGACCAACCTGACAATATTTAACCTAGGTTGGTCATATAGGGAGTCAAAAGATGACTAACTTGATTATGCACTATAGTGACTGGTCGTGTAGGGAGCCAAAGAATATCAGTGCACTCCCTGCAACAATATACAAAATGTACCACTGTCTACGCTAATTCCAGCTCTAACCATTGACACACAGTCATTGCTGTCACACAAGGGACTGCTATGGGAGTGTGATGTGTTCCTGTACAAAATGATAATTTTACTGTCTGGACAAATGTCTATACGGCTTAGACACATTGGGGCATGGGAGCTGCCATATACGGGACTAGCGCATTAGGCTATGGGGGCCACCATCTTGGCTCAGAGCAATGCATTGTGGTTAGGCCCCCGACTCCAGAGCAGTGCATCATGGGTGAATTTCTTATCAGCACCTTTGTTCTAGGTGTGAGGGGAGGGGATTAGCTTGATAAGGAGATGGGGGTTTATCCCCCGCCTACCTGAGGGACCAGGATGTGCTAGTCCCGTATAGGCGCAGAGCACCTCCAAAGGCCATATTTGATGTGACAAAGGACTATGGGCAATGTCTTATCTACCCCCTCCCTACCCCAGAATTATCACTGAAAAGACTGATAAGGGTGGTACCCTTCACCCCACACCTTTCTTAATCTCTTCCCTACTATCTCTGGTTGAAGGTGTGAAGTGAGAGGATTAGCCTGATTATGCCTATCCAGATTAGCCAGAATGGGAGATGGACGTGGCACACTCAGAAAAGTCAGCGTCATTGTCGCTAGAACCACTCTCACATGAAAGTCAGGCACGCTGACTTTTCTAAGTATGCAATTACATTTTTAACCTGTCTCACCCGTATAGATAGGATAACAGCGAGTATGTATTAATAGCAGGTTATTGCAATTTGCAATCTGTGCTATACTGACTTTCCTCCAACTAATCTAAATGTGTTCATGCTGACCGTGGCAGAAAAGATGCCTACACCAAGAAACACTTTTGTAAGCAAAGCACAAATCGTATACAGATTCGCATTTGGCTGTCTCATGAGATTAGGCCAATGTGAACGTCTTTGACTAGGTGTCATCTTTGACCAGGTGCCATCTTTGACTGGATGCCATCTTTGACCTCCTGGCAGAAAAAGGGTCATTTAGGGCAGGTAAAATTGTATATGGAGATATAACCACCACCATTTTATCCGTTACCTATCAAAGAAGAAGTTGATTTTTCTTAAATCTGTCTTTTCTTCCTGTCAAAGATGGCGCTCAGTCAAAGATGACACCCAGTCTAAGACGTTCACATTGGCCCGATCTCGTGAGACACAGCCATACATCAGGACGACAAAGGGGAGCACATTGAAGCGCCTTATGGTCCTTAAAGGGTCAATGGGGAGGTCCAGGTGCGATGATACTATTGTCTATGAATAAAGGAAATTTCAGTTCAGTTCAATACAATTGAAATATATCATATAGTGGGCCCACAGTGCAGCAAATATATTATATAAGTCAGTTAATTAGTCCAATTAGCGCTTAGCTAGAAAATCTTTGTTGCTATTGTGCCTTAAAGTTAACAAAAGTTACCGCATTTCATACCTGTTTTCCTTTGTTATTGATCCGAGTTCTGCGTGGGCTTATTGAGCCAATAATAAAAGGATTATATTTGTAACTTCATATCATATATGTAGTTCACCCTGATATCATATTGCAAGACTGGTTGCTCTTGTGTAACTCAACAATATCATAATCACTGCTCCGCTCTTCAGTCTAAAGGTATATTACCTTTTTTTAATGAAATACAACGACGCCATCGGTTTAACAAAGGAAAGTGTTATTTTAGGCCACAATGAAATAACCCATGCTCGTATTTAACGACCCTGTGGCGTCATCAAAATAATGGTTTACATTTGGACGCAGTAGAAAAGGGATAGTTTAGGCTCTCTCTATCACTTGTCGATCCTCGCGCCCTATTTTACTCGGCCTGCAACCCATTCAACTAAAACTCGTGAATCTTTCTCTGTAATATAGCCCCCTCCCTCAATGCATAATAGGAGATTTGGAAGGACTTCCAGTATTCATATTTAGTGGACATTTTTTAATATAAACATGACAATATCTTTTTATTGTGAATAAAAACAATTCTTGTATGACTATCACTTTATCATGGCATATTCACACCTTCACATACTCATAAAATATGGGTGAGAACCTTTTAGAAATGGAGATGTGAGTGGAAGAAGAACCTGAGATGGCGACCTGAAACCTTAGCATTGCAATCACCCTGGTCTGAAATAAGACACATCAAAAGGACCAATTATTGAGTGTCATGGCAGGTCACGAGAAGCCAATCTAGTCCTTTAAGGACTGTATAATGTTTTATTGTGGAATGCCCATTATTGTCATGAAGCATCCATGCAGCCCTGGTGAGTCTATACCTCCCAGGGCTTCATGCAGTCATGCATTCTGCCGACCCCTCAGGAGTGTATCAACTCTGTTGGGTTGGCATGATGCATGAATACAGCCTTGGTAAGTTACTCACCAGCTCTGCATTTATGCATCATGACGATAATAGCCAAAGCACTATTCAGTCCTTGTAAAGGGCCCGTCTCCCAGCCTGTTGACTCCCTATTATCGCCCAGACGCTGCATGTAAAACGTAAAACCTCGCGTATAAGCCGCGGCTAGTACGCGAATCAGATCGGCAGTGCGGCTTATAGCATCGGCCTAGGCTCGGGGTGCGGCTTATACGCAAGTTTTTGCCACGATGGTCCAGTACTAAAATCGGCACATTCAGATGGCTGGTGCGGCTTATAGGATCAGCCTGAAGTCAGGGTGCGGCTTATACGCTAGTTCGGCTTGTACGCGAGGTTTTACAGAAGCAACTTTGTACAAAATTGAGGAGCAAATATCCAGTGGTTCGATTTTAGCATTTAGTGCAACTAGGCACAAATAGATGCCACGAGCATACAGCTACATTCTTCACAAATCGCGTTAAGAATGTTAAGGAAATCATCACTATCACTTGTTTTACGCCTAAATATCATCGTTTCCTCCAGATTTTCCCCCTTTCTTGATTTGTATCACTAGATTTACTATGAAGGGTAGGCTACATCTTTTCAGTTGGTATGGTAGATTTCATACACTTCTTCTAAAAAACAAACAGTTTAGGGTTGAAAGGGTAATAATTATGTGCCTCCACATGGGTAAAAATCGACACGGGCGACACGGCAACAATGGCCCTTTTTAAAATCGACACCGGCGACAGGACCCTCTTAAAAATCGATGGACATAGACATCTTCATAAGGTCTTTATATATGCTATACAAATAAAAATCGACACAGTGATACGGCCCTTTTGCTGAAGATCGACACGGCGACACGGCCATTACTGTGGGAACCCATGTAGAGGCACAATTATGTCTAAGAACCAAGATTCGTGTAGGTCTGGCCTGTTTCAAAAACGAGTTCCACTAGTTAAGGCCACTCAAAGTGGTTTGTCATCACCACAGACTGAGAAATATTTCGAGGGAGGCTTTTTTTCTTCTTTTTTTTTGCTCGCGGACTAAAATGTATAGAATAATCTATGTTTTTGACCAGACTTCACATTTTATAGGTTAAAAAGTAATTGATCTTTAAATGTGAGGAAAATGTAGGTTATTTCTATACCACTGCATTGCTGGCATTATTAGCTTTAATATGATACCAAATATGTAAATATTTGTCTGTTTCTATCATATTTTGCATCAAAAATTGGCAAAAAGAAAAAAGTTTTCCTCAAAACCTGATGTTAACGATATGCGTTGTGATGAGAAACCATTTTATTTTTTTGAGTGGCCTAAGGGAGTGACTATCTTTAATAATGTTTACGCTGATGGTGGATGGGGGTAGGGTTACAAATTTTGACCTCTTGACCGGGGAGGGGGGGGTCAGCGGAATAGGCAACGCGTTACTATGCAAAAGAGCGGCACCAACGCTCATGATTTTCGACCAGCCAAGGGGTGGAGGAAAGATTCAACCCCCTTTGCGGAGGCGTGGGGGGGGGCGAGATAAGTTAAGCATCATGGAAAAAATGGGCATACCAGGTAAAAAGAAGTTTATACAATGTTTCAGAACGTTTCCCTATGGCTCCCTAATATAACCAAACGGTGTTTAACGTTAAAAACGTTATTTAGACGTAAAATAGCACATTTTTGTAAACTGGTAGTGAAATATGCGTCACCCTAAATGGTTATAGTATCAACCTCCCCTCGTCACGGCCAAGTTGATGACGTCTGCTGGGCTTGAAAGCTGCACTTTACTCAAGTCAGTTATTGTCGTCTGCTCTTGAGCGGGTTTCCCGCCTCGAGCCCTTCCTGAGGGCCTCAACTCATTAATCCTCTAAGGACCACAGAGTGCTTTAATGCGCTATGTCCTTAGTCGTCATGCTGCATTAATGCAGCCTTGGAGACTCTACTCACCAGTGCTGATCCTTAGCGAGTGTATCAACCCTGTAGGGTCAGCATGATGCATGAATGAAGCACTGGGGAGTTACTCAGTTACTTCATGCATCATGATGATAAAGAGTATAGCACATTAGAGCACTATGCTGCCTATAAATGGCTAAACATGGTGGCGGCGTCTGATCGCCAACAGGGAGGTTCGGCCACTAGTGGCATGCTGCAGTAATTGATGTCCAAAGATCATTAGTTTTAAATTGCCCCATGGACTTTAACTCCGTCCCTGCTGCCCGCATTTTGCTCAGAGTCTGAAATCATCCGTATTCTGAGCACGTGGAAATAGGAGTAGCTTTTTATTCACTTAACTCGTGTCCTTTTTAAACGTTTAAAGGCTATAATAATAAAACCAACATAATTGAGTCTCGGTTAGTTTGGCGTCTGTCTGGGTGATCTTACTTAATCTTGATAATTATAATCGAGGAATAGGTTTACATTATCATTTGACTTTTCATAAAAGTATATAACTAGGTTCACATCTGAGCGAAATTCAGAACATTTAGAAGACCACAGATAATGGAACATATCCAATGGAGTGCTGAAGGATGTTTACTACAATGCAAAGCCTTGCAGTTGCATTCAAATTGTTTCTTTATGGGTACAAGCATAGAGTAGGGGCAGATATAGTAGTATATTGGGTGCTCAAATGTCATTTTCACCTACCAAAAGGGGACCCTTTCATGGAAAAGTCTCGTGAAAAGTGGAATATTCTTGAAAACACTCAATGATGATGTCAGTTTGAGTTAAGTATATTGCCTGTGACTTCTTCACTATCGCAGGAGTTAAATTACCATAACATATTGGATTTACATTAATTTTACCATACATGTTTAATAAATTGATGAAGCTCTCGACAACAATAATGATTTGTGTCTTTAGTTAGTTTTCACTGATTAACCCTTTAAGGACGGATATTGCTAAAAGATAACATTTGTCGACATGATGCACCAATGCAGCCCCAGCGAGTAACTCGCCGGGGCTGCATTCGTGCATCATGCCGACCCTTCAGGGTGTCTGAACCTCGAAGGGTCGCCAAGATGCTTGAATGCAGCACTGGCGAGTTACTCGCCAGGTTTGCATTCATGCGTTAAGGCAGGCATGATGCCGCCCTTAAAGGTTTAGCAGGGAATAAGTAGGTATCAGACTAGATGTAGACCTAGAGGTCGATGCTATTTATGCACTCCTGATTGCATGAGATCTTTAGTTCTGCCAAGCACGACGCCACATCAAGCATCTTTGTCTGTTTGTCTCCTTCAGACGCCGGACGCTGCCTTCCGGCTGATCACGTGATGGCGCCGAGTCGCGCCGAGACGAGACGTCGGCAGGTGTCGACAGCGTCCAACATCAGCCATCATGGGGACCACCACCGGCACAGCAGCGCCGCCTCACAGGCCCCCACAAGGTCAGAGTGTCTCAAGGTAAGGTATATCCTACCCCATCTTACCCCCGACCAGGCCAGAGTATCTCAATGTAAAATATAACTACAAAAATGTACTACCCACACACCCTCAGAAAAGTGAGAGTCATTGTCGCTAAAACCACCCTCACCTGAGCGTCAGGCAGTGCCTGACTTTTAGCGACAATGACTCTCACTTTTCTGTGTGTGTAATGTAACACACAGCCACCAAGAGGACCACCACCGGCACAGCAGTGCCGCCTCACAGGCCCTCGCAGGCCCCCACCAGGCCTCAAGGTAAGGTAGACCCCCCCCCCCCCCACCCTACCCTACTCCCCACTTCCATCTCACCAGGTATCTCAAGATACAGTTTCTGACAGGTCACAATGCCATAATGTAATGCATAGCCACCATGAAGACCACCACCGGCACAGTTCTCTGCCTTACATGCCCCCACCAGGTCTGAGTGCCTCAAGGTGAGTTATTCACATACTGCCTCACCCCACAAGATTGGAGCATCTCAAGATATAAGATACAATCCACAATGTAACACAGAGCCATGATGGGGACCATTAGTGACACAGTAGTGCTGCCTCACAGGCCCCGACAAGGTCAGAGGGCCTCAAGGTAAGGTATACCCTACCCCACCCTACCCCACCCCTATAAGATTAGAGTATTTTAAGGTATAAGATAAGTCTCCCACAGGGCACAATGTCACCGCCTGCACGGCAGTGCTGCCTCACATGCCTCAAGGTAAGTTATACACCCCACCCCCACCCTACCCCACCCCATCTCTCCAGGTATCTCAAGGTATGAGATACAATCCCAGGTCATAACGCCGTAATGTAATGCATAGCGAGACCACCACCGGCACAGTTCTCCGCCTCACAGGCCCCCACAAGGTCAGAGGGCCTCAAGGTAAGGTATATCCTACCCCCACCCTACCCAATTCACCCTTCCCCCATCAGGTCAAACCTAGTCACCATGGGGATCACCATAGGCACAACACCAGGTTAAATCACCTCAAGGTAAGTTATACACCCACCCCCACCCAGCATAGTCCCTGACAGGGCACATTGGCTTAATATAAGACACAGCCATCATGGAGACCACCACTGGCACAGTTCTCTGCCTCACAGGCCCCCACAAGGTCAGAGTGTCTCAAGGTAAGCAATACATCCCAACCACCCTGCCCCACCCCACAAGATTAAAGCATCTCAGGATATAAGATACAATCCACAATGTAACACAGAGCCATGATGGGGACCATTAGTGGCACAGTAGTGCTGCCTCACAGGCCCCCACAAGGTCAGAGGGCCTCAAGGTAAGGTATACCCTACCCCACCCTACCCCACCCCTATAAGATTAGAGCATTTTAAGGTATAAGATACAGTCTCCCACAGGGCACAATGTCACCGCCGGCACAGTAGTGCTGCCTCACATGCCCCCACAAGGTCAGAGTGCCTCAAGGTAAGATATACCCCCACCCCCACCCCCACCCCCCACCAGGTTCGAGTATCTCAAGGTATAAGATACAGTTCCTTAATGTAACTCAGAGTTTCTCAATATAAAATATACCCAAAATATACCCACTACCCACCAGGTCATAGTGACTAAATGTGTTTACACAGCCATCATGGAGACCACCACCGGCACAGCAGCGCTGCCTCACAGGCCCCCACAAGGTCAGAGTGCCTCAAGGTAAGATATACCCTACCCCACCCTACCCCACACCCACACAAGGTTATAGTATCTCAAGGTATAAGATACTGCAGGTCACAATGTAACACACAGCCACCACTGTCAGAGTGCCTCAAGGTAAGGTATACATCCCACCCACCCTACCCCACCCATCCCCACAAGGTTAGAGTGTCTCAATGTTAGATACGCCCCCCCCCCGGTGCCTCAAAATACAGCCTCACGGGCCCCCACCATGTGAAAGTGCCTCAAGGTAGGATACAGCCATTGCCCACCTGACCCCCAGACCCAACTCCACCCCAGATTGATAAGACACAACCCTCATCAGGTCAGGTAAATATATGAGTTAGAAATGACTCTCCGGGTTGTTCAGGTGTCAATACAGGATATTATCATGTTATCATAATATCATGACATATTTACATCTCAACCTACTCAGCATACTTGGATGAGAACCTTGTAGAACTGGGGAAGGAGCAGAGATGGCAACTAGAAACCTAAGCACTCCAATCACCGAGCTCTGAAATAAGCCACATCAAAAGGGCCAATTTCTGAGTGTCACGGCAAAGCACGGGAAGCCAATCTAGGCCCTTCTCTCAGTCTGTTGACTTGGTATTATCGTCCATGGACCGCAGATAGAAGTGCTGTGCGCACACAGCGAAGTTCCGTGGCAAATATCCGGTGGTGCAATCAGGTATAAAATATATACCGTACCGTCGCGATTAAGCGCCGGGGCGCTCTTCAATTTGGCGGGGCTCTTGCACAGGCGCTTATACAAGACAGGCGCTTATTCAAGGTCATGTTTTTAGTGCTTAAGAAACATTTAGAGGCCCCTGTAACCCCGGCGCTTATTCAAGACCGGCGCTCTTTCAAGACCAGGCGCTTAATCGCGACGATACGGTACCTGATTGCAGAAGTTGGCCTGAAGCCAAGGGAATCTAATGATGTGTTTCAGGTACCATTCTCTATTATTGCCCTCAGAATGGTCCAAATTAAACCAAAAATACCCTCACAGAGAAAAGAAAAGAAAAGAAAAGGGAGTCCAGGATGCCTCCAAAATGACTCCCCACTCTAGGGTAGTCCAGGTCGCCTAAGAGAGCCTATGTGACTCTCTGACTGATCTAAGGGAGTCATCTGGGGAGTCATATAGTTCTCTGGGTCATATGACTCCCCCAGGTGACTCCTTTATGTCAGACAGAGAATTACCTAGGCTCAATTAGGCGACCTGGACTCCCCTAGACAGGGGAGTCATCTTGGAGGCAACCTGGACTTTTGACGCTGTTTCTTCTCTCTGTGCTATAACAAGGGTATATCTTTCAGCAGGGTTCAGGACACAGGCTCACAGGCCCCCACCAAGTCAGGCAGCTTTATAGATATGTTTGTTCACGTTTAGACAATGACTATATATGCGCAGCTTATTCACACTCGTGACAATCTCGCTGTAGCACCTGCCCTGCTATTTTGAATATTGGCCAAAGTCTGGGGAGGATGCCAATTTCGACACGTCCGTTACAACAGAAAATTAATTCTTCCTTGCAGGCCCTCTCTCAGTGACACTATGATCTCTACTTAAACGATTTTATACACCATGTTGTTTTGATATGTGTTAAGCTATTCATAGTATAAAAATATATTTTACATTATTTGCCATGCTGCAAAGGGAATGGGGAAAATGGTAACAGACAAAATGGTAACGGACGTATTAACGATATTTGCACCGGCTGCAGACTTAAGGCATTAAAGCCATACAGCCATCGGCCTCTGTGTGTGGCTCCTGCATAAAGTGTGACTAATATGTATAAGATATAAGAGGTGTAGGTGCTCACAGAGGATAGTGGTATCCACACATCTTCATTGTCAGCCTAGCTATGCCATGGATGACCAAGAGCCCTACTGTTTAAATGAATATACCAAACCTGCACCAGCCCTCAATTGGATGATCAACAGAGTGGCTTCATGGGCTGTGTTCGTAAATGAGCTATTGATGGCTTCACCGCCGACCTGCCCCCGTCGAGCCTCGCCTAGCCCCATTTGCAAAGCAGGTGACCTGCGCATGGGCACTGATGCAATCACTCATTTCCGGTGAGAGGCCCTCGGCGTCCCCCCATTGGCTGGGTCAACTTCCGGCCCGGTGGTGAGGCAGCATGCTGTGGGCTGCACACTCTATATACTGTGTTGTAAAATCAGGCCAGTGGAAAACAGCCTCGTGAAACTAAATCATAGTATTACGTGAGCCACGGGCATGCACTGAAATCGTATACAGTACAATAGAGATAAAACAGGTATCAGTATACTAGAGAGCATTATGTGAATGATTATCAATCAAAAATATTTATTGTGGATATGTTGCAATAAGGCTTCTCTTTATAGCTGTGTGTGCGTCTATAGACTATGCTTCTGCAATGGGATACATTTACTTTGCTGGATTGACCTTTATAGGCATTGTGAACTACATGCCAAAGAAGGATTCGCTATGCACGGGCTTACATGGATTTCAACAATTGCAGAGCAGCTAGGTGGCCATACAATTAGCTCGGGCTTAATACAGTAAAACTTCGTTATAAGGAGGACCTTGGGACCAGTGCAATTTGCTTTTTATAAGCAAGGTCTCCTTATAAGCAAGGTCAGCCTTATAAAGGTCCAGCAAGAGAACACTCCCTACATGTGTCTCTTATACCCTTATAGATTTGATTTGAATACAATTCAGATGGGTGTGTTTTATTTCAAGTCAAACCCCCTTCTAGATCCCCTTCATGGAGCTTTAGATTTCCCTTCCTCCCTAGGGAAGCTACAAATGTATTCTCCCTACCTCTATGGGATGGGGCAGTGGGCAATTTTAAGCAGTATGTGACTGTAATCCTGAGAAATAACTTCCCTGGGTAAGGTTTGCACGTACGAAATAAGGAAATGAGCCAAAATTACCTCCTTATATCAGAGGTTACAGTAAAAACGCCTCCTTCTAAGAGAGTTTTCTTACTATATAAATGTATAGGGAAAAATTGGGACCACACAAATCTGCTCCTTATAAGCAAGGTCTGCTTATATCAGAGTTCCTTATAACGAAGTTTCACTGTACTGAACAAATGAGCGTCCCAGCCTTTTTCAACCCACTCTGACCATACAACTCAACGTGCGATATTCAATTCAAATTAAACAATTATATCTGGTGAGCGGGGATTGTTCCTGGCTTTTTGTGAAAAAAATTTCTTGATAGAAATTTAAAATAATTTTTCAGAAAATGCAAAACTGGAACTATATTCACTATTTCATCCAAAAAATCCAGTTGGAAAATATAGGTTGTTCTATTCCATGCCTAATACACGTAATCACCATCTCACTCTGAGAGTCTCAACCTTTAAAAGGGCCCTCAGAATAGGCCAAATAAGCTTCGTCATTTCCGAAATAATTCGATGGAGATAAGATTAGGCTGATGAGCAATGTAATTAAAGGGAAAAACAGCAAAAGGTGTGAATTAATTGACTGGCTAATCTCAGGAAACAAAACGACAAGCCCCATCTGCACTAACAGACTGAACACTGAAAACACTAGCAGCTGTGAAATTCTAACAAGAACACAGTCTCAGTCTTATTCTATTACACCGTTAAGGGCGATACATTACATTGTATCTGCTCTGCCCTTTGTCATCATGATACATGAATGCAGCCATGCCAATTAGCTCGCCAATGTTGCATTTAGGCATCATGGTGACTCTATTGTGTTGATGGGCTCCTTGACTCAACAGAGCTGCATTCATGCATCATGTTGACAAAAGATATACGCTATACCGGACTAGCGCATGAGGCTATGGGGGCCGCCATGTTGGCTCAGAGCAATGCATTGTGGTTATGCCCCCGACTCCAGAGCAGTGCATCATGGGAGAATTTCTTATCAGCACCTTTGTTCTAGGTGTGAGGAGAGGGGATTAGCCTGATAAGGAGATGGAGTTTAGCCCCCGACTACCTGAAGTACCAGGATGTGCTAGTCCCGTATACTAGCACATTAGGGTACTGTCTGGCCCTTAATGGGTTAACGACAATATAACATTTTGTTTGGTCCGTTATCGTCTAATTCTGGCAATACAGAACACAAATTCTGTGTTCTGTTCTGGCAAAGAGACAGACCCCGGTATAAATACAGCCCTGTCACTAATGTGTTAGTTGATACATCAGGGAAAGGTCCTTCCATGGCTATTTTGTTTACTAGAGAGATGAGAGGAATGGTACCCGATTCAGACTTTCAACCTTTTAGAACCTGCCTGTGTTAAAATGTTTTTATGCAACTATATTCCCTTGAACATTACAGTACACGCATATTGAAAAAAAATCGACACCTTTATATAATGGACACTTTAAGCCTTAAGACATGGCTGTGGTAAGCCTTGATATCAAACTTTGGGTGTTCAATATGAGAGTTTCCTGTATCAATATCAATGATATTGTTTGAATATTGAACTTACTCTTTATGATAAATTCATACCAGAAATGCTATCAGGGGTGGAAATACCACTTGCTATGCGCATCTAACTTTCCACCCGGATAATATAATGTACTTGTTATAAGATGTGCTAAAAAGCCCAGCAGGTGTTTCGCTTGGTGCCTGCATTCTAATTCTATGGTAGCGCCTCATCCCCCTTGTCTCGGCAAGTCTCAATGGCCCTCCTCAATCATGTAGTCCCTTCCAGTGTTCTTTTGTGTTTGCTTTCTGCCCTTTTTTTTAAATGCAAGTGTGTTCCATACGAGGAGCGCCCCTTCAACACCCCCCCCCCCCACCACCACCCCCATCCACCCCTACCCTACCCCCATCCCCAACCCCTGCGTCCAATTCGTGACGTCAACGCTAACCAAGTCACGTGACACCCTCCGACCGTGCGTAGTAATTGACTGACCACGGGACTATTTTTCTCCTCGGCAGCACATCCGCGACCTGAACCGTGAGCTGGCTCGCTACGCGGGCTTGTCCTTCGGGCTGGGCGGCTGGAGGGACGGCGACAACCTGCGGGCAGAACTACGTCGCTCCCAACAGAGGGCGCACTCACTCGCCACACACACCCGCCTTAGTCTGTTGCAGCTGCTCAGGGGGTGAGTCAGCAGTTTTTTTCTTGTTGCTATTTTGTTCTTCTTGTGCACCCTTTATCGCTCACTTTATGATGGGTTGCCTTTCTAGCTGTGGACGCACGTGCATGGTGGAGATTTATGTAGTTGTTATTATAGGGCAGCCATGTATACATGCCATAAGATATGTGGGCCTATTCTCAAGACATTGATGGGTTTACGGTAAAATGAGGTTTAAAAGGGAACAATTCCCAGGGAATTTAGGCCCTAACCAGTGGACCTCATAGATAGTCATTATGACCCCACACTATTATCCTGTAGAGATGTTAATGTATTTTCCAAAAAATAAGTCTTATACAACCCATACTTGATTAACCATCAATAATGTAGGCTATTGTTCACTTAATATTGATACAGATGTATCAAATCTGCAACACATCCATACATGCATGAGAACAGCCCTGGCGAGTGACTTCCCAGGGCTGCATTCATAAAGCATGCTGACCCTAAACGGTTGATAGAATCCCTAAAGGTTGAAGTGATGCATGATTGCAGCCCTGGCTAGCCGGGATGCCGAGTAGATTCACCAGGGCTGCATTCATGCATCATGACAACCAAAGACATTGAAGCAGTATGTGACCCTAAAAGGGTTAAACAAGGATGTACCGTTCTTGTTGTTTAACCCTCGATCCATAATGCACCTGGTCGTCATGATGCACGAATGCAGCCCTGGCCAGTAACTCACCATTGCTACATCCATTGATCATGCCAGCCCTATGGGGTTGAGATACTCCCAATGGGTCCGCATGATACTTAAATGCAGCACTTGCGGGTTAAGCACTGGGGTCGCATTCATGCATCATTAATGCATCCCTGGCAAGTAACTCACCAGGGCTACATTCAAGCATCATGTCGATGTTACAGGGTTAAGATACCCCCAAAGGGTCAGCATGATGCTCCAAAAAATGCAACCCTGGCAAGTTCATTCATGCATCATGATGACAAATGAGGATTAATAAATAAATAAAACTTTTATTTTTGCCTCTCAGGGCAGCGCGTGCTAAGGAGGACGACGAGCGGGGAGAGAAGATGTGGCACACCTTCACCTGCTGCCTGGAGCTGTTCGCACTCCACCTACAGCGGTCACTCAGCCTCCAGATGAGCTTCCCCCTCCACACCAGTAAGTAGTCACTGTAACACCTACAGCGGTCACTCAGCCTCCAGATGAGCTTCCCCCTCCACACCAGTAAGTGTATGAGCTTCTCTCTCAACACCAGTAAGTGTATGAACTTCTCTCTCCACACCAGTAAGTGTATGAGCTCCCCCCTCCACACCAGTAAGTAGTCACTATAACACCTACAGCGGTCACTCAGCCTCCAGATGAGCTTCCCTCTCCACACCGGTAAGTACCCACACCCAGAAATGTCGCCAAAAGCACTCTGCTACAAGGGTCAACCACTCTGGTGAGGGTCAGGCAATGGTTGATCCTCATTTAGTGGCTGGAGAGTGTGGCAATGCTGGACCCCTTCCCAGAGTCTGGAAATGTTTGACTCTTGGAGGGTGAAAGAGCTAAAGGATCTCTAGAGTCCAGTCTCTCCAGTCACATCATTCAGTGTCCACTATTCTGATAATCTGACCCCCCCCCCCCCCAAAAAAAAGAAGAAGTTGTGTTCACGTATCCTGACCGACCCTATTCTCTTTTTCGGCCCTATCCTAATTTCTTTCTCTTTTTTGGAGGGCATCTTTGTTGTTTTTCTACCCAAAAAATAAATCTTTTAATGAAATTCTCTTTATTTTTACTGAGATTATGCAAAAAAGGGAGGAATTTCGTTTCATAAACCTGGTGATTCACTCACTAGGACTACATCCATGCTTTATGACAAAGGCGTTGTGCGATCTCTGCAGTCCTTAAAGGGTTAACGCCTCTGTGGTCATATGATCTTGGGCATGTCGGTCTGAACGTTTTTCAATTTATCTCTTTTCTAATATTTCATCTTTTTGCGTTCAATAAGCCCCTTTTACAGGGCATTTGGTGGCTTCCATTTCTAGTAAAAAGCAATGCAAAAACCTAGAGACAAATAGGCTGTCCATAAACATGTACATGTAATAGAATAAGGCTTAAGGTAATACCATTTACTGTTGATCCAACGCATAACCCGCAACACTACATTTCTCCCTGACCTACTGTTGGGCGGGTCGAGACGTTACCCTCAATGTGACCTATGCCTGGGGAGGGGGGGCACTCCCTATACTTTGTATAGTAACTATGTGTGAACATCTGCTCAAATTTAAGTCCCTTAGGGACAAGAAGACCCTTTATAAGAGTGATCGATGAAAAAAATAACCCACAACAGATTGGTATAAACTTTATCCTATACTATTCCTCACTGCATGAGACATGGAAATGGGTCTGAGAAAAGGCTGGTTAAAGTGTCATATGAGAGTTTCTTCAGTCGTTGGGCCCAAAAAAACATCCTTTATCCCTTGGATTCATGTTCATACATAGTAACCAATGCTATGGGAGTGCCCCCCCCCCTTCCCTTCGGCGGGACCTATGATTGTGATCCCATTTGCAGGGAGGATCAATAATATGCTGATAATGATATAGAATGAGGCATGGTGCGGAGCTAGTTGGGCATTATGAGCTGAATACGTGTTGTTGTAACTGTGTAATAGGAGAAGTGAAGGGAAATGACATGAGGACATGGCAGGAAAGGAAACGGAACACCTTCCGAGGTTATAATGGCTAGTGGGGAAATAGGCAACCTACATGGATAGGGAGTGACGCAGTAGTGGGTAGGGTGGATTCACCATGAGTCGGACACATACCCTGAGACGGACAGTGACATTTGAGGTTATTCGTGTCCACTATGCCTTCGAGTGTGTTTTTTAAAGAAATGAATACTTAACTTTATTGTTATTCACGAAATAGAAGCTTAAATGTATGATAACCACAAATAGAAGTGTCCGTCCCAAGGTGTGTGTCCAACTCCAGGTGAATCTACCGTATATACCAACACAACAGACGGATAAACCTAGCTTGAAGTCATAAAATTTAAGCCCTACTTTTCTATGGTAAGTTGGGTAACCTGAAACCTGCATTTATTTGGTCGGGGGATAATATGTGCAAGCATTAACTTAGCCTGGGTTGTGTTTATGACGAAGCAGTGAGAATCGGAGCTGTGGTGATAGGAGAAATGCTGTCAACAGTGCCTAATATGGCCGCCAGACTGGAGGGAACTTGCCACAATCCTTTAATCATAACATCTGAAAGTCCTTCCTCCACAGCCAGTAAAGATGGGTTAGGAGTTTGTGGTATATCAGTTCTCAGTAACCCATTCTTTATTATTTACTTCTTTTTTTTTAACCTATAGAAAAAGCTTGAAATGTTGTTTCATGTAAGTTTCAGTGCTTCAAGTATCATACCAACTCTACACAGTTGATACATTCCTACAGTGTCCGCGATGCATGAATGCAGCTGTAGTGAGTAGACTCGCCAGTGTTGCATTAATGCATCACAATGACAAAGGGCATAACCCATACCCTTAATTCTTCAAGGACGGCATATCACTAAAATATGTTTCATCATGATGCACCAAAGCAGCCATGGCGAGTAACTGACCGGGCTGCATTGGTGCATCATGCCGACCCTTCGGGTGTATCTCAACCCCGCAAGCTTGAATGCAGTCCTGGTGAGTTACTCGCCAGGGCTGCATTTCAAGCATGATGACGACCAAGGACATGATGCATTAAGGCACCACACCATCTGTAAAGGATTAAAGGGTCGGAGTGCATAGAGAATCTAAATGTTTCGACCCTTAGTCTGAGGTGGCTACCCCATGTTAATCATAGGGACAATGGTAAGGTATGACCAAGTGTTATTCCAAAATTGCAGAAAATGAGGCAAAACAACATTATGACTAATGCCTTAATCAAGAGAACTTAGCATAATAACCATTTATATGGAAACGACTAAGGTGAGTAGATCAGTACTGACCAACCTGACAGTATTAGCTAACCTAGGTTGGTCGTATAGGGAGCCAGAAAATAACTAATAGGGCTAGGTACTACTGACTGATTTGTGAACCAGGGAGCCTAAAGATGATCAGTGTGTGTACTCAGTCTGTCCTCATCATGGGGTGCTATGGGAGCTGGCTGCTTCATTAACGGGAGATGTGGAGACTTGTTATCAGAGGAACCATAAAAACAGCCAAATGACGCCGGGTCGGGTTTCTGTACAGAAACACATGCTGCCACCTTATACGGCTCGATGTGAGAATAACATGTGGTGGTGAATCATGGATGAAGGTAGTCTGTAGGGTTATAAGTCTGGTAAATGACTTAAAATGACCTTAAAACGTGCACATTGTGTCATGTGTTTGATATGTCAGAGATTCCCACACCATGGCACTGTCCTCGCTGTCAAAAGATGATCGAAGGAAGTGTCAGTGCTTTGTTTGAGAGCCAGTGCACTCACGTCATTTCATAGAGGCAATATGGAGTAAGTAGTATATCTTATTTGGGGTAAAATCCAGTAAGTAGAATATGGAGTTTGAGGTAATGTCGAGTAAGTAGTATATGGAGTTTGAGGCAATATTGAGAAAGTAGTATATGGAGTTTTGGGTAATATTGAGTAAGTAGTATATGGAGTTTGAGGCAATATCGAGTAAGTAGTATATGGAGTTTGGGGTAATGTCGAGTAAGGGAGTGTTCATTATTTATGGCAGGGGGGGGGTGAGCGTTTGGCAAATCGAATACGTCAAAAATAATTGGCCCCCCCCTCGGAATAGGTTGAAAAAAAAGGCCCCCCCCCCTCGGAATAGGTTGAAAAAAAAGCGCTCCCCCCTCACCCTGGATCTTTTTCAACTTTATTACAAAAACAATGTTGGTGTCTACTAATTGTATGCATTTAATCCTGGGCACTTTTTTACCTACAATTTACTACCTTGCAACAAATACATCCATTTGTAAGGTGTTTTAGTGTAAACGTCTCATGATACTCGCTGGTGAGTGATAATAGTCAAACCTCAGACACTTGACTTACATACCGTTGAGTTTAAGGGCCCCAGGGCTTATAAATTGGAAGCTCCCTTACCCTCAGTGCTTACATGAGGCCGGCACTTTTTTGAAGACTGACAAAACGGTGGGCTATTCTGAGTGTCAAAAGTGATGCAGTGAGAAATTTGCTGGGAGTTTGAGGAAAATTTTAGAAAATTTTAGAAAATATAACACAGACTGTTACCAAAATTCGCGACATTTCAATGTACTAAATTCGCGACATTTTTAGGAATACCCCTAAAAAAAAAGGCCCCCCCCCTAAGAATAGGGTAGAAAAAAAAGGCCCCCCCCTTTGAATACCCCTAAAAAAAATTGCCCCCCCCCCTCAAATGCTCACCCCCCCCCTGCCATAAATAATGAACACTCCCTAAGTAGTATATGGAGTTTGAGTCAATATCGAGTAAGTAGTATATGGAGTTTGAGGTAATATTGAGTAAGTAGTATAGAGTTTAAGGTAATATCGAGTAAGTAGTATATGGAGTTTGAGGTAATATCGAGTAAGTAGTACATGCATATGGAGTTTGAGGTTATATTGTGTAAGTAGTATATGGATTTTGAGGTAATATTGAGTGAGTAGTATATGGAAATTGGGGTGATGCCAAGTGCAAAGTGTAAAGGTAATATACATATGAAATTCGAGGTAGAATCCAGTTTGTAGTAGTATATGAAATTTGGGGTGATCTAATTATCCCAACAGGTTTCTAATGTATTCTCTGGATATAAGTAACTCAACAGCTTTCTAGCATATTGGACATCAAGCAGTGTACCACCCGCTTTCAATTAAACTTCATCAAACATATAAATGCATTACATTAAACAACCATTTCTGCTTTATGACCAAACTGAATAATCTTTTATTCGTTTAGATTCGACATGCGACATTCCCCAACATTACAAAAGAGCTACCACGAATACCCAACTGATATAGTCATGATTTCACATTGATGGCTTCATCCCGTTACTCTAGTTCAGATTATGATCTACTAGACCATCCGTGTACCTGTGTATTGTTACACCTGTGCTATAAATGTCACACTAAACCCACCAGAGAGTCCTTTTTGAAGCTGCTGTTGATTGATGTTATTGCTAGACGATTAAACTATATCTGAGTGGCGTGATTGTTGTTTGACATTCACGAGCAAATGTAACTGCTTATGAAAGGTGTTGAACAGTTTCAGGTGTGCATGTTTGCCCTTTAATAGGATTGTTTATAGGTTCATAGCCACAATGTGTGAGTTTGTGAATGTCCGTTAACCCATTAATGTTACTCTACCCTTGTGTCGTTATGATGTAACCTGAATAACTCGTTGGTTTTGCATTCATGCAGCATGCTGTCCATATGGAGTAGATCCAGGAAAAGTGGCAGAGTTCATGAATACAACCTTAGCCAATATCTCCCCAGAGCTGCATTCATGCATCATGCTGACAAAGGGCGTGTTAAGGGACAGGACCTGTTTTACAGAGTCGATGCCGGGAGATGATGACTAAGGGCTTTGTTATTCTGAACACATTAAAGCACTATACATCCTTTGAAGTATTAACCCTTTACGCTCCTTTACATTGAATTCACGGATTATATAGGGCTTGGTAGTTATCGTGGAAAGTTGGAGAGAGACACAAAATTCGTTTCCGCCTATGCTCCTTTACATTAACCCTTTAAGGGTGGCATGTCGCTAAAAGATGGCATTTGTCATCTTGATGCACCAAGGCAATGGCGAGGCCCGGGGAGTAACTCGCCAGTGCTGCATTGATGCATGATGCTGACCCCTCTGGATTGTCTCTATTGCGTATGGTCGGCATGAGGCATGAATGCAGCGTTGGCAAATTAATTGCCAGGGCTGCATCCATGCATCATGACGACCACAGGCATAATACATCAATGCATTATGCCGTCCTTAACTGGCCTTAAAGAGTTAACCCCAATATACCCCTTCACCCACCAGGCATCAGTGTACTTATACACACGGGCGTCTCTGAGGCGGTGGTGGGCCGGAAGTCGAGCAGTGCTGCGCAGTCGCTGTCTGCGCTGGAGAGTCAGGAGGACCGGGCACGCCGGGAGACGGCGGACCGCACCGCCCTCTGCCGGGAGGTGACAGAAGTAAAGCTAATGGTGGAGGACGCTAACCAGGCTGTAAGCGTGCAGCCCTGGACGTTTGAACCCGAGTATGATATACAACAATTAGGTAAGGCCTAGGATAAGTTATAATGATGTGAATGGGCATAGAGGTGTATTTTCTATCAATTGCTTAATAACCATTTAAGGTATACTGCTTGAATATCCTTGGTTGCCATGATGCAATCATGCATCATGCCCATCCTATGTGGTGTATCAACCCTGTAGGGTCGGCGTGATGCCTGAATGCAGCACTGCATAGTTGCTCATCAGTGCTGCATTCATGCATCATGGCGACAAAGGGCATTGTAGCCTATAAACATTTTGCTACCGGCCCTTGAAGCGTTGAAGAGCATAACTCCTCCTAATTGGGGATATTTATAACCAATCATGAATTAGTTACATATTTATGCCTGCAACCACTGATAATAATTCTATATTCACAGAAATATATACTAATCTTGAGGTCCTTGTTATATATATCTTTTAGATAAGGTTGTATGTCTAATCGGTGACATGCACTTTCTTATTTCCTTTCAGAAAGTAAACACTCATTGGCCTCACTAGATGCTTCCATGATGGAAATTACGGTAAACAGAACTTCATCAATAAACCAAAGTGTTGGTACTCTATTGGGGATGGGTATTGATATAGAATAGTCCAGAAGGGGTTGGGGGTCACATTGATGGCTTGATATTGAACCCATATGAATTTAAGATATTGTTAATAATTTGGTACCCAACCAACCTCGCAGAGTCCGACAACATATGTAGGCATATAACCCATATAGGCTATAATCACTCAGCCTATAGTGTGTATAAGATTCCCTAAAGTATATTAACGCAAATGGTTCATGTCATGATCACCTGCGTTGTAAATAAATAGTCTGAGTATAGACAATATAATATACTGTAGTATTACAGCAAATACTGCAGCTTTACAGTAGAGTGTACTGTGTATCTACACTGTATACCTACAAAAATGGCAACCAACTCTTTGCAGTGCGGCTATAAATCCATGTGAGAATTCATGGATGGATGAACACTTTAAGGACACTTGTCGCTAAAAGATGACTTTGGTCGTCATGATGCACCAATGCAGTCCCAGAGAGTTACTCGCCGGTGCTGCATTGGTGCATAATGCCGACCATCCAGGAATGTCTCAGCCCTGTAGGGTCAGCATGGTGCTTGAATGCAGCACTGGTGAGTTACTCGCCAGGGCTGCATTCATGCATCATAACGACCAAGGGTATAATGCATTAAGGCATCATACCACCCTTAAAGAGTTAAGCTATTGTCTCAAAGATCACACCTAATCTAATCTCTCATTTTCTCCCCCCTCCCTCCCCAATCCAGGTGTATGACGGCGATCGACAACGACGCCGGAAGTTCATCTGCGTGGTGCTTACGGTGACCATCGTGCTGGTGGTGACGGCCATTGTGGTCGGCGTCCTGTTTGCCGTCCGACGTTCCCAGACGCCGACGTAGCGACGCGTCCCCCGCCACGCTCGGCGACAAACAACCTTAATTCCAAGCAGGCGGTCGTCCTTCCATCTGGAGGGCACCGACATGTGATATTTCTGCCTCGTTGCCAAGGAGACCAGATGATGGGAATAGGAGTATAGTACGGTAGCGACGCCGGCCATTTTTTGCAGGGAATAGCAGCGCCATATGATAGCAGCGGCCGTTTTGCGGGGTGGAGCTGCCGACCATCGCCTTCCGCCTATAGAGTTGCAAAAAAAGGCAATCTCCTCTGACAGCCTATGTACAGACAAAGGGGGCCAGCTTGTTTATAGCACGTGCTTTGTGCTAGCCAATCAGCGCTGCAGCTCTATAAACCGGACGTCAATCAACCCCTGAGCAGACGACATTTTCCCGTGCCCCGGATGTGGCCCTGAATGTCCTTATTGGCTCACGCTGCGTCCCATGCTACATGAATGCCCGGATGTATATGCACCTTCGGCCAATAGGCTACTATGGTGAAGGCCTCCCATCACAGATTATCATGGGCTTATTCACTTCCAGTACTTTTGAGGTGTCTTGAGAGTCAAAACGCAGGTTGTGGCCGATGTAACGGCCCTGCCCATAGATCGCCAGCACGGGGAAAGGGCCAGGAAAGAGCCTTCAATGATATAAACCCCGCTATGGATCTATTCTCTCTATCTTAAAGTTTGTGTGATTTGTTTTGCAGGAGGATATAACTTCCGACTATCAAACACCCTAATGTGTAGGGGTTGAGCCTCTCTTGTTTTCAATTCTCAAGGACTCAATTTCAATAAGTCTCTATACCAACACGGTGCTTCATAATAAAGACTTTCATAATGCACGAATGAAGCCCTGGCGAGTATGCTTCAAAGGGAAACCCGCATTAATAACTGTGCGGCCCTTAAAGGGTTAAATTGTGTTGCTATTAGACTTAAGCATGCTTTTGCATGACCGATATAATTATGTTGCTTCTTTTACTTTTATAATTCATCTAAACACCAACACAATGTCAAGGCCTGCTGCAGAGGTCCTCAGCTATTGAGTGTATAATTTATGTCAAAATGAGCAAAATATCTTTCGAGTAGATCCTAACTGACTGGGACTGCTACTGCCCTATTGTTGATGATGCAGGTTATGAATGGATTTTTACCGATTTAAACATATGGACTCAGCAAACTATGTTTAGCCTTTATGTTGTATACATATCTGGAAGTCTGCAATGACGGATCTCTATATATTTTTTTGTCTTTGACCCTTTAAGGGCTGCATAGTTCTTTAATGCTTAATTCATGCATTATAACGATCCTTCGGAAATGTCTCAATACCGTAGGGTCGTCATGATACATGGATGCAGCCCTGGTGAGTTACTATCCAGAGAATGCAACCGGTTTGCATATGACATATTGTGCACCACGCTATGAGCCCCCTCGGACATACAAGTGACTTCCTAAGCCACGAGTGGGTCCGAGATGGCTCATAACCCAGTGGGCACGGAACATTGAATCAATGTTGAGGAATGGTTGACAACATTGTTTCAATGTTGATTCAATGTTGATTCACCATTGAACTGCATTCTGTGCCCACTGGGAAGGGGCGTGAAAACTGGGAATATGGTAACCAAGCGCTGCTTTGGGTTTATTCTACCTACAACAACAGCAAATATTCATGATCTTTTTTATGTTTGAATTATGAAAATCCGCCCAGAAATAACGATTTTGGAGCTGGATTTGAGGAGGGCCATGGACAGGATAACTGTGGTACGCCCCACTCACACCAGCGTGGCGTACCACCGTCATACGCCCTACACAGGCCATCGGGACCTTCAATGCTTAAAGCTTGACCGTCATGGTTGAAGTGAGGCCAAAAGCACTTTTGGATATAGTTCAGTTTTGATTCACAAGAGGGCACTTAAGGGCTGGGAGCTCAGCTCTTATAGGCACAAGATAGGGTGAATATGTTGTAGCTGGACAATGTTCATGGTCACCTGTCCAAACACTGCTGCCCTCTGGTGGAACTGTTATTCTAGTCCATGTATGGAAAATTCTGAACTTATTCCCTGACGGCCCAGCTTTAACCTATTTATGATCTGTATGCTTTGGTGTTGTAGGTAGAATAATCACTAGGGCTGCAACTGCTGCATTCAGGAGCATGGGGCATTAAAGCACTATGTGGCCCTTAAAGTGTTCAGGAATGTGACATAAGGAGGTGTCAACACGTCGATGTGTGTAGGAGCATATTAATAAACACAATCATGTTAACCCAACGTGTTATCTTGTCATTGGGAACGTTCACAAAAAACGTCACCGTCACCGCCCCGTCCTCACCCCTTATCACTATTCTTGACAGGGTTTCTGTATTAAAGTCACTATTGGTACGTTCACGTTTTGTAACTAAGATCCCCCCCCCCCTCAACATCCTAGCACGTGACATCATTTGTGAACTTTCTCCGTAAATTTATGGATGCCATATGCAAAAATGCAACCCAGTTTTTTCAAGAGAAATTATAAGTAGATAGTTTCCTTTACTTTCCCCCTTAATTTGATCTAAACTTCTTCAAGGGCCGCTTTAATATGCCCTGGCGATTTTACTCGCATCCATACATCCTACTGAACCTTTAGGTGTTTATCAACCCGCACGGTGTACTGAATATATACAACGTAACCAATATACACAACCCTCTTTAGATGATGATATTTTAAAGATACCGTAAATTCCCGCGTATAACCCGCACCTCGGTTATAACCCGCACCCCGACTTTGTCATAATCGTATAACCCGCAACTGGGGTTTGAAAATGGCGATTTTAGAACTGTTCTATACTTTCAAAAACCCTCGTATTACCCGCCCCTAGACTTTGAGAATATTGTATAACCCGCACTAGAGGTTTGGTTCGCGTATAACCCGCGGGTTGTATGCGGGAATTTACGGTACTTCCTATCTACATATGCCGGCATAGATAGCTGGTATGGCCTGGGTCAAAGTGATTGCTCCACATACTACTTACAGTAATGTTGCCACCTTATCATATGCATTTACATATACTACTTACAGACGGTATGTTATTTTCCCCTATATGCTCAAAGGTAATATTACGTAAGTAGTAAACAGAAACTGGGATAAAATTGGGGGAGTTGTAAATCGAAAATGCGTAAAATTGGATAAGAAGTATATGGAAACCCGGGCAATATAAGTAGTATAGGGAAACTGTAGCAAAATTAAGTAAAGTGCAGTATATGGAAACTGGGGTAAAATGGAGTAAGTAGTATATGGAATTTGAGTTGAGGTAAATAATACATGTATATAGTTTCAGATGATGTTAAGTTATATCTAGGGATGAAATAAAGTAAGTAGTATATGGAATTCGGGGTAAAACTGTGTAAGTAGTATATGGATATTAGGGTGATATGGAGTAAGTAGTATATGGGAGTTTGGTGTGAATCAGTGCTTACCGGTAGATTGATTGAGTTATATCAGTGTCAGTCTATTCCTCCACACATGTATTTTTGTCAATAGCTGTTAATCATTCACACCAGGTAATCTTGTAAGGAGGGATGTAAGGCAGGGCCATTGCTGCTACACAAACACATGGTGCCACCTGTTGGAACAGATGGGAATTGTCAGCACCATCCTCTTCTCATGCTCACCAGGTTACCAATAGCCACAAGGAAGATTTAGGCCGCTTAAAATGGATTATCAGCTTTGTGGACAACCGGTGAGGGAGGGAGGCTTTTTTTTTCTATAATGATTTTTTCAAGACGGCAAGGGAAGTTGGTTTTTGCTTTTCTCTTTCAATTAAGGCCCTCGTTTCTTAAATTTGCAATATCAACCCTTCAAGGGCCGCATAGAAATGAAATATTCTATGCCCTTTGTTGAAAACTCACCTGTCTATAGAATACTGAAATCTATCAGTTATACATGTAAACGAGTGTGATCACTTGGTTTCCCTGCTCTTAGACTGAAGCGGAAATTTAACCTTTTTTTGCAGGGGGGGGGGCGGCCATTTTGACTTTTTTTTATTGGAAAGGTTAAAATAATGTTATGCGAGCACTATCCGCAAAGCAGATGATCGATTTTGAGTGGTCTAAGGGAGTTTAAATGTTTTAACAACAGGGGGAGGGTGTAAAAGTTAAAAAGTTTCAACTCCCTTTTTGTTGGGGGTGGGGGAGGGATGTCACCTACTTTGAGCGAAAAAGCTGTGCATTACAATGCTTCTAAGGGGGAGGGGCGATTTTCAGCAAGCAGGGGGGGGGGATGTTGACCCCTCTAGGGAAGGGGGTGGGGTAAAAGAAAATTCGCCTCTCTATACTAAGAACTAGATAATATATTATGTCCATCCATCTGCATTCTGCAGGTCTATGACAAAGTTGATGGTTGCTCTAATCCCTGCCCAAATATTAAGGGTTAATGTGGAAAGGCTACCATGATTTAAAAGTTCCAAGATGATTCAAGACAGACTTTTAAATATCAGATCTTTATTTTCATGCTTTTACACTTTAACAGATAACACGTAGAACTAACTGCTGCCTATATTGCGGTACATATACCTATATATCTATACTCCATGCCTCCTAGGGGCAATAAATGCGGATTACTAATCAGTCTAAATCTAACCGGGGCCTTTTAGCCTCTATATGATTAGACTCCAAAGACTGGTCAGAGTTCTCCAATGGTGACTTATCTGGTGAAGCAGCTGCCCCTGCTGCCTTAGTGTCTACGTTGCCCTCTGTACTACTCGTGGGACCACTACACTCCTCAGTATGTCCAGACAATGAGGGACTTTGATTTGATACTATACCATTGTCTGTGACATTTTCCTGTTTTACATCTTGTTCTCCGTCCTCCTGTTTCACCGGTAAGTCTGTGGGCTCTGATTTAGTTACATCAACCTTCATCTTAACCTCAGATATGGGTTTCAAGAGGGCCTCATCCACTATAAACTTCGGCACCAGTTTAGCCTCCTTCGCGTCTAGACTATGCGCAGACTCCAGGACCACGTGTGGACCTGACCAATCAGGGATCGGGATCTCAAGTAATTTGCATACGTCCTTCATGACATCATCGACGTAGTGGTTGATCTTGACGTGACACTTCTTGTCGTGCTTGGTTGTCTGGAGGTTTATGATGACAAACTGACCCCCGTTTTTCTTCACTTTGAGTGGCATGTTGCCACATGGTATGATCTGTAGGGACGTGCCTAGGGTCAGCACCAGGTCGGCTTTCCTGAAGAAAAAAGAGAAGACTTGAATAACCAAAATTGTATGAGAAGAATCCTGCCATACACACGGCAATAGTTTCTTTGATAAAGCCATTTTATTCTAATAAGTTGGATTACGGATCCGCCGCCAAGAATTTTGGCATTTTGCAAAAGAAAAGTTTAATTCTTTACCTCTTGCCACTGGGATTTTTTGAGAATTCTATCATAAAAAAAGGGAAAAGGTAAATGTTGACCAGTAAAAAGTCGACTGAGGCATTTCAGATTAGGGATATTTCTCAACATACCTTCATTAGATTGTCCAAAAATGGAGGTTTTCCATGTTTTTTTTTCCCTCTGGCTGCTGGGAATTTTTGGTACACAGGGGGCTGTGTATGACAGCTTGAGACAAACATTTTCCCTTTTGCACATAATTTCAGTTTTAAATAAAATGTCAGTAAAAAAATCTATTCTTTTGGTAGCAAAAATACAAAAATGACTTCTAAAAGAAAAAAAAAATTAGGGTAGGGCCAAGAAAATATGGTCAGTTGGGATACCTGAACACAATATTTTTTGCCTGAGCGGCAGATTAACATCCGATTTGTTGTCAGTGGAATACCCTTTATGGAGTGGTCTTGTTAAATCTCACACATATTTATCGTGACATAATCACCATAGATAAATCGACCTTGACTTAGCTCCTAGCCCATCTCTTAAGTACATGTAGGGTAGATTCACCACTTTCGGACGTTCGTTTACAGCGAGAATGTGACCCTTTTTCATATTCGTATATATGTATCTCAAAATGTACCTATGGTGTCCTAACGGTACCTATGGAAAGGGGAGACCTTGCTCTTTATTAATTACTAATGGAAATTATTCATCTAACCAGTTATCTATGCATAAAATGTAATCAAATCTAGGGAAATCAAAAGGGTGATTTTCACTTGAAGTCGGACACCTGATAAAGATATTCACCTGAAGTCGGACACTTTCTTTTTCATCTGTTTATCTAATGATACAAGGCGGAAAAAAAGATTTTTTGATGGCAGAGATTATCATACTGATGTCATAATTAAAATCTATCACAATTACCCCAGGGTTGTACATTTATTATGCTCTTTAAAGAGGGTTGACCACTGGCTATCAGGGACCACATTTCATAGGTCCGAAAAGTTTATCTGAATCATTGATTTATCAATACTTTTGTGTTATGAGGTATATAAAACAATGATAATGTGGATAACACATAACACAAAATACCTATTTTATTAGAATAGCATCATTTCGATATGATAACTGATTAATAGCCAGTCTAACATTACAGATCAGGACAATTCTCTATATAGACCTATTGTAATTCGTAGCATGAGGTGACCATCATGTCCTTACGTGTTAATTTATCATAGGATGGCTATCTGTGCTATATATCCTATTTCTATTGAGTTTTCAATAACATATTGCTCAGATTTTAATTTTTTCATAGAGATATGCCTAGAAACTAGTGTCCGACTTATAGTGAAATTGGTGTCAGACTTTGGGTGAAATTACATGGTCACTGTCAATTGGCTATGAATAGCATTCCTCTATACATGTGACAATTTTTTTTCTGACTATTAATTTCGCAAAATGTAGGGCTTTCATCTGATGCATACATATATTTGATATATGTAAGCACATACCTACAATAGTGAAATATGTAAAACTATTTTTTCATTTGCTCCCATAATTCTGGTATTAAAAAAACAAAATATGCCCCAACTTTAGCACACTGGAAACCACACAGGAACCTATGTCACACATATACGGTCATAAAATTTCTCAAGATAAACATGCAAACTTTCATTCTAAACTGAAGTTTCTGTCTGGTTTCATATCTTGAATCATGAATTCTGAGGTCAAAAGTGTCCGACTTAGGGTGTGCGTCCGTCATTGGGTGAATCTACCCTATTAGGGTAGATTCACCATGAGTCGGACACATACCCTGAGACGGACAGGGAAATTTGAGGTTGTTCATGTATAATACGACTTCTAGTGTATGTGTTTTAGAAAGAATACCATTCAAACTTTACCATAATTCCCAAATAAAGAGCCCAAAATGCTTGACTAACCAAACATTCAAGTGTCCGTCTCGAGGTATGTGTCCGACTCCAGGTGAATCTACCCTATTTCCTCCAGTATTAAAGGTGCACATGATAATTTATTATACCTAGCATATGAAATTGCTATTCCTACAACATAGAGGTGCCGGACTAGCTACGTGTGTGATACACACCTCTGTATTGCGACGTGTGCGATACGGCGTGCGATACGGACCCCCAAACTCGTCGTCGTACATCTAGTTGTATCTTTACTCGTTCATTTTTATGTTAGTATGCTTTGCAGAAATGTGCTATATTGTTTAATACATACCCACAGTGTTCATCTGAGAGGTCCAGGTCGTTGTCTGGCAGTGAGTCCTCCCAGTCAAGTATTGTGTCTCTCAAATAGCCCCTAAACACACAAAAGTAGGATTATCAATGGAGTGGTCATTTTAGCAGCTGTGGGAGGGGGATTTTCATGTATGGACGCAGACATCTTGCAACTCCAGAGGGATCCGAATTATTTGGCCTTTATCTTTTGAACTATAGCGGAGTTTTTTTTTCGGCTGAAAAGGGGTGTTTTATTTCATTGTATGAAGCCAGGTAGCCATGAAACTTCTATTCCTATTTTGTCATCACCAATCGTTTTGTTTAACTAAGCGGGTTTCTTACCTACACTTCCTACCACCGGGCTTGGTGTACTCGCACTTGTTTCCCGTCAGTTTTAGTGCCATTGTAGGGACGGAGTTTTCACGGATGTACTGAAATGTAGCAAGACAGTTGTCATAATTACTATGATTTTTCATAAGTAAAATTATAATCTGGGCCACAGATTTCTGAAACTGCACACCCGGGTGGTATGTACCTGAAAATGTTAGTGTCTACCTAAATTGAGGATAATTCAGTGATGTGAATCAAAGCGTTTTTCTGCTTAATGCACTAGTAGCATGCGCTATCATAAAATCTCACGTAGAAGACAAACCCTCGTATAAGCCGCACCCCTAAGTTGGGTAAATCCTATAAGCCGAATCTGGGTTCGGATTATAGCTACTCTAGTACTGTAGTATCCTGCCAAAAACCTTTGTTTAGGCCACTTAAAATTGATTATCAGCTTTGCGGACAGCGCCCGCATCCTCTAAAAAGGGCCGCATGGGTGTTTTTTTCATCTTTTGAGAAAAAAAGGCCTAAAATGGCCGCATCTAAAACAATTCCTAAGACAAGTTGTAAAATGATCAATATCTCCGCTGATAATAAGGGTAGAAACCTAATTTAAAAGGGGTTTTAGACCTAATTTCGAGTGGCAAACCATCAATTTTCTAGAAAAAAATAAAAAGGCCTTCATGCCCCTCCAGATAAAAGTGTAACAAACAAAAATTAAAAAGCGCCCTCCCGCAACCATTTTTACTAAAGAAGTGTCCGCAAAGCTGATAATTGATTTAAAGTGGCCTTAAGCCGCACCCTATGTGGGCATGTTTTGTAAAGCTGGTTCTGATTTGCATATAAGCCACGTACGCGAGAATCTACGGTACTGCTGGTGATGGTCACTGCGGACACGCATCTCTTGTGCTAGGGACTTCTGGTTAAACAAAATAAAATCATGGATAGATATCGTAAACCAACCTGTGTGCCGCACTTGTCGCACTGCTCCACGAACATGTCGCCGTGCAGCTCGGCCAGCCGGTCACGTGGGTACCCCGACCGGAGGTGCAGCCCGTCAACGTTCTGACTGATGAGGAACTGCAGCTTACCTGGGGACAAAGAGGCAGGTAGATTGATTGATTGATTTGTTCAATGTCCAGACTTACATAGTACCCTACTGGACTGCCTGAAGTTAGTGAGGAGTCATCCACAAATAGCGGTAGTCTGCCTCGCAGTCGGACACATTTTTAAATGCTGCTTGCCCTATGAGATGAGTGATTGAATCTATGAGGTGAGGGAGAACACTGCTACTGGTGCATAGCAAGTGTTCTTTTAACTTTTATCTGCCTGATCCTACATATTTGGGCTAGTAGCATAGTCGGCAGGGCCAGGCAAACCACAGCCTTTGATATCTCAGACGTGATTCATTGAGGAAAGGTTACAAGGCAGACCACCGGTGTGAAGGCTGAATGTGGTTTGATGTGAGTGTAGAACATTGGCCAGCAGTTAGGATTATAGAAGATCTCTATATATACGCTACAGACCTTGAATCTTTAACATCATACCGACCATTTGGGAATGTGTAAATACCTTAGGGTCAGCATGATGATGCATAAAAGCAGCACCGGCGAGTCAATCGCCAGGCCTGTACTCATGCAACATGGCGACAACAGGCATAATGCGTCCCTTTATGCTCCCTCTAACCTAAATTACCAGGTAGGATGTGTACTTTTTTTTTTAAATTTAATTAGAGAAGGTATCTTGTAATAATATAAATTCATCGTTATTGTAAAACTTATGTTGAACAAGCCACTCAAAGTGCAATCTCACCTGCTCTTTCAAGTGCAACCAGCGCCATATGGGTTGGCGAGGGGACGGCACCCTCGAATGTTATGTTGATTTTAGGAGTTTCCCCTTTTTCCTCCATCGTCCAAACCCCTGTGGTATTATAGGAGTATGAAAATTCTAAATACTGAGTCGAGATTCAAAACCAATTCATACTAGTAAACAATGTACCGGGTAATAGATCTACAGGTAAAAACAGAAATGCAGATCAGAGTTAGATGAGAACACTCAGATTTTCTCCCATTATCAATTGATTTTACAAGGAAACTAGCGAAAATGGACAGCTGGTTCATCAGGTTATGAAAAAGGGAGAGACTATTAGATTGTGTACAGCTCACTTTTCTGTTTTAGTCCCTTTATTAAAGGCGCAATGAGCTGAGGACCTACCCCTGCCGAGTATTGTACGCAAATGACGTTGTGGGTTCAGTGCGCCTTTAAAGATCGGTCAATCGACATCCACAAAATTTATTAAATATTACAGATTTAGGCAATCTCTCAGCTCACCAGTTGGACCACGGAAGTCAGGGATACCGCATGATGTGCTGATACCGGCCCCTGTGATGACCACCATGTGTCGTGAAGCACGAATCATCTCTGCCAGCTGGCGGGTTTTCTCGGCGACAACATCAGACGGGTCGAACACTTCCTTCATGCCACATTTTCCTTTGTGTGCAAAAGGTGACAATCCACTGGCATAATTTACAGACATCCTGTCGGAAAGTGGGGAAAAAAACACGATTACTGTATGTGGCAGTTATTAAATTCAGCACAAGATTATGCTTTATCGGATTACGGTGAATTTCCATGTTATACGCAAACTGAACCTTAGGCGTGGGGTTTACACAATTGGAAAGTTGGGGGTGCGGGTTTTACAAGGGTTTACAGGTAGTAATAAATTACTCGTCCCTTACGACTACAATATAAGATAATATTACCGATATAGATTTATCGGGTAGACGAGTCTGGGAAGTGGGTCTACACATTTTCCAGCCCCCCCCCCCTCCATACCCAATTTGTACTTTTCATGAGCTGTTTAGCCTTCCGGTACTTGCCCATTATTTTAAGCTCTAGGCCTACTAAGACTAACCGCTAAGCTAAAAGAAACGCATTGGCGCAGGTTCTGTAATCCCTTAAAATTCTTACTGTCCCCAGATAGGGACCAGATTCATAATTTTTACAGGTATTCCACAGGAACTTAAGTCTCAGTTCCAGCATTCAACTTCAAGATTCAAGATTGGCTTTATTGACAAATGAGAGGTACCGGTAGGGCCTACAGCTTTTAGGCCTTACCGTTACAGTGTACAGGCTACATGCAGTGTACAGGCTAAACCGGGGGTCTCGATGGTCTTAGATTTCCAATCATGTCGCATGTCACTAAGGCTCATAATGCCCATGTCGCCATGTCGATTTTAGGGGTCGACCCCCATTACTAGGCATTAGGCTAAACCGTTAGTATCAGCATTGACATAGAGTCATAGTTGAACGGGCTCAAAACAAGTGATCGCTTGGAGGCTGAAGCCTGATAGCATTTAGTCCCCAATACGTTGGCAAATTTACATCGGGCCAACGTTGGCATAAGGTTGGCAAGACATTGGCATTACGTTGTCAAATGGTAGGCTTGCCAACGTAGGGCCAATGTTGGCCCTACGTTGGGCCGACAAAAAGCCAACATAGGGCCTACATCGCTCCGATGGGCAGCCAACGTTGGCCCAACATGACGCCAACCTGAAATGCCAACATCTTGCCTATGTTGGCCCAACGTTGGGCCGATCTCTTTGTGCTACCTGGGAGGTGCTCCCGGGGTAGGTGCTCTACCCGGTGCTCTACACACGCAGTTAGTAGAGTCTCTATGTGACTACAATGTAGTCTACATTCAACTAGACTCTACATTGCCATTGGCACTACAGTGACAGTGTCAGAGTGTAGTTTGCGGTGTCTTTGTGTCAATATGCCTACCTGAAGACATGCAACCGAGGAACAAATTGTGCACAACTGTACTTACAAGATTTAGAGTGTATTTCCAAACACAGAGCATAAGAAACAGTTATCTACACACAGTTCGTGATGCTACTCACTTGTTTTGTTTGTGCCGGCAATGTCGTAAATTGGGAGCTGGCGAGTTTTACGACAGCTCTAGCAGTCTAGCTGTTTCCACTATTTGCCTCTAGATGGCGTCCCCTGTTCCCGCCACATTTTCAGCATCTCGACTCATCTCGACCCTCACCCAGATTTGGTAAATATTGTTGCCCTTTATTGAAAACTGTGCCATTCAAAAAGTAGACCTACATAATGTATCTCGTGTATTTTGATATCGTAATATATATGGAAATATAAATCAGAAACAGAGCCGGGTGAGGGGAGAGCTAGGTCCTACCTGCTTAGGCCACCTCAATTTGATATTTTGGATTATGGGCTTCTACAGCAAATATTTGAGGGGCCGGGGGAAAGAAGCTTCTCTACAGGTGGAGCAGAGTTCCAAAAATTCCCAGGGGGCAGGGGCGAAAAAGAGAAAAGCATGGAAAATCCCACTTCTGGGCTATCAAATGAAGATATATATTGCACAAGATCCCCAATTTGTAAGGCATATAGTGTTGAGTTTTTGCTGGTCAGCATATACGGTACCTCTTTTTTTGGTCAAGTTCTCAAAAAATCCCAGGGGGCAAGGTGTTTTTTTTTTTTGCAAACTGCCAAAAATCCCATCGGCGGATCCTTATTTCAAGCAGATATAAATAAGTCCTACTCAATTGAATCCTATTCAGATCCATCTCTTAGTCTTCTCAATAATTGTAGGAGTCTAGATAATTCAAGTGGGTCGTTGTTAGGCTTCAGATATGGTAGGGAGTCTTAGGCATGAGGGAGAAGTCCCACCCCTGGATATGCAATTCCATAAACTTATATAGCAACAAGACATTTGTTTTATATTTTGTTCATTTTCCTAGTTTTTTTTCAGTTTTTATTATTATATTACTTGTCAAACACGTGCAGCCATACCAATCCATGGTCGTTGCTTATAACCAGTAACTTCTTTTTTAATATGTTATATGTATATATTGCAAGAGGGGTGGTATGACGTTTATCATCACTTTGGTCCATTCGGGTTCTATTCATTAAATAATGCAGCATACTGAACTGAGTGTCAAGTTACGAGAAATGGAAACGCGAAACATGACAAGAAATGCTGTAGTTTTTAACACAAATCCTGGCAGCCCGTGAAGCCGGTTTACCCAAATAAAGAGGAGGCGGTCGCGTCTAAACACCAGCATAGTAAAGACTAGCTTGCACATTCGACTCTCACTGTCGATACTATTTAAAGTTGTACAAAAGAGCTGGCGTTTTTCTGCCAACCATCTTCCCTTCCCTCTTCATCAATCATGGAAGTCTGAAGACGAGCAAGGCGAGTCTCCTAGATTCACGGAGACCAACCCTACCAATTGTGAAAATATTACCACTATCCTTCACGTAAAATAGAATATAATTTTTTTGGTTTCAGGAATAGACAGTTATGTCGACAAAATTTAAACATGATTTCCGAAGTTTGAAATGGTTCAGATAAACAGGCTTCAGCGGTACATACAACATGAAGGGAACTGAGGCGGGAATAAATCACCAATGAAGTAATTCGACAAGTTCCTCCCGTTAACTCGCGTGCGGCTTGCGCTCCAACTTAGTAGTAGCCAGCACATTTTGGTGGTTCACAAAGATAGTCAAGTTAAGGTATGAGTATGTAATACGTTTTAATGTAATGTGTTGAATGTGTCTGATGAATAAAGGAAATCTCTGCAACCCATAGTCTCCCCCAGGTACTGCACATCCTGCCCTCAATACCGACAATAATTCTATCCCCCCTCCCTCCCAAACTTTCCCTTTTCTTTTTTTCACTCCTCCTTTTTTTAAGACTCATTAAGCAAACTGGTAGCTTATAGCTTGCGATCTTTGCTGTTACTTCTTTTCACATATACTATAAACCTTGAAAATCAATTCTCCAAGTGATGTAGTAGTCTTTTTTTTTTTGTGTGTACGGTTACATTCTTGCAGAGGGGCACCACTGTTTAGCGTGCTTCCTCAGGAAAGGTAAAGAACTGTACATTTTAAATTAAGTGTCTGTCTGTAGTAGTAAAAGGGACATGCGCCACTGCCGTGCATTACTGTAGCGCGCGTCTAGTGTCCGTTAAGTCCGGGTCCACACTCCGTCCATTTTGATCCCGTCGTGGCAGCCACCTTTACTCAGGTTGCCCTTCGGTCTTGTTTCTTTATCACATGTTCTTCACAAAGAATACAGAGTACTATAATAATAATCTGTAGTTGGGGGGTTCTCTTTGACTTGTGCATGTCGCATATATTTTGGGAGAACAATCTTTGAGCCAAAATTATGCCATTGTTCTTGACACGTTTTTTGAACACAGATACACAAATTACAAAAGTAGAAGTCTGTCCTGTCTTCTGGAAAATATGCAATTCTGTGCCTGTCTCCCGAGGAAACAAACATAATAATTTAACTATATTCCTACATAATATTTGTATTTCTAACCAATGAAACCATTTGGAGACCCGTTCAGCTCTTTTCGTTCATATGTACAACAGGCCGATACAAAAAGAACTGGTCGCATTGGTTATTTTTTTCCTTATTTGAGGAATGATAGTAGAGTTTTTATCTGCGAGCATTGCTGAGTGATGTTAGACATTCAATCCTCCCAAGCTCTGATGTGCAGCAGACAGAGATGCGTTTCACAACTGCCAGAGAGAAGTCTCCTTTTGTCAACTCAAACCGGAATCACAGTTGAAAAACCACTTAAAAATTACACCTGTGCTACAGTTACATCGTTGACAAGTTTGTCGTAGAAGTTTCTCCGTTGGTTGGCATCCATGTGTTCTTTCTCTTACAGTGACATCATCATCCATGTCATTCATCTGTTCCGCAGAATTGCATACTTTCATGTTTTTTGTTTTTAGTCGTCCCCGCAAAGCACCGTAGAGTGCGCTTAGATTAGCGCCGTTGGCCGAAGCCTCCCCGGTCACTGCCGCCTCCACGACCTGGTCTGTCGCCCGAGCGCTCACGTCTGTCGTCTGAGCGATCAGAGCGGGGGCCTCCAGGACCTCCGCGACCTCCCCTGGGGCCTCCACGACCGGGACCTCCGCTGCCGCCGCGCCCACCCCCGCGGGTGCCACTGCCGGGCCGCATGCTCTCCCCACGCTGCTTCTTCTCCTCCACGTTCAAACGGTGCCCTGTGGACAACAGGAACCCCTGAAACAAAACACGCATTCATTAAAATAAGGCCAGCAATATAGAAACTCCCCAAAATAAACTTCATAAAGATAACCTCCCTGACCAAAAACATTTCTGACCATATCTTATGTCTGTGGTAATTAAAGTGTGGGTACTTTCCATTCAATCAATTTTAATCTATGTACTTTCCCAGACTTGCATCAACCTTTCACAAGATGCCCCGACTTTCAATAACTCTCCCAGACCACTTTTGTGACCCTTCCCCAACCCGTGAGAAGCCTGATAATGTCATTATTAACAGCTGAGGCGTGTTCCCTCAAACAGTCAGAAATTCTCCGAATACCACGCTTCTAATCGTCGACAAAGTTTGTTACTTACGTTCTTGTTGCTCAACACGCTCTGTACAGTTTTGTCCTCTTCAAATACAACAAATCCGTAGTTCTGCAAAAAGATTATGAACAGAAGTTAGTTTAATCCGTTATTATTGCTGCGTCTCTTACTACCCACTTACTGGAAATTTTAATTGTCACTTTAAAAAAAATTCATATTGTATTCATGTTTTTTTATTTTTTAAGAATGATCTGTCAGACCAAGCGCTAACCTGGTCTCCCGGCTTCAGCCCGCAACTCAAACATACATTTATTTACTGCATCATGAACCAGAAAGCTCTCAAGACCTTCCCCTATCTTTTATACATTATTCGTCAAGATATTATGTTTACATCAAGTAAAAAGTACTTACAGGAACGGTCGT
Source organism: Harmothoe impar (assembly GCA_947462335.1). Lineage (NCBI taxonomy): Eukaryota > Metazoa > Annelida > Polychaeta > Phyllodocida > Polynoidae > Harmothoe > Harmothoe impar. The sequence goes on from OX381709.1 coordinate 17,567,513, forward strand.
GCTGCCGGCTTTCTTGTTAATCCGTACGTCAACCACCTTTCCAAATTCTGAAATGAATAGAGAACGTTAAGTCTTAATTCAAATATATAATATCTGATAAATCCCCGTGCATATTTTGGTGTTCTAATATCAGGAAGGGATAAAGGTTCTTGCTCAGAAACTAAAGCATCAACAACCAAATGAAGTGGCTTAATGACAGCGGCAACCGTCACCAGCTCCAGCGTCAGACGCAAATTACAACATCACAGCAAGAGCAAAACACGATAATTATGCTTTCTTTTCATGAACTCAATCGTACTGCATGCCCAGCAGTTAATCCATTAGGGAAGTATGGCAATATTATACGACGAATTCGAATGGGATAATTTTCATTACTAATCATATACGCATCCCAATGGTATTTTCTTCAATCCAAGTGTGAGAATTTATCTTTCACATTTAATTCTTAAACTTTTAGTTGGGAACTGATATAATATATTTCATAACTTTGCTCAGTAATTGTGTTATCAACAACCAAATGAAGTGGCTTAATGACAGCGGCAACCGTCACCAGCTTCAACGTCAGACGCAAATTACAACATCACGGCAAAGTTAGCACAAAGGTTTCTGACGCTAGGACTGGGGGTCCTTGTATATTCCCAAAATGTAAGTCCAGCTTATATGCCTGGTTTTACGATAGCCAGTTGGGCACTTACGATCAAAGTAGTTCTTGAGGTCTGTCTCGGAGAAGTGATGGGGCATGTTTCCTACAAAGACTTGGTGGCTGTCGGGGTGTCGGGGGCGCCGGCTGTCCTCTCCGTCTCCGGGTTGACGGCTGCCGTCACGGGGCTCGCGGGAACCACGTTCACGGGGAGGTCTGTAAAGGTAAAGTTAGACTTGTATAAATCATGAACCTTGTTGCAATAATTTTCAGTGTCCTTTTTGCCTGTGCGCAGCTTTACTCTCAATAAAACCTTAACCAGCAATGCAAACCCTGTATATACTACTCTGGTACTCTAACAGGGTTCCAGCAAAATTTCAAAGTTTCATGACTTTCACCCCCCCCCCCCCCCCGCCAATAAAATTGCTATCACTTCTTCCAACTAGCATCAAAATAGCATAAGATATCACGAGTTTTCGTGACCACTTTATTACCCATGACGTATCATGATCTGTGGGGGCCCTGTCTACCAATTTCAGTATTCAGTTAAAATGGGCCCAGCATGCTTGTTTATAAGGAATATTGTGAGCGTCGTATGATAAGCTGACATGCAGTGATCTTTTCCTTCCTGAGGGAATGCTATACATTACAAGCAATTTTAACGGTTACTGTCCATTCACCGATAAAAATGTTCAAACTTAGCCCAATAAGTATGACATCACCTGATCACTCCTTAACAATTTCTTCAATTTCTTCCAAAGCTAAAAGCCCTTAGGACTTCCGATTTTGGGATGATTTGTACACTATTCATGAGGAACTTAACTATGACCACAACTCCGATACTTAAATTCTTGAAATGTGATTCCACTTAGCCTCAACACTGCATTTGATAAAAAGAAGCTCTTGACATTCAATTCTCCCAAGCTCGGAATTGTGCGAAATTCAATTTACAAGCGCATGCCATGTTTGTCGTAAAGCGTGTCTCATCCACCTAACTCGCTAGACCAAAGTAACCGTCTCTCCAGTGGTTATTAATATTCCAGTTTAGTATTCTATTTTCGTATTCCATAATTCACCGCCAAGTGAAATAGGGAAATGGAAAGCTTAGTGTAAGTTATGTAACATGCACAAGAGCTAAATGCCCTGACTGATGTCCTCACTAGTACTGACAATACACAACTGAAGAATGTGTATTTCTAGAAAGTCTTGCAACGACGCAGGTCAACAAGAAGACTGTCCCTTACAAGTTTCCTGGCACGTTATCTTTCCTTTCCCATCCCATGCATCCTCCATTTCCAACTGTTAATACAAGCATTTGCTCCTAAATACTTTGCACCAAAACTGTAAGTTAGTCTGTAACGAGCGTAACAAGGCACTTAGCGCGTAAAACTCCTTAACCATAAGATTAGCCTCAGGCTGATCAGAATATCTTACCTCTGTGGGAGTGCGTCTTCATTTGGTCTGAAATTGTTGGCAAAATTCGTCTAAAGGACTAGGTTTTAAATAAATTGCTGCCACACGGCAAGCTGACGGATACCCTCACATATCCAACAATTATTTGTCTTTTGTTATATTCATTCATAGCTTTCCTATACACACAACTTAAGATAATGTGACATAATGATTTTCCAAATACACTGAAAGCCGGGTTAACTTAGAAGGCCTCAATTCATCACAGCATTCTCCCCACACTGCAAGTAGTACACCAGCATTGTTTCTGCTGCTGTATTATATGTTATATTTTCTCGAAATCACCACAGGTTTTAAAATGATTTTGAAGAATTTTGTAAATTACAGCGGGGGGATGGGTTTTTAAATTTTTAGTGTGCTTTGTCAGTCGGTGAAGAACTCAAGACAACTGACCCTTCGAGGACGGCATAATGCCATAATGCATCATTACCTTGGTTGTTATAATACATAAATGCAGCCCTAGTGAGTTGCTCACCAGGGCTGTATTCAAGCATCATGCCGACCCTATGGGGTTGGAACACTCCCAAATGGTCCACATGATGCTTCAATGCAGCGAGTTACTCACCGTGGCTGCCTTGGTGTAAGTGTAATTCAATATGAGGACAAATGTCTCTTTTAAAAAAAAAGCAATATGCCTTCCTTAAAAGGTTAAATAAAATGTAGGATGAGAAGGAGCAGTACACACTGACAAATAATGGGTAGACTATAATATATAGTATATATAATGCTGCTTACCGTGGGGCTCTCTGGGGCTGGGGTCCTGAGGGGGCCGTGTTGTCGGACTGCTTGGGCTCCGGCTTCATGATGACGGGTGCCGGGGCGGGTTTGGGGGCCACCTGCACCGGTGTAGGCTGACTCTGTCCTGACGGTTTGCTCAACATGGCTGCCCAACTCACAGGGGCAGACGGGCCTGTGGGAAACAAGACACCAGTATGTCAATACTTAGCTATCAATGTTTAACGCTATTTTGACTTTAGACAGCTATGCTTATATTCAGAGAAAACACCATAATACCTAACCCCTTGAGGATAGCAGGTTTCACTAACATGTTGAATACAGTGCTAAGCAACACAGAAAGCATATCAATTTGAACTGGCATAAAATATTATCTGCATCGTCAGAAATTTGTTCATCACTGTTCGCATAGGGCAAAACTAATAAACTCTGTATTTGAAGACAGAATTTTTATTTCCCACAACTATTTTTATCACAAAAGTATGATTTTCAGCATATGGGGATATGAAATTTAAAATGTGCAAACTCAAACCTACCAGCTGGTACAACGACAGGTTCTGGTTCCGGGGTCTTCTCCACTTTTTGTTCAAATACCACTTCAGCGGGTTGTTGTTCCTCAACCTTGGGTGGTTCCTCCACAGGTTTTGGTGGTGGAGACTGCACCCGCTCATCCACATGTACAGTGCCGTTGCTGAAAGCCAAATATATAATCAATATTTAGCCTTTTTTTTAATCAATGGTTCCTAGACTAAGTCTCTAGATTTTTCGTTGTAAAACTACCGACATTTTAGCTTTTTCTGAATGGCGCTAAGTTTCCAGAATATTTGTTGTAAAACTAATGACACCAGTACGCTTGTAATGTAAGTATGGGAACCTAGATATAATACTTCGGGGAATTACTGCAGGACTTCTCGCTTTCACTTTCTGAATGAAACCGGTTTCCCACATAGTGAATTTGGAATTCTCTGATTAATAGTAACTCAAGTTATAAATTTAAGATTTCTAAAATGCAGAAAAGGCCATTCAAGTGGATTTTCTGATACGAGTTCCAGATTGCTTTCCCACATTTTCCTTGACCTGCATCTAGATTTGACAGGATTCCCCCACGATTCTACTTCCACGACTTTCCCGGACCCATGGTAAAACCCTGGTATATATATGGATTTTGTATAAAAGTGTGTAATTCAATTGAAGTGTGTGAATCAGTATGTGACAAACCTCATGGGTGGTGGCTGAGAGGGTTCTGCGAAGTATGTGGTGGTACTGACGGGCGGGCTCTGTACCGTGTCCGGGGCTGGGGCCGCTTCTACGTTGTCGTCCATGTCTGAATCTGAAACGGACCGCTCAGACTCTGAAACAACCGTGGAGGACAAGACATGAAGCACAGACAACACTCAACATGCACTGAGCAGCCACAGGCAGCAACCAAAGGAAACAAAACTCATAAAATCAGGAGTTACTCAAATAAAAGTACAATATTTACTACATAGCACATGCATTAAATGAGAAGTTCTATGTACTCAAATAAAAGGGGTTACAATATTTACTACATAGCACATGGATCAAATGAAGTTCTATATACTCAAATAAAAAGGTTTACAAGATTTACTACATAGCACATGCATCAAATGAAGAAGCTTTATAACTTTGGGTTTTCCGTCTGTGTGAGGCAAACGTCCCACCACATGGTTAATAAGATGGTAGGCAAATAAAATTACAAGCAAATAAAGACACGAAGGGTAATTTTACAGGGCCGGTCTTTTAGATCTACTGTGACTAATACTATGTGTGACTGAAACACCCAACTTAAATGTTGTTTCCGTCAAACTACAATACAAAAGTAATGATAATTATACATGCTAAAGGAATGATTATAAAAGAGCTAAAACACCTTATATCTAAGCGAATACTACCGTAAAACCTTGCCTTTAAGACAAGATTTATTTTGGGATTTGCTTTCAAAAGACAAATTTTCAGCCTTAAGCGGGGGTTGTCTTGTTAATGGCAGACTTTTTAAACATTCAATTGTAGTGAAAACGATTGTCACAGGTTTAAGTAAAAGACTTTTTTCCATAATATGGGGGGGGGGAGGGGGGGTCGTCGTCTTAAAGGAGCGGTTTTACGGTACATCAGCTAACAGATATTAAAAAAAAGACGCACCATGCTTGGACTTACCGACAGACTCTTCCTGTGGATCTGTATCATCGTCATTGTCATGGAACACCTCGTCTTGATACCGGAAGATATCGTTGTGGACATAGTACTGCTTTGGCGCTTGGGGAACCAGCACAAACGTTTGCATGAAGCGACGCATGGGCTGTCCCGCGTTGGACAACTCACCGGTTACCTGGGGGAGGGGAAGGATCTTGCAAGTTGAGCGATACATGTGTGATGGCAACTTTTTTTTTGTATACAAATCGATTTTTAACCGACCATAAATTTTCAAGGGGAAACAGTTGTTTGTAGAAAAGTCAGAACCCCAGTGTATAGCGTTACATATAAGATTTGTCCAAAGTCTAAGTGTGGCTAATATGAGGGTTTTCGCTTGTATAGTATGGTATTGTAATAAGTGGCAATTTCAGACATCATAACAAGGTAGCTCTGGCCAGTAAGAAGTGCTCACACCTCGTTTGTTTAATGCAATTTCAACCGTGAGACTTATAGGACTGCCCAAAGTCTATGTGTCGCTTATACAAGGGTTAGGATTTTATATGCGCGAATGTATTTAGGTATGCCAACTCACCTGAACAACAACGGCCTCGCCCACCGTAGCCTGACTGTCTACTTGGCGGATCTTTGCGTGACATTCTTTGAAGTTCAAGGAACAGATCTTCTTGTGGATTTCCTGTTGGCCAAGTACAATCTTCAATTAAATGGAAATTAATGTAATTTGTGTTCAATTGGACATTGGGTATTTGCAGCAATCAACTTTCAGACACGAGTCTACTGGATACACTCGGCAATAAATCAATAATCAATTTTGCATCTAGTTCTCTGAGGGAGGTGAGTTTTTAATTGGTGATTTCACTTAGGTTTGTTTCTGTGCACAGGGCTTAGTTATTTTGTGTCATGGGCACTAGATAGTGTTTTTCAAGCCCCGATTTGGACATTAGTAATGTTTCTTTTTGTAACTATTGTTTAAACTCAGTTAAATATCAAGTACTTACTCCTTGTCCCATAGCAGGGGGCTGCTCCTCTCCAGGCTTCTCCACGCCTCCGTGAACAAAGCTAGAGTTGTGGCTGTAGAACCTGTTAAAGATCAATGTTTAAAGAACTTCATTATCACACATCAACCAGGATGCAATGAAAATTGTCTGACTGCATTTGATTTCACTTCTTTGGGTAGACTATTATAGATATGTACCGTAATGTCTCGCGTATAACCCTCGGGTCTAACAAGAATGGAAACCCTGATGCGGGTTATAGAGGTCTACAAGGTTTGGGGTGCGGGTTAAGCAAGGGGTCTGACTGTTGGTAGTTTATTGTTCGATTGACCCATGCTAGGGAATCAGGATTGCGATTTGCTTAGGTTAATCTTTTCACAGGTAATAGTACCCAGCTATAGATCGAATTCATAAGATGACAGATGAGCAGAAGACAGATATCCCACTCCTACACATTTACCGACGCAAGGGTTCTTTAATCTCCCAAGCAACAGAGACATGGCATGAGGGATAGGACTGACACTGTTTCCACAGTAGGGACCTATATGGGCAGCATCCCGGATTGCACCCTCCAGATACCCTCCTTCCCCCATCAATCAAGCGAATCAGAACCACATTACGGATTGAAGGTGGGTTTTTGGAAGTACTTAAGTAACCATTATTAGACCCCAGGCGCGGGTTAAAGAATTTCCTCAAAGTCTAGTCAGTGTGTCACAGGTTATATGTGAGACTTTATGGTACAACATATTTCTGTCATATTTAAGTTACCACTTTACTGTATTAAGATTCCCCATGAAAGATATTATCACTCAAGTTGATCGATTATCCAGGTGGTTACAAACGATAAACACTCAGAGATACCAATGCTTGGTCGACAAAAAGTGGGTATTCTTTAGATCGTGGCCAATTTTTCAGTAGGAAACTAACATATCTGATACTGCAATTCCAGCAAAAAAAAGGAGGAATTCCTGCAAAACTAGGAAATGTAGCATCTCTGATACTTACCTATGGAGGTGCAGGGGCGCCTCGTTGAGGACAGTATAATACTGTCGCACAAACTCTCGCCCAACACATTGTGGGCTGGGGGTTTGCTCCATTAATTGGTGCGATTGTTCCATGACCATGACGTGATTTCTTACCACTTGGGGTATCTGAAAAGACAAAATTCATATTATTTTACACATGTTAGACTATATTGCTGTCTTGCCTACAGACTACTCTAGATGTATTACACATAATATTAGCATTTCCATCCCGAAACTGGAATGATATTGAGAGGGCCACTGAGGCTGAGCCAAATATTATTCTGAAAGCAACCAAAGGTCCAAACTACAATTGTATATTGATATTTGTCAGTAGTTTGACTTGTAAAGCATCAAGCTGACTATATCGATATCTTTCAATACCGGTAGGTTAAGAGTCAGTTCACTCCACATGCGAGTTGATACAAAAATGATGGGGTGGTGGTTTTGTTGGTTAAAAGTAATCCAAGATACCCGGTAATTGAAGATGTATTATTGGTCAATAGAAAGACAGTTCAACTTGCCATGTGCATGAAGTACCAGCATGTCAAGACTGCTATTAAGCACTACAAATCCACACTATCATAGCCTTGTGCAAATGAGCATGTCTACTCTACTACTAACGGTACTGGTGGGACTATACTGCAACATTTAGGATTAAACACCTCCATGTGACCTTTCTGGGAACTCTGATGTACCCGGCAACTGTTTTTCCCTGATGTACCCGGCAACTGTGTTTCTCCTGGCTCTATTTCTCCAGAGATCAGTGGACCCAAACGTGCACAAGGGGATTAGCCTATATACCGGTAATATGATGTGTAATGCACCGATATCAGCTAGGCTATATCAATGTACATGTCATGTGTACTCATAGCTTGGCTAGATCTCTACATGTGTATTCAGTAAGCAGACATGTGTATTCAGAAATGTATTAGGCATGACGTACGTCTTTGTGCTAGGTTGTAGTCCAGTTACAATTACACACATTAAGAGTCTGGTGCATTCCACATTGGCCAGTCACTGACACATGTGCCGGGTACTGACAGAACCCATGGGAGTGTACCCGATTACCCTGAAACCCCATTTGTGAGATCATCTAAAGAGGTTTAGACTTGGATCTATATTTTTCAGGGAAATCCTGAGCAGTTAGATCACTGCATAATGTGCCTAGTCAGCAATGTGAATTGTATTGGAGGACCCCCCCCCCCCTTTCCTGTTCTGTCTCAGACTCAGTGTCCTCAACATCAACCCCATTTTTCAGTACAAAGGGATCCTGTGTGATCTTGGAAAGCCGGAAGTCAACAGGTTCCCAGACTGTCGACCCTGTCCCCCATCCTTCATCACCTACTCTAGCCTCAGATTAAATATTTCCAGAATATTCTAAAATGGAAGAGCTTAGCAACAATACAACGAGAAACCCATTGAGTAAAAGACAGGTTACGATAACTGGATCAGAATTCAATTGACATCGGAAGATGGGAGCCGGCAACAAATCACAGCCACCGTCAACCTCCACTGTTACGTCTAGATAACCAATAAAATAATGAATTGAGATCACAAAGAGTAGGCTCATGACCTATCGGGAAAGCACACTCATCTCTTGGCCTTGTGGAAAGAGTCCTTGGCTGTAATTTCTCGATTCATTTGAGAGAAAGGGGCACGACTTCCCGATTGGGGTCAAAGACATCAACAATGAAACACGCTTCGAGACGACGGCCCTCGAGTCCAGACTTGCCGAATGAAAATGAACAAATCGGCGATTCTTGCAAGCATTTATCCGAATGCTAACGAAACCACAGGTCGATCTCGAGTAAATCAGTCATTGCATCTTACCAACAGTCATTTAGATGACGAATAAATGAATTCTACATGAAACATTTCGACCGACTGAATCACGGAAGGCTGCTTTCTCTTCTCCCAACCTGACTGAACCGATCGATAGGCGAGCCGGCCATGCTTTCAGGGAAAATCGGGAAAATACGCGGTATTACGATATATACATACACAAAACTTACCGCAAAATGAACTTGGTGGACTCCGGCGTAAACAGACACTAGTAAGACATTAGAATGTTGAAATTGAGTGAGCTATGATGGATAAAACTTCAGAATTTGTCGGCTGCCAGTTTGGGCACAGCACATGCACGTTGCGCAGTAGTGGTCCAGTTTCGTCGTAGTTTACGCAGCCTCTCGTGAAAGCCAAAATGTGAACCCCGAGGAAGGAGCAACTTGACCTACTTCTTCCCAAATTGTCTATTTTCCAATTTACTTGATATGGAAAACCTTCCAATTATTGCATTTGACTTTTCAAAGGAGATAATTCTATTAGATATGATATTTGAATACACTTCAATCGTGCGAAACCACTGACTTAATTAATATTATTGTTGATATGTGGGGCTTTGCTGGGATACCCCTTAGTGACCCGAAAATAGCCGCAATAAACTTTTGGGGAAAACAAGAGATTTAATGGAAAATAGAATATCATATCTCGCAATCATGTATCCTAACACATCTTCTTTCGTTAGTTAGCATGTAAAAAGCTATCTGTTGTGACTACGATAGCTTTCACGACCCCTTTTCAGTCTGAACACTCGCCAGCCGCCCCACAGAGACGGCGGGAAACGACATCGGGGCCGTCGCGCAGACGCAGTGCTGTGGTCACCTTGGTGACGAGGGAAGCTAAGTTGTCGGTGCAGGTGCGCGAAGTAGCAGTGGTAGAGTGCGCTTTCATTTGGTTGAAGCAAGGAACCAACAAACAACATCAAAATGTGTGACACTGCTATGCACCATGAGGCTCTCCGCAAAAAGAGGTTACTTGAGAGAAAGGCAATGGCCATCCAGAAAATGGCAGAGCAGCAGGTACGTTCTTGTTTGATCTTGCTGTCGATTCATTCACAAACTGGTGTGTGCACTGTGACTGTGTAGGGACAACAGGCTAATGATAAATATTGTTCCTAAAAAATCTTGCTATACATCACTAGAGAGCTTAGATCATTACAATGTCAGAAAGCATAGCATCTTTTCTGTACTGTGAAAATTGGATTTTTGAGAGAATTTCTCCCAAAAAAAATAATGATAAAAAGTGCATTTATTTGAACTTTATGATTTTAAGAATACATACTAAGTTTCACATTACACAACCTGTTTTTGGTAGTTTTGGACAAAATCTGGACAAACCATCTAGGATACATCAACTTCAAGGTGTTTTCTTTCAGTTTCCATCACTTTCAATGTGACAGGGGTTCAGAAAATTGAGTTACCCCATGGACCAAAAATATGTTACAGTCCCATAGACTTAACATAGGATGATAAAAATGTCATATTCCACTGCTTGTTTTGGGTAGTTGCATCCAAAATTCTGACAAACCAGCTAGGATACACCAACTTCAATATGTTTTCTTTCAGAATCTGCCACCTTCAGTATGATAGGTCTTGAGATAATTGAGTTACCCCTTGGACCAAAAATGTGTTACACCATCAGTTGATTTTAAAATGAGAGCAGAAAACGCCAGTGGCGCCCTCTGTAGTGCACTGTGGTGCCTAGACTGTGAGTTGGTTTGGCTCCCATCTATTATTTGCCTCTATTGATCTATTCATATGTCAAGCCTCAGGGGATGCAGCAGCATAACTTCCTTGACGACATGATACATGCATAGCTCACAAAACAATAGGCCTAATCTACATGTATCTAAAGCTAGGATTATAGACCACCCAACTGGTAGGACACAAGAAAAAATAAATATTTGGCCTAGATCTACTGGTACTTCTCACATCATGAACAATTGAATCTGTTAATCAGACCATTGCATTACTTTATCAATATCTGTAGGCCTCAACTAGCCTGCACACATTTTACTTCGGCAAACATAAGATTTAACTATTGCCATCATATCAACTGATTTTATTGGATCTTTAGTCTCAAACATATTCATGATTGGGACAAGAACTTAGGGAGTGTTCATTTATTATTTACAGGGGGGGTGGTGAAAATTTTTCGCCCCCCCCCCCTCTTTGAACTATGGTAATGCACGGGCTTTTTTTGCTTAAAGGGGGCTTACATTTTTGCGCCCCCCCCCTCTCCCTCAGCTCGGGAGGGGTCGGAAATTTTTACCCCCCCCCCCTGTAACTAATAAATGAACACTCCCTTAGACTAGAGTGTAAAATGATATAGATATTATGTTCAGACCTATCCTCCACCCCGATTTGGCATTTGGATGTTATAACTTATGTTATATTCTAATATTGGTATGATATTGGCCCCGCCCTGCTCCCTCCTCAACCTCAAGCCATGACACAAAATTACATGCCACTCCGTATGCCACTACTAGTATTGCCAGACATGGTCACTGGTATCTAAGGGAGTGTTCATTTATTAATTACAGGGGGGGGGGGTGGTGAGATTTCGCGCGGAGGGGCGAAAAAATCTACGCCCCCCCTTCGAGAGCGCGTGCAACGTTTCGCGCCCACCTCGCCGAAATTTCCCCCCCCCCTATAACTATAGTAACGCGCGGGCTTTTTGGCTAAAAAGGGGCTTAAATTTTTATGCCCCCCCCCTCAAGAGGGGTCAGAATTTTTTACCCCCCCCCCCCCCTCAGAAGGGGTCGGAAATTTTTACCCCAAACCCACCACCCCCACCTGTAAATAATAAATGAACACTCCCTAAGTGTATTTAATACTATGAAAAGGATAGTTGAGTCGAGACGATACAAATATCTGTGGCCTGGCCCTAGGTTATTTTTTTAGGCCCTATGGCTATGATGGGTATGTAGCGGGCACGTATCGCTCGGGGAAGCCCGAGCATGCGTGGAGAGCGCATTGCCCGCCTGTTGGTAGCTCAAGTACCGTAGCAGAGCGGTGAGAAGCAGCTGGCCCTGTGGTGCAGCGGTAGCATTCTCAACTTCGGAGCGGAGGGACCGGGGTTCGATTCCCCGTGGGGCTCGACGTTTTCACTGCCTTCTACACTGGTGCACGTTTGACCAGGATCCACCGAACCTGGGTTGGGTACTTGAGCTTGTTCAGCTTCTGCTGAGTGGTCTTCGTGGCCTCCGGTCACGTCAGCAGAAGTCTGAAGGGGAGTAATGTAGCGGGCACGTATCGCTCGGGGAAGCCCGAGCGTGCGTGGAGAGCGCATTGCCCGCCTGTTGGTAGCTCAAGTACCGTAGCAGAGCGGTGAGAAGCAGCTGGCCCTGTGGTGCAGCGGTAGCATTCTCAACTTCGGAGCGGAGGGACCGGGGTTCGATTCCCCGTGGGGCTCGACGTTTTCACTGCCTTCTACAGGTATATGATGATATTGAAAATCTGTTTGCCCTGGCCCTGGTGAATTTGGGATCTCTTGTAGTTGTAGACTGTCGAGTTGGGCATATCATATGTGCTACCTTTTTTTGATAAACAGTCTATAGCCCAGGTAGATTTCCCCTTTACTTATGGCAAAGCTACTTCACAATTCAGTGCAAGAATCTCCAAAGTTGGTATGGATCCCAACCACTCCTTAATCCTATCAAGTTTAGTTACTACTAAAACCACATCTTGTGCCAGTAGGATATAAATGTTGAATCAACTTGGCCCCCGTCCCTGCGATATCCAAGTCACAATAACATAATCTCCACTCCCCACAGTCCATTAAGTAGGTTATGCAACAAGATTGTGAGATTGTGTGGGCGGCAAGTCTGTCGACTTTGCACAATGCAAGTTTTTCATATCTTGCTTTATGATCATCAGCTAGTATAATAACTGACTTCCCATGAATCTACATGTGTACTGTTTTACACTTTCAGGCTCACATATTTCTTTATCATGATGCATGAATGCAGCTTTGGCAAGTCAACCTGCCAAAGCTGCATTTTTATTGAACCTTATCCATGCAGCAATACAGATGGTATAGCACATTAAAGCAGTATGCCATCCTTGAAGGGTTAATTCAACATATTAGTTCACCATATTCCCATGGAATAAATTGCCTTTACCCTGTATAGTGTATTGTATCTTCTATTGTATCTTGTAGGGTGGAGACATAGCCTGCATGCCGAGCGGCGGTCACATGGAGACCGAACACGGCGCGGGCCTACACGCCATGCATGCCGAACAGGCCAGGTAAATACAGCCGGGTTTCCACGGGCAATGCCCTTTACTTCATCCACCAGTCATTAATACTAAAGCATGAATCTAGAACTCTAAAAGTTAAAGTTAGTACACCTCAGAGAAGCCAAGCACATTGGCAGTAACACACAAGGTGTCTTGTAGCTATTTGATTTAAATTAAATTTCAACTTGTTAATCCTTGTTAATAATTTTTTTTTAACACACAAAAAAAGTTTTTTTTTAAAGTAAAGTGCACAGTAGAAATTGTGCTTTATTAGTAAATCACTGTTAACTTTTTGCAGCAAAATGGGCCAAGAAGGCATATAAAACACACCACACATTTTAGTCCTTGATATGTCACACATGCTTTTGCAAGGCGATTGAAAATAACCGTGATCACTGCAATTTTTCCCCTGCTCAAGTGATCTCAAAACTTTGTTTGTATCTCTTTTTTAAATGTTCACAGTCCTCGTAAGAAAAATAAAAAGTATGTCAAAATGTCTTAGGTAGCTGTCTAGAATAGATCTAGCTCGTCCTCTGTAGTGCTAAGTTTCATGTACATTTTTTGTAGGAATGTTAACACTAAATACCCATCAGGACAGGCCGCACATGTAGACAGAATATACAACATCATTTACCCGGGCGGACAATAAGAACAGCGCGACATGAGGTGCGCCTAGCATATTATGACTTACCGTAGTCCTGTGTGCGCGTGAAATATGGATGCTGATCACGCTTCTTTTTTTTTGAAGAAAAGAGAAAATCAGTTCAATGAAAGGCAATTTCATTCAGTAATTTTAGATGATTTTTTTATATGGCAGCAGCAGCATTGTACTTGTTTTGAAGCAATTTCGACACTTTTGTAATTCTGTAAAAATATTATTGCATGTACCTGGTATAAAGAATTATATTTTGTTCCAAATCGTGATCAGCATCCACACCCAAAACAGCCCTCACTAATGCAGTAACTCTTGCATAAGTCATGTACAGTTCCCCCACTCTGTAATGACAAGTAGCTAGTCTTCTCTCCTTCGCCAAGAACTCCTCACATAACATAACAATATCATGAGCAAGGCACACTAAAACACTATCCGCCCTTTAAAGGGTTAGTTAAGTAGCCACAGGGTCAATAGACAAGGAATTCAAACTGGGAATGGTATGATTTCCCTTTTTGAAAAAGATGATAAAAAATAAAATATGCACAGGGTAGCTATAAAAATACTTTCAGCCAGTCTTAGAAATAAACCTGTTCTATTAAACCATTGGTGTTGGTTTATCATAGAGAGATGGAACCCTCCTGAATTTCCATTCTCTGTAGGGATAAAAATAGTGTTCATTGATATAAATGTATTCCACACAATACCAAGCTATATAATTAGATAAACCATAGATGACTAGACAGGAAATTAATTTAGAAGTCAGAACTGTTAGAGTAAATATACTTCTCTCTAACATTTCTCTACTGAAACTGGTCGCAGGCTAACTAAGCAATATTAACTCTAATACAGGGCATTAAATCAATTCATGATCAATATCCCCCTAATGTTCTATATTAACAATGCAGGGAGTTTTCATTTCTGGGAAAAAATCAAATAATAAAGGGCACTGTTTTCCTTGCAGCTATAGCCCCAATCCTTCCCCTCTGCCCCCACCCCGGTACACCCCTACCCAGGCACGCTCCCCGCACCCTGGACAGAGCCCTGTACCCCCCATGTGCACACCCCCTATACAGGAGCTGTATGGCACCTGTATCTCCCCCACCTCCATGACCAATGTGGTGCCTGGGGTTGAGTCCATCCCTAACAACATCTACACCCACATCCCTGACGATACCGATGACGTCGCGCTCTTTGATACCAGCAGCCGTGTGTTCTAACCTAACGACCGGCCTCTACTAACACCGTCCTACTACTAGAGCCCCCAGGTACCTATATAACCGAGAGCTCTCCATGCATGCATAACAACACCATCTAAAAATATACACCCACTCCTCAAAACATGGGCTTCTAGTTCACTTGGAGACCAGTTCTTTGATGGAAGTTTTCTACTATTAAACAGTCCCTCTCAAATTTTTCAAAAATTTGATATGCTGAAAGCTCACTCCTGCCTGCTTTTCTATTGCAATTTTGCATGCTTCGTACTCTATAATATTTTACACCAGGACTCGAAAAGCCAGAATAAATTACCAAGATCTAAAAAAAAATTAACGGAAAAAAAAATCCATGCCTGGCACATTAACAGCAGGTATCAATCAACTATCTCGGTGGCCATATTATTGAATCATCCACCCATAATTTTCTCTGACTAACAAGAATGAGAGGCCAGCTTATTCTATTTACTCAGCTGATCCACACTAAATCTTTCCAACCAGCACGCTTTGTGACTGCCTCAGTAGAATGCTGCTCAGAAGTATAAAAGTCAGTGTGGATCCAATGAGGTTCAGTTTCTTTTTTGGTTTCTGTATTGTAATATATTTAGTGTCTGATATGACCCACGACACTTCAGAACCATTATGTTTTGTGGACCCCTTTCAAATTCTTGTGTCATTCCCTGTTCAGAAGTTATACTGCAGTGGTAAAGGTCATGTGTGAAAACTACTTTCAAGTAGTAGACCAGTTTTTAATGCACACCAGGGGATGAATGGGTGGTATTTATGACAGAAAGCTTTAATATGATGGACTGACAGGAAGTCCTGTTCCTATGTGTCTGGAAAAATGACTTTACACGTCTTTACCAGGGTCTTTGTGCTCCTTCACTACTTTCAAAAAGGGACAAAAAGGAATGAAATCCATGGCATATGATTTATTATGACCCTGGAATAATCCCTTTATATACCAAACTAACAATGTCTCAGATGACTGCTAGCTGAGTTAGTGATTAGCCCGGTGCTTAGCCTGCAGTACACTCCGACATATAATGGGCTTTTCTGATAAGCTTCATTTGTGAGCCCACAATATAATTGGCTTCAGGCTAAGTGCAAGATGATATAATGCCCTTTTAGTCAGATAACCCTTTGTGGGCTGCATGCTGCTTTAATGTGCTATAGCAGTCTACAGGATTTTGAAAAGGGGGAGGCTATTGGAAAAATTCTCTTTTGCCAACTTTTGAGCCAAATTTTATATGAAAAAAGTGGTGCTCAAAAACGGGGGGAGGAGGGGGTGCGCAGGCCGGTTCTGGTGGTCCCTGTGGTCTGATAAAAGCCTCTCTGTGGTTGGCTTTCAGACTGACCAAGTTCCGAGTCAATGACGAGGGTTTCCAGAACCGGTACCGCGCACGCGCCGACCTCAACCCGCATGTGGACCGGATGTACGCCATAGTGTACCCTGGTGGCGACAACTCGGACTACACGGCCAACGCCGAGCGAAACGAGCGGCGTCAGAACCGTGCCGAGTCGGCCTATGATGCACGACAGAGGGTTAACGGAAGCACTGACCTCAAGGTCATGGTTGAGGTTATGCCCAGTCCTTTCCCTGAGTGATAGGGGCCAAGTTACAAACTCTGTATTAATAGCCCTCATGATATAAAGAGAGGCGATTATGGGATTATCCATCCATGGAGACTGTATTATTAGGTGGAAGTACTGCTGACCTAGCTAATCCTAAGCTGTAAGCCATGCAGGAATTCATGATTCCATGGACTTACCATATCACTGCTGAGCATGCCATAATAGCTGGCTCTGAAAAGAGACACTTCTGAAGTTCAGAATCAAGAGAGAGAATTATAATGACATACATGTGTGTAAAAATATGGACACTAAATTAGTTATATGTGAGAGTACATGTAGTGAATGGAAATATTAGTAAGTCTAGCCCAAAATGATATCTGTGATAGCACGTTTGTGTATTTGTCTGTTGGGGGAAAGCAAGTATTTATAAAAGGACCTGGTTTTTCAGTGTTTTGCTGTATGGCCTTCTAAGACAACCATACCTTATTTTGAAAATAAATATGTGTATGCATACATAATTTAGATGTTATTTCTTCCATGAATACCTTAACAGATTTCAAATTAGCACACAAAACATGACCGATGTATCAGATGGACATTTCCATAGAGAGGGGAGGGGACAGGGATTCAGCCGCCGCTCTCTTTGGTGGACATTTTTAGACGCTCTATTTAAACCCTCTGAGGACGTCATAGTAAGTTGTGATGCATGAATGCAGCACTGGTGGGTAACTTGTCAGGTGCATTCATGTATCATGCAGACCCTTTATGATTGATACACTCCTGAAGGGTAGGCATGATACACCAACACAGTGCCAATCAGTTGCTCACCGGTGCTGAATCAGTGCATCATTAACGCTTTTATACCATCCTTAAAGGGCTACTGATACATATCCCCGCACCCTTACGCTTGTATTTGCTGTTTGAAAGGAGAAGTTTTAGCTTGGGGCTTCCTATAATTCTTCTTCCCTCATTTTTTTCTACATTGCTGACTTGCTTGGCAGGGTTCGCTTTGTACCTGGCCACCAGAGAGACCAGGTGTACTCCAGCATCCACCCTGGAGAGGACCGTAGCGCTTACTATAAGTACAGCCAGCCCCAGGCAACGTGAGCCCCTATCTCAGGGAACCCTACCTACAGTCCACTCAGCTGGGGATGTCATGATGTCAGCTAGTAATCATGGATAATAATTATAGGTTCAAAAAAAGTTTGTCGTAAATTCTCGCATAGAAGCCACCGCTTGTAGGAGAGTCAGAGTCATTTTTAATTTGACCCCAAACGTGCCTATAGCTATATGCATATGGGGTGTGGCTTAAAGTTTTGTTTGTATAGGACAGAACTAAAGTAGCATAATATGTCAAACCCCAGTTGCAGCTTATAGGATCTGTCAAACGTAGGGTTTAGCTTATATGTCGGTTAGGCTGATGCGCAAGAATTTACGGTAGTGGACCTTTGCTCTAAATTCTGTTCTTACATTGGAGAGGTGAATTTAAGTCATCTTAAACTTAAAAGAAAATTGGCAAAAAAAACTAGTACTGCTACTTAAATGGAGTACAGCGTAAATAATGTTTCCCACATGGTTTGACTTTTTTCGGCTGTTTGGTTGTATTCAATACAATACTATTTCAATACAAACAGAAATGCACATGACATCATCAAGCCTTTGGACTATTAGGTTCTCTTTGTTGTGTTTACCCATTGTAACCAGTCTGGGCTACCCTCTAGAGTTCCCAAAGAGTAGACTGACAGATATCACTAACTAGTTATAGAGTGATTGTTTTTTTTGCAATTTAATACAGTTTAGATTATTAAGATTGATCCTTTCCCCTTTTCACTTGATAACATTTCCAGATAAAATTACCAACCTTTTCATAATAAATGCCCTGGTATTCTCAATCCAGACTTAGTCAGGACTAGTTAGCACATGTTTCAATCTGCACTATCTGCATGCCGTTGCAAGAATGTATTGGGAAACCCCCATTAAATGTTATCAACTTGTTTTAATGTCAGTGCAACTGATAGGCTATGTTAAACACTGATCTGACAATTGATTTAATTGAATGTATATGGATATTAAGAATAACATCTGAAAGTAAGATCTCAAATTCCATACTGAGAAATATATAAGTACATCTATTTCATGAAATGCTTTAGATTTGCACTCATATTATTATGTCAGTTATCAATTGTAACATTGTCCCCCTTTTCATTAATGTAGAATTAGATCTAATTCCACTTAATCTTAGGATACAAGCTCATGCAGAATCCTTCATACAGTGATAAGCATGTGTGCATGATTTTCACCAATAACACATGAATGGTCCCCGCATCATTTACAAACCTATAAGTGCATGTTTTTTTTCATTCGAGGGATAAGGTAAATGGATCCTATTTTTACCACATAGTATCTTTATATGTAGTCAAAAAATTGTACATTTTAGATTACATTTTAAGGAGTTCCACAACAAATAACCCTTTTATGAGATTAGGTTTTAGCAACTGCACTTTCTGGTGAATTTCAGGCCCTCTTATACCCGAGTAGACTGGCCCATCAAGCACCGACGGGTGGATAACACCCCGGCCGACCGTGTGGATGCACTAATGCATCCGCCACAGCAAAATTTTATGACAGACCCCGCTGACCTGCCTAAAAGACGTCCCCACTTCAAAGTCTAAGGCGATGAGGAGACTTCTGATTTTATAACCAAGAGACAATCCAGTAGTGTTGATTGGGTTATGTGGATATATATAGCAGTTAGTCACTCACTGCACAAAGTTTGGTCACCTAGAGTTAGTCATAGTGAATGCACAATTGGATGGAATTCATGTACAGCCAGAGATACCAAATAAATGTAGCACTAGAGTTTGTAGGATAATTGTGGCAATAGGATGCACATGGAGATGCACAAAGTTAGTATATGCACTCTAAAACTGTTATGCAAAGCTTTACACCCAATTATGTGAAGTATTCATGCAATATGAATATATATGTGTGTACTTTATTTTTGTGATGTTATGCAATCATGCCTATCACTCTATGAGGATATCATTTCCATGTCCCAATTACCTCCATCAACACCAATGTCACCCTTCTATAGGCGCGCCTTAACTCCTTAGTAATTTACCTGATTTCTGCGTTGAATACTGTGTGAGCCTTACCCTTCTGAACCTCATGATTCTTCAACAGTGATTGTATGAATGTGAAACAATACTGGAAATCTGAATATATGCATTGAGCACCAAACCTACTATCTCTGTTTTGGTTCCCATCACCAGGATGGCCGCTACTTATGGAGTCGCCTATCAGCACCAACAGTATGACCACTCACGTAACGGGCCCCAGCGTCCAGGCACCTGGAACGATGTCCAGCGACAGCTGAAGCACGAAGCCAAGGTGCTGCGTGACCATAACCTTGTCATGGGCCACCCCAGAGCCTTCAAAGATCTGTACGACCGCAACATGCTCGGTCAAGGAAACTAAATCTCACCAATTTACCCTGCCGGCCATTAGGCTTCAACCAAAAAGAAACACCATGTATACACGATTGTGATCAAATCAATATCAAGGTTTTAAATCTTGTAAGGGAAAAAAGGTTTTTGAGTGCATTATTAAATATTGGTAACTTGATTTGCAAACATTAGTCAGGGGAATGCGTTGGAGTGTAATCAAACAAGATCAAGGTTTATGTATACCATTGAAGTATATGCAGATTCAGTTTTGTGGCCTATTAGTATTATAAAACAATATATTAGTGTAACAGGTATTACACATAGTTTAGGTATAACAAACACCCAATTGCCTTGAACAACCTTATCACTTGTGATGAGATCTTGTAACAGAAATTTGTCCTTTCAAATGGCTCACAGTGTTTAGAGCTTCAAAGAATCTTCAAAAGATCCTATAGAAGAAAGTATTACACCAGTTTATGCTGATTTCCTAAATTAGGGAAAATATCACCCAACATTTATAGTAGATCTGGGCTTGATTGGTGGTTGTAGATTATGCAGAATCATGTGCTTGATTAACAAAGTAGATATGACACAAAGTATTTATTCATATACAATTCATGCAGGTATTCAGTATTATTTCTTTTTATTATATCAAAATGTATTATGGCATGATAATAACACTCTAGACCTGTGTGTATTTCATCATCATATTGGATAATATCATTGTGACCAAAATCAAAGTATTTCCATGTGCTTGAAAATGTATTACGAATCTGCAGTGTATGTCCACACTGCCTGTCTATATTTCAGTATTATTCTTGGTGTTTTTACCATTCAAAACATATACTGCTAAACTAGAATATTTTATTATTGTCTAGTTTTAGCACTATATGTGTCTGGCATATGTAGAGTGATTTTCATCTGCACCTTTTATGATTTTAACACCTTGAATGGTATTTGTTGCTGAGGTTGAATTTTACCCTTTCTTTAATAAGGTATTAAACTAATTCAATGAATCATGAATAACAAGAGCAAATATCAAATAACACTTCATACAGTATTTGGCAGATGAGTATTATTTAAATCTGTGAAAGGGCGCACCAAGACACTGACACTGCTGGAGACTGCTGAAAATCAAAGAACTTTATCACTTGCAAAAGAGAGGTCAATGGATCCTTAATTTTGGTTCACATCATGGTTTCTTTGCTAATTCACACAATTGTATTTATTTTCACCAATTATTATTGACCAGTATTATATTTGTCATTGATGCTTACTTTGTATAGTGGTGTTGGGTTTTACTTTGTTTAAATACAGAAGGTGTAAAGGCTTTATGTATATGTTTGTTGTGTTTATGGTTTCATATGGTTGATACATTGTTATACCAATTAGGTTTAAGTTCGTCAAAGCAAAACTGTGATAAGGCTAAAGCAAGCCGAACAACGTGTGTAGGGTGGTCTATGGTGGTTTGATGTGGAACTGTATTTTAATAATGTTTTGTCAATAAAATGATTTTTGTCCACAATTGATTACATAAGATGTTGATAGTGATTAACCATAATAATTTATGAGTATTTTACATTTTACACAGGCATGTATGATTAAGATGCCGCTGGAGAAAGCACGCTTTATTCACCGTGCCCTTCTGATGTCATTTACAGCGGGTATCACTTTGTATATGCCAGTTTGTGTTTATGGTATATTTTATTGTTCAGTGCGAGCATATACTGCAAAATCAAATACATATGCACATGTAGCCACATATCTTATTACATTGTAACACGAATTAAAACTAAGGCTTCTGTGTATCTCTTTGAAATAAAACTTTCATCTAAACTTAAGCAGCCTGATGTTTTCTATACTTAGCCGACTTTCACAATTGTAGACTTAGTAATCCAAAGGCAGACACAATGTATACCTCGACAAAAATAACGTACTGACATGGCCTTTCTGCATATAATGCCTCTTCATGTAGTGAGAAGGATTTATACATGGGGATGGGCATGAAAATGGCATAGATTGCAGTCTTTTACAGCCTTATTTGGGTTTCCAAAGAGCAGTAATGCATGTGAAAGTTTTACTGACTGAAGGATAAAATTGCATATTGACATTTCCTTAGATCTTATTGAGATATCCTATATTTGATGATTCTTCTCACTAGATGGAGTCATATTTAATATACATGTTTGCAATATGCTTTTGGCCATCGGACCTGGCGGCTCCAAGTATGTATACAAAATGTACTATATAATAGGTTATAATCAAGATTATATCCTTTAAGGTCCATTATAACCACAATAAGCAATACATAATGGATGTACGGCTAAGGACTATCATTAGGGTTGTTGCCATTGTAGTTATGATGGATCTTGAAGGATACAATCCTGGTTGTAGCCGTTTGCATAGTATATATAGTTATGTATAGCTGGAGCCGCCAGGTCCGATGGCTAGTAGCCTCTGCTACATGTTTCACCGTCCATTGTCACCTACCTACAGTAGTATTGAGCCAACCAATGGCCTCAATTATAGTTCCACCTCCTCTCCACAGGTAGGGCCAGTGTATGGATCTCATTGACTGAACCAATACTCTGACCAAACACATAATTTGCTGTTCTAACAGTTGACACAGTACTGCATAGCATACCAATGCATTATGCCCTTTGTTGGCATCATGTGTAAATGCAGTCCTGGTGAGACTGCTTGCCAGGGATGCATTCATGCATCATGTTGACCCTTCATGATGCGTGAAGCAGGTAGACTTTCCAGGGCTGCATTCATGCACCATGACGATAAAGGGCTTAGTGCATTAAAGGAGCAATGTCACCACTCAAGTGTCACCACAAGATATACAACAGTTCTAGAAATGTGACTGGTACACGCTTGGTGATTATGCCATTGCAGCCCTTAAAAGGGTTAAGAAGGCATGACAATACAACATATATCCACTAATCCTCACTGTCACCACTACTCTGATTGAACAGATCTGATAATTAGAGCTAGATTGCTCAGCTGGAAGGCTGACCTCATGAGAGCATACAGACAGCTCAGGACAGATCCTATGGATTACCCACTATCTGACATCAAACACAGGGGGCTCTCCTTGAACAGGGCCCCATTATTTGGCAACAGTAATTAGCGTAGTCACATGTAATAGGTTTCCATGGGGAGTCCATGGCCCATAACCACTAGTGTGAGCCTGTACTTTTCTTGATAAATAACTTCACATGGGCCAGAGTGGCTCACAGGAGATCCTGCAGGATATTTAAGGGGATTACACAGCCCAGTAGATGGCTGGGCCACCTTTCCAAACCCACTATTACCCCCCCCCCCCCCCCTCCCCCATTTCATAGATTCGATCATCTATAGATGCGGTCACTACTGTCTTGGACAAGCAGCATATAACTATATGTCCTACTGTGAGGCAGACTATCACTATTTGTGAATGACTCCTTGCCAACTTGAGGTAGTACTGTAGGGTACTATGTACGCCTGGGCGTTGAGCAAATCAACCAATCAACCCCCCCTCCCCCGAGGAAAGCATTTGTAAATGTTTTATCTTTTTGTGAACATTAAATTTAAGGCAATACAAGTGGCAGTTTCAAACATGAATTTCAAAGGGAATAGGGGAAGCTCAGGTGTCATACATTTTTGGTGATATCCTACTTTAATGTCTCACAAGTATTGAAAAGAGGGACTAAGCCAGATTGCCCCTCCCACCTAAATATTATCAACTACCCGTAACCAATCTGAAGGAGAAATTTGTAAAGTAAAACAACACATATATTGCATACATTTGAATTTGTATTAATTCATTTATTTCATTCCCATGTTGACTCTTTTCACTTTAAACTTATTAAATGCACATTATGGTTATAAGATAAGGCCTACTATTGCATCCACATGTTAGAATACTGACTATGGCATCCATAGATACAGAGGCAAGTAGCATTACCTCGCCTATTTTGAGTGAACCAAGGCGTGTACAATAAATTGTAAATTATCTTTAGACAGATCATTATAGGGTCTAACTGCAGAGGATAATGCTGTTGTTTAAGGCATTTCGGCCTACATATGTTTAATAAAGACCATAGCCTGTATAATTTTAATCAACCTCTTGGTAATTACCATCTGTACATTTGTTGAATTCACTGGCTTCTATGTACATGTAGCCTTTTTGGTGATATTCAAGTGGGCTTATAAAACTATGCCTACTTGGATTATTATTTCTTAAACCCTCAGGGTAGTTTTTACATCCAAGATGGGAAGCCGCTATTCCCTCCTCAGCATTGCCTCATGAACATGAATATAAGTACATGATTAAGTCTATTCAGTTTCAGTCCATATCAAATCAAATCATTAATACAATGTTATGGCACCAATTTCCAACATATGTATTAGATACGCAACGGTTATAGTGATTTACAGGTGCTTAGTTCAGTGTTTGCTCCTAGGTGACGGGCACAGTTTACAAGACTCAAACAGATTAAAAAAAAGTGTGCTTTGATTTACTGATGAGAATACACCTTCGTACAAACCTATAAGGCAACTTATAATGTAGATAACTATCTTCATGGGTATATACAAATCCACAAGTAACCAATCGTTTTTTTCCAATGAGTATATATACAGACAAATATTCCGCCCAACACAAACGGTATTATATGAGTTTTAAAGCTTCAGAGGCCAGTGGGTTTGACATAACAGGAGTACGAATAATATGAATTTCCCTTTGACTCATGCTTGAATTCACCGAAGCACCATATAAACTATCATGTTTTATAATTAGTTTTGATTGTACGGAAGACATAATAGTGTGACCTGTCTTATGCAGGGTCTTAAGTTCCGTTATAAATTGTGTAAATATGCTGTACAGGTTCATAAAAATATACAAAACTATGTTTTTATCAAAAGAGGTTGGGTACCAGATACTAGCAGTGTTGCAACACAAAATCTGCTCAGTTGAAAGGCATTGAGTCAATATTCAAATGGGTATAATCATATAGACAATTATTGTACAATATTCTTACAAGTATAGACTACATAGTAGCAATTAGGGTTATGTTATAATGCGTACCGTGATCATAGAGATCCAAAAGGCAGAAGTCATTGAACATAAGTCTTGAGATAATAACAGCATCTCGTGTGGTCCAACATATCCTTACTGATACGATCAACAAAAGATTAGGATGAATGCTTACATAAGGTTTTTTGAAATTATGTTTTAGTAGCACCAGTTGTTGTTAATGTAATCCCATTTTAAGGCTTATACAGTATACACCAAGCAAGAATATCGTTGCATAGAAATGTATATTACAAAGAAGTGAGGCTTATGAAAAAGTACAATGTAAATCTCAATGCACATAATAGGGATAGTCAAACAGGAAATGGATTAATTCACAATTTGATTAACCTTTTTTGAGGAAACTCAAGAAACACTATTTATTGTTACAATATATACCACATGTTTATAATTTGTGATTTGGAGATAGAAAACTATCCAAACCTTGTGACTCCATTATGTGACATAGATGTAAAAAGACTGACCCCATGAGAGCCTATAGGCAATTTAAAATGGATCCTATGGTTTAGCACTGAACAATAAGGCTCTTCCCACACCTCAGTACAGGGGTAGGAGAACTAGTGGTGTCATAGCCTGCATGCTCACCAGTTATTGCCAGAAATAAAGAGCTATACTTGCTAATAATTTTTTGTGGTTTTATTTCATATTCCAGTTCATGATTTATTATAATATTGACTCCATGTCAGCGATTATGCCTCACGATGTAATAAATTATAGGTTTTGTGTTAGTAATCATGGTTCCCCATTATTATGTGTTATTGTGTCCAAGCTTGTGTTAAATTAATAGGGAATCAAATCTAAATCATATTCAAGCACACACACATATTTATATATACCATATGATGTATAGCATACATGTACACTATTTTACCAATATTGGTCAACCTGGTTCTTTGAATACATAATTGGTTCTTGGCATAGGTCTCCTCCTAAATGTCCTATTTGGTCTACTCCCTGCATACATTTCTCCCTCCAAAGCAGACCTCCAATATAAGGTGAGGAGGGGTGTGTGGACTACTCCAAATACAATGTGGAGAGAGGTTTTGGCATACCCCTGCCAACATGTAGACCCCAAATACAGGCTAGGTAGTGATGTATGGTCTACCACATATAGACCAATGCAGACTGTGGTTTATTCCCTGTCCAAAATGAGACCTCCAAGGCAGGCTGTGGTCTATTTTCTGTCCAAAATGAGACCTCACAAGTAGGTTGGACAGGAGTGCATGGTCTATTCCCTGTCCTTATGCAGACCTCCACGGCAGGCTGTGGTATGTCCCCTATCAAAAGTGAGACTTCCAATTCAAGGCTGTGGTCTAATCCCTGTCCAAAATAAGACCTCCAAGACAGGCTGTGCTCCATTCCCTGTCCAAAATGAGACCTCAAAGGCAGGTTAGGCAGAAGTGTGTGGTCTACCACTGTCCTCGTGCAGACCTCCATGGCAGGCTGTGGTTTATCTCCTGCCCTCATGGGGACCTCCAAGGCAGGCTGGGGAGGAGATGTGTGGCTAGTTGTGGCTATGCAGTTTCCTGGTAATAAGGCAGCGGCAAATGGAAGGCAGTCCCTGATTGGCATTCTATTGGTTACTATGGTTACAAACTAATTAGGTTCATGGCTGGGATTAGGTCCTGGTAGTTGGGTGGATCCTGTTTTTGCTTACAAGGTCTGAGTAGTTTCTCCTGGCCGGAATTGCTAATGGGAGTGACCTGTAAGAGAGAAAAGAGGATAGAATATAGATGTATATAACCATTTCTGTCCTTTAGAGCATCATGAGGACAATTGTTTTCTTTTTTTTCTTTTGGAAAATCACTTTGTGATAGATACTTTATAAATCTAAAAGAAATTCAATTCTTTACTTATCCTGGATTGAAACGAAATCCTTCTTGCTTTCCACTTAGCCTTATACTATAATAAATTTACATTTGAGACAAGGGTTATTTAAATGGAAACATACCTTGTGGAAATTGACTAGATCTGCGAGTGAGGCGTGGGCTATTTGGTGTGTGCCGAAGAACTGGTAGTTACCGCTGGCTGCGTCTATGAGGAAGTGTTTGCACCTGACAGGGCCGCGGTATGACACGGCGTACCCCCAGATCCGCTCACTCACCCTCACCAGGAAACTACCTGCCGGTTCCGTCTCCAGTAACACCTCCGCGTCCTGCCGCGTGATGATACCTGGCGAGGGGGAGAGAGGGAAACATGGTAAACTTTGAAAATAAATAAAAGATGATGACTGCTATAAATCATCATTGAATCAAGGCATTGACTAACTAAAATAGATTTGTACAGGCCATGTATACACTTTATACCACGTTATAGGCCACGTAAAATTTATATAAATACGAACTTCCCTTTGTAAAACTAGTCCAGAACATGGAAAACGTGCCACACATTATTATATTTTTATGGTAATATTCCTATTATTCAAATTTAAATTTCATAATCAATTTCTTGCATCAATAGCTTATAATCATAATTATATCTTTCATATACTTTCAAATCTGATACGTATTTAGGAAATAAGATTATATGCTCTGCGTGTTTTGCACCTGGAAGGAGGTAGAGGTGAACATATATTATTTGGCTAAAGTTGCATAGTGCTTCCTCTGGGTTTTAAATGATGATCATACACGGCAAATAAGGTTTGCATTATTAACATAAAGGCATTTTACATGTTGCTTTGTATACATTTCCTTTATACACAATATATACTAACCGTGGAACCAGGGTTCTATCTGCTTTGTAGTCGCGTTGACCCCAGTGCCTTTAGGGTATTCCACCTCTCTGTACCAGTCTATGATGGCCTTACGGCTACCTGGTTTGGGTGGGCGGCCAACCTTCAGGGAGGCAGGTCTGAAATAATGCAAGGTGAATTAATATTATCCATGAATTTTATGTACTGACCCTATGTCCATGCGTGTATGCTTGAAATATTCACGTGCATGTATATGTTCTCCAGTTCCCTGTATGCTAAGATCTTTGGAACTGTACCGGAAAGGTTCTTCTAGAAGAACCACACTGTTGTCTATAGATTAAACTAATGTACAATGTAACAATCTGAATTATGATGTAAAGTTGAAAGGAAATAAATCTATCAGCATTGTATTTTTGTCATGTACATAGTAACACGTTTTTTAGATGATTTTCGTAGATATTAACTATGTATTGTAGACTAGCTATTAATGCAAGCTAGGGTACATGTGCTATACATGTACATGCATGTGGGGTTCGACCTCCGATTTAGGCACATTCTTTTGAATGTCGATCCAAGGTTCATGGGCAATCTTTGAGGGGAAATGTATAGTTCCTCCCATAGCCCCTTCCAGAGAGGACCCTTAAATATCCCAGGGTTTTGACACAGGGATGAATTACCAAAGTAGAAATTCTCACTCTTTTAACACGTGTTATACATAGTTAAAACACTAATTAATGGTATATTGCCAATGCTCCCCAAAGAACCTTGAAGCATGCACATATTCATAGGTTCTAGTAATTGGCAGGTATAGATTCTTTATGGCATTATTCAAATTATTTATTTTGTGACCTGTCAGCTTTATTTAGTTGGACAAAAATGTTTTGGAAATGGTACTTGTCAAGAAAGAATACCACCTTGTTTCCATCATATTGATCGCAGTGTCATAGAAAAAGATATTGTAGAAAATGTAATTCTAAATTTGAAAGCCAAAGAGCAGTAGTACATTAGATTAGCATAGTAAATACATGTACTCGATTTGATGGGAGGACCTGTAATGAATTCTCCCCTGTCATTCAATCCGTAAATCCGGCATTTTCTGCAATTCATATGGGGGAAACTGGATAATTTCTACACGTTCTACCTTAATTCCTTTCCTTACAATAATGCCAGCACATGCTAGGATCCCATGCATGTGCAGTGATCAATTCGGTAATCTATGGTGACCCCGTGCCCCATGAAAAAGGGTACACAAAGGGACAAACTCTGCTGATGTTGACGTGTCCTGCGCCAAAAGCTTTGTAAGTGATCCTGTGAACTGAACATTCTTGATTGTTGGTCTCCCAAAAAGGGGGCTTCCAAAAACTGTTTTCACATCAAACGACAACAAATAGTGGACCACCGCAAAGCTACACCTGGTTCCTCGCAAATGCTTTAACGGCGTGGTAGTATGGATCTAGCTAATATAATTCACATAAAGCATTTGTGGCACCCATAGAACATTTGTGGAGGTCCATAAAACATTTTTTGGGGGTCCACAAATGTTTGTCATTTGAGATGAAACACAGGAGCTAAAGGGATACTATACACCTGTAATATCCAGTAGCAATTGGGGTTTAATCTTAATAGTAGTATACAAGTTTGGTATTTATGCCAGGTCACCACAAGGGACGAGGTGTATTTTACAAAGGGATTCAACTCACTATTTATTTTATTCGTCCTATAATTCAATCATTTACTGTTCATTAATATATAAGACATTCCCAACACCATAAATATGTTTATCGATTTAAAACTATTGAGACCTTTGACCCTCAAACTGTCACGTTCAACATATCTATAAGGTATATTGTACACATTCAGTGCAAGTACATATTTAGTCTTATTAGAAAATCAGTTCATCAATTATATCTATTCAGGTATATGCTCTATTTAGACAGAAAATGCAGCTTCCATCTTTTACATAGATGGCTTTAATAGAATACTAAGTATTCTCCGGCTCCTTTAAATGTTTATCATATAAAAGTGTTTATAAGCACAGTGTAGTCATATTTAGAGGTATCGTTGTTTATCTTATAAAAGTGTTTATTTAGCATAGTGGATAGTAGTATTTAGAGGTATAGTATTGAATTGTATATGAAAGTGAGTTTATTAATAGTTATTAGATATAATGTTGTTTGAGTGTGAGTGAAGCGTAAAGATTAAGTGAACAAGAAAATATTATAAGATAACATTCTGAACAGTGGTTTTCATGTTGATATACCTGAGAACAATATAGTTAACACTTAACCTTTTAACATTATAACACCATGACTCCCAATATATTCTACACGTTGTGGTCTACTGCAATTGAGGATAGAACAGGCACTAATAATGCATGGGTGAGGGTTATACAAGCTACTCATGCCTTAGCATTGGACTATATTCCTGATCTTACATGGGTAACGGTGAAAGTGAGTCAACAGCCTCGCCTGTTGACCGTCCTGCCATAGTCCTAGTGCAATAAATAAATTGTCAAAATGTGCATGCAATATGGCTCTACAATGGGGAAAACTGTTGTTATGGTTAATCTGAACACACGGAGAGGCATGTACATGGCAATGGTGTGACATGGTTAGACAATAAGAATTTTCTCTTAAGGAAGTGGTCATATTTGTAATAACAGAAATAGGAGGGGTTGATTTTTTTTGGCGCTGGCACACAAACAATTTCCATCTGTCCGCAAGAGGGGTCCACATTTTTCTGTAACCCTCGTCTTTTTTTTGTGGACGGCCCCTATTGTCACATTAATACATAAATGGGCTTTGTCGATAAAGGGGTGATTTTATTTTGGGTCAGCCCTCAAGAGGGATCGAAAGTTTTTGGATCCTCCTCTTGAGGGCTCCAACTTCTCGGTTCGCCCACACCTCACGTTATTGAAAAATGACCACTTCCAAAGATATGTACCATAGTGTTCTGCAACAACCCCTATGCCCTACCAGGTTAGCCACATCCAATAATTCATCCCTCTAGACCTCTGTTGCTATTCAACTATTGGGGTTTAGCACTGATTGTCCCTCTACCAAATGAAGTTTCTACTTCTAATGATGAGAATGAGGCCATTGAGATTCATTTTGGAAAGAAAAGAACAAACAACTATCTACAAAACACCATGAACTAAAGGCCAGAGAATAATATAATGTCTATTCCTATATACTATAGATCCACTAAAAAGAAACTGCCTATATTGAATTAAATACTTGCTAAAATGCATAAATTATCAAATATAGATCTCTAAATAACCATAAAGCCTGAGTAGAATGTAAACATCAAGCATTAACTGCGGAGAGCACAGTTGTAATGACTTACTTTGTAGGTATGGGAGGCTTGTTGGCTCGTACATCCCCCAGACCAGCGGCCATTTTGCCGATGACCTGTGCGCGGCTGCGGAGTGTGTCGGACATGGACCGGCGGTGTTCCTCCCGCGCACGACGCGCTATGGCCCGGATCTCAACCTCCGCAGCCTTAGACTTCTTCTCTGTTAGTGTTAAGAAGAGAAATAGATAGGATCAAGGGGTCATATTTGAGCAACATTTGAAGGAGGGCGGTGTATTCATTGATGTGCAAGCTTAAAAGGGGTGAATGGTTTTTGGTACACTCTTCAAGAGGAGTCTGCATTTTAAAGCTTTTTCCCCGTGGATGTTTTTTCTTAAAATATCATGGCTATTTCTTTTCTTTTTTTCAAAACTTAGCAAACATTACAGAGGAAAAACTTTGAAAATGAGGTGAGCGACAACAGCTTTTTAGAAAATATGGTACACGTATGCAGACTTCATAGACCAATTCCTTTTGGTGTGGCATAAACACATGGAAATACTGAGACATAAAGCTATACAAATTAGATCCAGATCTTTCATATAACATTGATAGTCTGATAGATTGGTTGCTCATAAATATTTTCATAGAAAATAATTTGTCGCGAACGATCACCATGAACGGAGAGTTCAGCGTTGGGAAAAAATCTTTTATATACGTTTAAATACTTATATTTGTACTAAAAAAATACCAAATCAATCAACATTATTGTTTGTATATGTCTGTCACCATACCTTGTTCTCGCCATTCATTTTCCAGCGTCTTACTGTCTTCTTCGGCCAACTTTTCTATCGTTTGTCGGGTTTCTTTATAAGACATGTAGATCTCTGATGACCGCCGCTCCTTGAGTTGATTTATCTCATCTACACTCCGCCTTCTCTTCTGCTCGTGTCGTACCTATTGGTGTAATATATCCAGGATGTTTAGCAATAAATAATATTATGATTCAAAACTAGTATAACATTATATTGAGGCATGTATGGGGTTCTCTTAGTAAGGGATTTTGATAACATTAGATCGATATAAGTGGTTATCAGGATGATCTACCTAAATAAGTAGGCATATGTAACACAATATTAATATCAAAAGTGAAGGCAATCTGGTTGGACCCGGGATTGAACATCAAACAAATTGCAGCAAAAGGTTTTTAATATACTTATGGGGAGTACTTTATCATTTTACGACAAAATATGCAATTAATCATTTCATGCCATGGTTACCATATTGGTTAAAACATAACGATCTGGTTCGAAAGAGTTGTTTTCACCTATGCCATCTTTTGGGCAATATATTACACGAACTGGATTACTAATAATTAAGGGTTTTAGTGTTAAAGATTAAACTCAATGCCCGGTTTGTGGCCATCTT
The DNA here is from genome assembly GCA_947462335.1 of Harmothoe impar. Classification (NCBI taxonomy): domain Eukaryota; kingdom Metazoa; phylum Annelida; class Polychaeta; order Phyllodocida; family Polynoidae; genus Harmothoe; species Harmothoe impar. Next base: position 17,600,005 of record OX381709.1, read on the forward strand.
GGATTTAGGGGTGTTCCTTGTTTACTTTAACTAAAATACCAATAGAAACGTCCAATTAAATGTAACACATTAATGTGCACCTACCCTTAGCAATTTCATTTGTTCCTGTTCTTCCTTTTCATTTTTCTTCCTCTCTTCCTCTATTCGATCCAATTCTGCCTTCTTCCTGTAAGCACCAACCACATTGTGTTATTTGTGTTGGATAATGGGATATGTTCAGAAATAAATACATTAGATTAGATTAAGATGTTTTATTTATGTTTACATAGTTATATTTTTATATGCATGTAATACATAAACATCATATATATCAATATATTGCTTGTATGAATGAATGAATGAAAATGGTGAAGATGTTAACAATACAGTACAAAATGTTATCATAGGAAAGACTATGTGGTTACATGCAGGGATAGGTTAGTGCAAATAGTGCTAGTAAACAAGGTCTTAAAGCACAACAAGAAATACCAAACAGCAACATGAATACAAAGTCAAAAAGAAAATTTGCCATTACCTGATTAGAAAGTCAAGGTATATTGATACTCTTATTAAATGGTAGTGATGTAATTGAATATGACATGTTTGTTTAAGTTGACTTAGTATATATCATATGTATAAAAATCTTATATGTATAAAAAATGTCAAATATTATTAGTATCAATATGATTCAGAATAGATCTTTGATTTTTTGAATTATAATTATTATGATTTTGATTCAAGATTTGAATCAGGGAAAATAATTTGGATCTACCAATGGATCTTACAACTACGACGTCCAAGAAAAACAGCTATGCCAAAATGTACCGTCGTCCTAGTAAGTTGAGATAAAGGCCATTGACGGCCAGTATTGATATTTGCAAAATTGTTTTGACTTTTGATGTAAGCATAAAAGCATCATGTCACTCTAAAAGCAGATCCAGGTGTATGAAGGAGTGGTCATTTATTGGGGGTGGTTTGGGGTTTCCCATGAGCGCAGCAACATTTCTCCGTGAAGGGGGCTCAGTTCTGACCGTGGCAGACCGTGTTTGAGTACAGTAACAGGCTGGTTAAATTTGACTAAAATGCCGTGATTTTCTTTATCAGGTCCGTCCCAAGAGGGATCTCCCTGGTCCAATAGTGACCATTCACCATCCACGTTATTTCTATTGACTTTTGGGGTGTAACCCCCTCTTTTTTTCTGGATAAATAAGACACCCCCTCGCCCCGCCCCCCCCCCCCCAAAAAAAAAAAAGAAAGGAAGAAGAGAAAGAGAAAAAAACACTTCTTTCAAAACGCTTAATTCTTAGGCCTCTAAAAGTACCCTATTTTTCAAATAACTGATTTTCTTTGCCCCCCCCCCCCCCCTCTTTAATAAATGACCACTCCCCCACTATGAGTCTGGATCCCCCGTGGAGTGGCGAGCAGCAGGGTGTAGCACTATGAAGCACCTGAGGTCAGCCTGTCGGCGTCTGGCTTCCTCCTCCAGGCGCCGCCTCTCCTCCTGTAGTTCCTCCTCCTGCCGCCTCCTGCAACCAGCAGCACCACACCACCACATGGTACCCGGATGTAGTCACCATGACAACCACACAACACAGCAGGTACAGCACATACAGCCATGTGGCAAGGGGTGGTGACCTTTCAATCTACTATGGTCACTAAAAACACTTGTTCCTTCTCATGCCATGAGGAGAGTTTTTTTGTGTTTTTTTTCCTCCCTTTCGCTTGTTTTAAACTCAAGCAGGTCTGAATAGTTGTGATATGATGATTACCTCACATCATCACTCACACTCTAAGCTTTAATTTGATACCAAATATGTCCAGGTTTGTCCATAATCTGTCAAAGTTTTCATTAAAAACAACAAAAAAGACATGACTTTGTTTTCTGACATCCTGACATCCGATGGTTGAATGAAAATTCATTCTTGACACAGTAATCAAAAGTGTTTTCTGAAAGTCACCATTCCTTGCAACATTGGTGTATATTGTACATATAGGTGCACTACAACATAGACAGTATCACAAATAGTTGTACATGTACAGGATTGGTGTGTAGAAAGTGAATAATACTGATAAACATGCAGGAATAACTACAAAGGTTAGTGCTGGTTGAAATATGACATATGTCTGTTAAGTAGAAAGTATACAAAAATAAAGATGGAAATAAGGTCAGTGCAATACACTACAGTGGTTTGAGAATTGAGTTTGTAACAATAGCTTCACATGGAAACATTGTCCTATTTACATATCTATGGCACACACTACTAGCATTAGTGGAAAAAGAGGCCTACACAAACATAGGACAATGCCATACCTACCTAAATATAGGAATGATGGTATAACAGGGAGTAGGCGGAGACCCGTTTAAAGCCCAGGGAAATTATTCCCGGAAATATTGCATAATTTGAACGGCTGGCCAAAAATATCCCAACAGATTTTTGTTTACGAAAAGTATGGTGGTGTAACATTCTATCAAATAAGCCAAAACTCAATACTATTGCCCTCTCCCATATGCCAACTGGGTATTTACCTCGGCAGGGTCACTGGGAGTATCTTCATGTCACTGAGGGCATGTTCTGGGTGGGGGGGGGGGGGGGATCTGCACCCCCCCTTCTACTCGCGCTTTAGGCCAGACCAAACCAGAACGTTGGTCAACAGATTTCACGTACCTTGTTCTCTTTTCGTTTTAAATTACTTGTCAATGGATTTTCTTGCCTCATCTTTTTTTCAGAAATTGAGATGTTTCCCCTTATTTCTTTATTCTCTTGGCCCCCGTGGTTCAACAAAAATGTATATTAGGCCTACTGTGGATTCACTGAGAACTATTATTGGCTATTATTGAGTAAGAACAGAATCGTCATCCGCTCCAATTTTTCTACGTAAATGTACAAAATCCATTGACAACAAAACTAAAATTACTCACTCCCACCATTTAAAAAAAAAGTGAAATACATTGAAACCATTTTCTTTGGTGTGGCCTTATTCTAACACGCACACATACCTAGATGCCAGGGGCTCTTTGCATGCGTTGGAAGCTGCCTACTTCTAAGTAAAACAGAACACATGGCCAGGCGGGCAGCAGAAAACAGGCAAAAATAAAACCAATGTCTACTCACGCTAAGGCCTCGGCCTCCTGCTCGGCCAGCTTTAAGGCCTCCTCCTGGGCCTGTTCCTCCAGTATCTGGTCTATGGAGCGGTCCGTCTCGTGCTCGCCCATCACCCACACCCACACCTCGCTATCCGTGCCCTGCAGCCAGCCGATGTGACGCTTGCCATTCTTACCTGAAATATCATGTATTCAAACCTTTTATTGAAGTATTTAATTATCTAACCCTTTTAGAGCTGAATAGTGCTTTAATATGTCATTCCCAGTGGTGTCATGATTCATGAATGCAGCACTGCTCACCAGCCCTGTATGGATACATTATCCCGATCCTTTTGGAGTGTGTGTATCAACCCCATAGAGTCTACATGATGCTCGAATGCAGCACCGACAAGTAAATCACCAGGGTTGTTTTCATGCATGAGGGCGATAAAGGGCACACTTTATTGATGTGCTATTTGATCCTTGCTGTTCTTGCTGTTCAACTCATTAACAACCACTTATGATGCTTTGGAAATTGTAAAAACGTATGCATACATTTAATATAACAGAGAAAACACTCTATAATTGTTATATTTTCTCCAAAACATATAGTTCACTCTGCATGTATGACTTGCTAATAACTCGACAGTGTAGTTATACTGATAATAACATGTTCTTGCTTAATACAAAATATTGGAGGTAGGCTACGTTCAAAGTCTGGGCTTTACTTCCGGGGCACAAATACTTGTATACTCAAACCAAAAACATGAATAGACCCATATCCACATTGCTATAACAATATTGTCTTTGTCCGCATGTTATCTGAAGTCAGGAATGTTATGACAGGTCAGGTCAGATAGTGCGTGTATGTACATTCTGATATTAATCCGTGCCATGTCTGTAGAACGTGTGCTATCTCTTACTAAGTCAGCGATTAGCCCTTTAAGGGCCGCAACGTGCTTTAATGCATTATGTGCCGTGGTCTACATGATGCAAGAATGCAGCCCTGGTTAGTAGCTTGTCAGGGCTGCATGCATGCATCATGCCGACTGTATGGGAGTGTTTCTTCCCCATAGGGTCGGCATGATGCTTGGATGCAGAACTAGTGAGTAAACTCGCCAGGGCTGCATTAATGCATCATGACGATAAAGGCCATAACACATGAAAACACTCTGTGGTCCCTATAAAAGGCTTACAATCCCTGATAGTATGAGACCCACACTGATGGCACCAGATAACCAGGATGTAATTCCAGCATTTCTCCCTTCCTCATAGCGTCTACATGTACATCATAAATGCACCCTTACTGGGAGATACTTGACCAGTTATGATATCACATGTTGTTCGTCAGTATCTTACCTGGTGGCTTGTTTTTCTTGGCCCGTTTTTTCTCTTCTTGATCTAGTTTATCTTCCCGCTCCTTCCATCGCCGGACTTGTTCCTGTAGGCACAAACATGTAGAGAAACTGTCTGACAGTATGGTTCATGGTTTTTACTACTACAATGTACACATGGCTTAGTCTTACCAAATCGATCCAAGTTGCAGGTCAATAACGGCGTGCAATCTATGTATGTATGGTGTAGTCTATGATCGGCATGAAAGAAAACTATTTATATAGACATAGATGTCACTCCCTGGTAGATAAAATGTAGGAAATCGTCAGATTTTGGTATATTTTATGTAGGAAATTAACATAAGCTATGACAGAAATCCCAGTGAAAAAGTAGGAATTCCTGCAAAGTAGGATAAGTGGCATCTCTGTATAGAGCAGGTGTACACAGAAATGGCCGGAAAAGTTAATGGATGTTTTAACACTTTATATAACTAATTGTTTTCTTAATTCTTTGTCCTAAATGAGCTGTTTTCTTTCATGCCGGTCATAGATTGAATCCGGTCATAGATTGCACCTGGACATAGATTGCACCCGGTCATAGATTGCACTCGGTCATAGAATATCAGCTTGGATCGATCTGGTATACTGTAGATTTTAACTCTGGCAGTTTTCGAGAGTGTCATGCAGTATAATTAGTCTCCATGATACCGTCATGTTTTTTTGCTATACTAGTAACCAAATAATCTAGTATTTAACTGGGAGCAGGTCATACTAGGGGTATGCGTGACTTAATGTGTCCCATTTCTCACTCTCTGGTTTATATCAAGGCCCTTATGTCTTTGTATGACTTCCTTAGTGCACATACATGTAGAGGAAGTGTCAGGAAGATATTACTATAACCAGTCCCTTTAAGGGCCGCACAGTGCTCAAATGTCCTTTATCGTATTTAAATGATGGATAAAATGAATGCATGAGTAAACTCGCCAAGGCTGTCTTCATGCATCATGCCGACCCCACGAGGGTTGATACACTATCAAAGGCCCCGCATGTGAGTATATGATGCATGAATGCAGTCCTGGAAAGTAAGGCGCCAGGGCTGCAGTCATTCATCATGAAGTCAAACTCCATGGCAGATTCAAGCACTATGCGATCCTTAAATGGTTACAATGCCGCTATCATAGATTTGGAATGGCATTGTATGTGAGTTTTAGGGTGTGTCACTATACTTATTTTACGGGAGTTCTTATGATGGTACAAATGTAGATAGCTCCATAGCCAACAGTGATTCATATCAACTATCATGTCCCCGTTCTTAACTTCCCAGTTATTATGCACTTATGTATTGGGATGACTTACTTAGTGCTCTAACCCCGGGACTTATTGACAGAACACCGCTGATGATGAACCCTTTAAGGGCCACATGATGCATTATGCCCGTTGTTGTCATGATGCATTCATGCATTCCTGACGATATACTAAGTATCACGTATCACACAAAGGCCTATGCGGTCATTCAATGGCTAAGAGGTATGACTGTTTTAACATTTATAAATTGAGTATAATGCATACATGTACACTATAACCCTATTGAATCATAGTAATTGAGTATAACTCATACTATAGCTATAGTATGGGCAACTCATCTCACGCGGCCCACAGAAGAGAATCTGCATGGTTCTGGTCGTCGGTCTAGCTACATTTGCTTATATCAATTGAGTATAACTCATGTAATATAGGCCAATAGTAATTCAGTATACTTTATACTATGTATCCCTATAATAATTGAGTATAACTCATACTATTATATCAATATAGTATTTCAGTGTGAGCAACTCAACTCACACAACAGGGATCCGTTTCTCCTCGTCGTTAATGGCTATATCCCCCATAATACTTGAGTATAACCTATGTAATATGAACCTTAAGTAATTTAGCATAACTTATATATATATAACACTATTTCTCCCTATAGTAATAGCAGTAGTAATTTAGTACTATTTATCAGTACTAGAGTGACTCACCTCCCGTAGCTTACAGAAGAGGACCTGCTTCTGCTCGTCGTCCAGCTCGGCGAGCAGCTCCGGGTCGATGTACATGTCCTTCAGGATCTGCTGCAACATGGCTGGGACTGCAACACAACAGGGCGGAGGTCAGAGGTCAGGTCGGAGGTCAGGTACTGGAGGTAGTTTAGTTCAGTTAACCCTTAAGGTTCACATAGTACAATATTATACCACAGTTGGCTGGGAGAATAAATAGACAAAACTCCACGCCATTGACATACATGCACATCATACTTCACCAGTTGAAGCTGGGTCATATTATACGATGCCGAAGGCTGAGTGTGATATGACCCAGCTTCAACGAGTGATGTATATGATGTGCATTTATGTTAATAAGTGGGGTTTTGTGTTTACTACATGGCCGTGCTTTCTTAAGATGAAGAAAATCAACAAATTTGGAGACCATGGCTACACCGTACTCCACGGGGGCATGGAGTACGGAGGTCCCATAGGCCTAGCATTGACAAGGCCATACCAACATGTAATAAAAGAAACGGCCTGTCTGTATAACACGTACAAACCAATCACATCACTAATACTAGATATAAGTCAGATATGGATACGTGTGAGTACATGTAGATGCATGGGCGTTTTAACCTTGGACAATGGTAACTATTCATGGCTGGCACCTTGGGCAATTACCCTGCATGCCCTTGGCTTATAACACGTATACAACGAATCAATTGTACCACATTTACCACATGCATTATGCCCATGTGTCGTCATGATTTTTGTCATGATGCATGAATACAGCAATAGCTAATCTACTAGCCAGGGCTGCATAAATGCATCATGCCGATCATTTGGGAGTGTATCAGCCCGGCGATGCGCGATCGTCAGACACTGAGATCGAGAGAGACAGAGAGACAGAGACAGAGACAGAGACAGAGACAGAGAGACGATCAGGTGAGGTGTGGAGGTCGGTGTTCTGAAGGAAGTGGTACCGGAATAAAGGAAAGACGGGAGATGATCAGTTGGTAAAAGGAGAAGATTTGTAAAGATAAAGAAACTTTTTCCGTGAGGACAGCAGGTCAGGAGATTACTATACTATAAATGAACATGATTTTAAGTGGTATATCTGATTTTAAGTGGGTATAGCATCTATGTGGGCACCAACGTTAGTGTCCAATTGATGTCTCATCGCGAGGTAAAAGTATAAACATCCTATTTACAGAACGATGCCCCCGGGTCATGTTTATGAATGATGGATCCTGGGTCGAGCAGGTTAACCCTTTAAGGACGGCATGATGCTTTAATGAGCTAGGTCGTGTATCGTCGTGATGCGTGAATGCAGCCTTGGCGAGTAACTCACCAGGCCTGCATTCAAGCATCATGCCGACCCTACGGGTTTAATACATGTATCCCCAAAGGGGCGGCATGATGTACCAATACAGTAGTGGCGAGATACTTGCGGTGCCTGCATTAATGCATCATGACGACAAATGTTGTCTTTTAGAGGCATGCCGTCCTTAAAGGGCATCCTGGTGTCTGGGTTGCTATGTGTAGTCAATTCTCGCGAAATGGGGTCACACAACTAGAACCATATATACGTGCCATAATATTATTCCTTTCGATCTGAACTTTTATAGTCAATTCCTTTTACCGTAGTTTATCATACTAGCAATATATGTTATTTATTCTAAAAATCAAATGTAAAGGGAATCAGGCATACGCTATTTTGATTGCTCTTTCAAATACGCCAAGAAAGTTATCTTATGCCTACAATATAGGAGGGAAATAAAACAGTCTTTAACTTTGTGTTATTTTAATCAGATAACCAATGGGCAATATATTGGCAGAATTATCTTAAGAATTGTGGTGGAAGTTGAAATAATCCTTTAAGTGCGGCATGTTACCATGAAGTGATAAACCAATATTTCTCATGATGCACCAATGCAGTGTGCTGGGACTATATTATAATACTGCATTGGTGCATCATGCCGATCCTTAGAGAGTGTATCAACCCCTGTATATTTGTCATGATGTATATGAATGCATCCATGCACGTCTCATGCAGACAAATACCTTATTAACACATTAAAGCATCATACAGCCCTTAAAGGGTTAAGACAGGCGTACCGACAAGGTAGTTAGCCAGGTGTTTAGCACTGCGGCGTGCCCTCTCCGTGTGAGGCCGGGCTAGATGACGACGTCGGCACTCCTGTACCAATCTCAGAGCAGGGTAACCAGACAACCTCTCCTTAGACTCTGTCTCACACTCTGCTGAAGAAGCTTGTGGCAGAGGCTGCTCTGGCATCTTTCTAAAGGAGTCATGTCTCACGCAACTGGCAGAGAATGGTCCAGTAATGGACAGTGTCTTGTTGTCCCCCTGGAGGAGGGATCCATTATTGCGATGATTCTCTACTACTTCTGTCTGCTTTGGGGTTTCCTCATCATTATTAATACTCCCATTCACAGGTGACACCGTGGAGGCTGGTTCCTCCAGGGGCTCCTCACAGGGCCCTTGTTCACTGGTAGTGTCCTGGGTGAGGGGGCTGGGTGCTTGACCCAGACTGCCCCCTCTCCTCCTGTGGCTCTGGTCTGGAGGAGCGCGTTCAGAGGCAGGACTTAACCTCCAGCCGTTACTCAGGTAGCGGTCGGACCCTGGAGAGGCTGGGTTAGTCACCCCCACATCCTGGTGCACGGCAAGGCGCAGCAGCACGGGCGCCCCTCTTCCGGTGCGAGGTGCGCATGCGCGGGCCGCTTGAGGAGGGCGGCACTTACAAACTCCAAGCACCCACCGCAACCAGCTATCCGCGCATGCGCGTCGGGGGTGGTACTGCTGTCCTACCTTCGCCTCCTCCACCACTTCCAGCAAGCACCCAAACGGCGACGACGACCCACTTCCGGTGTCACCGGAAGTCGCGATGCTCGCGTCACCACCACCGCCAGAAGCAGCACCACCAGCCGCTTGTCGTCGCCTGCGCTTGCTATTTCCGGTTCCGGGTGGGCAGCGCGTGGTTCCGGAGAAGCGGCGGCAGTGTGGGTAGCGCGCCTTGTCGGGAGTGAGGACCGACCGGAGCGTCACCCAGGGAGAGAAGAAGGTATCAATAAAACCCCGACGTTGTGGGGTCAGGGGGACACTGTCTGCCCCCTCCCCGTCCAGGTCTGTCTCCGCCAGGGGCAGGTCAGGGGACGTCCCTGTGGGACGCATGGTAACGGTTGTACCCTTTTATAAGGGGTATCAAGTTAGTTGTCTAGTGTGCGCAGCCATGGCTAGATCTGGTACTGGCAGTGAAAACAACTGTCACAATGGGTAGCCGAAATAGTATACCAATTACATCCTAAGAATTCCAAATGCCATGGCATCATTTCATTGGTTTATTCCGCCAGTAATCCCTTCAGTATGTCTGGCACAGATGTTCATGTTGGACATTTTGACTTCTCAGTATCCAATACTATCCACGAAATTGGCAACTGCGACCTGATTGCCATGAAATGAGAGGTACCATTCCAAATTCAGGGATGGACATTTCCGATCTGACAGCACCTCACGATATGCCCTTCCTAAACGCTTAGAAAATGCCACTCTAGGTAACCATTCCATTTTTTGTCACAATACAGTCAACCCTCATTCCTCGAAAATTTACTGCCTTGGATCCCTCACTTCCTCAGAGAGTTGTTTGGGAACTCTTCTTAGATGTTCCAGTATATATTTGGACTTAATTCCTCGAATGATTTGCTTCCTCAGATATTTTTCCTTGTATTTCCCAAGGAAGAGCCGAATGCAATCCATAATTCATTGAGGAAGCTCTGGTAAGCTCAGCCTTAGTATATGCCTCCTTAACGATACAATCCATTCGAAATCCCCAATGCTGGAGGAGTCAAGCTATAAGCTGCACCATGACCAGTTCCTCCACGGTGTGTAGCTGCAGAGTGTGACGGTACAGGAGAGGCCCTGACCACTCACTAACCACCAATGGTCAAGCTGGACACCGACCAGCTGCCGACAACTAGGTCTAAACGGTCCCCAGCACACATGCTTCTTAGACCACACCTAGCCTATATAAGGTCCACTGAGTACAGGCCCTGGGTGCACTATGGGTCTTGCTGGAGGGGCAGTAAGTGTTGGGCTACTTAACCATCCTAGACAACTACTGAGAGCCTTGTCACAAAGGTAGATGCGGGTAATTGATTACTGGATATGTCCTGGAGGAAGGGTCTGGGCCTAGCCTTAAGGTACAGGAGGAGGATGACACATGGTGTCTGACGGGCACCTGTTACTTACAGCCCTTTAAGGACCGCATAGTGCTTTAATGAGATACGTCCTTGGTCTTCATGATGCATGAATTCAGCCCTGGTGGGTATATACTCGCCAGAGCTGCATTCATACAGCAAGTCGACCCTTCAGGAGTGTTTCAACGCCGTAGAGTAGGCATAATGCTTGAATGCAGCAATGGTGAGTAACTTGCCAGGGCTGCATTTATGTATCATGACAGAAAATGGCACTATGTATCAAGCCAGTATGCGGTCCTTAAAGGGTTAGTATACACCGACCACGTCAGTCTCCTACAGCCTGTGCACAAATATGGTAATTATATCTGAATTATGAGGAAAGCCATGGAGCAACTTGCAATAAACATTTCTCTTAGCAATTGCTTCCACGTCTTAACCTCATAAAGACAAGGGTAAGGGTCAGTCTGGCCAGCAGTCTCTGCAAAACAACTGTCCGACAACTCTCTTTCCAGGGCTTTTGACTAGAGTCTGGACTCTCATTATGGAAGTCCAGCATTTTCAGACCGAAAGGCAGGCTGGCAATGCTGAACTCTCCTTGCTTTCAATGCTCTCTATGCTGGCACTTCTCAGATTTTGTATATTATAGTTATATCCATCTAAATGTCAATGACCCCTGTGCCGGACTAAATATGAATATCGTCCATTTATTTTGTATATGGTCAAGTACATTATATCCTGGCCCAACTATGATGCGAAGCTGGTGGCAGAAACTTGGGAAATAGAGATGTTCATTCAGAGAGTGTAAGCAGACAGACAGAATGAATAATATCTCAAAACCATTTGAAAACGATGAAGAGTTCAGTAACAGATATACTGTATCAATAACAGTGACTGTGCTTTATATCTAAATATGTAGATATTTCAGATATGACACCACCATAATGGCATTTATCTCGGTGATCACCAGGTCAGATACAGGCCGGTGGCAGCAGTCTTCTATTATAAGGCCCCTCCCCTGATTATCTTTCCTAACCCTTTAAGGACACATGTTGCTAAAAGATGACATTTGTCATCATGATGCACCGATGCAGCCCTAATGAGTGACTCGCCGGTGCTCCATCGCTGCATCATGCCGACCCTCCGGGAGTGTCTCAGCCCTTGGGATTGGCATGATGCTTGAGTGCAGCACTGGTGAGTTGCTTGCCAGGGCTGCATTCATGCATCATTACGACCAAGGACATGATGCATTAAGGCATAATGCCGTCCTTAAAGGGCTAGTTATGGAGAAGAGTTAATTGTGCCAATCAGGGCTAGTCCAATACTGACTTACCACCCCAGGGCTTACAACTGTAATTGCATGAATGGGAGATGAGGTGCCACTATAATAGACCATTACCCCTTTAAGTGCTTCATATTGTTTTAATGTATCATGCCCTTTGTCGTCATGATGCACGGATGCCGCATGAATACAGCCCTGGCGAGTATCAAAACCACATTCAAGGATCATGCCAACACATACCCGAGGGATCGGCATGATGCATGAATGCAGCCCTATGAGTAGATTAGCCCAACTATACTTATTAAAACACTGTGCGACTCTTAAAGGGTTAATACACATTATTCCTGACTGAGCTACTTATCATCATCATCATCATCATCATCATCATCATTGTTATCACCATGGCCTTCACATAGGGGAGGGGTCTGCCTTTTCTATTCATAATTGCACACATAATTATGTGAATAGTTATTTTACTCATATGTATAGATCTATTAATGCTAGCCTACACTGTAAATAGTTAGTGTAAGTACACAGTAGAATTCTAATGCAGATCTACAGTAGAATCTACTGTAGAAAAGATTAATAGTAGAATCTACTGTTTACTTACAATAAACTGTACACCTATAATAGAATCTACTGTACACCTGCAAACGTGGCAATTTTTTTTTACAGTGTATGCCTATGATACATCGGCCTGATAGATTAAGTAATTAATTGCAGTGGAATCATGAGAGAAGAATATACAGCTCCTACATTATTGTTACTCATAAACTATTGACAAAGTTGCCATTGTAATGTTGGACGAAATGCTACATTCCGACCTGCACCCAACCCATTGATGCTCTTCTAGCTTAATCCTTTAATGGCCACATAGTGCTTTAGTGTGCTATGTCCTATGTCGTAATGATGCATGGATGCAGCCCTGGTGAGTCTACTCACTCCGGCTGCATTCATGCATTATGCCGACCCCTGGGGAGTGTATTACAAATAACGTAACCGCAAAGGGTCGGCATGATGCTTGAATGAAGCACTGGCAAGTCACTCGCCAGGGCTGTATTCATACATCATGACAGCAAAGGACATATCAGATTAAAGCACTATGCTGCCCTTAAATGGTTACGTGATATGTGCTGCCTGGTGACTGAAATAGCAACCTGACACACATAGAGTCTAGGCCCAGTTACGGGACGTGGTGGGCAGAGTCTACCATACCGGACATAGTGCTAGAATATAGGTTGTCGGGTTATGGGCAGTTAGACCAGTCCATCCCAGCTGCCACATGTAGTGTAGTCTCACTCCCCCAGAAGATGCTACATCTAGTGAGTCAGAGGACCGTATATGGCTTCTAAAATACTTAGTACTTGGGCCCCCCAAAAAAGAAGGTTTGTTTCAGGTAACCCGACCGACCCTATCAAAACAGAGCCGACCATACGTTTTTTTAAATGCAATTTTGAAGAAATGTTCATATTTTTACCCTTTTTGGGTCAATTTTAGGGTCTTTGGAGAGTCCGGCTAGTACTTTCATGTTAAAAAAAAAAGGAAAAAAAAGAAAAAAATCCTACCTACCGACCCTACATTTTCTTCCCATGTTACCTGAAACAAACCTTTTTTTTGGCCTTGTTGAAATGTGTTGTACAGAACGGTTGAAACCATGATCTTGAAAACATATACATGTACAGAACATGTAAAAGTAAACGCATTTTAATAGTTTTTGGCGCCTCTACATCAGTCCGACATCAGTCCATGCATGAACATAGTTTGTTTTGCTTCTGGGATTTTCTATATAAATTAAGACTCTTCAGATGCCACTTTTAACCCTTTTTTACATTAGGCATCTACCTATACTCTTATATGAATAGGGTGACTCATTCATGGTAGTCATGGTGAAACAATGGCATGATTATATATATATATATATATATATATATATATATATATATATATATATATATATATATATATATATATATATATATATATATTGTACACAACAGCTGCCATTAAACATTGGTCACTATATCATCTAGACACACAGGCTACCCAAACCATGACATTATGATAGAATCATTTAATACTGTACCCTTGTTCCGGGATGGGATGAGTGTACATGAGTACACCAGACGTACATGTATGTTTACAATAGAATTGTACGGGTTTGTACCACTCAATGCTTTATGTGGCAAATTACCTCTAAATGGGTAGCGGAGGGGGTGGAGGGGGCTGGGGTTATTGCACCTGGCCCCAGTTCATTCCCATATTTTGTGGCTATATCACAAATGAAATGCTGGTTCAATTTTATTTAAGGGATGTCGTTAAATCATAATGACATAGGGGCCACCAACAAAAAAAAAGAAATGTCATGCATGGTGCTCGTGAAGTCAACCTCCTGAGTAATCTGAAACCCCCGAGAGGAGATACTTTGTGTGACAATGTGACAGACACGTTTGCTCATCGTTTGACTTCCCCCCGGGTGATAAGATAATATCCGCTATTCGTATACTAGTACTACTAGATGGGGCAGAGCACTACGGTTACATGCAGTAAAGGTAAACTGGGCATTACTCCCGGGGCATTACTATCGTTGAATATACGCGCTATACTATAAGAGTAGAGTCCACAATACAACTATCTTTACCAGACAAATTTATGGAAAGCCTGTAGGATGAGGCTCACAATTCACCATTTATAAATGAGTCTGATCAAAATACATGTAGTTGTATTAGGGACGAGTATGGATGTGGATATATAAAGGGTCGGCTGTGATTCAATGTCCTTTTTAGTGGGGCAGTGGACAGAGTGAAAACAAATATATTTAGCGCCAGAGTGTAAGCCTAATGTTTTCCTTTGTTTGATGCTAAACAGTGATGAAAAAGAGGGAAACAGCCACTATCCTCTTCGTGTCCTGCTCTATTTCACAGCTATAGTAGTGATGGTGTACACAATACTACACATCCCCTGGCAGGCCTTCATACAGATAAGAACAAAGACCACGGTAACAAGGGGGGAGGGTCAACGACACAGCCACTAGGGCACAGCAACCCAGCTACCGGAAGTAATGTCTTAACCCTGTAAGGGCCGCATATTGGTTTAATGTGCTATATGATATTTGTCGTCATGTTGCTTGAATCATGCAACCATGTAGAGTCTAAATACTTGCCAGGCTGCCTTCAAGCATCATGCCGACCCTTTAGGAATGTATCAACCCCGTGATGCGTGTATACAACCCCGGTGAGTCGACTCGCCCGGGCTGCATTCATGCATCACGACAACAAATGGCACATCACATTAAAGCACTATGCAGCCTTTAAGTGGTTAATGCGTATAGTTTAGTTATCAGGAGTCTCCAGACGCACACTTGAGAGCTATCTGTCTCTGTAAAACGAAAGAATATGATTGATGATGGGCACTGATGATATGAAGGACTTGACCCCTAATGTACTATACTAACCCCTAATAACATCCTTGGCAGGCTCTAACCTCCAGGAGATACTAGTGAGCATTGTAGTATTGCGCAAAAAAAACATTCAATGACATAGGCGTTATCATAACCGTATACAAGGGTTTTCTGCCTTATTATTCTATCATTGACATTGTCTTTCGAAAAACATTATCAATATATTAGTGATATATTTCAACGATACGGCGGGGAAAGTAACACCCCCCCCCCCCTTCACTGTCTTTACAACGCTATGTTAGAAGTGTCCATAAATCACAAACTTTGATGTAATCACATGGCAGCATTAAGTATACTTTAGGTAAGGGAGGTCTAGTTTGGATTATTTTTTATATTAAAATATAAACTGTGGAATCCCTCCCCCCACTTCCCAAAAAAGCACCATGTGCAATGTAAAGGTCCACATTGCATGTCTATAGTATATGTTTAGACTTTACCTTCAAGGTCCCGCAGTTACCCAGACTCCATAACAGCAGGACTGAGTTATAAACTATAGTAAGGGTGGTTTGTGGGAGGTAGCATGGTAACTGGATATATCCACGGCTGTTCATAACCCTTTAACGACCGCATAGTGCTTAATGTGCCATAACCTTGGTCGTCATTATGAATGTGTGCCAGGGCTGCAAGTACCCATCATGCCACCCTTTCAAGTGCATAGGGTCAGCATGATGTACAGAGAGAGGTAAAGGCGTCACCATGACTCTTTTATTATAGTCAACTCTAGTTGGCTCTGGTAGCAGAGTCATAATGGCTCTGGTGGAGGGATCACAGCTACACCAGTCATACCCCTTGCTCCTTATACAAATTGACTCTATCTCTTGACTCTATCAGTGCAGTCAAGTGCAGTTGAGTCTGCCCACAGCAGAGTTTTGACTCCTGCTCTTTTGAGGGGTCAATTGCTGTTGACTCTTGGGCATATCATATTAAAGCACACTGCAGCCCTTAAAGGTTTATAGACTGGAGGAGGAGGACCTCCAGGTGGGAATGTTCCCGACAGGTGAGTGTAAGTCTATACCTCATACACCAGGTGCCCAGCATACCTTGTGACATAGCATTCTACACACCGTCTATTCTGACTCTCTAACCTTTTGTGTGTATCTAGAACTTTGTGTTATACAAAATGTATATATGTATTAAAAAAAAGAATCAAGGGTTAACCCTTTAAGGGCCGCATGTTGCCATAAAGCAAAATTAGTTGTGATACATCTATACAGTGTCAGGGATTAACTTGGTGATACTGCATTGGTCCATCATACCATAGGGAATGTATCAACCCCATAGGGACCAGTCGTCACGATGCATAAATGCAGCATTGGCGAGTTACTGGCCAGTGTTGCATTTGTACATCATGGTAACAGAGGGAGTAACACATTAGAGCACTATGCAGCCACCAAAGGGATAAAACACCATCCTTAACCAAGGCCTGATTTTCTGCGAACAAAAAGCTTTTTTGAAATGCCTTTTCCATATATTTCACAGACCCACGATTCCGTAAACATCCGTGGTAGTGGGTACTCCATAGAAATCTCAATAAACATTAAAAACACTTTCTCCCTAATCTGAAATAACCTCTCAGCACAACGATATTCCAACTTTTTCTTAGATCTGATTTTATTCACGACCAGCCTGTTTTGTATTACAGTTATTTGTCAATGAATATAGATAGACCTGGTTTTACCTGGAGTTCAGATTTGTAATGCGATCCTCTTACAACCCCTGCAGTTCCGGCCCGACCTCATTTTTCAACAATCTGCTATCCCTTTAAGGGCCGCATAGTGTTTCAATGTGCTACGTCCTTTGTCAGGATGATACGAGAAACCTATAATACGGTGTTGATATTTTCCCAAAGTGTCGGTATGATGCATAAATGTAGCCAGGCTGCAGTCATGTAACATGCAGATCAACAGCACAGTGCATTACAGTAATGTGCGGTGCATAAATGGTTAATTTACCGTTATATAAAACGCCTTTTAACAGCTAACTTTCCCAGTGCTTGTTCCCTCGACAGCCACCCGTATACACCCCTATTCTGCTGTCTCCTATAAAAACTAGTCATTTGCATTTCATTGCCCAGAGCTTAAACTAAAATACATAAAATGTGCTTTCATCATGCGACGATGTTGCAATTACATTAGGAGTGAGTCAGTGGTGAGCTTTTTTAACAACAGCAAGCTGACGAGATATAGGGACCCCAGAGAAGAGGGCGGATTTTTCATTACCCGCCCCCCCCCCCCCCCCCCCTCACCCGCGTAAAAAAACATACTAGAAAAAAACACACACTCCCCATTGACTGTTTGAACCTACATCCCACTACCACCACATTTGGCATGTATAGCAGGGTCCTATGACAATGCTAGAGGCTTTATTTATCACAGCAATTCTTCTGCGATGCGGGTGTTTCAACTTAGGATCCCCTTTGATGCCACTGGAAAGCCATGCTTTCAATCTGCCTGTTTACTGAAGCTACAAGAAACAGCAACGTTACACCTGATTTGGGGTTTTGGCGGGAAGTTTAAATGGGAGACGCAGCAGAGGATGACAACATTCCTGACTGTCACTTTTCAGACCAATTTTCATCATTCAAATGCCCCAATTGCATCCCCCTCCTCCAGTGCACCTGTACTTTGGCATCACCATCTATATTAAACCCTTTAAGGTACACACGTTGGTTTAATGCACTATTCCATGATGCGTGGATGGAACTCTGGAGAACCCCCTCAAGTGCTGCATCCATGCATCGTGCCGGGTTTAAACTTTAATAAACTCATACATACAGTGGCCCAGAAGGGCCAAATGGAATCAACTCAAAACGCAAAAGTTGAAACTCAAAACGTGAAAGTTGAAACTCAAAATGCAAAAGTTGAAACTCAAAACACAAAAGTTGAAACTCAAAACGTAAAAAGTGAAACTCAAAACGCGAAAGTTGAAATCAAAACGTAAAAAGTGAAACTCAAAACGCAAAAGTTGAAACTCAAAACGTGAAAAGTGAAACTCAAAACGCGAAAGTTGCAACTCAAAACGTGAAAATTGAAAAACCAAAACAGGAAAAGTGCTTTCAGATTTCAGCTTTGACGTTTCAACTTTCAAAGTCAACCTGTCAATCTGTCAACAGCTTGTGACAGGTATCTTTTAGCATTGGGTATGGTTCATAAGCCAGAGAAAGCCAGTAGCAAGACAAAAATGTCAAATTTCACTAAGGGTCTGATTTCCGAAAAAATGTCAAATTTCAAAAAAGGGTCAGATTTTCAGAAAATGTCCAATTTGGCAAGAAAATATCAAATTTGTCAAAAGGGTCAGATTCTTGAAAAATGTCCAATTTGGTAAGAAAACATCAAATTTGGGTCAGATTTTTGAAAATTGTCCAATTTGGCGAGAGAAACGTTGAATTTCACAAAAGGGTCAGTCCTTCAAAAAATGCTAATTTGGCGAGAAAAATGTAAAAAAATTAATGGGGGCAATTTTCTATTTTGTTTCTAATTGGACCTTTTCAAAAATTCCGACCCTTCAGTGAAATTTGACTTTTTTTCTTGCCAATTGGACATTTTCCGAAAATCTGACCCTTTTTTGAAATTCCGCCAATTTGAGCATTTTCCAAAATTCTGACCCATTTTTGAAATTTGCCATTTTCGGAAACCTGACCCTTTTGTGAAATTTGACAGTTTGTCTCGATACTGGCTTTCTCTGGCTTGTGAACCATACCCAATGTTAAAAGATACCTGTCACAAGCTGTTGACAGATTGACAGATTGACTTTGAAAGTTGAAACGTCAAACCTGACGTTTCATGTTTTGAGTTTCTCTCTTTATGTTTTGAGTTTCATTGAGTTGTATTTTAAGTTTCACTTTTTACGTTTTGATTTCAACTTTCGCATTTTGAGTTTCACTTTTCGCGTTTTGAGTTTCACTTTTCATGTTTTGAGTTTCAATTTTCACGTTTTGAGTTTTCGACTTTCACGTTTTGAGTTTCAACTTTCACGTTTTGAATTGATTCCATTTGGCCCTTCTGGGCCACTGTACATACACACTCAGAAAAGTCGGCTTCATTGTCGCTAAAACCACTATAAGTGTGTAGAATTGGTATGATCATAGAGATAGAGAGAGCTTCTCTCTAAGTAAGGGGAGTTACTAGCCGGCGCTGTATTGGAACGTTGGATGACAATGTATATGAAGCCTTGCGGCATCATGCTGACCTCAAAGGGTTACACCTATCTTTGATGATGAGAATGATGGTTGTCTGCCGACCTTATTCCATATTTTCAACATGCACACAGGTATATATAGTCTGTACCAGTGAATCAACATCCCCTGTAGCCAGTTGACCTGCCTCTTTATACACAGATGGCTCTGTCTTTTGGTAAAAAAAAAGTGAAAAACAGGTATGCATGCAGATTTGAATTCAGACAGAGGAAAATTGCGGCAGGGAGGATAAGGGAGTGCTCATTTTTTAACAACAGTGGAGTGGTGAGATTTCACATGGATTGCTTCACCCCACCCCCTCCCCCAAGCATAGTAATGTGTGGATTTTTTCGCTAAGGAAAAAAATGAAATATTTGTGTCCCCGTCCCCAAGAGGGGTGGGGTGAAATTTGTTACCCCCCCCCCCCCAGCAAAGGGGTCGCCCTCATCCCCAACCCCCCCCCCCCCTTCCCCATCTGTTGTTGAAAAATGAACACTCCCTAAGGGGATTCTGTGGTAGCTCCCAGCCTTAAAATCTACATCTCTATTTTTGTCAGGTTTTATCAAGATATTGTGTATAGAAACCAGGCTATCAACATCAATATCATTGGGGCTAGATGCCATGGGAGTTTACTCATGGCCAGACAACAGTAGGCATCTATGTGACTTACATAGAAACGCCAAACCTACTAGGAATGATAATGGTGTCTATATCTTGGATTTGTAATGTGTTTTCTTTTCAAACATTTTGTATACTAATGAGGGTGACCAATCAATGAGACATATGCTATCCATCGTCTGTTTTCGGAGATGTGTTTGCACATATCATATGGTTCATTCATGTCCAGATTGATTTATATTCAACATTATCATTCATTGTTGAATTCTCTCTACTGTATTTGGGATGTATGTATGATGGTTTTATGCTTGCGAATGATGTACACAGGGTCATTTAACTGTCCATTATTGAAAAACGTGTTATATTAAACATGTCGCGTGCAAAAGAGCCTTTTTTTTAATCAAACAGGATAAAACATCCAATTCCACCTGGCACAGACTCAGCACTTAAACATGATTGATGTTAAAGCAATGACTGGGCAGCCTCCCTATAGTAAGAGAGTGCATGTATACATATAGCTTGCTGCATGAAGCCTGTGTCACTGACCACCACAGGCTTAAACTGAGCAGCGTGCTTGGTTGGTAGGTGTAGGCGTTATCAGGTGTGCTGAATCCAAGCCTGTCGTAGGACACTTGGTATTTTCATTGGCTTCCCGCCGAAAATCCAAAATCCAAAATCCAAATGACAAAATCATAAGGGAGTGATCATTTGAGTGAAAAAAATTTCACTCGCTCTGCGTGGAAAACGACCCTCCCCTCGAAATGTTTTACCCCCCCCCTCTCGGGTCGAAAATCGGTGCGCGTGTTGGCTCTTTGAAGCATAGTAATGCGCTAGCTTTTTAGCCCAAAACAGGTTACATTTTTTTACCCCCCCCCCCAAGAGGGGTCCACATTTTTTTGCCCCCCCCCCTGTTGATAAAAAATGATCAATCCCTAAAGAGTGTCCACCATGATCTTTCAACTTAATATCAATTGTGCCGCCTGTCTGGCCAACCAGCGGTCAACCACATGGGGCAGTGGGGTCATCTGAAATGTCAGGATATTGGGATCTGCCATTGACCTACCTTGAATAACTTGTGGTATACATATATCGGCACTATATATATATGCAGACACTCATAACAATCAGTCAAGCCTGCTGCTCAGTTTAAGCCTGTGCGTCTGTCCACTATTGTAGACACGGCAGGTAACCACCAGGGGGCATTTCAGTGTACTGTATTTAAACCACAAGGGTCACTTTGTCATTTTTATACAGGTATATAGCACACTGCACCTAACCCTTTAAGGACAAGCATTTAGCCCTTTAAAGGGTATCGCTACAAAAGAAGGTGCTGGAACCCTGTGGATGTCAGAGAAACGACATTGTACTATGTAGCTAGTGCTGCCCTCTTGTGGCATATGTCAATAAGAGATGTATGCAATAATAGCACAACAGTTCTTCAGATCTCCACCAGAATCTGTAGTGTAGTGGTTATGATGCCTGCTTTGCAATCAGAGGATCAGGAGTTCTATCCCAGAAGGTGCCATGACCTTTTCTCAAAAAAAGGTATAGTTATTCTCTTTTTTCTTGGGGGGGGGGTAAATAAAGGGGGGAAGGAATCTTGCATTTGCAGTCTAATTTTCACATAGAGAGTATTTAAGCAGCAACGTCTATTGCATGGGCTATAGGGCTAGATTGCCTTGCAAGGGAAGTACTTTATCTTTAAATGGGCATTACAGAAAAATGAGCACCAGAACATGTAATTTTTTTTCCGTTTTCTATTTGATTATTCTGCCAACTAATTAAATCCAAATTGATTCGAAGATAGCAATAGAAGAACATGGTCATCTGACCACAAAATGAAAATTCTCTTTTAGCTTAGTTAAGAACTAGCTTTTTCAAGCGGCTTTCCCGTAGAATTGAGCACTGTACCATGCCATTTTCTTTACTTTTTCTAGTTCCTAATATATTGAACTAATATTTTACTAAGTTATACGCAGAAATCAATAGAATATCCAGATCATCGAACAGGTAGCGATACCCTTTAAGCAGCACTTGGTATTCATGATACGCCAACGGTGCACCATGTTCACCCTTCTGGGATGTATCATCTCTGTAAACTCGGCATGATGCACGAATGCAAGGTTCTTGACTGTATCATGAAGAAAAAAAATACATAAAGTAGGCCTACTTATGCCAAGCAGTATGCTGCATTTAAATGGTTATTCAAAGTCACCGCTTTGATGTCTGCTTGTCCAATGTAGGGACACCTAGTAGTGATGGTGGGCGGAGAATTTATGTGTAAACTTCTAAAGCAGCTTAAAAATGATTTATCGGATTATTTTCTCTCGGCTATTGAGCTATGATATACATCTACATGTTATACATGTACGGTTCATGTGGACCATATTAGCTAGTGCTGTTCCGACAGGCTTGGCGAATGTATGCTTTTTAAAATCGCAGGGTAAATGTATGATATTAAATTTGATAGATGGAATTACGTAAGACAGATTTTGATTATATACGTCTGCCATCTCTCAAGCACAATTCTAACGGTTAATGTGTAATTTCCATTGTTGAAATTGACCCTAACGGATAGTTTTCACCAATTTATATGCCACTGTCCAAACTAACTGTAGGCTTAGAACAATGCAGACAGCTTTGATTTGACAAACATTGCATTTTCCATGCTACCCAGCGGCTTGTCTGAATGCTCAAAAGCCTACATTGTAATTGGCTCTTTGCACCTTGACAGCTTGTGTGCGGGCACCTCACACTTCTAGGTGACCATCACTGTGAGGAAACCACATGTGCAGTTTCTGCACACTGATATAACGGAGGGTGCGGGTAGCTATCTGGTGTGTTCCGGTCGTCCTTTGATCTCTGGTTAGATATGACGTAACACACTCCACACCTTATCCTGCCTGCATAGAGACTGTCATTTATCTGTATATGGACGGTAATATATCTGTATATGGACGGTAAAGTATATGTCTGCCCTTTGTGTCTGGAGCAAACAATTGTTTCCTAACTTATTCTTCTTTCAGTCAAACCAGCAAGTATGACAATTCATATATTATTTTAACTACTATTCGGTAAAGAATAAGCTACCCGGAATATTACATTTAAAGCATGGATGGATCAAGGACGACGTAAAAGATATATTTATATACACACACATAATATATATATATATATATATATATATATATATATATATATATATATATATATATATATATATATATATATATATGTGTGTATATATATATATATATATATATATATATATATATATATATATATATATATATATATATATATATATATATATTCATAATCATTAATGTGTTAATCCCTTTTATACGGCATGCACTTAAAATGTACTTGTAATCAAGTCAACCCCCGACCACGCAGTTTCATTTACCTTGTGATAATTCTATAGTCAGGTGTATAAATATTGTTTTACTATGGAAGTATCATTAACAACAAGGTTATATTTACAACTTTGATACATTCACACTATTTCATGCCTTTGTCCGTTATTGACGTACATGTATACTAATAAGATCAAAGCCCCTCCCCACGACACTTTTCTTCATGCTAATATTCTAGTCAGGTATACATATGAGGTATGCATATAATACCTAAGGTATACATTTACTTAGTGTTCGTGTTCGTATCTACAAACAAACAGTATATATACCTGTATTTGTAGAGTGATAACAACACGAGCGTAACACACAGAGAGCTGATAATGGATGGGCAGAGTGCACATCTGTATCTTGTCGGCCTAACAAACAGATATCACCAAACACATAGTCAGAGTTCAAGAGTCCTAACATTCACCCATAGAGACAAGTAGTCTGCCAAGCTGGCCCCATCGTTTGTAGTAATAGGGAGTTACACTTACAGACACTTGGAAGTAGAAGTGTGATAATCCACAGCAAAAAAAAGCTACATGTGGTGTGATGTGTTGAGGGAGAGTCCACATTGTCCAGCTTCCTCTCATTGAACTACATGATTGTTTTTGTGGGTTTTTTTGCTGAAAATGGGTGGATACTTCTGACCCATTAGGCCTAGACTACAGAGGTCATCCTTAGGGTGTGAATCCCGGGTCCCCCGAAATAGGAAATTGAAATTAAAAAATATAGAATTAAAGTCTGCAAGTCATGTGATATATAGAGTATCCAAATCCACACTACAACCCAATCAATTTTAGTACATGTTCATGTACTTAGTAGCACACTTTAATAAACAGGCAATGTCCCTGTAATAACTGTCACATATATTTTAGAACCTCAGTCGGTAGCAATAGCTGTAATAATAGAAGGGGCGGACAGACATAATGTTATATGTATCTATTTTATGACTGGACCGCTCATTTCCGACAACCACTGACAGTTGTTTTATTTTGTTGACCTATGCTTAACCCTGTAAAGGCCTCATAGTCCTGTAATGCTTTATGCCCTTTGGCTTTGATCTTTATGGTATATGAATGTAGCCCTGAGAAGTAACTAACCAGGGCTGCATTCAAGCATTATGCAGGTCCTACCGGGTTGATACACTCGTAAAGGGTGTACATGAACAACTTTTGCCAGGGTTGCATTCATGCATTATGAAGACCAAGGGTATACCAACCACATTAAAGCAGTCTGCAGCCCTTAAAGGGTTAGTGAAGGTAGGCGTCACATCTGACCGCCACCCACCCTAGGGCCCACATCCAGGTGGTCAGCCATCTGACCCCAATCCGGGACCCAAACACTGCCTCTGAGCACGCCCCACAGACCTCTATTGGCACCACACACAACCTCACTAACTCATGCTTTTTTAAACAAAACAAACACAATGTAGAGTGAGTGTACTAGTGTATAAACTCAACTCAAAAACCCAAATCAGAAAGAAGGACAATTGGCCAAGCTCCAGTCCATTATTTTTTTGCATGATCCCCCACACTAAAGCAGGGGAGCCAAATTGGCACCAAACAAACCATTATAAAAGTTAACAGCTGACGATCAGGCAATGAGCTGTGGTGCCACCTGTGGCTATTTCAGACGATCATTGGTAGGGGTCCCTATAATAACATTAAGCAAGCTAAACATAGGGAGTTCAGGTTGAGTAACCCTTACCTTTTTGACTGCTGTTCTCCTGGTGGTAATAATACACTGGTCCTTATAATGATCCTGGTAAACCTATAGCATCCCACTAGCAGGTCGATATGACCTGGCCCTGTCCCCCAGCGTGTATACTGGATGCAGGTGGTGGGGGATGTATGGTAGTGGTGGTGGCCACCCTTATAGAGTGAGGAGGTAGGGTGGGGGAGGGGATGGAACCGTCAGGTGCGAAATCACAGGTAGGTATAAACTGCTGCTGTGTGCAGGTATGAAGGTCTGTCTGCCTCTGGTATACTGCCTCCCCACCTCACTGTACCAGGCCCCAGCAGTGGTAAAGGTGAGGAGGAGGGGGAGGGGGGGATAGGGGGGTAAGGGGGGGGGGGGTCAGGAGGGGGGCTGTAAACTCTATGATGTGATATAAATTGTTTGTTACCACTGACCGATATACAAGCCACACAATATCCACTCAGTGTGCAATGAACTGGAAGCAATAATGCGTTGAATTGATTATAGCCTTTCAAACAGGGTTTGCTACTTGAAAGTTGAATTCTATACAAAACTGTCAAATAGTATTTGGTAGAGTTCCTATATGTTAGAATCAATGCTTTATCAAAGCACACCATCAACATATTAATTATATATGTTCCATATTATGCTTACCCCCCCCCCCGCCCGGCCCTCTCTGTTTCTCTTCACATGGAGACTATATCAAATAATATAAGAAATGGCATAACATATCTATGATTAATAAAATATAGTTCTAAATATAGCCATACAACCAGACCACGTGGTAACTGCCATCAATGGGAGATTTTACGACAATATACAACATATACTCCCTATCTCTGGGTGGGACATATCTCGCCTTATCTCGGGGTTATGACGTTAATCTCGTCCAGTCAACAACTTGAGTCACAACCCATGAGTAGGGAAACAGAGGATAGTCTGAACATCCCTAAATACCCCATTGTCTCTTAGTCCCCTGAGGTTGACAGTTGATTTAGGTATCATTTGAACACTACACATGACGAGCACTGTTATCAGCAGATAAGGGAGTGTGTATTTATACATGTGGACGACTTGGTCAGGGATGAATGAGTTCATATTTTTAATCAATATACATTAACATATTGTCATACAATATTATGTTGTCACTGATAAGCCATATTCTGTTAAATCAGCTAAAGAGTCTTGGTATTGGTATTTCACCTGCTATTGTACAATAGATTTATATCTCAATGGATTTTGGACAATGTAACCAACCTGAGTAGGCTTAAGGTGTGGCCAAACATATGGACGATGTGGTCAATGGGGGATATGGTCAACATATATCTTACACCCTCTAGACGGTAGGGTTTAATTGCTAATATTGTAATAGTATTAAACTAAGAAATACACTACATTGCCCCCACCCCTGGGTCAGCCAGAATCCCCTACAACTCACCTGACTGATGGTCTTGGACCACACTCAAAAAATAAACTTGTCTCCAGACTCTTCCAAGTGACGGTCATAAAATAAACAAGTCAAAAACGTGTCTAAGTGACAAGGAAGTGGGTCTTCTAGCTGGGGATAGAAGACCCACTTGGCATGTGCCAGCCCAAACCCCGACATTTGCCAGCTCCAGATTCTATTTGTGGGATGGTAACCTGATAGGTTAGACAACTTTTGACTCGTTTATTTTATGACAGTCACTTCGACGAGTCTGGAGACAAGTTCACTCTTTCAGTGCAGTGTGTATAGGGTGTATCAGGGATGGATCCTCTATCTATACTGGATTGGTGAAGTTCAACACTCAGTACTGCTAACACCAGTGATAACACCTTATCAGCATCTAACACCAGCCCTACCCACCACTAAGGCATATAAACAGAGTTGGGTTCAGTATCCCAATTCATTGGCCATGACCTAATAATCTTTTGGGCCGATTTTTATTTGATTTATTAGGGCCACAAATGTATATTTTAAAATCTTAAAATCTTAAATGCATTGTATCCTTGACATTTTCTAAAAAAAATTAACATATCATCCCAAACGAAAATTGTTATAAAAAGATCGAGCTATTTTTGCTAGGTCATGTTACCTAACCACAACAATGCTTATATTTTCTTGGCCCAACCAACAAAGTCAGCTACAGTGACGTGGCCATTATGCACGATTGACATGCATCATAAATCAGTGCTATATCTTGGTAATACCGAGGCACTAATCCCCCATATTAAATCACCTTATGTACAGGCCTAACGTATACGTATCAGGCACTCATAACATAATATGGGCTTATATCTAGCCGGATGTATTACAAGCATATTGCAATCAATGCACAATAGCAAAGTCTAATACCAACAACCCATGCAGTTATATAATGGCCTGCTTGTTGGAAAGCTTTGTAATTGTTTGTTGCTCTTTTAGAGATCTGAATAATATCCTCAGCTTACACACTAGATTACTTATTGCAACTGAATCGCGAAATGAATACATTATTGTAACACTAGCCTATTGGAATAAAGTTGAGATATTTTAGGGAGGGAGTCTGGCACCTGGGACTGGCGGGGGGAGGGAGAGCTCAGTTGATTTCTTTTAAGGGGGGGGGGGTAACTAAACTGTAGGCCCTCAATGGAGGGGGGTGTCAAAATCAATATAATGTACGTATTTGGAGGAAGCTTACTTCATGGCTATAGGAAGGAGGGGGGGTCGTTACAAAATCCACCCCCCACGACTCTCGTTCCCAAATCCTTCCGAAGGAAGGCTCTGGTAACAGCCAAATGGCCTTGAACTTGAGATTTTGCTGGGTCTGGGCAACCCCTGCTGGTAGCTTGGAACCAGCTAACAGGAACAGGAAATAGAACCAGAAAGTCTGATGGTAAAACTACCTAAGACTACCATCATACATTTTGGTTCCTGCCCCCTGGTTCCAGTGGGCCCACACACACACCCCACCCCAGCTAGTAATAAATTACTCGTCCCTTAAACCCGCAGACCCGGGGGGGGCACTGACTCTTTGATGCTGACTACCCACTGCCGCCCTACAGCCCCCCTTTTTTACACTCAGAAGTTCTGGCAGTGTTCTGACCGCCCCTCCTTTTCAAGTAAACGGAAAATGTGCATATTGACCGCCCCCTAGTATGGAGAAAGTAAGGTTTAAGGTCCAGACAGATCAATGGCAAACTCACCAATTAAAACTGCAAACTTACCAATTAGCACTGCAAGCTTAACAATTCACCTTTTCTCACAATCAGACATGGTTTTGTGATCAATTAGTGCTGTATAAGCTCAAGAAATCATCATCCAGAAAACCTTATGCCCTAATTCCCAATGGGATTAGTGGTGACCGTCCTTCCCTTTTAACCTGGGAGTGGAGTGACCGCCCCTCCTTTTGAGCCCTACTGACATTCGACCGCCACCGCTCCGGAGAGTCGTGCTGCAGTGGGTACCCAAATCATACCTCAGTGCCCCCCCCCCCCTGGGCCCGCAGACCTTACTGCACGTCCAGTAACAGAGTGCAGTCGGGACAGGTACTCAGCCCTATATATAGAGCCGCTGGGCCTTTAATACTGATGTAGGTAGGTAAAATGCTGATGTCATCCCGAGGGTCAGTCCGCTGATGATGTCATCCAGGTGGACTCAGGATACCTGTATGTTGTATATTCACCCTCTGGTCACAAACTCTTGGCACTGACCACGTGTGTTGGAGGCCTGTACTACTTTAGTATGAATAACCACCTACATTAGTCATGAAACAAGCAGGATACATCTAGGGTAGATTCACCTGGAGTCGGACACATACCTTGAGACGGACACTTGATTTTGTGGTAATGCAAGCATTTTAAGCTCTTTACTTGTGAAGAATAGTAAAGCTTAAGTGTTATTGTTTCCGAAAAATAAACATTAGAAGCCATATTGTACATGAATAACCTCAAATTTCACTGTTCGTCTCAGGGTATGTGTCCGACTCATAGTGAATCTACCCTATACATGGACCTACTGAGGGGGAAGTAAGGGATGGGGATCCCCATGTTCACTCTCTCTGATTCAACAATGTCAGAGTATATCGGTCACTTCCTCACTTATTTATCTGCTTTACATTAAATAGATACAGTCTCCATTATTTTGTCATCTAAAACCTATTAAATCTTCATCCTTCAAGTACAATGGACTATTATAGTAGTTTAAAAACGTACATCGATGAGACTGATGCTATACATAAATATGTGAATCTTTCACCATTGTCACTATCAGGCCTGGTTCTTCAATATGTAGTTGATATGAGAGTAGATGCATGAATTGATACTATGCAGCTATGGCCTCATTCCTACCCTCATACCCTGCCTTCCTGTATAATACACGTATAACATATGGACAAACATAATCCCACCCAGTGCCTCTCTATATCACTCTTTGTCCACAGAGGTACATCGAATAACGTCCCTGTCCATCTATATGCAGAACCCCAAGAGGAACCCAAATTGTATTTACTAATTTAGCCTCCAGTGGGACCGAGATTGGGACCATACTACTCGCCATATCGCTCAATGCAAATATTAGATATGGATGACGCATGAGCATATGACACAATAACAGCCAGATATATATATATATATATATATATATATATATATATATATATATATATATATATATATATATATATATATATATATATATACAGTCTATATGCACAGTATAGTGTGTGGGATGGTTTTGGGATGGGTAACACATGTGTTCTGTGTACACCATGTATATGTATACCAGACCAGCTGATCTGTGTATACATTGCATGTATTCCCAGACTATACTACATGTATATACACTCAAGTAAATCTAATGATATCGTGGTCTAAAAGTGAGGCGTATGGCTGGCCACCGTCCACTGGGCTCTAATCGGCTGAAGTTCCCCAGTGGACGGTGGACATAAGATATAGCATGCAATGAAGTTTTACAATCGTCAGATTAAAACAAATATTGTCATGCTATAAGACATAATCCATCATGCATACAATTTACATTTTGTAACAATATTGATGTAGATCAACATCTACATTGCACAGATTTATCCAAACAGAGACCCACTTGTAAGATGGGTGAGGCATAATATTCCCTGTCAGCATGACCTTTAAGTCGACATGCCAATATACTGCCCAGAGTGCCATATTGCAAGCTGCACTGTAAAAAGTTGCCAATTTTGTACAGTAGATTCTGCTGTAGGTGTACAGTCTATTGTAGGTAAACAGTAGAATCTACTGTAAAGCTACAGGAGATTCTACTGTAAATCCACTCTACAGTAGATTCTACTCTGGATCTACAGCAGATTATACTGTGTACCTACACTTACTATTTACAGTGTGTAGACAGTTAACATGGATCATGGTATGCCCTGTTTATTACATCGTGATATTTGCCTACCAACATAACTGCGAAGGCAATATTATTACTACATCGATTTCTCTCTAGGGACAAAGGAAACGGGTACATGTATATTCATAAGGCAAAATGAAGAGGTTTGTTTTAAGTCACCCGACCGAGCCTATCTGAACAGGGCCGACCCTATGTTTCTTTTATGTAATTTTGTTCCCCCCCGCCCGTATTTTTACCCTTTTTTTGTCAATGTGGAGAAGCTGGCTAGTACATTCATGTTAAAAAAGAAAGAAAGAAATCCTACCTACCGACCCTATATTTTCTTCCCCTGCTACCTGAAACAACCATTTTTGGCCTAAGATGTACATAAGACATCGACAAGCATTCTGGGCATCTTGTTGCAGGCCCACCTTGTGACCATGTGACCTTCTTGGCACTGTGACCGTAACTGTCTACATGGTATATGCCTGTAGCGGTACACTGAAAATCCATAGATTGAAAGGGTTAGTCAGTACAGACTATCCTAGGTTGGTCATATGAGTGTTAGTCATAATTGCAAAGTTATATTCAAAAATGACCGAGCGGTCAGTCAGTAGTGGCTAACCTAGGTTCATCATTGGTGTGTTTTATTTGTATACCACCAGTTGGGGCCACCTGTCATGACCACTCAGTGGCTCCCCCTGGAAATAAAAAGACTAAGGTGGGTTGGTCAGTACTGACCAACCTGACAATAATAACTGACCTAGGTTGGTCGTATAGGGAGCCTAACTAGGCTAGGCACTAGTGACTGAGAGGTTGGGCGTATAGGGAGGCTAGGAATATCAGTGTATGTGGGTCTGTTGGTGCTTACAGCATATAGCCTCAAAGGGAAAATAAACAGAGTCAAAGGGGAGTCCAGGCTTGACTCCTAGAATGACTCCCTTTTCTAACTCTTTTTCTGAATTTCTTGGTGAAAGGAGTCAGTACATGTAACAGGATTTATATGACTCCCTCTACGAGAGTCCTGTATTTTGCTTCTAAAATGACTCCCTCTTATGACTCCCCAGCACAAACAATTTTCATGAATCAATAGGAAAGGGAGTTGGGACTCCGATTAAAAAGAGAGTCAGATGGCTTCTGAATACATGTGCTAGACGGCACTATAGTCATTCTACTGTAGTACCACCTAGTGTTTCCTATTTCTATCTTGTATATACATTGTACCTACTTCTGTGATTCCCTTAGGGAATATAAACAACAATTTACTCACCTCAGCTGACCTAGAATTTTTAATGAGCGTATTTTGGCGGAAAGAACGACTTTCTATACAATATCCTAAGGCCAAAAAAAATAAAAGGTGTGTTTCAGGTAACATGGTCTGAAAATCTAGGGTAGGTAGGTCGGATTTTTTTTTTTTTTTTTTTAATTTTTTTTTTATACTTTGGCCTGAAAAGTACCCAGAAATCGACTCGTGAACTTCAATGCCGACTCGCCGACGACCGCCTCGACTCGTGAACTATCAAATCAACCCTTAAAAAGCCCTCAAATGACCTAAAATATTAATTTTTTTCAAAATTACATAAAGATTTCTAGGGTCGGCCCTGTTTTGCTAGGTAGGGTCGGGTAACCTGAAACACACCTTTTTTTTATTTGGCCTAAGTACAAGTCACGGATAGCGATGGTTCCAGGTAGTAATAGTTTTATCAAACGCCGTACTTGTTGGATTCGATCAATGCCAAGTGGGTGTGTTACTCCAGTGGAATTAATTGCATAGTATTTATTTCCACTCGACAGTCAATGAACTGGTTTAGTTACCTACATTGTGGCCTATATAGTGTAGCTCACTGAATATACCGGGTAGTACATGTATAGTATTGGTACACAGTGGAATATACTGTATAGTATTACAGTTAAACTCTAAACCTACAGTAGATTCTACTGTGTGGATCTACACTGTTACTGATAACTCTACCCATTATCTCTACATACAGAGCACATGTCAACTGGAGTTAATTTGGTCAAATAAAGGTTCAGCAGTCACGTAAAATCATGAAAATGATGTGACCAAGTTGGAACAAAAAAAACAAAAAAAACTCTAGACCTTTACAGTAGATGCTACTGTGTACCTACACTAAGTAGTTTCAACTGTTAACCCGACATTGGCATTTATGTCCGGCATTTGTGGCATCTGTCATTCTAAAGATCGAAATAACAAGTTTTCCATATGTTCAGCCATAGATGATAGTAGGATATTATATCAATGTAGAAACGGACTTAAAATACAAGCACCACAGAAGCTATCATCCGTGAAGTTTCACTCAGGATTATACTTCCGATGTTTGCTTTCCTGAACATAAATATCTTTACTAAATATCTGATAAAACTTCCTTATTTCAAAGACGGCAAATCAATCGCTGGCGTCTGAAGGTCAACCCTTTTTGAGAATCTACATAGTTTTGCCAGTGAGTCAATTCTCGCTGCAGTAAGGCCAAATTTAAAAAAAGATTGGTTTCCGGTAACATGGTCAGACAACCCAGACCCGGCCGGTCGGATTTTTTCTTTTTATAAATATTTTTTTCTTTCTCATTTTAGGCCTATTTTTAGCGTTTTTCCTCTAAAATCCTTAAAAATTATCCGATTTACAAACCGTAAAAACTGGTATGCAGGGAAAAAATTGAAAAGAGAAAAAAAGAGGGGGACCCGGCCCTGTTTTGCTAGACCCGGTCGGGTTACCGGAAACAAACCTTTTTTTGGCCTAACTGCTTTCACAGTATCTCAGCAGTTCCCAGATCCCAGAGTTGTGATGGCAACGGGTACATTTGACCATACTATGCCACTTGGCACATTATATCCAGTGCTACACCTGCGGCTGTGAGAAGGTGTGGGGCACAGGGTAGATTCACCTGGAGTCGGACACATACCCTGAGACGGACACGTGATTTTGTGGATATTCAAGCATTTTAAGCACTTTATTTGTGAACAATAATAAAGTTTAAGTGTTATTCTTTCCAAAAAACAAACATAATAGAACTAGTAGGGTACATAAATAACTTCAAATTCCACTGTCCGTCTCAGGGTATGTGTCCGACTCAGGGAGAATCTACCCTTGGGGTTAGTGTGGCAGATGGTTAACCCCGGGGTGGACGGTTGACCCTCCCCTGTCCAGACCAACCATTTGAAGACCCTTTAAAGAATGCATCAGGGATGAATGCATTATGTCCACCTCACAGGGTTGATACACACCCAAATGGTCGGCGTGATGCATGAATGCAGCCCTGGCGAGTTACCCTTCAGGGCTGCATGCATGCATCATGACGA
The DNA here is from genome assembly GCA_947462335.1 of Harmothoe impar. Lineage (NCBI taxonomy): Eukaryota > Metazoa > Annelida > Polychaeta > Phyllodocida > Polynoidae > Harmothoe > Harmothoe impar. The sequence goes on from OX381709.1 coordinate 17,633,907, forward strand.
CCAAGAACATATATACCACATGTCACTATTACTAGCTGCTTCCCTTGATATGGCCTCCACCATGTACAAGACACTAAAACCCGCCACCACCCCTCCTGTTGTTTAAAAATTATCACATCCCTAGGTCAAGCTACCCTAATGTAACACTACAGCAGTCTGTTGGCATGTAAACCCCTCTGGTCGGGCAGGCATTAGGCAGGCAGTGCACTGATCCACACTCGGCTACCTTCTTTGATGACTCAGCGGCTGAGCCCCAGGCTAACATGCAAACCCCACTAGACGCTGTGTGTGTGTGTGGCAGGGGGGGGGGGGGGTGTAGGGGGGGGGGGGGGCACATGGATCCATGGCGGTGAATAAGCATGGAGCAGGATGTACACATGCCTGTAGGATGCCCTGGATTTTCCTTCAAAACAAATCCACATATTCTATCGTTTGTGAGACTGCATTGCAATTACTTCACTGCCAAGTATCAAATTAGGGTATGTCTGTGCCAAAGAGATACCTTGAATTTTCCTTCCAAACAAATCCAAATATTCTATCGTCTGTGAGACTGCAATAACTTCAATGCCAAGAATCAAATTAGAGTACCTCTCTGCCAAAGACATACAATGGTAACGCCCCTGCAATAATGATACATTCATATTGTAGATGATTGCCAGATGTAATGTTGATGAAATTGCAGCATAGTTCACGCCCATACATAATTGCCTGTACATGGCACCAATATAGTCCAAGGATAATTGTATAATACTGCTATCCACACTGTAGGAGAGCCACCTAATACATTAAAAAGTGGGAAATAACTGTTCTTGGAACTTCATTTACATTTCGGCTATATCATATATGAATGTCGACTACATGATGCCCTGTACCTGCATGATTGTAAGATAATTTCGCTACACACTTATTTCTGTTAAAGAGTTATGTTCAAGGATTTAAATATGTCAGTGTACAAGACCCCTGTTCAAATAGTGACGAAGTACGCTCGATCCTAATGTACTTCATATTTATATAACAGTTGTGCCTATACAGATCCTATCGAGTTAAGAATGTGATAGAGTTGGGCCTGTAGGTGAACATGTGTACACTGGATGTGTTAAACCCTACTCTATTTTGGCAGCGCCCCCTGCATTACACGATACATTACACAATAGAACCAGCGTCTAATTAACCCTTTGAGGGCAGCATGTTGCCTTAAAGGCCCAGCGCCCCTATATATAGAGCTGAGTACCTGTCCCGACGGCACTCTGACTGTTACTGGACGTGCAGTAAGATCTGCGGGTTTAAAAGCAACCTGTGTTGTCATGATGCACCAACACCATGCTGGTGAGTAACTCACCGCCACTGCATTGGTGCATCATGCTGACCCCTTGGGAATGTATCAACGTCATATGGTCCTCATGAGGCATTAATACAGTTAGACAAGTTACTAGTACTCACCAGGGCTGCATTCATTCCCCATTACAAAAAGAGCATTTTGCATTAAAGCGCTATGCAGTCCTTAATTGGTTAAGTAGTAAAAAGTAGTTGAAATAAACATGACCCAATGTAACCCTCGCATCAGAGTGCACATGCAGAATAAAGCACACTGGGATGAATTGAAATGGGTGCTTTGACATCTGGATATCTTGCATAGTCTTGTGTGTGCCATTCCCTCCAGATGGCACAACCAAATACACACCATGGATGGCACCATATATATATATATATATATATATATATATATATATATATATATATATATATATATATATATATATATATATATATATATATATATATATGTATATATATATATATATATATGTATTTCCGCTCGGTTTTAATGTTATAATTGATCATGTTATTTATCCATAAAGGGTTAAAAGATTAGAGCCAATATTAAATTAGAGGCTTACTCAAATTGCAATAGTTAAAATAATGTGTTGCAGAGTTTCGCAGCAGGTCTATTACAAATGTACCAAGAAGACCAGAGTTATCCCAGAGACCCTGCTATTATACAAGTCACCCATCTATTCAGGGCTTTCTGTGTCACAACTTAGGCTACAGAGGCACCATTATATTCCGAGACCTTTCCTGTGGGAATGAGGATTACCACAGCCCACACCCAGCCTTTCATTCTGTGCACTGTGGTGTGAGGGTCACCATGGGTCATGTTTATTTCAGCTAGTTTTTACCTACTTAACCAATCAAGGACCGCATAGTGCTTTAATGCAAAATGTTTTTTTTTGTCATGATCCATGGATGCAGTCCTGATGAGTAATTAACTAGTGATGCATTCTTGTATCATGACAACCCTACAGGGTTAATTATACACTCAGTCTCAAAGAGTTGGTATGATGTACCAATGCAGTGCCTGGGAGTTTACCCAGCACCACTGTGTTCGTGCATCATGGTGACAAATGTTGCTTGAAGGCAACATGCCATCATTTAAAGGGTTAAAGGACATTTCCGGTTTAAACCTATTGTACTAAAGACCACTTGAATTACCTACTCAGTGTTCCTGTTATACTTGGCATATACAACTTGATGTATACAAATACACCTTTGGATGTTAGGGTTAAGCCTCTGTGGATTATATATTTGCACACATTACATATCTACCTTTCCTTAGGTGTGGTGCTAGAGAGAGAGAGTGGGAGAGAGAGAGAGAGAGAGAGAGAGAGAGAGAGAGAGAGAGAGAGAGAGAGAGAGAGAGAGAGAGAGAGAGAGAGGGGGGGGGGGGTTAAACAGACAAGACACAGATAGAGGAAGACTTATTGAGAAAGAAAAACAGACAGACCGACAGACCGACAGACCGACAGACAGACAGACAGACAGACAGACAGACCAACAGACAGAAGGGTTTCAATAGAGAATGATATTTATAACATGGCCTACATGTAATATGAAAATGAGAGTGACACCATCCAAGTTGATATTAATTGTCATAAAATAGTACCACATACATTGGTCTATGTAAATTTACCTACATGTATAGCATCAGCAGTGTTATTCCAGTAATTCACTGTGTACTGCTTGGTCATAATATAGCATCCAAAATAGTACATGTACTTGCTATGGATTCAATGTTATTGTATACTAGTATAAAACATAACCTACAGGCCATACCTGTTGTGAATGGCATCAAACATGAGATCACCAACATGCCATTACTAATAGCATTACTCATTATGTCGTTACGGTTATCTAAGTGAACATCATTTGAGGGGTAACGGTTGACATTCCATGCATTAACCGCTCCAGTTGTCAACTGGAACATCAACAGACTTATACTGGTGCAATATAGAGGGCTGGAATTGGTCACTCACCGTTTTGTGTGTGACCTACAGAAGTAGGTCCTCCTTATAGAGATGGTATAGAGTCCACCAGTGATGGTTACTGCTGCTGTTGTGTTAGTCCCTCCTCCCCTATCTCCTCCTCCTCCTGTAGTGTTGCTGGGTGTAGTCGTCCTCTATACGGTGCCAGACTATCAGACACAGCCTGGATCCACACACCATGCTATCTCCAGTACCATCTCACCAACCCCCTGACACTACACCATCACCCACCCCTGTAGTAACCACATGCCTCCTCCTGTATACTCCAGGGTGGGGCTCTATCTATCACACTATACCACCTCCAGGCGTTAGACACTGGCACATACACTATGTCCTGATTTAGCGTATTTCCGTAAAGTTGCAGTACTATATACCAGTGTACTGTGAGTGTGACCCGGTTGCTTTGTTTTGGTCCGCCCTGTGTCGGCCTCACCACACACTGAGTGTGGGTCTGCTGCTGCTGCCGACCCCAGAGGGCTGTCATCGGGGGAGGCACTCTGTATTGGAGGGGAGGTGCCAAGTGCCAAGCTACTGCCCCTCCCCTGTAAATGTAGCTAAGCAGTAGAATCTATTGTAGTTTGTACAGTATACATTTGTATATGTATTAGTGTACAGAAGCAGTAGAATATACTGTCGGTTTATGTTGGGTTCACTCTTTACAGTGTATATGTACATCTTTTGACAGCCCTGAAGAGCTCACTCAATTCTACTTACACCCCCCCCCCCATATTCTAAGAGGTCAGATGACAGCCCCCTGTTTGAGCCCTCTTCCTTAGCATAATGTTGTATTGCTTTTACCCTACATTTTTTTGTTCAATTTTGAAGAAAATTTTGTACATTATACCCTTTTTTGGTAAATTTTTGGGTTTTCGTAGAGGCCAGCTAGTACTTTCATGTTAAAAAAGAAAAGTTAAAAAAAAAAAAAATCCGACCTACCGACCCTAGATTTTCATGCCATGTTACCTGAAACAAACCTTCTTTTTTTTGGCCTAATGTGTGCAATGCAAAGATTCTTTTATTCCTATATGACCTATATTATCAATTGTGATAGCCCCCTGACTCTGTACTGTCCATTTATTGATAGCCTTTGATTTTGAGCTTTTGTCTCATTGACAGTCCCCTGTTTCTTTTTCTTCGAAGAGTTCACGGCCACCGCTCATCCGTGTCGTTACCACAGTTGGTACCCATTTCTAAAGAGAGTGCCCCCCCCCCCCCGAGTCTGTCTCCCCTCCTGCCCCCCACTCCCCACCCAACATGCAGCGGAAGTAGAAACCAGGTCAGCCGGCCACATCGCTGGTTGCTGGGTCGGGTAACCAGCGGCCACCCGCCTGCGTCTGTAGTCATGACAACCAAAATAATGGCTGAGAAAAAGAAATAAAAATATATACAGGAAACACATTTTGGTGGCACAAACACATGTTGAGGGTATGAGGGTCCTGAGTACAGGTGATGGGTAGGTGTGTTGGACGTCTAGGGTAGATTCACCTAGAATCGGACACATACCTTGAGACGGACACTTGATTATGTGGCTATTCACACATGTTATTATAAAGCTTTTTATTTGTGAATAATGGTAAGGTTTAAGTGTTTTCTTTCTGAAAAACAAATACCATAGAGGTCATAGTGTACACGAATAACCTTAAATTTCACTATCTGTTTCAGGATATGTGTCCGACTCATGGTGAATCTACCCTATGTGTCATGGTGGGGTGAGGTGGTCCCTATAGAGGGGGCCATACTGCCTATGTTACTGTAACTATGTATAGCTTGCCTTATGCATAGGTTCACATTATGATGGGTGGGGAGAAGAGGGTAGCCATTACACCTTTATGACATGTCTGATCAAGATACTGGCCTTTAATATATTGGTACATGTATAATGGGGAATTTGGAGGAATTGACCTTGAATATTAAAGTGCCTCTACATGGGTCCCCCCAGTATTGACCGTGTCGCCGCGTCGATCTTTAGCAATAGGGCCGTGTCACTGCGTCGATTTTTATGTGTATAGCATATATAAGGGCCTTATAAAGATGCCTATGTCCGTCGATTTTTAAAAGGGCCGTGTCGCCCGTGTCGATTTTTAAAAGGGCCGTGTCGCCGTGTCGCCCGTGTCGATTTTTACCCATGTAGAGGCACATTAAAGACAAATGCATCTATAGCTATCTTCAGTGAGGACACCCATTATTATTACTATAACATGTATTTACCATGGAATCAGTCCTTATGCCCATAAGCTACATTGATATATTGAAAAACTATGAGGAGAGCAATGTTCCCCTAGCTGTATTGCACTTGTGGCATCTTTATATATTATATATCCCTTATGTCAAAGCTGTCCTTTTTTGAGGGGATGATGGGTGAAATGGACTGAAAATGGGACATCGGAGCACCTTGCAAATCACGCCATAAATGATACATGCATTATAAAAGTGTTTGTCTGTATTAATGAGTTCAGTGACCCACGATGGGCAGGTGTGTGTTGGTGTGGTGTCATGACAGTCATATACCATTGACCATGCCACATTATTTCACTGATGTTCATATACCGGTACCTATACAGGACTAGCACATTAGGTTATGGAGGCCGCCATCTTGCCTCAGAGCAATGCATTGTGGTTAGGCCCCCAACTCCAGTGCAGTGCATTATGGGTGAATTTCTTATCAGTCTCTTTGTTCCAGGTGTGAAAGGAGGGGATTAACCTGATAAGGAGATGGGGGTGTAGCCCTCGACTACCTGAGGTACCATGATATGCTAGTCCCCTATATATATATATATATATATATATATATATATATATATATATATATATATATATATATATATATATATATAATTATATAAACATATATACATATATTCATATATACTTTTATATATATATATATATATATATATATATATATATATATATATATGTATATATATATATATATATATATATATATATATATATATATAATTATATAAACATATATACATATATTCATATATACTTTTATATATATATATATATATATATATATATATATATATATATATATGTATATATATATATATATATATATATATATATATATATATATATATATATGTATATAGTATATATATATATGTATATATACTTTTTTACATATAGTGGTACCGGATGACGCCAGGTCGCTATACAGGTCGCTTACACCATAAGGTACCTATAATAACCATAAAACATAGACGAAACGTATGGTTTATGCACTATCGATTTCATATCCAGAATTCCATGACATTCAAACAAATGCGATGTCCCTTACGTATGCATTCAAAAGAATGTAATAGTATAGTTAATAGTACTTATTGTAATATCTTTCCCATTTCACATGTATGCATATCTTCCAAAAATATGATAAGGTTTCTTTATATTTGTGGTCTAATCTTGATAAGATTGAATAATTGAACCCATTCCAAAGTGAGCTGTTTACAAAATAGGGCATGCCTGCCAGATCATACAGTCCACATGTACATGTGTATATCTGTCCTTGCAAATGCAATATTAGCCCTTTAAGGACAGCATGTCGCCAAAGGATGACATTTGGTGTCATGATGCACCAATGCAGCCAGGGGGTGTCTAACCCCCGCAGGATTGGCATGATGCCTCAAAACAGCACTGCCGAGTTACTTGCCACGGCTGCATTCATGCATTAGGATGACCAAGGACATGGCACATTAAGACATCATGCCGCCGTGAAGGGGTTGGTAGATAGGGAATAAAAGAGCTATCTCTGTCTTGGAAGTCCTAGAAGTTGTACCTTTTTCACACATCAGAGTACAGAATTTTACGACCAGACTACATTCATATTAGACACGTGTGTTTAGTATTTAGATTTGCTTTTTTTTTAGCCAGGATAAAGAAAAAATAGGTTATCTACTATTGCCAATAATCCTAAAAGAACATTGTCGAGAAAATAACTAATTTGAACGTTTTTTTCATTTGGTCCCCTCTGTAACCTCCCAAATGGAAAATGCCCTAGGCCAAAAAAAAGAGGTTTGTTTCAGGTCACCCGACCGACCCTATCAAACAGGGCCGACTCTACGTTTTTTATGCAATTTTGAAGACATTTTCACATTTTTGCCCTTTTTTGATCGATTTAAGGGTAGTCAGAAAAATTGACTAGTACATTTATGTTAAAAATTTTAAAATTTTAAAAAAAAGTCCGACCTACTGACCCTACATTTTTCTCCCATGTTACCTGAAACCAACCTTTTCTCTTTTTTGGCCCTACTTCAATTTCAGACAGAAAAATGGTAATAGAGTTTCATGGTAATAAAAAGATATTTCAAGGTAAAATGAACACCCTTTTTGACAGCACTTCCCTTCTTTATAATTGAAACGAACAAAGTACAATGTCATTTATTCATACGTGAAAAAGGGCTGATGTTTCCTCATACAGGCAAAGGTCTCGGGCTCAGTCTATCCCATACCAGGATGAATACCTCTTTTAAAGAGCAAAAATGGTATCACATTCAAACAGCAAACTGCATTGTCCTCACCTTCTAGACTTAGCCTATGAAAACACACATTTTGCTGTCTAAAATATGTATCCTGTGTCCAACTTACAGAAGACCATAGAGGTCTGTAATACAACGTGTACTATAGTCTATACTATACTATAAAGATCTACATAGCCACTTACGTAGGCACGTCATGCACGAAAAGTTCAGGGTTGTAACTCACGTCCCGCAGCCATCCCAGGTGGTCTAGTGGTTAGGATTCGGCGCTCTCACCGCCGCGGCCGGGGTTCGATTCCCCGTCTGGGAAGGACGGTTTTAAAGGCTGGCACCAGCATCCGAGGGTTAGACGTTCCTACCAACTCAGCTAGTATAGACTTTGCTCGAATTCTCAATTAATTAATTTATATATTAGGGACCTTTAGCAACCACGTAAAAGCTCATTAAACGCAGACGTAGCCTATTCCTTTAGCACTACTACGTCTGAGTTAAATGAGCTACGTCGGGTTTGCTAAAGGTCCCTACTACTAGGTGGGGTCCCGGTCACTGCACTCTAATACCTGAACAACACCATCCATGTTATGAGATTTGAAACATACCCCCTTACCACCGATTTTGGGGTGCAAAATACCCCCCTTTTATGATATAAACACCGACTTTCTGACTCCTAAAAACACCCCCTTTTCTTAAAAATGCAGAGTTTTTCAGCCCCCTAATTTCTCTCCAAAGAGGGCCTTCCAGGGAACCATAGGGTATAGTACAATGGATGAGAATCACCATAGCATAGCAGTCTAATCTCTCTGCCATGGGTCACCTTTATATCCCTGAGGGAACACTCTCAGTAAGCCTCATTTTCTGCTATTTTGGCAAAGAGAATACAATCCCAGAGATTTTCACAGAAGATATATGTTAGGAGGCCTTAGACAGCCATATAGGAGTCCGAATTATGTACAATTTAAGCCCTTTTCACTGAGCCCCCTTTTCTCATGAGCTGATATATATTTACCCCTCCCCCCCTTTTCTGATTTTCGCTGATTTCTGGTTGAAAAAGACCCCCTAATTATGCCATCCACGGACGTGCTGTGTGAGTAAAATACGACCCCTATGTCGGCGTTTTCGTAACACGGATGGTGTGGTTTCCCAGGCTAAGTGCAGGGACCGGGGGTGGGGTGTTCAGTCTATTTCTATTGACTGCGAAAAAGTTGCATTTTTAGCTAAGAGAATGCTGAAAGGATTGTAGCTCTAGCACCAGTAGAACCATTTAAAATTGAATTTTCCTTGCAGAAAGTAAGGGGTTTTGACAGGACAGGAGGGCCCTCTCTTAGCATGTAGTGGGTTGGGTCAGAAATAGCCCTCCCCAGCCAGAGTGCAGCTGGTGGTGATCCAGGTGCAGTGGAGGGTGACTTACATAGAGAATGTACTACTTTGCAGAAAGGTTAGCTCCACATATCTCTGTAGGCCTATTATGCTGACATATTTTCCTCGGTTTATTTTGGTTTTCGGATAGTAGATACTAGACACATATGGCATTTGAATATGTTGTCACATACTTTTAGCCTCCTAAAAGTTAAAGGTGTTTCAATGTATTTTAGAAATGATTTCACTGTAACTCTGATTCTAGTAGTGTGAGAAAGGTGTGTGACATAAGTAAATGTCGGCCTATATCTTGGCTTTCTGATGAAGTCATTTCCAAATTTATCAGAGAAGATTACCCCAGCATAATCGTCATTCTCCTGCAGAGTGTTTCTGGGGAGCAATCAATTTTCAGTGCCAAAAGTGGGTGCTCCACAGGCAGCACACACTTCCCAGTTCCCATTTACTCATTCAAATAAAACCACCATTCAACATGTTCAAATCATTGCAGAAACTTCATGTTGTGTAGACTGAAATTGTAGCCTTCCAATGGTGTGAAGATACCTATGTTTATTTGGGTCAATTATCCATAAATAGGACATGAGTGTACAGAGAGGGGAGGTGAGGGGAAACTTCAAAGGGCTGCTTGTCCGCGCTGTGGCAGGCCGCACTGAACGGCCTAGACTAGGACGGTAAAGACGCTCCTGGTTTGAAAGTTGAATTGCTTTAATTTAGGCTTTCACAATATAGATGTAGATAGATAGTCCTATCCAAGCTTAATCTAATAATTGAAGGGGAACTCTTCAACATCAAATGCTTATTTTCAACATTTTCTAAATGCCTATTTACTTTTGGTATTTGATCATATACTGTTCACTGTCGGGCATGGATATAAACAACGAAAATGCAAGCCTTACGGATACAATATAAAACTATTTTGTCGCTTATTCTAAAATCCATGCATTGTGGTAATACATGAATATCGGGGGTAATATATGATTAGGCCTATGAAAACAATTCTTGACCTTGGTAGAGGCAATACAATACCTCTGACCTTCCAGGTCTTCTGGTACATGTATTAGTAGTTGTATTCTCCCAGCGCTCCCCAGGGCGACAACCATCATTCCAGACATTATTCCTCCTATCCCGAGGGGTCACTTGCTATCCTTTCGCCACGTAAATGCCTGGATCAGATTGATCCGACCTCGGGGTATTATGGACAATTTGACCTATAACCCTCATATTTATTCGCCATTCCTTATTTTACGCCCACATATACCTATATATGGGCTATTGGTACAATCCTGACATAGCTAGATATGATTGGATGACTATAAACCTCCCCAACACAATGATCCTATTCATAATCAATATAATACAACATCGCAGACATCCCTCATGGGGAAGAATTAATGTAGATTATAACCAACAGCTAAAGGCTCTGCATACCATGAAACAATCCCCACCATGAGTATATAAGACAGCACTGGAGGAGGAGTCAGACATCTTCATCTTCAACCTACACAACTCCAGCCACCTCCTCAGCCTCACCACTCCTCCAGTACCATGGCTAGCCGTCTTGTCCTCCTGCTCGTAGCCCTGGCCGTCTTTGGCGCCTTTGTGGCCGTTAACGCCGCAGACCTGGAGCACTTCTACCCGTACTCCTACTACAGCTACGGCTACGCCAACAACAACAGGGGCTACGGCAACGGCTACAATAACTACAACAGCTACGGCCGCAATAACTACGGCCGTGGGAATAACTACGGCTACGGCTATGGCTACTGATTTCATAATTACTCAGAATAGTAATTCTGAAGTAAGTACAGGGGTACATATGGTCGTATCGTAAATGTATGGGTTTTTTTTCATTTTCAAGACATGAGCTCCCCTTTCAGATAATCGACCATTAGAGAGTCTCCTTTTAGAGGTGCATGGTGCCGTAGTCACAATGTTGTGATTATATCATTGTGTCTTTGTCATAATGATGCATGGATGCAGCCCTGGCGAGTTACTCCCACGGACTGCCTTTATGCATTGTGTTGGCAAAGGGCATATTACATTTATTAAAGCATTATGCGACTCTTTATAATAAAGGGTTAAATAATTTTGATGTTGATGATATCTTGTCCACAACATTAAAACTAATTATATGATGTTTTGTTTTTCAGGACTTCAAACGCGAAAAGGGGCGACGATCAAGGAGCTCGGTCCCGCATGGAAGGGATATAATCAAAATAGTGCACTGAATAAATGATTCCCAGAATGTAGAACACGTGTTGATTTACAATTGTTCAAGACCAACTGCAGGCGTGCATTCCCAGTAAACAAAAAAACGTTATACAACCGTTTATAACGTAATGTAACGTTATCTAACGTTTCTCAAAGGCTCCCTACTATGGCATAACATTATATAACATTTTGCAACGTTATTTTGACGTAAAGTAACGTTTTTCTGTTAGCTGGGTTGTAGATACTAGATGGTGCATACCACATAGTAAAAAGAGACTTAGCCACAGACCAACAAGGCCATAACAGAAAAGTTACATTCAGGTACCATGGCCAAAAAAGAGGGTGGTATGATTTTCCCTTTATTTCACAAATATTTTAGGATGATTGGTGGATTTGGCATATCTTACAGATAATTTACTATGTTTGTACTTTTTTTCCTTCAAAGATGAAGACAAATAGGGTAGGTCGGGTTAGCTGGACACACCTTGTTAGGATTCTTATTGGGGTAAAGTTACTGGAGAGTTTAATTGTTGCATGGCCAGGGGACGATGTAACATACGCATGCAGCAATACAAGGAAAATGGTCAGCGCATTGTTAAACGATAACCACACCAGATGTCACTGCAGTCGTGCCATACCCACATTCTGAGGCAAATGTCGATCCAGGAATCCCTCTCTGAGGAGTCTAAATCTGTAGCAGAGGCCTCACTCTTACAACATATGCTTGGTCCGCACTCGAACCAAGCTGTGAGAAGTATTATACTTTAACTGCGAGACGATAAAGATGGCCATAGAGTTACAGAGCAGAGAGAATCGACATGGCACTCGCTCTTGTTGCAGAATGTTAACCCCATACTGTAGGTCCACGACTGCTCAACCACGATATTCTTTCCAAAATGTGAAAATCCTTTGATTCATTGGGTACATAACATGAATTACAGATAATGTAAGTGGTGAAACAAAAATACTTGTAAAAGCAACATTTAAGACTACAAATGCTTTATTTCTCATTGTATACGTACGTTGTGTTATGTCCTAAACACAACTACCAAGATGCATCGTTTGCCATTCGGGTGTTACATGTATTGATCCTAGATGAGTGCGCATAGACAGTCTTGAGATTCAGTCTTATTACATATAATTTGAGCAAGCATGGACATTGTAAATCTATCTTCATCTACAGTAGACTGCATGCCTATACGATATAGCTCTACATTTCTGTTCCGTTGCGTAGCCACCCCTATACTGTATTGCACATTATTGCTAAGGTTCATGAAAAATACCACTAAGATACCCTAATGTCATGGATGTGACGCGCATAAGGAATAAACATAATTTTTGTTCACTCTATTTTTACTTCTTCAAATCTAGCCTGACACAATTTCCACTCTTCATATACTACATAAACGGGCGTGTGGCGCATAACATAAGTACCAAATATATACTCTTTGGCGGAAATCGCATCACAAGTGTGGATATGCCTACATTGCTTTACAAATATGAATAGAAGATAAATAGGTGTTTTTTTTACATCACATTGACATGAGCCCCTTTGTCTAATCTATCTAAATAAAATCCGTTTTGTGATGTATCAAAATGTCGATCAAAATGTACATAACGTCATAAAGCTCCCTTTAAAAGCGGCATATCACTAAAATACAACAGTAAATTGTAGACATGATGCACCGATATAATGCCGTCAAGTAGCTCCCTGACACGCACTGGTGTATCATGGCCACCATGTTGGAGTGTATCAACCCTACAGGATCTGTATGATGCTTGAATGCAACCACATAGACAGTCTTGAGATTCAGTCTTATTAAATATAATTTGAGCAAGCATGGCCACTGTAAATATCTTCATCTACAAATATATAATGTAGCTCTACATTTCTGTTCCGTTGCGTAGCCATCTCTATCTTATTGCACAGTATTGCTAAGATTCATGAAAAATACCACTATTAAAGATACCCTAATGTCATGGATGTGACGCGCATAAGGAATAAACATAATTTTTGTTCACTATATTTTTACCTCTTCAAATCTAGCCTGACACAATTTCCACTCTTCATATACTACATAAACGGGCGTGTGGTGCATAACATAAGTACCAAATATATACTCTTTGGTGCAAATCGCATCACAAGTGTGGATATGCCTATATTGCTTTACAAATATAGATTAAAGATAAATAGGTTAATATTTGACATCACATTGACATGAGCCCCTTTGTCTAATCTATCTAAATAAAATCCGTTTTGTGATGTATCTAAATGTCGATCAAAATGCACATAATGTCATAAAGCTCCCTTTAAGGGCCCCGCGGCATATCACTAAAATACAACAGTAAATTGTCGACACGATGCACCGATATAATGCCGTCAAGTAGCTCCCTGGCAATGTACTGGTGTATCATGGCCACCCTGCGGGAGTGTATCAACCCTACAGGATCTGTATGATGCTTGAATGCAGCACTGGCGAGTTACTCATGGGCTGCATTCATACATCACGACGTCCAAGGGCATGATGAAGCTTTTGTAATATCATAGATTCATCCCTCCCCCCTTTCAGAAACTGGCCGTGTTGACTATCTCGGAGTCGTTATAGCTGATCCTCTCTGGTTGCTCCGCCCTAATTAAATCCTGAAAAAGAACAGAGCTGTATCATTAATGCTTCTTCGACCAACGCCAGAAATCCATTCCTACGCAGATTATACTCTCATGAGAACTTTCTTTTTGAATTGAGACAGAATACACCCATTTCAAGAAAAAAAACACGAAATTTGGTGAAAAATATGAAAAAGTCAAAAACGTACGATTTATATTTTTACATTATGTCTAAAACACCAGCGGCAGATCGATAACCCAGTAAACCAAACCTAAACAACGTTATGCAACATTACATAATGTTTCACTATGGCTCTTTATCATGGCAAAACGTTATTTAACGTTAAAAAATTATTTATTGGTAAAATAACGTATTTTTGTCAGATGGAAATCCAAGTTATCGGAATAAATTGCCCAGTAAACAAAAAACGTTATACAACATTTTGTAACGTTATTTAACGTTACATAACGTTTCTCTAAGGCTCCTCACTATGGCATAACGTTATATACAATTTTAGAACGTTATTTTGACGTAAAATAACGTGACCTATACTTACAGCAGCCAGACCGATATGGCCCTGTTCCTTGACCCTCTTGGACATCTCGTCCATAACCAGACCCGGGTTATTAACCAGCGTCACAAGCTTCCACCACTTGTTCCTCACATGTTTCTTCATCTTAGCCTTAGCTGAAAATGAAGTCATTGAATAAATGATGCATAAGTAGAAAGATGATATAACATAAATCTACCATACCTAGTACGCATAGGGAACTTTTGCATGAAGAAAGACACTTGTTATGGGGCCTTTACATGGGGACATTCCAATGTATTTTAACAAAGTTAAAAGTTGGTTGTAAAACTTTTGCGATAGAATGATATAATATGTTCACAGCAATTTTTCAAGTGTGTATATAAAGATACCCCCTCCCTCTCCTCGCCCAGGCTTTTGTCACCCAGTCTCACTAGTAGCCTTTCCCAAAAGTATATTTTTACAACATGAAATAGAAATATAATGACTTGTCCTTTCAGATATTCAATTAAATATGAACTAAATGTCAACCGCCGTGCTTTAATGTAAGATTTACTTTGTTATCATGGTGTATGAATGCACCCCTGGAGAGTCTCCTCGCCAGTGATGCATCCATGTACTCACAAACAGTCTGCATGATACATGAATGCAGCCCTGGCGAGTAGACTGGGTGGGACTGCATGCATTATGACGTTCAACATGCCGACAACATGTTGCATTAAAACCATTAAAGAGTTGATATAACCCATTATCTGTAGCCATGACACTACCTGCATAGGGAGGTCCACCATTCTCCATGGTCTTCATGTTTAAGGCTGCAGACTGCGTCCTCTTGGCCTCCTGCTGTGCGTTCCTCAGGAACTGTATAAAGATCCTCATGATGGGATTGTTGTGGGTGTGGTCTACGTACAGGAGTCCAAGGTAGGCCGAGTAACCTAGTCAGATAAGGAGGAACATTGCTCATGTAAGCTTAGAATTATGTTGTATTACAAACAGTCAACCCCCACTACCTCCAACATTTACTACCTCGTAGCCATCACCTCCCCAGACAAATACCTGGCAACTGGCCTCATAAGTTCCACTACATTTGGACGTAATTCATGAAATAATCTGCTTCGTCAGACATTTTGTCTTGCATTTTCCAAAATCAAGGAAGTGAGGGCTGACTCTAAATTATATGTATTCTGTCATTTTATACTTGCAGTTATTCTGCCATTTCACCATATACTACTTGCTGATATTATTCATTATACCATATACTACTTACAGTTGTGAGTCATTGAACCATATATTACTTACAGTTGTGATTCATTTAACCATATACTACTTACAGATGTAAGTGTATAGCTAAAATCTGAACCATGTTGGCGGGGGACCAAGAAAGTGTAACCATCTCAGGTGAATACATTATTTCAACCACAATACATGTCGAGCCGCAAGTAAACAAATACGATTGATCATTTACCTGAGTCGCGGAACTCAAAGCCCTTCATGAGCAGGGGTCTGTCGAGGCGTGTTATGATGAGGACTCCGAACACGACCGAGAAGACGACCCGTTTGAGGCACGAGAAGAGCCCAAGGATGACGTTAAAGATGAACATGTAGAAGCTGACCACGTGGTACGCACGTCTGTGCGGGGATACATGTATAACATACACAGTATGAAGGGTGAGATAAAAATCCATATTCTTTTTTTTTAACCTTAAAAGTATTTCTAGATCTCAAAATGCTTCCCACTCGGATGCAATTATGAAATGTACATACTAACAAGTAAATCACCAGGGCTTCATTCATGCATCATGCCGACCCTCCAGAGAGCGTACCAACTCCCCATGGACAGCATGATGCTTGTATGCGGCTCTGAGGTATTCGCCAGGGCTGCATTCATGCGTCATGACGACACAGGGCATAGCACATCGAAGCAATATACGGTCCTTAAAGAATGCCAACCCCGTAGGTTGGGCTGACATAATAAGCGTCTTACCTGTTGTTCAGTGCCAGGTACTTGCCCCTCTCCTGCAGGAAGGCAAACTTCACCAGTATCACCTGGATGACGTATATCACGATGGCCACAACGAAATTCGGCCTGTTCAATCAAAGGTACCACATACATGTTACATATTGTACATTGTATATACTTTATCAGTCTCTGTGCCTCTGTCTCTGTCTCTGCCACTGTCCTTGCATTAGTCTGTCTCTGTCTAGTTGCCTTTCTATGTGCCTCATTGTCATTAGTTTATTTCAATGCATTCTGTAATAGCATAGTTATTTACACATGGATACCAAATATATATCGTATACATTAGGCTTCATTTATATATACCTTAAGTTTAGCCCTTCAAGAGCCTCATAGTAATTTGATGCAGTATGCCCTTTATCGTCATGATGCATTGATGCAGCGCCATCGAAAATCTGACCAGTGCTGCATTCATGCATCATGCCAACCAACATACATGATTGATACACCCCGAAGGGTTTGTATGATACATGAATGCAAGGCTGGCTATATGAGACTCACTGGGACTACATCCATGCATTATAACGACAAAAGGCATAACACATTGATTAAGGCACTCTGTTTCATTTAAAGGATTAAAATGGGCTTGCATAATTATTGAGAAGTGTAGGAACCCACCAGTGCTCCTTTAGGAGGTTAAGCAGAAAAGATGAAGTTCTGTCCATTAGCGGCAGAATGATAAACAATCCAAGAACCAAGATGATGGCGATAATTATCGCAGCCAAAAGTGAAAATCCTGAAACATTTACCGGTATGTGGGTTTAAGTAATTATGCATTGTCAAAAACTGTGGACATGCTCATATCTTGATGTTATGAAAAACACTTTCTGAGATTATCTGAAAAATGTCAACAATTCCCTGTTAACCATTGTATGATATTAAAGCATACCTTATACATAGTATTATGTGCTGTAATAAATTACAATGATACAATTATGTTAACATTCGATATGCCATTTACATAATTGAACTCTAGTTGTGGGTTGAGGATTAAAAAAAAGTTACCATATGCCATGAAAGCGATCTGATACCCAGAGTAGCGTAGTTGATACAGCTGGAATATGAAATGACAACACATCAATGAGTTTTTTCATGTCATAGAGCGCTTGTAGCATTTCACCACACGAACGCCAACAGCAATGTTGCCAAAAGAACCTTCTTGGTGAACATAGGGTAGATTCATCTAGAGTCAGACACATACCTTGAGACGGACACTTGATTTTGTGGTTATTCGAGCATTTTAAGCTCTTTGTTTGTGAATAATGTCAAAGTTTAAGTTTATTCTTTCCAAAAAAAGTAACACTAGAAGTTTGTATTGCACATGAATAACCTCACATGTCTCTGTCCGTCTCAGGGTATGTGTCCGACTCATGGTGAATCTATCCTATAGATAGCGGCATGTCATGAGCTGGTACACTAAAAAAATAAACTTGTCTCCAGACTCTTCAAAGTGACGGTCATAAAATAAACGAGTCAAAAACTTGTCTAAGTGACAAGGAAGCGGGTCTTCTAGCTGGAGATAGAAGACCCACTTGGTATGTGCCAGCCCAAAACCCGACATTTGCCAGCTCCAGATTCTATTTGTGGGATGGTAACCTGATAGGTTAGACAACTTTTGACTCGTTTATTTTATGACAGTCACTTCGACGAGTCTGGAGACGAGTTTACTTTTTCAGTGTAGCCTGGGGACGGCATGATGCATGAATGCAGCTTAGTAGCGAGCTATTTAGCCGTGTTACATCCATGCATCATGACCACCAAAGGGCGATATTTAGTGAGTAGTATAGTATGTATCGGAACGGGACTATAGTTAACTACTGTTTATTACTCAATCGACCTGCAGCCAATCAGAAGCCTCCATTTGACCGGAAGTGACGTCACATGCCCATATAAGGGCATACCGGAAGTGACGTCACGTGACCTTGACCTAGTTAGAGGTCAAGGTCATGACGCAGCCAATCAGAGGCTTCCATTTGACCGGAAGTGACGTCACACGTCCATATAAGGGCATACCGGAAGACGTGACCTACTTAGGCTCAGCCAATCAGAAGCCGGCATTCTGGTAACTAGGGTAACGTGACCTACTTAGGGTTTGTTTGTAAACAACACCACGTGGCTCTCTTGTTTGTAAACAACACCACGTGACACGTGACTGTTTGTACACAAACAATTCGACTTAGTCTGACATTTTCAGCTGTCGCATGCTGACCTGCTGCTATCATAAGAGAAACAAAAGCCCTAATCACGCTTTTCAGCTGGATCCTTCCACCCACCAGACATGGATCCAGATGGGAGGGTGGTTTAAAATTAATCCGTGTACCGACTGTCATACAATAGTGTAATTAGTTGAACACGTGTTACCTGTATAAAGGATTAGCAGGTCATGGGCTTAGAGTGTGTATAGAAAAACAACTACAGGTAGCGTGAACAAAGCGACCCCCTCCCTTTCTGTCACTCTGTCTGTGACTAGAGGGCGCGCGTGTGGTAAGCGGCTTAAATCTAAAGAAAAAAAATCACCCTCTCCTGTCGTCAGCAGTCAGCTGGCCGGCGGCTGGAAAATGCGATTAGAGGGATGATGAGCGCGGTTTTTTATATTCAATATATTAGAAGTGTGCTTTGTTGCTTATATAGTTCATTATGCGTTTAAAATGTTCGCGAGTATCGTAGAAATGTACAAAAATCCTATTGTGGCGCCATCTGACGAAAAGAGCGGAGAACTATACTAGGGTATGGCGAGCTAGACTAGAGCATGTAATCACCAGGCGGCAGAGTGGTCAAAAGACAATCTCGTAGTAGTAGGTCTACTTGGATCTTGAGTAGCCACCCTTGTGGTTGCAATTACCTAGACTAGTTGACCCTGCCAGCCTGGTCAAGTGAAATTAGTAAGGAGACCGCACATTAACGCGCTCCACAGTCTTTAGACAGTTAAGACTATAGTACCGTAGATTCTACTGTGTACTCACACTAACTATTTACAGTGCTACATATTCATACCCGTGTTCTAAGTGTTTTTTTAGAAAAAAGCGATCTACTCACCCATTTTTTTTAGACAAACTCCTATTAGCAGGTAACCCCTGTATAAACCATACTGCAAAGATCTGCTACTTCGAGCGTCTGCCTCGTGACTGATAGTGTACAACAAGACGAAGTGGGCAGAGGTGAAGTACTGTTCCAAGAAAAATTGAGGCTCTTTATATAGCTGAGAGAGCGGCTAATCCGGATGTTCTAAGCTTGTTTTCACCTAGAGCCCCACCCTCTTCCAGAGAGGAATCAAATTGCTTTTCACCTGGACCCTTCCACCCCTCATCCATCAGCATGAAAAGAGGGATAACAAGTGTAACGTGCGCTACATGTATATGGGATTATAGCTGGTGAAGAGATAAAGCCAGGTCAACTGTGTATACAAAGACTACAGGAGGTGATTAACGACAGGTGTGACGCGCCAGCCCGTGGACGGATTATCTTCTAAGCTGACGCTTATTCAACTAGCCAGCTGCCGTCCGCTCCACTCACCACGGCAAGAGGAGGTGCTTTTGTTTTACACTTAAGTCGCTTACCACATGTACTCGTCTCTACCTCACAGACAGACACCCTCTCGCTTGCTTCACGACCCCTGTAGCTTTTTTTGTATACACACTCTAATCTCATAACCCCCTGATCCGTTATACAGGTAACGGGTATTCTCTTTTAAATAGCTGCCAGTCAGCCTGCGGCAGCTGAAAACGACGGTAAGTAGCTTAGCTCTAGAAGCAAGAAGGCGTATATAAGGAGGCTGACACGTGTATAGGCGCCTTATAAGTCGGCAGGGGGTAAATACTAGTGAAAAAGGAAGGCAGGTGTGCAGGTAGCTTTCTAACAGACACGTGTGTGCACTAAGCTGCTTAAGTCTAAACCCACCTGCAGTAGTCAGGTAGCATGTGAAAACTTACTTAACAGATCTCTTAATTGAGTAGAGACTCTGTACTGAGAGAGTCTTTTCAGCCGTTTAAGAGGATTATCTAGGACAGGGTACATAAGGAGTGAAACGACGCTCTCACCCATCACACTTTCTCGACCCGCCCTTCATCATCGTAGCATCGTCCACTCTACGCTCGCTCAGAATGTTATGATGGTTAGTTCTGCTATTTTCAGCTACTTTTCTTATCGAAGTGTTGACGCTACAGAGCATCGAAACTCTCTCCAAATGAGTCCAAGAAAGAAAAAGCAACTTCCACTTGAAGCAGGAAGAGAAACAGTGCCCTATGATGCATGTGAGGTAAAGAAACATTGGAAGGACGTCACCAAGGAGCAATGGATAGAAGCATGCTTCAACTTCATCGGAACGGAAGTAGTTTCATTTGGACAGAGGGAGAAGATTTTGTTGGAGCTATTTTTCTTAGCTCCGTATACTTGGCCTGACTGTGGTGAAATTCCTTCAGGTATTTGTTCAGTCTTCGCCATAGAAGTTATCAGGTCTTTGAAGGAGCTTCGATATATGCAAGGCACTCACGAGGAGATTGTTCAGAAAATGACGGAATTCGAAACAGGAGAAGACACAATATGGTGCGAGGACACGACATATACGGACGATGATCTGGAGTACATCATTTGTAGCCCGTTGGAACATTATGTTAAAGACTTTGAGGACATGCTAGACAGCACTGAGATGAACCCGAAAGAGAGATCCCTTACTGCACAGAAAGAGGCCAAAGCTGTGTTGGAAAAGCTCAAGTTTGGTCAAGGATTCACTCTTCAAAGCAGCTGTGTGAGTGTGATAAAAGGCCTTGTGTTGAAACATCCAGACATGAAGTTTTCGCGTGCTGTCGACACACTTCCTTTGCCTGAACTGATGATGAACATGATCGATCCCATCGTACCAACATGTTTCGACTCTGCCAATTGTCCCATGTATAAAATGGTTTCAAGTTTTGCCCGTGGCCGATGGCTAAACGATCCACTGAAGTCAGAAAACCTCCTTGATTTAATCAACTGACTAAATGTATTTTCTCATACTAGTATTAGTAGCATTAGTAATAGCAGCTACTCAGTCTCGTGCAGCACAAGCAGCAGCATCTGTCAGCAGCATCCGTGACATCGTCAGCAGCAGCAGCAGCTGCACGAGCAGCACAAGCAGCAGCATCTGTCAACAGCATCCGTGACATCGTCAGCAACTGCAGCAGCTGCACGAGCAGCACAAGCAGCAGCAGCTGTCAGCAGCTGCAGCAGCTGCACGAGCAGCACAAGCAGCAGCACCAACAGCAGCAGCAACAGCAAATCAGCAGCAGCAGCAGCAGCAGCAGCAGCAGCAGCGGCGGTGTGGACCACTAAATTCGAGATGGCGACATGTCTGTTTCTTAGAATCGACATTCGACATGAGGCCTAGTGACATTTGACATGAAGCTTGAAAAACATAGTGACAGGTGACATGAGCAATTCTTAAAATCGACATGAGATATGAGCATAATTAAGCGACATCGACATGTGCCATGGCTATTTTTTTTTAAGACAAACGCCATAGACTCCTCATTCAAACCCCCACTAGTAGTGCTCTATAAGCGCAAGCTTTGCCTTAAGAGAGCTGTGGCTGTGAACCCTCTCCTCCCCCCGTACACACAGGTAAATATCAGAGTCAGCCAATGTCGCCAATACTACTCTCATACAAGGGTCAGGCACTGCTGGACTATAATAGATGGGTCAAGGACCATTCTACTGAGGGTCAGGCTAGGCTGGACATTCAATAACAGGCTGGACTTTGGCAAACTTGCTTGAAAGTCTGGCCAGCAAGAGTCCGTTGAAGGACTATACGGTAAAAAGGCTGCTGTTACAGTCAAGATACTCATATTTCAAGCCCAGAAAACTGTAATTAGCTTTCCAAGTTGTTTATTTAACAATATCCTGGCCTAGCAAGAAGCTGTCAGATGACATCTAAGAAAAATGGGGCTGTTAATTGATCAAGAGAGCTACATTGTTACAGAGTCCTATTCCTCTTTTGAGGTGGGACCAAAGTTGAAAAAAGAATAAACTCAAAAAAAAAGCCTTAAGATTGAAACAGTTGTAGATGACAAATTTAATGAGGAAGTCGTATTAATTAGTTTACAAATAGCCGCTGCACGAGCAGCACAAGCAGCAGCTGACACTAGTGTCAGCTGCAGCAGCTGCACGAGCTGCTTGTGCTGCTCGTGCAGCGGCTATTTGTAAACTAATTAATACGACTTCCTCATTAAATTTGTCATCTACAACTGTTTCAATCTTAAGGCTTTTTTTTTGAGTTTATTCTTTTTTCAAATTTGGTCCCACCTCAAAAGAGGAATAGGACTCTGTAACAATGTAGCTCTCTTGATCAATTAACAGCCCCATTTTTCTTAGATGTCATCTGACAGCTTCTTGCTAGGCCAGGATATTGTTAAATAAACAACTTGGAAAGCTAATTACAGTTTTCTGGGCTTGAAATATGAGTATCTTGACTGTAACAGCAGCCTTTTTACCGTATAGTCCTTCAACGGACTCTTGCTGGCCAGACTTTCAAGCAAGTTTGCCAAAGTCCAGCCTGTTATTGAATGTCCAGCCTAGCCTGACCCTCAGTAGAATGGTCCTTGACCCATCTATTATAGTCCAGCAGTGCCTGACCCTTGTATGAGAGTAGTATTGGCGACATTGGCTGACTCTGATATTTACCTGTGTGTACGGGGGGAGGAGAGGGTTCACAGCCACAGCTCTCTTAAGGCAAAGCTTGCGCTTATAGAGCACTACTAGTGGGGGTTTGAATGAGGAGTCTATGGCGTTTGTCTTAAAAAAAAATAGCCATGGCACATGTCGATGTCGCTTAATTATGCTCATATCTCATGTCGATTTTAAGAATTGCTCATGTCACCTGTCACTATGTTTTTCAAGCTTCATGTCAAATGTCACTAGGCCTCATGTCGAATGTCGATTCTAAGAAACAGACATGTCGCCATCTCGAATTTAGTGGTCCACACCGCCGCTGCTGCTGCTGCTGCTGCTGCTGCTGCTGCTGATTTGCTGTTGCTGCTGCTGTTGGTGCTGCTGCTTGTGCTGCTCGTGCAGCTGCTGCAGCTGCTGACAGCTGCTGCTGCTTGTGCTGCTCGTGCAGCTGCTGCAGTTGCTGACGATGTCACGGATGCTGTTGACAGATGCTGCTGCTTGTGCTGCTCGTGCAGCTGCTGCTGCTGCTGACGATGTCACGGATGCTGCTGACAGATGCTGCTGCTTGTGCTGCACGAGACTGAGTAGCTGCTATTACTAATGCTACTAATACTAGTATGAGAAAATACATTTAGTCAGTTGATTAAATCAAGGAGGTTTTCTGACTTCAGTGGATCGTTTAGCCATCGGCCACGGGCAAAACTTGAAACCATTTTATACATGGGACAATTGGCAGAGTCGAAACATGTTGGTACGATGGGATCGATCATGTTCATCATCAGTTCAGGCAAAGGAAGTGTGTCGACAGCACGCGAAAACTTCATGTCTGGATGTTTCAACACAAGGCCTTTTATCACACTCACACAGCTGCTTTGAAGAGTGAATCCTTGACCAAACTTGAGCTTTTCCAACACAGCTTTGGCCTCTTTCTGTGCAGTAAGGGATCTCTCTTTCGGGTTCATCTCAGTGCTGTCTAGCATGTCCTCAAAGTCTTTAACATAATGTTCCAACGGGCTACAAATGATGTACTCCAGATCATCGTCCGTATATGTCGTCTCCTCGCACCATATTGTGTCTTCTCCTGTTTCGAATTCCGTCATTTTCTGAACAATCTCCTCGTGAGTGCCTTGCATATATCGAAGCTCCTTCAAAGACCTGATAACTTCTATGGCGAAGACTGAACAAATACCTGAAGGAATTTCACCACAGTCAGGCCAAGTATACGGAGCTAAGAAAAATAGCTCCAACAAAATCTTCTCCCTCTGTCCAAATGAAACTACTTCCGTTCCGATGAAGTTGAAGCATGCTTCTATCCATTGCTCCTTGGTGACGTCCTTCCAATGTTTCTTTACCTCACATGCATCATAGGGCACTGTTTCTCTTCCTGCTTCAAGTGGAAGTTGCTTTTTCTTTCTTGGACTCATTTGGAGAGAGTTTCGATGCTCTGTAGCGTCAACACTTCGATAAGAAAAGTAGCTGAAAATAGCAGAACTAACCATCATAACATTCTGAGCGAGCGTAGAGTGGACGATGCTACGATGATGAAGGGCGGGTCGAGAAAGTGTGATGGGTGAGAGCGTCGTTTCACTCCTTATGTACCCTGTCCTAGATAATCCTCTTAAACGGCTGAAAAGACTCTCTCAGTACAGAGTCTCTACTCAATTAAGAGATCTGTTAAGTAAGTTTTCACATGCTACCTGACTACTGCAGGTGGGTTTAGACTTAAGCAGCTTAGTGCACACACGTGTCTGTTAGAAAGCTACCTGCACACCTGCCTTCCTTTTTCACTAGTATTTACCCCCTGCCGACTTATAAGGCGCCTATACACGTGTCAGCCTCCTTATATACGCCTTCTTGCTTCTAGAGCTAAGCTACTTACCGTCGTTTTCAGCTGCCGCAGGCTGACTGGCAGCTATTTAAAAGAGAATACCCGTTACCTGTATAACGGATCAGGGGGTTATGAGATTAGAGTGTGTATACAAAAAAAGCTACAGGGGTCGTGAAGCAAGCGAGAGGGTGTCTGTCTGTGAGGTAGAGACGAGTACATGTGGTAAGCGACTTAAGTGTAAAACAAAAGCACCTCCTCTTGCCGTGGTGAGTGGAGCGGACGGCAGCTGGCTAGTTGAATAAGCGTCAGCTTAGAAGATAATCCGTCCACGGGCTGGCGCGTCACACCTGTCGTTAATCACCTCCTGTAGTCTTTGTATACACAGTTGACCTGGCTTTATCTCTTCACCAGCTATAATCCCATATACATGTAGCGCACGTTACACTTGTTATCCCTCTTTTCATGCTGATGGATGAGGGGTGGAAGGGTCCAGGTGAAAAGCAATTTGATTCCTCTCTGGAAGAGGGTGGGGCTCTAGGTGAAAACAAGCTTAGAACATCCGGATTAGCCGCTCTCTCAGCTATATAAAGAGCCTCAATTTTTCTTGGAACAGTACTTCACCTCTGCCCACTTCGTCTTGTTGTACACTATCAGTCACGAGGCAGACGCTCGAAGTAGCAGATCTTTGCAGTATGGTTTATACAGGGGTTACCTGCTAATAGGAGTTTGTCTAAAAAAAATGGGTGAGTAGATCGCTTTTTTCTAAAAAAAACACTTAGAACACGGGTATGAATATGTAGCACTGTAAATAGTTAGTGTGAGTACACAGTAGAATCTACGGTACTATAGTCTTAACTGTCTAAAGACTGTGGAGCGTGCTAATAGGAGTTTGTCTAAAAAAAATGGGTGAGTAGATCGCTTTTTTCTAAAAAAAACACTTAGAACACGGGTATGAATATGTAGCACTGTAAATAGTTAGTGTGAGTACACAGTAGAATCTACGGTACTATAGTCTTAACTGTCTAAAGACTGTGGAGCGCGTTAATGTGCGGTCTCCTTACTAATTTCACTTGACCAGGCTGGCAGGGTCAACTAGTCTAGGTAATTGCAACCACAAGGGTGGCTACTCAAGATCCAAGTAGACCTACTACTACGAGATTGTCTTTTGACCACTCTGCCGCCTGGTGATTACATGCTCTAGTCTAGCTCGCCATACCCTAGTATAGTTCTCCGCTCTTTTCGTCAGATGGCGCCACAATAGGATTTTTGTACATTTCTACGATACTCGCGAACATTTTAAACGCATAATGAACTATATAAGCAACAAAGCACACTTCTAATATATTGAATATAAAAAACCGCGCTCATCATCCCTCTAATCGCATTTTCCAGCCGCCGGCCAGCTGACTGCTGACGACAGGAGAGGGTGATTTTTTTTCTTTAGATTTAAGCCGCTTACCACACGCGCGCCCTCTAGTCACAGACAGAGTGACAGAAAGGGAGGGGGTCGCTTTGTTCACGCTACCTGTAGTTGTTTTTCTATACACACTCTAAGCCCATGACCTGCTAATCCTTTATACAGGTAACACGTGTTCAACTAATTACACTATTGTATGACAGTCGGTACACGGATTAATTTTAAACCACCCTCCCATCTGGATCCATGTCTGGTGGGTGGAAGGATCCAGCTGAAAAGCGTGATTAGGGCTTTTGTTTCTCTTATGATAGCAGCAGGTCAGCATGCGACAGCTGAAAATGTCAGACTAAGTCGAATTGTTTGTGTACAAACAGTCACGTGTCACGTGGTGTTGTTTACAAACAAGAGAGCCACGTGGTGTTGTTTACAAACAAACCCTAAGTAGGTCACGTTACCCTAGTTACCAGAATGCCGGCTTCTGATTGGCTGAGCCTAAGTAGGTCACGTCTTCCGGTATGCCCTTATATGGACGTGTGACGTCACTTCCGGTCAAATGGAAGCCTCTGATTGGCTGCGTCATGACCTTGACCTCTAACTAGGTCAAGGTCACGTGACGTCACTTCCGGTATGCCCTTATATGGGCATGTGACGTCACTTCCGGTCAAATGGAGGCTTCTGATTGGCTGCAGGTCGATTGAGTAATAAACAGTAGTTAACTATAGTCCCGTTCCGATACATACTATACTACTTTAGTGCAATATGCGGCCCTTAAATGGTAATCAATTGAAAATTGTTTGTGTATTATCCACAACTTGAGGTAGTTATACATAGATAAGTAATTACATCCAAGTAAACGTTATACAACTTCATAACGTTTCCCTATGGCTCCTTATTACGACAAAACTTTATATAATGTAAAATACGTCATTTTGACATAAAATAACGTATTTTTGTTAGTAAGGTGTGTTTTGAAAGTTGTGGAGAAAACTAACCAGCAGTGAGGTGGGTGACTTCTTTAGGAACTTCTTGTAGTGAAATGTGTGCACTCCCCGCCTTAACTTGGCCAGATGATTCCTGCAAAAACAATAAAATGGTTTCATAGCGATCCTAATGCGAGCCTGAGATCCAGTCTATCCACCCACTGTTAAGAATGAGTCTTCCGACGCAGGGATAACTACAGGGATGAATCTGGTTCCTTGGTATGGTAATCTAAGTTTTACACTCATATTTTATTGATGCTATTGAAACCCATTCATTAGATCCTATTCTAGATTGGGGCTTGGTATGTAATTTACTATGGAAACAGCTCGTGATATCTTGGCACAATGTCGAAGGGTTGGCACCAGATTTCCTGAGGCCATATGCTCATGTTGGTCGTCAAGCAGGGCCAACGTTACCAATGCTGGTATATAAGACCTATCAGTTGACAGCTCGGGAGAGTCTGGCATGGGAAGTATCGGAGCCAGGAGGGCTATGTATTGTGTCTGGTGAGCGACCGAATAAAGATACCACTGACTGCGACTACTAATCAGGTATTTGGCACACACTGGCTTATGTAACTTCACCAAGAGGTCTACAAACAGTAGATGGAATTGGAATGTACATTCTCTCACAGCAAGCGAGTCGAGTTATCATCAGACATTGATCTCCTTACGCATGCAAACTTCTTTGATCTCTATTCCTAACACCGGTGGAGATTCCCTGAAAATTATTGTCACGAATGCTCACCTGTAGTTAATAGTTGTCTGAACCATGAAGTACACCTGGACAATTGCAGACAGGACCAGCCCAAGAATCACAGCCACTGAAATGAAACAGTACAAGTCATTCCAGTAAACAAAATACGTTATACAACGTTATCAACTAGCCTAAATAGCGTATAGCTAATACACTCTACTATTCTTGACTTTATACTGTCAACCCTCACTTTCTCGAACCTGTCCTTTCTCGGATCTCCACAATGTGGAAATCTCCCCTATTTGTTCCATTATATTTGGTCTTAATTCCTCGGATAATTTGCTTCCTCAGACATTTTTCCTTTGCATTTTCTTAAGTTGAGGAAGTGAGGGCCGACTGTAGAATGTTTCTCTATGGCTCCTTTTCGTAACAAACCGTTATATAACGCTAAAAATGTTATTTTGACGTAAAATAACGTACTATTGTATGCTGGGATGGTAGTTAGCACTTTAAGAGCCGCCTAATCCTTTAATGTGCTAAAAATGTTTACCCTTTGCCGACTAGGCGGTCCATAGTGATACTATTGTCTCTGATGGGGTAATTTACATAAATGAGAAGATAACACTTTATTCCATTTGAAGCCACTTTTATCATATACCGGTATTAGGCACTGAAGGAATTTGCGGGGGCGGACTAAGTAGATTTAGACTTCGGAGACCAAACCCTCTTTACGGGGGTGGGGCAAAATGATTTCATTTTTTTAGTGAAAATGCCAGCGCGTTATTATAGCTGAAGAGGGTCGGCCTCAATTAAGGTAGGTCGATACCATTGAAAACGGGATAACTGCGCTTGTTTCCGAGCATCTACGGTACCTTAAATGTGGTGGGTGTTTGGTCATATATACCCTCACCACCCATGTAGTTTTTTGGACATTTTTGATCAAAATTGAGCATTTTATCAGACATTATATTTTGTATAATAATTTAAAATTTCTTTTTTGCATTTCTGACATTTTGTTATCAACCATAGTTATTTATAAACCAATAAATGATATAATTCGGACTATAAAGGTGAACAGATTGCTTAAATATAACCTGGGCTACATAATGAGACCATTTCATAACATGATTATTAGCATTTTACCCATAATGCAATACTTCAAATATCTTATTTAGCACACTTTTGCACTTTTTACTTCAAAGGCCAAAAACACCAAAATAATGCTCGGGACCCTATGTTAAATTTAGTCATACTAGTTTCCAAATGATCTTAAATTTCATTTCATAAAGTTTAAGAAAAATGACTACTTTTTTTTTTCTATTGATTTTGATCGATTTTGTGTTTGATTAATTACAAATTAATTCATATTTTCAACCAAACATAGTTTTTTTTACACAGAATGCAACTTCACAGAACCATAAAATTATTTTTGAACTAAAGAGAAATATCTGGGCGCTCATTGTGTGATGTTTCAGATGTTTGTGGCTGCAGGTTATGGCAAAATAAAATTACAGAATTTTTTCAATTCTTTAGAGAAAAATCGAAATAATGTTAATTTTTCAAAATTCTGTATTTAAAAAAGTAGCGCGGGACCCCCCTATTTTCTCTTCAGATATTTGTTCTAATTGACCTAAGGTACCTCTGGAAGAAATTTGGAGGAATTCTAAACTTTTTGAGTCAATGGTATCGACCTACCTTAATTTGATCGAGGCTAGGAGGACTTGCTCGCGTGGACCTGCGATCTAATAAGGCATGATTCAATACATGTATTAAGAAATAATATATTTAAGGAAAACCAACCTCTGAAAAGGGTGATAATCTGATGTCCCTTGTCTCTTATGTGTAGCGGGTTTTTAAACTTCTTGCCACTTATCATGGAATACCCTTCAACAATAATGCTAAAACCGTCCCCGCCTTCCAGGATACGGGTGAGCAAGTTTAGTCCGTGCTCTGTGCCAGCGATAGCCCTTGTAGCAATCTGTTTGGGGGAAAACACACATAGAAAGTGGTAATACAAAATAGCATTTAGTGAGTGACCACTATAATGGGGTGGTTGATGATTCTTTATATCTATTTCATTTCCCAGTCACGTAAGACCCCCCCCCCCTCTTAAACATGTTTAATGAAATCGGCCTGGCAAATACTAAGTGGATCTTCTATCAGACAACTCCAGCTGCACACACAGAAAAGTGAGAGTCGTTGTCGCTAAAACTGCCTGACTCTCAGGTGAGGGTAGTTTTAGCGACAATGACTCTCACTTTTCTGAGGGTGTAGAAAACCTGCTTCCTTGTCAGGTGAGTCTGCAGATGAGTTAACTTTTTCAGTGGCACACATATATACTTACATAGAAAACAAAGAAGGCAGCACAGACCATCGTACAGGAAATTCTGGAGGTGAACTTGTAACCTGCAATAAACTCAAAAACGGTACACAGAGAGAAGAAACAGCGTCAAAAATGAGTCCAGGTTGCCTCCAGAATGACTTCCCTCTTTAGGGGAGCCCAGGTCGCCTAAGGGAGCCTCTAGGTGAATCTCTGGGGGAGTTACCCGGGGGAATAAATTTATTTATAGAATTTTGCATTTTCATAGCAGCTACGTCATTATTAACATCAGAAACATATATGACAGTATCGTCAGCAAAGAGACTAATTGATGCACCAGTATCTGATACATTAACGTCGTTTATATATATTAAAAATAATAATGGGCCTAAAATAGATCCCTGTGGTACTCCACATGTCACTGGCTCGTCAGATGAACAAATTCCATTAACACATGTCTTTTGGCTTCTATTAGTTAGGTAATCTTTAACCCAAAGTAAAAGTTCTCCCGAAATTCCTAAATTTTCCTCTTTTTTTTAAAAGTATAATGTGATCTACCGTGTCAAAAGTCTTTTTGAGGTCAAAAAATGTTGCAAGAGTGTCAATACCCACATTTTTACTAGACAGTATATCATCAGTAAGAGCTCCTACTGAAGTGATTGTAGACATGTTTTTCCTATAACCAAATTGAACATTTGACAATAGATTATTTTTTTCCAAAAAACCAATCAAGTTCTTATGGACTACTTGAACTTGAACTTGAACTTGACCCAGACAGCTATATATGTGCCTCTACATGGGTCCCCACAGTTTTGACCGTGTCGCCGCGTCGATTTTTAGCAAAAGGGCCGTGTCACTGCGTCGATTTTTATGTATATAGAGTATACTGGGGCCTCATAAAAATGCCTGTGTCCGTCGATTTTTAAAGGGGCCGTGTCGCACGTGTCGATTTTTAAAGGGGCCGTGTCGCCGTGTCGCATGTTGAATTTTACCCATGTAGAGGCACATATATGGCTGCCTTAGGCGACCTGGACTCCCCTAGAGAGGGGAGTCATTCTGGAGGCAACCCTGACTCCCTTTTGACGCTGTTTCTTTTCTCTGCGTATGTCATGGATCTTACATTAGCTACATGAACAGTTATAAAGTCATGGCTGGAGTTGCTGGACGTTACACAACTGAAATCAAATTTCCATGTCGTGATGTAAACACATGTTTATTGACTATGTCGAAGTTATTAGATGAATGTCAAGAAGCAAATGGCATACACACTAATAATCTAAATTCTCCGGCCCTTACTCTGTAGTGGCTATCCCAGGTTAGCCACAGCTAGGGATACTTTTCAGAATGATAAACTGATATTCAAAAATGACTGAGACAAAACAAAATACGGCTACAGCCAAATACTCAGAGGATTTGAATGGTCATGCTAAGGTGGGTCGGTCACTACTATAAGTTCTGGAGTACAAAGATTATCTGTGCAAAGTCGATACAAAGAAGCAAATTTTACTGCACCTACCTGGTATAGGTGTGTAGGTTACCCGATGTTTTACTTTCTCAAGAAACTTCGTTGGTCTACAGGATTGAACAGAAAACATAGGCTATTATCCCATGGTGACACAAGGAGAGATATGAAATTTATTGGGTATGGTTGTGTTGAACTATAAATAATAATGGTGTGGTTTAAAGAGGACATGGTATGATATCATTCAGAGAAAGGTGGTTTCTAACAACAGGTTAGGGGGAGGGTGTGTGGGGTTGCCCCCCCCCCCCCACTTCCCCCCTTCCCCCTACAGGGTTGCAAATATTCCCCATCCCCACCCCCCATCTTGTTAAAATATGGCCACTTCTTTAGGTACCATGTTTACTTTCAGAGGAGTGTACTTTTTCCTTATTGGTTTAAAATAAATTCTAGGAAATTTAGGCAATAGGTGAAAGAAGAAAAATAGGTATTGTTCGCTACATGTGTACTTATCAATTACGTAGGAACCTACACAGGCGGAGGGGTTCTTTTCAGCAATGCTGCAACATATTCATAATTAAACTTCTCTTCTGTGGGTATCTGACGTATTGGTTTCTCCATTGAATCGACCTAATAAGGATACAATCAAGGAATAACGTGTTTAAACCCGACAATAGGGCCCTCAAGCACGTGTACTAAAACAGGGCTGACCAAAAGGATGTAGAGAAAACATCTTTCATTTTGCATATGGCCCATCAAACTATCTTCAGATGGATTTTAAACTACACAATATCAAACCAATTCCTCCACTTATGTTCTAACATTGAAGTGAAATGGCCCATGATAAATGAAGAGGTCTAGTTACATGTGGACTAGCAAAGACACAATAAGATGATACAAAAATCCGACCTGCCAGTAGGCCTAATATTTTTTCAGATCTTGTAACTGGAAACAAATATTTATTGTTTGGCTCTATCAAAACTAAGCATTCTATTAAATTAGCTGTGACAGCTCAGGGTAATCCTATGTACCTTTTCCTTCTGTTTGCAGCATTGTTTGATGTTCAATACTAAGTCGTACATGTAGGAAATAAAGATGATGACTATGGTGATGTATTGTGGAATATCTGCTAATAATTCAATCAATCCTTCGAAGAACTGAAATAAAAGTACTGAAAGCAGTTATTCAAGCGTTACACAAGGGTTGTCGAGGCAACCATGGAACATCCAAGAAAGAGGGTTTTATGTGTGCTATTCTTATCCTGGTATCGTGATGTAAACAATAAATTTCAAACCAAGAGGAAAACTTTTGGGAGCCATTTAAAATTCAAAATTATTTTCATCAAAATCTTTAATATGTTATATTCTTATGTCTCATGAAATACAATCACGTCATAAAGATTGTAATCCCGTGTACTGCTTCCTCTCTATTAAACCCCAGCGCCCCTATATATAGGGCTGAGTACTTGTTCCGACTGCACTCTGATTGTTACTGGACGTGCAGCAAGATCTGCGGGTTTAAACATATCAAGTGGTGATAAAGTAGCTAGGGCAGCAATAGTGTGCAACCTGGCATTCTGGATATCAAAAGCTGTTACCCTACAAACCACCCTTAGGGAAGCCGAAAATCGCGCGCGTTCGCGCCCCTTTGTAGCATAGTAATGCGCGGGCTTTTTCCCTCAAAACAGGTTGATTTTTTTTTTACCCCGCCCCCAAGAGGGGTCTAAATATTTTACCCCCCCCCCGGTCAAGGGGTCCAAACCTTTTACCCCCCCCCCCCAAATCCACCACCCCCCCCCCTGTTAAAAAATGAGCACTCCCTTAGTGACCATACAGATGTGCGTAGTGACCATACAAATCATTATAGGTGTCCTTACGAATTCATGCATTGACGCCACAAATACATCTACTTATGCTACGAATGAATGTAGTGACCCTACAAATATCATTTGTAGGGTCACATTTAAATCGCCTGTCATTTGTAGGGTAACTACCCATGTTCATAGGGTAACCCAAGCGGCATTAGTAGGGTCACCAGGCGCGTTTGTAGGGTCACCAAAGACGTTTGTAGGGTCACCAAAGACGTTTGTAGGGTCACCAGGGACGTTTGTAGGGTCACTATGATATGTTTTGTCATTGCACTGCCAGGTGGCATACTATATTGCTGCCATAGGTAGCTTACCTTGTCGTCATTCTCCGGGTTCAGACAGACCGAGTCCAGTTGTATTGACGTCATAACAGCATCAAGGATCCTGAGAGTAACAGGATAACACTTTAAAGGTCACATAGTGCCTGAAACCCGGCACACTGAAAATCCATAGGTTGAAAAGGTTAGTCAGTACCGACTAACCTAGGTTGGTCATATGAGTGTTAGTCACAATGGCAAAGTTATATTCAAAAATGACCAAGGGGTCCGTCAGTGGTGGCTAACCTAGGTCCATCATTGGTGTGTTGTATTTGTATACCACTATAGTTGGGGCCACCTGTGATGACCACTCAGTGGCTCCCCCTGGAACTAAAAAGGCTAAGGTGGGTTGGTCAGTAGTGACCAACCTCACAATAATAACTAATCTAGGTTGGTCGTATAGGGAGCCAAAAAATGACTAACTAGGTTAGGCACTAGTGACTGAGAGGTTGGGCGTATAGGGAGCCTAGGAATATCAGTGCAGGGTCGGCATGATGCTAAAGTGCCATATGGTAAGTACAAGGTCGCTAACCAGGACTACATCCATGCAGTCTTTGCCAAATCCTGCCAGACAGTGGCAATGTCTGCCTAGAATGGCTCAGGTCCGGCAGAATTACTGGTGTAGCCAGACCAGATGTCCTGCAGACTCTGGGCTTTCAGAACTGAAAGAATTTTTCAAATTTTCCAAGTAGAACTGAAGTAAGAAGACAAAGAGTACACCCTAATATTCTAGGCAGTGTAAAATAATTTTCTTTTAGCATTAACTGTGATAAGATGATAAATTATCCTAAATTGTATGCAAGACTTTGATTTTGGTATCCGGTCCTGAAGAAATCTATCCGGTCCTGCATAATTGGCAGACTGCAAGAATGAATGTCCTGCATGGTGAAAAAGTTTTAGCAAAGACTGGTCCATGTGACATGGTGACAAATAGCTTTAATACTGCATCAAATTCGGGTCTTTAAAGGGTTAGGAATTACCTCAGAGATTCAGTGATTGATTCTTACCATGGTATGAGGAAGAGGATTCCAAGGAGATTGGCTAAAATGTGTTTCCGAAGTCCAATGCAAGCGAGGAAGGGGAAAAATGAAAGTCCCACGGCCAGAACGTTCAGCAGCTTTTCAAAAACTGAAACATTCAAGTTAATCAGTCGGTTTCATTTGGCATGAATATGGGATAGACACAGTTTCAGTGTTACATATCAGACTACTTCACTATTAAATTGTATCTAATGTTGAGGGAATTGTGTGATTTCAACCAGCATTTAACTTACATCAAAGCAATTTCTCTGGGATCGTCGGTGGTAAGCAATTTTAAAGTAGGGGGGCAAAGGGAATTTCTGACAATTTTTTTACCCCCTTCTCTTGTCCCTGTCTGCCCCCCCCCGGGTTGCCACGCCCCCTCCTCAGCGCTGCATTGTCAATTAACCCTTTGGTAGTGTATTAACCCTATAAATGCATGGTGCATAAATGCATGACTGCCCTGCAAACAAGATCTCGGGCAGAACTCGTGCGGTTCTTGAGTCACGATTCGGGATCCCTGGGAGAATTGTGAACGTATCTGGCATGAGAATATGTGAACAGCTTTTGACTGTGTCATAATCTGTGGAATTCCACGTTATTTATATCAAACAGAACTTGGGAATTGAACGTTCGCAACTGAGTAGAATCCGGGTAGGTCACAATGACACAAGAAAGGCACGAGATATTCCCAAGAATTATGAACATGTCCTTAGTACAATCAGAACTTGGGAATTGAACGTTCGCAACTGGGTAGAATCCGGGTAGGTCACAATGACACAAGAAAGGCACGGGAATTGAACGTTCACAACTGGGTAGAATTCTACCCAGTTGCGAACGTTCAATTCCCAAGTTTTGATTGTAATAATATATGTGAACAGCTTTTGACTGTGTCATAATCTGTGGAATTCCACGTTATTTATATCAAACAGAACTTGGGAATTGAACGTTCGCAACTGAGTAGAATCCGGGTAGGTCACAATGACACAAGAAAGGCACGAGATATTCCCAAGAATTATGAACATGTCCTTAGTACAATCAGAACTTGGGAATTGAACGTTCGCAACTGGGTAGAATCCGGGTAGGTCACAATGACACAAGAAAGGCACGGGAATTGAACGTTCACAACTGGGTAGAATTCTACCCAGTTGCGAACGTTCAATTCCCAAGTTTTGATTGTAATAAGGATGTGTTCACAATTCTTGGGAATATCTCGTGCCTTTCTTGTGTCATTGTGACCTACCCGGATTCTACCCAGTTGTGAACGTTCAATTCCCGTACCTTTCTTGTGTTATTGTGACCTACCCGGATTCTATCCAGTTGCGAACGTTCAATTCCCAAGTTCTGTTTGGAGGGTGTATATGACGACTGTGTATAGAACCAACGCAGTCTCCCCCCCCCCCCCCCCCAAAAAAAAAAATAGCATGCAAGTTTATGATATATCATATTATCTCACTCTATCTATAAACTCATTGACCTACCGTCCAAGAATTTGTAGGGTCCGAGGTCAATTCTGAGGTATCTTTGACTGGTGAAGAGTTTCAGTGTCCGGTAGGCGAGCAGCGTGAAAACCGCCGTGTAGGCCCAGCGCCGGTCATTGTCAGTGATGAAGTCTACAGGACTGCAACGTGGGAGGTGTGGAGCATATCTTAGTTAGAGATTTAGGGTACACACACAGAAAAGTGAGAGTCGTTGTCGCTAAAACTACCCTGACCTGAGGGTCCGGCACTGCCTGACTCTCAGGTGAGGGTAGTTAGCGACAATGACTCTCACTTTTCTCAGGGTGTAGATTAACATTGAGTCGACCACAAACCTTGTGATGTACACCCCATTTATTCATGCATGTATAGGCCCTCTATTTGTTTATAATAATAGTAGACTTTAAGTTTTACTCTCATCAATAAGAGAGATTATCATCCACGCAAAACTACAACTTGAGGTGGACATCTCAGGAATATTGTATTATTCAGTTACTTTCCTTCTAGTGAGTAAACTCTTTCTGCTCCCAAAAGAGGGCTCCAAGTCCCCCTCCCCCGTGCCGGTTCCACCAAATCCCTTGTTTGTAAAAATACATCACTCGCTCAATTCATACGATGTTTATACACACACAGAAAAGTGAGAGTCATTGTCGCTAAAACTACCCTCACTTGAGAGTCAGGCAGTGCGTAGTTGGCATAGCCCTTAATCTTATTGTGCATGGTTGTACATTTAGCTGATTATGTAGATGCAGGTTGCCCTAAGATGTCTTGTTCTGTACTTACTAGACCACAGCAGGACGATCCCAGAGGAGGCCCTGCCACAGCCTCTTCCTTGTCTTCAGGAAGGACAGTAGCACCAGGATGATTCCCTGTCAACAACATATAGTTGTAAAAAATGTTGAATGTAAAACTAACCCTTTAAGGGCCGCATAGTCCTCTAGTGCATTATGCCCATTGTCGGCAGGATTTATGAATGCAGCCTTTAAAAGATAGTAGCTTACCAAAGCTGCGCTATGCACCATGCAGACCATTTGGGAGTGATATATAGACAAAGGAGTACTCGTAGAGTTCCTCACTGAAATAACCCTCAGTGCTCCTTTGTGTTTATTTAATGCCATTATTAATAATGTTAGTCAGAATTCCACTTAATTACTCCGAAAAAGCTAATTTATAGTGATTAGATCAATTATTTTGATCATTTGACAGGCCGTGAAATACGGACCAGGGTTATTTCACGGGGGTGTTAAATACGACCTTCCTTGATTAAGTCAATGGGAGTGCCGTATTCACCATGAAATAAATAACTATACGTGTTGGCATGGGGGTTGAATGCAGCACTGGAGAATTACTAGGGTGTATTCATACATCATGAAAAAAGGGAAATGCTGTATTAAACCACTTTGTGACTCTTAAATGGTTAATGTTCAAAATTACCTTAAACATGCTTTACATTTTTAATTCCTTATTTGGAGTAGGCCTGCAGACATGTTATTGTCATTTCAAGTGAAAATGACAAAATAAGATCTTAAGTATACCATTACAGGAATTAATCAAAGATAAATGATTTTATTGATATTAATTAAAAGTCTAACTTACAGCAGCAAGTAGAGATCCCAGGAGGTACTGCCACTTTGACATGAGCACCGTGTCGGCACAGTTAACAACCACCTCTGGAGCTGTTGTCGATGTCCGGCTGGAATTATAGACCATTTATTACATTGTACATTGCAATTCCTATCTGAATTCACATATTTGTATACCATCGTGTATCATACCTAAATTGACTACTACCGTATTCTTTAAAACTTCAAAGTGTCGTTGCTTATCATGTTAGAACTGCTTCCCTGGGAAAACGGAATGGGCTTCTGCTTCCAATATTCGCGACCACACTGAAAAACTAAACTTGTCTCCAGTCTCTTCTAAGTGACTGTCATGAAATAAACGAGCTAAAGGTTGTCTAACCTATCAGGTTACCATCCCATAAACTCTTCTAAGTGACAAGGAAGCAGATCTTCTAGCTGGAATTGTCAGACAGAAGACTTGGCATGTGCCCCGACATTTGCCAGCACCTGATAGGCTAGACAAATTGAACTTGTTTATTTTATGACAGTCACTTAGACGAGTCTGGAGACAAGTTTACTTTTTCAGTGCACTTGAATCGCTCAAGAAATGCTGTCATGTTTATCACTTTGTGGGAGAAGATAAAGGCAATTCAAATAAATCACAATTAATATTTATAAAAACCATGTTCAGATCACTGTGGAACTTTACTATAATGAACCTATGTCTACGATATAGATTACCATTTGTTAACAGATGTTGAAATATGTCACACGCTCTAATATTGACATGGTGACCTCTGTGTGCCCAACGTGCACACCTCAATGACTGCCACCCCTGGTACGTGAGGAGGGGGTGAAGCAAATACTGCTCCTAATATGTATAGGGAGCCCACATGACTCACTAACAGTAACAGCAACTTCTACACCAATTTCGAGAATGAAAATTTTGCATTTCTTTTGCATTATAACGAAGAATGGCATAAGGCATTACAATTAAAGCACATCGTGCCCCTTAAATGGTGAAAGGAGTCAACACCCTTCTGGTGTACATTCATAATTATTTCATGTGGAGAAACTAAGTTACAATGTTTAAGTACTAGAATGGCTGTTCTCCACACCCCTGTGGAGAAACTGATGCTCATTCTCCATGGGGTGTTTCTCCATGATGACATCACTAAAATACCTTTAACACCAATCTTTAAATGTTGTCTTAAAGTATAAGTTATCAATAGTTACAGGAAATGAACACAGAGCTCCACTCAGTCAGTCTGGTTTTTCCACTCATGGTACCTTGGGTCATATCACACTCGGCTCCACCTTGTGTGATATGATCCAAGGTACCACGCGTGGAGAAACCTGTCATTCAGACAGATCATTGTGGACCTCTGTTTATTACTCACTAGAATTCGGCTTGTCTCCAGAGAGCATCAGAGTTATTGGTATAAAGTATGTCATCCTGTGTATACCAATCTCCATCCTGTTGTGCCAAATACTGCTGGACCTCTGCACTGGCTTTGTCAAAGGCAGGTAAAGATGAATTCAAGTATGGGAGCCTTGCTGAGGGGTCCAAGTAGTTGTAGAGGTCAGGGAGACCCATGAGGAAGGCTGTAATGTTCAGCTCCATGGTGTAAGTATTAACTGATGTATATATCTAAGTTGTATGTATAAGTGTATGTGGTATGGACCTTGAACAGCGAAATTTCCACAGATGGTCCTCCTTAAAGTGTCACTCTCATCGTTAATATGCCACTCGTTAGTAGACTATAACAATAGTAGAGAATTGCTCGCATAGGTTCTTGGTGAGAATTTCCCTTTAATTGAAACTTTGAGTTTAATACATGTAGCTTACACAGTCCGGGTATCTGTCACAGATGGAGGTACAC
Source organism: Harmothoe impar (assembly GCA_947462335.1). NCBI lineage: Eukaryota > Metazoa > Annelida > Polychaeta > Phyllodocida > Polynoidae > Harmothoe > Harmothoe impar. Next base: position 17,673,917 of record OX381709.1, read on the forward strand.
CCTGTATGCTAGATGTGTTGGTTTGATACCCCTTGTTGATATTTTTGTGAGGGACACCTCTCGGAGAGTACTCCCTCCTGTCCAATAGGAATTTGCTGCTTTTTAAATATGTCATAAGTTAATCCCTCTTAACATGTTTTTCTCCTTAACAGGGTATTCCCCAAGGATAGTTCTCCTTGGTGGTGATGCTCCTTGAGTTCTGTGTCACACCATGACAGTAAGCCTACTTGGTCTCTTATGTAGATGTGTTGACACAATTGGTATGTGCTCGTGTGACTTCTATATATAATGCTATGGTCGTTGTAGTCTCTTCCTGACACTACAAATGTGATGAGCACACCTGTTGATTACTCCTCCCTCCTGCTTAATTGTCAATTCCAATGTTAAATATCTCCTTGGTTAGTCCTTATAAAAAGATCCCTCCTTCCTTCCCAGGTAGCTATAGGCATTAGTGAAGGCCCTATACCCTCTGGAGGACGGACAGGTGTATTCTGCAAACACCAGGAGCTATCTGGGGCAACCACTGGGTGGCATAAGGTGTCTCATACATGCTGATCCGTGCAAACAGGCTACGCAAACACAACTACAGCAAAAACCGTTTTGGAGGTCCATATTGGAGTCCATGTCACCATGGCTTAGCCATGTACAGCTCGTGTAAAACAAATAAGATAAAATGAAATCAATGGCGTTATTGACGCCAGCGTATGCTTGGACGATAATTTTTATGTGATAGCATATCTATTACATTATCACGTTTATATTCAGAGGTTTGTCTGAGTGTGTTACATTGGTATGTTTGTTCTTGTTGTAAGGTGACTCATCGATTTCTGACTGTAATAGCTAGATTTGTTCTATGCAGTAACCAAGGCAACCTTGTGGGTGGCTTCTTCTGAAGAAAGGTATATTTTCGTGATCTGAATAAATGTAACATCATTCTTTATTTGTGTCACATAAACCAGTTTTTCTAATATCCACAAATATTTCTTATCAACACAAAAACAAATGGCGTTGGGGTTTATAATGAGTACGTATATTTTGTGTGATGGAAAAGGGATTCTCAGATAGGGGCATCCATCAATATCCGTATCTTTCATCTACCAGGGCATATGTATTCTCCCATTAATTATCAGTAGAATTGGAATATAGTTTGAGTTATATATCAATATATTATTCAAAACTCCACTACACTGAAAATCCATAGATTTAAAGGGTTAGTCAGTTCAGACTATCCTAGGTTGGTCATATGAGTGTTTGTCATAATGGCAAAGTTATATTCAAAAATGACCGAGGGGTCAGTCAGCAGTGGCTAACCTAGGTCCATCATTGGTGTGTTGTATTTGTATACCACTAGTTTGGGCCACCTGTCATGACCACTCCGTGGCTCCCCCTGGAACTAAAAAGACTAAGGTGGGTTGGTCAGTATTGACCAACCTGACAATAATAACTGACCTATGTTGGTCGTATAGGGAGCCAAAAAATGTCTAACTAGGTTAGGCACTAGTGACTGAGAGGTTGGGCGTATAGGGAGCCTAGGAATATAAGTGTAAATGAATCAGGGTGATTGTGGTCTACTTGTTAAAACTTGTTAAAACTTAATTCGTTTTCTTTCTGTTGCTTGTAAATATGTCTGAATTAAAGTGACAATAATGTTCAGTCAAGGAAAATGACAATGTCATATACCCGATTTTCTCCTCTGGTCGGACCTAGACAGATGTAAATATAAACAAACCCTGAACCATAGGGTTATTTATATCTACATCTGTTTGAGTCCAATTTGTGAGAATATGTCCGATCCGACGAGAAAATCGGGTAGTGGAGTCCCAGCTGTAGAGTCGGGTCTGACCCAGCCAACAAGAAAACGTCATTTTACGTCGAAATTACGTTATAAACCTTTATATAACGTCATGCCACAGTAAGGAGCCTCAGAGAAACGCTAAATAACGTTATATGACGTTATAAAATGTTGTATAACGTTTTTTGTTTACTGGGTGAGACTGCACCATCTGCACCACTCAGTTAGTCGCTGGTATCCCCATGAGGCGGCGCCACAGAAACAGTAAAAGTTCAGTAAAGTGTTAACTTGTGTGGAGGCCAGGTGGCGACACCGAAAACTAGAGGCTAGTGTCTGCATCAGCCTGTAGGGGGCAGGTGTGTTGTACCTAGTCCCACGTTCAGCAGAAGCTACAGATGGCAGATTCTTCACTACAAGGCACTGTGTCATATGCCTGCCAAGCCAACATTGCTTAGTGGGGTCCATATGTGTTTTTACTTTGGCAAGCTGATTTGCCCAGATCTGGGTGGTATTTCAGACGTTCACCCTTTAATGAAGTATGAATGAATATTTATGAACCTTTTCTATTATTTCATCTAATAACCAATATGTATGACACTACCTGGCAAATACCCAAGGACAGAGCAGTAAATAAAAGTCTTGGTTTTTTAAATTAAAGTATGTTTAAATAGTTTTATTTCATTTAATGGCCAACGTGTACATGGATATTGAGGGTTCTCTTAGTATTATGTCTAACTATATGAGGTAGTATTGGGATAGAATGAACGTATTTGACAGGAGTCTTATAGTTTCCTAAATCTGTTGATATTGAAACCAACCATACACACCAATTGACTTCAAGTTCTTCAGGTATAGGCTGCATTCAGGCACCATGTCAACCCTATTCCGCCTTATCTGTAATTGTACCCTTCTGTATTCCCTCTGCTCTCCAGCTACCAGCTCAGCCAGAGCCCGTGTCCCAGATTAGGGGTCAAGCCAGTTGTAAGTATTGTGAATGGGTTGTACCTGGAGATTCCTTATGTCACCTGTCTCTCATAGAGTAGTGGTTAGCATGGTGGATTCATGATGCAGAGAACCTTAGCTCAAATACCTGTCAAGTCATATCTAAATAGGAATACAAATTTTGTCCAAACACTATTGATCTTTTTTTGATATATTTTCAATGTTGTTATTCACTTCTACCTATCAAAGCAAAATATATTTGATATACAAGAATATAAATGCATGGTATTAGCCACTGCTAGGTACAAGGGTGAGGTCACCTGCTATAGGCACCACCATGTGTAGTACAAGAGTAAGGTCACCTAATGTAGACACCACCATGTGTAGTACAAGAGTAAGGTCACCTAATGTAGACACCACCATGTGTAGTACAAGAGTAAGGTCACCTAATGTAGACACCACCATGTGTAGTACGAGAGTAAGGTCACCTAATGTAGGCACCACCATGTGTAGTACAAGAGTAAGGTCACCTAATGTAGGCACCACCATGTGTAGTACAAGAGTAAGGTCACCTGATATAGGCACCACCATGTGTAGTACAAGAGTAAGGTCCCCTAATGTAGGCACCACCACGTGTAGTACAACAGGCAGTAAGGTCACCTAATGTAGGCACCACCATGTGTAGTACAAGAGTAAGGTCACCTAATGTAGGCACCACCACGTGTAGTACAACAAGCAGTAAGGTCACCTAATAGAATTAGACACCCACAACAACCATTAAGGCTGTCATCTATTACCGTAAGCAGGTTGGCGGCCACCACACCAAGCTGCAAACCATGACAGGTTTAGCAATGCGACCGATCGATATTCACGGTCGCTTTATCAAATTCACCGCCATTACTGTTTGACACGTCTTAACTGGAGCCCTTCCCCAGAGGTCACCCCTGCAGTGCGGCTATCCGCTGTCCCAGACCCCGTTTGATGAAAACTGTGGTCCCCGTGGCCGTTGCTAAGTGCCATTTGGGGAGCAGAGGGTCGGTGTGGAGTCACACCACGTGCGCAGAGTGTCATTGGGCTCCCTCTAACCCTTTAAGGGCCGCCTAGTGCTTTAATTATATGTTACCTTTGTCAGTGTGGTGCATGAATGCAGCCTTGGTGAGTAACTGCCTACTGCTGCATTCATACATCATGCTGCCCTCCAGGAGTGTATCAACCACATAGTGAGAGGATGATGCTTGAATGCAGCACTGGTGAGTTACTCGCCAGGGCTGCATTCCTGCATCATGACAGTAAAGGGCACGGTGGCTTAAAGCACTATGGCGTGGTGGGGAGGCGTCTTGCCGGGTCTCCAGCGTCCTGATGCAGGACCGTAATGAACTTGGCTGCTACCTGACCCGCCTCAAACCACGGTACAGACCCGGGCCCGGCCACGTGGCTACTCTAGGATACCGGTACTCTACCCTGAGAGTGTAAGGCGGCAGGATAGGGATATCAGTCGCCTTGAGGGGAGGTAGTGGGGCCACAAGCTAGGTTACATTGGGCCAACATGGACAATGGTTGGCACCATCGCAGGCAATAATATAACGTTGTGCCAATTTACCGACGTTGGCAAATTAGCATTTACCCAGCAGATCCTTTATCTCTATTCATAATTGATCATTAATTGGGTCCCATGTGTACTATATAGCTTTTAACGTCCATCAGTAATTAGCTGGGACCCCTAATAAATACTTCTAATGTGAAATGGGTATATAATACATGTTGTCAAGAGTGCTAACTGATTTAATGTAAGCTATACAAATGTATATGATAACAACCAGATCCACAGCGTTGACGAGGAAATAAATGCATGGGAAACCACCTGGGATGCTGCAACCTGTCCAAAATCCTTAGGCACTTAGGCCAAAAAAATAGTTGTGTTTAGGTAACATGTCACAAAAGAATTAGGGTAGGTAGGTCGATTTTCTTTTTCTTTTTTTGCTTTTTCTTTTTAAAGGATTTTGAGACAAAATTCCTCTCATTTTCGTACAATTTCAGTAATAAAGAAATTTCAGGTAAAAAAAAAAATCTTGGTGCAAAACCCAAAAAATGCCTTCCAAAAAAAAGGAAAAAAAGAAAGAAATTTGGGAAGGGCCAAAAAATAGGGTCGCTAGGGATACCTGAACACAACCTTTTTTTGGCCTTATGTGTGCATGAATGCAAATAAGCCGATGGGTCTGCAGCAGTGTGCAGAGGTCCACATATCTGCCACTTTGTGTGTTGTAAGAGAAGCATGCTAATTACCCTATTCATTGCTGTCCCGTGGGCATATGACATACAATATCACCATGCTTAGCCTCATGCCAGAAGTAAGAATTAGCCACCGCAATATTTGGGATACTAGCTTTAGAGCTACTTGTGAATATACAGGCTATATATCATGAGATAAAATAATGTGTACATTCATTTCCAATATATTCAAATATAAGCAATCACATACTCCGAAATGTATACAATTTAAAACGTTAGACCAGCAAGACCAGAAAGCAGAGGGTATGTGTTTGATGGCAGAGATGCTCCCAGCAGTCTCAGCCAACAGGACAGAGTCCTTCACGTCCGGTCGGGGTGAGTGACCCGTGAGCCGCTCCGTGAGCTGCTCCATCAGTGGTGACGCGCACCTCGCGTGCCGACCAGGCCCTCCACGTGGTCTGCCCTCTAACCCTCTAAGGGCTGCAGAGTGCTTTAATGTATCATGTCCTTGGTCGTCATGATGCATGAATGCAGTCCTGGTCAGTCTACTCGCTAGGCCTGTATTTATGCATCATGCCAGGGGCTCAGGAGTGTATCATCCCCATAGGATTGGCATGATGCTTGAATGCAGCAATGTTGAGTTACTCGCCAGCCCTGCATTCATGCATCTTGACGACCAAGGACATACCACATTAAAGCACTATGCAGCCTTTAAAGGGTTAGTACGTTCTCTGCAGCCTCCAGTAGGTGGACCCTGACCCACGTGACATGGCTGACCCCGGTGACCTCTCATTGTGCGGACACAGGGCTCGTCATGCGTCTGACGGTACGTCACGGTACGTCCAGGCAGGCCGTCATCAGACTGACGTCATCAGACTGACCGGCGACGGTTATCTGCCCTGGGCAGTCTGACACAAGGACCTGGTGAGGGAGACGTCAGGGGGCTGGGTTCTGTGAGGGGTGTATTAGTGGGACGTGTAGCATGGATGCTATCTATACTATTGACCATCTCATGTGCTCCCTGCAAACATAATCTCAAGTGGAACTCTTGTCAAAACTCTAGAATTTTAGAACATTTTTTGAACATTTAAATTTTTTACTTGTGCCATATTCCCTTCATTTCTTGTAGTGAAACTCGAGAAATACACATCTTCACTCTACTTGTGGAATTTCTGGTTATATACAAGAGTAAAACTCGGGAAATACACATCACTATTGAACATGTCACAATGGTGATGTGTAGGAAGGTCCACTACAGTAAACGTAGTTTATTTCGCGCTGTACTTATTTTCGAAAATATTTATCCAATATAGTCCTATTACTACTATACTCCAAAACACGTGAATGTGCACTTTGTAGTCAATTCGCGAAAATATACATGCGCGAAAATATATATGTTTACAGTATTCTAGAGAAGCTCCTGTGTCTATCTTGTGTATATAGCTTGTGCTTTTCCCAGGAAATACACACGCTTCTTACTTGTGTAATTCCTGAGTTCTGTTTGGAGGATTTCTTGAAAACAGTCACTGGGATTTTTTTTTAAAAAGGTATATAGGGTTATACACAATGTAGCCACTCAGTTGGCATAGATCATTCAATCGCCGTGACAAACGGTTGTCAATGTTGATTCAATTTTGGTTCAACTTTGAACTGAATTTTGTGCCCACTGGGTATAGTGTGTTTTAGGAGAGATCATTCTAGATGGTCACGTTTCACTCGTGAAATTTTGTTTTCATTTTGATTCATTTTCTTTCTAAATCCACATGGAAAGCACCACCCGAAGGCGACAAATGATACAGTACCTTAAGCATGTAACCAAAGACTTGCTACTGGCATAGTTGTAATGTATACATGTTGTCAGAGTAATTGCTCCATCCTCGGTCACCAAAGGGCCCAGTAGTGTACTTCCCTTGTACGATGGGTTAGAGGTGGGGGGGGCTGATATGCAAATTGTAAATTGTCAGACTATGAGGGTCCTGACCCCGCCGCCATCTTGAAGAGCCATGTCACCCCGCCCGGGGCTGGTCACGTGGTCGCCTTTAACCCTTTAAGGGCCGCATAATGCTTTAATCTGGTAGCTGCTCTTTGTCGTCACGCCCAGGCATAAATGCAGCCCTGGCGACTATATATGCCTTGACTGCATCATGTGTACGTGTATTAAGAAGTTAAGAGTATCAAGAACCTCATAGGGTCGACATACTGCGTGAATGCAGCACTGCCAGGGTGGCATTCATGCATCAGGACGACAAAAGGCATATTTCATCAGAGCACCTTGTGGTCCTTAAAGGGTTAACACCATGTCCTCATCTCAGATCCTCCTGCCCCGTGTGGGCTCCAAGGTCACCTGTGTGGAGTCCAAGGTCACCTGTGTGAGATCCAAGGTCACCTGTGTAAGATCCAAGGTCACCCTACCCTCCTTGTCGCACCCCGCGCCCCGGGCCTCCTCCAGCAGCCGCGACCCTCTGTCAACTCCCTATTATCGCCCATCAGAGGCGGTCAAAGCGCCATCTCCCGGGGGGAGGAGGAACCATGAATCCCCCGCCAGGCGGCGACATTGACTTTTGATTTCCGTTTTGGCTGGTGGCGGGCAGGTCCTATTCTGGCTCATTACGGTCGGCGCGGGGTCAGCCGCCTCGTCCCGTCCCCCGGCCGCCCGTGTCACCACCCGGCCGCCGGCCTTAATGCCGTGACAGGGGGCTCTGATTCAATTTGAGCACAACCTGGAGGAGTGGCCTAAAGAGGCAGTTAGGCTAAAGGTGATAGCATTGCGGCGGGCGGGGAGAGCGGCGGATACGATCAGCCCGCGGCGGAACACGGGCTGGGGCTGGGGACCTTCGGAGGACGTGGCCGGGGTCTGGGGACGTCGTGAGGCCGGGTGGAGGGCACAGGTCTTTGTATGACCCCAGATCCAATCACGTCACCCCCTGCATACAGACAAAAGGACGTTATGCAACCCGCACCCGGTGAGGTCCCACAGGGGGGGTCCAGGGTAGGAGGGTGGTGGTAGGGGTAAATGGTGGCTGCCGAGGTGCTACATACATGTATGTAGATACTAGCGTGCGCTATCACATTGTATTATTAAACAGTTTTCAATACCAACAAAAAGGGGAATAAAGTAAACCAATGTTCATAATGTATTACAGAATACTAGATAGTGTAGTATAATTCGCGACGGGGGCAGCTTAACCGTTATAAAATTCGAATTAGATGCCTTGTCCGGCTCTACAACGGCCCTTTAACTCGTGTGAGTAGTATAGAGAAATGTGGTTTTGTGTATGGCAAGTTGAGAATCACCTTAATTGGAGTGTGAGTAGTATAGGAATATGGAGCTTTGTTTATGGAACATTTGTAGTCACTGCATCCTGCAAACTAATATAGCATGTTATAAAGATATAAGTATAATACACCTGAAACTATTTAACACATTAACTGACACTTCATTAGGGAAGCTGCATTCACCAAGCTATTTACAAGGTAGTGACATGTGGTGTATGAGTAGTATAACAACAAGGAAAGTAATCTTTGTATCTGGCAATAAAATTTAGTTTTACAAGCGAACATGACACAATTACATGTATTAAAGGAAATGTAAGTAGAGGAGCATGTAATCTGGTAGTATATAAAGCGCACCTCAGTCCTCCAGCCTCCTACAACAGCATGGGTCATGGTGCCAGCCCCACCCCTGTCCCAGCACCCTGGAGGGGCGGTGATTTGTGGTCGGTGGTCGGCGTCGTCTGACCCGACGCTCGGTGCCAATTGTCGCCGGTCGATTATCGCCGTCGTCGGGGTCGGCAGGACGGGGGGTGGGTGACCGGGGCCCGTGGCCGGAGGCGGATGGGGAGGGGCCTCTTAACGCTGTAAGGGCCGCGTCGTGTTTTAATCCACGATCCCCTTAGTCGGAATGATGCATGAATGCAGCCCTGGTGTGTAACTCACCAGTACTGCACTCGTGGATGACTCCAACCATACAGATACACTCCCAAAGGATCGGCATGATACACCAATGCAGCACTGGCGAGATCCTCGCTGGCGCTGCCCTGGTGCATCATGACGACAAATGCTTTAAGGCATCATGCGGTCCTTAAAGGGGTAATGAGGGCCGGCCACCAGGGCCACTATCGACTAGCCGCTTAATGACTTTGGCCGCGGCCACGCCTGATACCGCGCGGCAACTCGCCTTAATAAAAATGACAAATCGCGCGCGTTTTTTGAGCGGGCGAGGATTTGTCAGGTTACATCACGGCGCGGCGTGCCCGTGCGTGCCGCGCGTAATGGGGTATTGACCAGGGGAGGCCGGGGCGGGGCGGGTCCCCCGGGCCCCGGCCCTCATCAAACGTCCCCGCGCCCAGCGGCCCCCTCCTCCTGACCCTAGTGACGACGGGCCCCACCCTGACCCGCCGCCATGCTCCTGCTGACCCCTACTGGAGGAGGACCTTTACCCTGGACCTGGAGCGAAAGCCCCGAGAAGGTCCTTCCAGTAATGTTTCACGGGTATGCTTACCGCGTTGGCGTTAAAGTCTTACCACCACCACTGGGGGACCAGGTTACCTACTGCCTCCTTGTCTGTAACAAGGCCCTTTCTGTCCCGAAATGACGCCACCTGAGGACTCTCTGTACACAGAGAAAAGAAACAGCGTCAAGAGGGAGTCCAGGCTTCCTCCAGAATGACTGCCCTCTTTAGAGGAGCCCAGGTCTTTATGTGACTCCCTGATGTGAGTCAGGGAACTATGTGACTCCCCCAGGTGACTCCCTTAGGTAGGACAGGGAGTCACATGCAGCCTGGTCTCCCCTAAAGAGGGTAGTCATTCTGGAGGACACTTGGACTCCCTTTTGACGCTGTTTCTTCTTTCTGTGTATGGATCCGGTCATCTTTAGTCACCGGCGGCTAATATTTTTTTTGAAATTGTTTTTTGCGCCATCATGAAGTGATCCTCGGTTACAGATTTACATCCATGTCGGTTAATTTTAATTACTTTAATATAAACTGTGGTAATTGTCTTCATATATCCTCCAACTTGTAAACATGTATGACCAATATTACTATAGGTCTTAATCAATAGATCACATCCAGCAGAGGCTATACGTTACATTGTTGTATAGTAGATCCCCCTAGTGGCAGAATCATGTCCTCAAAATGATCACCTTACCTTATTACTCTTATCACGTAAGGTGATCAATCGGGCATGACCCCCCTAGGTCCTCTGTAGTGAGTACCTTCATATAAGCCTGGGTTTTCAGTGCACCAGCGCTGCATTCATGCATTATTACGACAAAGGGCCGGACCAAGCAGCATAGCACTAAGCGGCCATTAAGGGGTTGAGGACTGGCCCTGGCCACACCTCCCACCCTGGAGGACTGAATGTCAGCCCGTCCCCGCCACACCCCGGCCACCAGGGGGCCTCCCGCAGACACCGGAAGTAGGGGCAGTCATTACCGGAAGTGACGAGGACGGTGTTTCCGGTCCCTATCGTGTGTGGCTACGGAGCTGGAGGAGGACCTTAGAGGGAGTGAGAGGGGCAGGAGTACAGGTGGGGGACCCTGGAGGAGTTTGGCTAAAGGTGGACAGAGGCGACGCCAAATGTCAGCATCCCGCTGTCCCTCACTTGTAAAAGGTCGTTGATCGTTTTGATCCCTCTCTGCTCTGTCCATGATCTCTATTTTCTCTCCACCACTTTGCCCGTCTCGTGTACATGCGGCCGTTTGATTCCGCTGAGTACCACGAGATAAACTCTTTAATGAAGGCATGATACCCAAAGTATTTATGGTATTTCTTTTCAACAACATGGGGTTTGGTGGACTGTTGTGTTGTTTTCTTCGTGCCCATCTCCTCAGCAGTGCTATAGTGATGAAAACCCCACCTTCTTCTTCTAATAGATGTAATATCATGATTTGCTGTTTGGTATATATATATATATATACCCTCAGCATACATCTTTACGTGGACGTCAAGGAACTGGTGGTTTTACTAGATATACGTCATCAGCCCGTCATATTCCCCTTCCGCTGATGTCGCCTCGACAGAACCGGAAATGCAGAATGCCGCTCCACGTGGAGGAGGGTGGCTTGGCGGTGTAGTGTAGGAGTAAGCCGCACCAGCAGTCACATACAGGAGCAGTAGGCGGGCTGCGGGGATTGCTCCAGGGCGAGGGCTGGATGGGGCTGGATGAGGCGGGAGGGGGAGAGGAGACAATTTGTAAGGGGCATGGCCCCGCCTGCACCACGCGATAAGTACGTTTATGTTGGTCGTTGTTGACCGTCCGGTGGCGCAAATGGCGCGCATGCGTGCTGCGGAGGTGACACGAGCCGCCCACTGGAGGAGCGCCTCCCCTGTCGGCCGCCAGACGGCGTGACGGGACGCTGGAGCAGCGTCTCAGCACCCTGGAGGGGCTGTGACACAGGAGGGGTCGGGATCCCCTCACGACATGCCGTCACTCGGCCCGCAGCGATCATTGTCGCCATAACGATTCGTCAGCGCGCCTATCGCTACGTCGCCATCAGTGGTGGTCCGTGTCCCACCTCCCCACCCCCCCCCCCATCCCCCCACACACACTCCATCATGCCCTCCTCTAGTGCCCTGTGTGGCAGTGTCATAGCCCTGGTCCAATGGGTATTTACAGAAGTTGAAACACTACAAGTATATGGACGTTTATTGAGACGTCATTTGATGTGGTCCCTGCTAGTGATTCCGTAACACATCATTGACTTATGCCTTCAATGATATTTCCATATGTTTGTACATTGTATTCCACTTGTCCACGATATTAGAATACCGGTGTGTTCGGTTTATAAAACACCCCAAACTACATAGCCTGTAGATCTTAGCAATAATACTAGCAATGTAGTGAGGGAACATTCACAAATGACGTCATCTATTTTGGGACCATTTTCTTTTATTTTTCGGTTCTTACACAGACCCACAGACCCACAACCCCCCTAGCCCCATGAAACTATTTGACACTAGACCCAAAGACCCATCCAACCCCGCAATTGACGGGGACGTTCCCCAATTGTAGCATATAAAGGTATAATCTTTACATGTATGTATACATCGATACTGTATACAAAGGCCAATGGTGTGGACCATTATAGGGTTCTAAGCACACCATTGTATTTGATTATAATTTATGATATAGCTTTTCGAGATATTTGTGGGTTGCAGATAAAACAGGGCTATGTACTTCAATGATCACCAAGTATAACCATCTTCTGTCACTCCCCCACGACCACGACCACAACCAGTGGAAAAAAGAAAGAAAAATCACAAACCCCATTGAGTCACTACACGTCCTGCTCCTTCCCATAACCACCTCCGGTGTCACTTCCGGCGTCTCCTTTATTGATCCGGATTGTCTTTGAGCTGCTCTGGGTGCTATTTCCGGTGCCGCTGTCGCCTCCTGGTGTCGCTAATCGACACTGCTCCGTGTGACCGCCACCCATCGGTCGCAATTAGGCCGATTAGGGTCGGTCCTGGGGGATGGCCAACCGCTCTGCCGCCACAGGACCTGAGAACCAATGAGTCCTTCCCACGTCCCCGCCTTAACCCTTTAAGGAGCGGATACGGCGTTAATGTATACCAGGCCCTTTGTCTATACACTCACCAGGGCTGCATTCATGCATTATGGCGACACTCTGGGAATATATCAGCCCCGAAAAGTCGGTGTGATGCTTGAATGCAGCACTGGCAAGTTACTCGCCAGGGCTGCATGCATACATCATGATGACAAATGGGTATGTGCATTAAAGCACTGTGCGGCCATTAAAGGTACCAATGAGTCCTCCTCACGTCCCCACTCTAACACAGCTCTGTCAGCCCTGGGTCTGTCAGCCAGCCCGGAGTGGGCGTGTGACTTTAACCCTGTCATGAAGGCATAGCGCTTTAATGTGCTGTGCCCTTTTCTTGTCATGATGCATGAATGCAGCTCTGATGAGTAAACTCTCCATGGATGCACTCAGCATGGTGATGCCACTGGCATGTTACTCTCCAGGGCATGTATCATGATTATGAATGGCATAAAACATTAAAGCAACATGATACATTCCTGAAGAGCTGGCATGATGTGTGAATGCAGCCCTGGCCATCAAGGCTGCATTTATGCATCATGACATGTCCGCAGAATGCTACTATGCTTACATGAGTAAATAAAGGGGTTTCGCGGATAGTCGACTTGTTAGAAGACATCGGGCCTTAAAAGTAAAAATACTAAACGAATGACATTTTTTCATTATTTTGACATTATTAGCAAAATGATGGACTATGGAGTTAACCATTTAAGGACCGCATACCCCCTTAATGCATTATACTCCTTATTGTTATAATCCTTGAATGCAGCCATGGCAAGTAACTTTCCAGTGTTGCATTCAAGCATCATACCGACCATATGAGCTGATACACTTCTGAAGAGTCAGCATGATACATGAATGCAGCCCTGGCGAGAAATCTCACCAGGGCTGCATTCATGCATCATGTCAGCCCCACATCGAGCACATATTGTACAATATAGACACTTGTGTTATTGGCTCCATGATAGACTAGTGCCAGATTCGGTCACGTGACCAAGTCTCTAAGCCAATAGGATTATTGCGTGCATGACAATGTGTGTCCAGGTCCCTTCTGTCACGTGACACACGAGACTGGGAGGAGGCTGGAGACTCGACAATAGGCGTGGGCTTCACACTGGACCCACAGAGAGAAGAAACAGAGTCAAAAGGGAGTCCAGGTTGCCTCCAGAATGACTCCCCTGTTTAGGGGAGTCCAGGTCACCTAAGGGAGTCTAAGTGACTCTCTTGCTGACCTAAGGGAGTCACCGGGGGAGTCATATGACTCAGAAAGCTATATGACCCTAGACTACTCTCTTAGGTCAGCCAGAGAGTCACTTAGACTCCCTTATGCGACCTGGACTCTCCTAAACAGGAGAGTCATTCTGGAGGCAACCTGTTTTTCGTATACAGGAATCAGCCATCTGCCGCTCTATCGGTCACCATTATTGATATTGGTGTTATTGTGTGTATAGCGTCAGGGGCAGTAGTCATAACTTAAAAACAGGAGAGATTTGGTGAATTTCTCCTGTAATAACGTGCAGGCATTTGCGCTAACATGGGGTGAAATATCACCACTCTCTCCCTCAAAGAAATGTACCCTCCCTCCGATTCCACCACCCCTGTACACCCCTGCCCCCTCCCCACCTGTTGATAAATAATAATTATAATGGCCAGTTCCTTAGAATTACTGAGAAAGAAAAGGGTCAGCCTGACACTATTCACAGAACCAGGGGTGTCACCAAGTGACTCCCTTTGGAGTGGACTATAGCATTACCTCAGTGCTTGTCAATAATAGTGTGGGCTCTCCCCCCAAAGTTAGTCTATCTGGACCCTATGAAAAGACGTAGACAGGATTGACTAAACTGACTTTGGGGGGTCGGTATCAGGTATCAAATTTTCAGTATCAGGCTGCAGGCCCTTATAGGGCCGATGCCTGATACTGAAAATTTGATACCTGATACCGACCCCCCAAAGTCAGTTTTACCAATCCTGTACTTATTATTAAATGACTCCTCGGTCAGAAATTAGACATTTTGTGTGTGTTTACTCACTGGATGACAGCAGATGATAGCCATTGCACCTCATGAGTTATGACTACACAGGGAAAAAAGAGTCCCCCACCTTGACATGTATATTCCCTTTATTTACACAATTTAGCCTTGATGTTCGATTCAAATCTGTTAGTTTTTGAAGAAGTAAGAAAATATAACCATAATCTGCCCGGAATAACCAAAATATAACCTTGTTTTTCGAGGATTTAGTCACCCCACTGGGCCTTAAAGCATCTAACCAACCATAAACAACAATCCTCTTGGCCGTTCTACTGAGCCACAGGCTACTACTCCCCCCCCCCCCCCAGCTGACCGCTGCAGTGAGTCCTTGACACTTCTGCACTTCTAGTGGTAGCCTACGTGACGGCTGGTGAACCATGACTGCCTCGTCGACATATGGGCTCACAGACAGGTGGGGGGGGGGGGGGGCACCAACCTCGCGCTAAACGGACTGTAGTCGGCCCAGTTGGTGGGTGGGTGTGTGGGGGGGGGGGGGTGACTCCCTGCATGTAGCATACAATCAAAACATCAACAATGTATATTCATACACCAGTGCTAAGGCCGGAAGCATGCTGATACGAACCCTTCCAAATAACCCTGATACGAGGGAAATATACGGGAAGTGGACTGATACAGTACTGCTGTGTTAGGGCTATGGGATCCCGTATTTAACAAAAACCATTTAATAATAAAGTCAAGCGATGCTGGCCTCGACATTTGTAAATAGGGTTGACATGTGTGAAGATGATGATATGATATATTTTATGTGACCAAAGTGAACTGTGTTATCGATCTCTCTTGTGCATTGACTGAATGTTTGCAGAGAGCATATTTCAACACACTAGACAAAACTTGAGCAAACAAGTGTTTTGTGTCTTGTCTGAAACAGCAGCCAGGAGTAGACAGGAGACAAACGTTTTCCGAACAAGACAAGTAGAGACAGCCTAAGGCAAGTTGTCTGGAACACAGCTACACAAGCAGTTTTCATCAGACAAGACTCCGCCAGAAATGTATGGAAGTGTCTTGCCTTATGCCATCTGCTGAGAAATAGCCTTAAGGATGCCCTACCGGTGTCTCCTCTCCTTGGGAGATGCCTCTGCATGCTGCCCCATCCTGTGGTCAGTCCTTCAGTCCGTACAGCCGTGTTTGCTGTCCACCTAGCTGTGCCCCTTCACCCCCGACCCCCCACCCACACATACACACAGAGTCCCTCCTGACCCGGTCCTCCTGCTCCTCCTCCATACTCCAACCCTTTAAGGACCGCATGGGGCTTTTATCTGCTATGCCCTTTGTCGTCATGATGCATAAATGCAGCCCTAGCGAGTAACTTGTCTGGGCTACACTGTAAATAGTTACTGTTAGTTTACAGCACAATATACTGTAAATTTACAGAACATTTTGCTGTAGTCGGAAATACAGAACTATTTGCTGTATATTTACCGACTTCTGTGCTGTAAATCATATTTACAGTTATGTTACTGTAAATTTACAGCACATGATCTGTAGATTTCTGCCACATGGTGGCAGCACTATATCATTTTGTGTAACAATTCTTGTACACACTGTATTTTGGGGGGTAAATAAAGCCCCCTGTCTGTCAAAACATAGTAAAATAAAAATGTGTGAGAGAAACTTCAGCAAGATATTGTATAAAGTATTTCAACTTGCAGAAATGTGTCAAATAATGCAAATATCAGCAAAAGTATACAATAGATACCACATCTGTGGAAAAATTGAATCCTTAACTGTCTGAACTATGTATAGTGCTGGTATCACATACAGTTTAGCTGGATAAATATTAAAACCATTACATTGTGTAATGTTTGTTATCCATAATGCAACTGAAGTAATGCAGGAAGGTTCTCTCCATGCATATCAATTGAGATCAATTGATAATAATAATAATTAATGATAAAAAACTCAACTTATGGCATTTACAGGACCTTCTGCTGTTAAATTACAGCATACGATATACTGTAAATTTACAGCAAAATGTGCTGGCAGTTTTGGTTCCAGTAGATTTTGCTGTAATTGAACAGAAGGATATACTGTAAAATTACAGCACATTCTTCTGTTTAAATTACAGCAACTGAGTTGCTGTAAATTTACAGCAAAATGTGCTGGAACCAAAACTGCCAGCACATTTTGCTGTAAATTTACAGTGGTTACTTCTAACAGTGTATATTCATGTATAATACTGATCCTATACTCCCGCGGAGTCGCCACGATTCATGGATGCAGCACGAGCAAATTACTCACCAGGGCTGCATTCATGTACCATGACGACAAAAGGCATAATGGATTAAAGCCCTATGCAGCCCTTAGAGGGTTAATCCCTCGGTATTATAATCCCCCCGGCCCGTGCCCCTGTGCGACACGACGCCCCGTCCCCCCGTACTTGGGAGTCCCCACCACGCCACCTACCGGGCTAGAGCCGCTCTAATTTTGATGTATTTGTCGGCCTGGCCCCGAATTCGTTGATCAATCCGGGACAGTCGCAACATCATTGCGGCCCGGCTGGCAGGGACATGGCCGTTCCTCGCTCCGTGACCAGGGTGCAGGCCGCCTACTGAATGGCAATCAGGTGTGGTCCTGGGGTGCTGGCTGAGGGTGTGTGTGTGGGGGGGGGGGGGGGGGGAGGGGGGGCTGCAACCTCAGCTCAACTTACACACCCAGCTCCCCGCGTGTAAAGATTCCTCTTCTGGTATTGTACTGTCAACACTGAGTGAGCTATCAATAAATGGACAATCGACACAAAATCCATTGCTCATGTTAATAAATGTATATATTCAAATGCTCTAGAAAATTAGTGAACACTGATTATATAGATTACCAAAATTGAAAACTAATAAGTACTTTACAAAATGGTCGAATTAGCATTTTGAGTGGTTGAATAAGAATAATGAATTAGAATGGGGTACACCATAGCTAAGGTAGGTCTGTTTTCTGTGCATTTCCCTAACAATTTCTCCGTGGTTTCAGCATCATGCCTGGCCTCCAGAAGAGACCATTGCATGTTGCTCCTATTGAGGCGTTCCAGAGTAGAACCTAAGTGGACAATAACGACATGGGTCTCAGCGTCTCTGTCGTCCACTTTTTACGATATCTCACGAGATACCGCAGCGGTCACGAGATTCTGACGTCACGTCACTACTCAGGCTGTACGACAATACATCGGTCAAGGCCGGATCTTAGCTCAGCCCAGCGAATAACCAGAAGCCATGTCCTGACAAAGTAGCTCTAGTCCTCTTCCTCAATTGTCGTCTGGTCAAGGTCAACATACGGGCACTTTGGCCTGGAAGTCTTCGAGGCGGAGGTAGAAAATGGAGGGAATTCACGCACTCTCCAAGCGGCACTTTGTTGTCGTTACTCATAGGTTATAAGTGCAATCATAGGGGCAGATATGTGCTTGGAGAGTTGTGTCTCAGGCGCTGGTTTCCGGCGGGTGTCATCCTGCACTCAGGGACGGTTTCCGGTACAGAGGGCAGACGACTTCCGCGGGTGTCGTGGTGAGCGGGACGGAACGCAGCAGTGACCACCAAGTCTGATGGTCCACACACTCCTTCAGGTCTCATTGTCTACTGACTGTCGGATAATAACCCTTTAAGGACAGTATAATGTGTAAATACAGTATATCCTTTATCGGCATAATGCTTGACTGCAGCCATTGCCGTTATATTCGACAGGGCTGCCTTCATGCAATATGCCGAACCTTCAGGAATAGCTAGGAATGTATCGACCCCATAGGATCGGAATGAAGCTTGGTGATAAAGGGCATAATGACGTCTGTTGTCCCAGGTTCGGTCCGTATGTGCCCTGTGGACCTGCTGACCAGCCTTCGGCTGTGTTGGTTTTAAAACTATATCATCATGTAAGATGTTATTCTCATAAGATATCCAAGCAACCCCCGGCCTCATGCACAAAAACATGGATAGCAGAACACACAAGGTACCATTTAAGACCATGAAAACACGTATAGGCAGGTTTCAGGCGCTAAACTACAGCATGAGAACTATACATTATACTATAAGTACTGCATACATTATACTTTAACCCACGGTGGACGGCTAAGACAAAGGATTCGCACCTTGGTTATTTCGCATACCCGAGGATTAAGTCAGATAAGTGACTACCTAGTCTATCAAACACATAAGTCCTGCAAGTCACATATTGCAAAAGTTGCTGCACCGCCCGGGAATCGAACCCGGGTCGTAAGAATGGGAATCTTACATGATACCACTACACCAGCGGTGCTGTGTGCTTGGCGTCGTGAATAAGTAAGAGTAATGTGTCTAATCATACAGAACGCCACAGTAACTAGGGAACAAGGGACCGCCTGCCCCCGACACCCATTTCCATATACTACTTACGATCTCGTGGACATGATTTGATAAATATGTGACAAATATCCTGTCTACAGGCCAGTATGACGTACTCGCCAGAGCTCCATTCAAACATCATGCCGTCCCTTTGGATGTATCATACATCATTCAATATAGATGTTGCTAAACGAAATGATTGTTGCTACTCCCAGACAACCTCAACACTTTGCTCTTTCCGCTGCCTACTTGTATACTTGCTGTGTTTGTTGTGTAAATAGATGCGGATTTCCTT
Organism: Harmothoe impar; assembly: GCA_947462335.1. Classification (NCBI taxonomy): domain Eukaryota; kingdom Metazoa; phylum Annelida; class Polychaeta; order Phyllodocida; family Polynoidae; genus Harmothoe; species Harmothoe impar. The sequence goes on from OX381709.1 coordinate 17,693,084, forward strand.
ATCTACTTGTGTTAATTTGGTATTGTATGATCATTGGCTCTGTTTGAAAAACTTAATATGAGAAATTTGGCCAATAAAAATATTTTCAACTCAACTCATGACGACCAAGGGCATAATGCATTCAAGAACCATGCGGCCCTTAAAATGGTTAAGACACTAAATATAGTGGTGTACATGCACCGTATGCATATAGCTGACGACACTGCCCTTGTCATCAGTGGGTATACTCTAGAGTGCCATAGCCAGGTTTTCCCATTCTCCTGTAGCCCAGAACCAATCTACTCTTAATTACCGAGCCCACCCGTTGAAAATTAAAATGGCCTTTTGGCCCGGCTTTTCAAATTCCCTGGTGGCCGTGGGTATGTATTTCTACACCACTCAGCGCGACAGGCGACGGTGGCGGCCCCTAGTGCCGTCATCTAAATTATTGCCCCGTCCCCTACCCGCAGGGTACCATTACGGCCTAATTGATCAGTGTTAATTAATTTGGGACCGTCCTGGGAGGGAAGGATCCAGAATGATCCCAAAATGTCGTCGGGGATCCAGCCCCGACTAATGTATGGCGGCAAGCATGGGCGGAGGTTTCGGGTGTAGCCACGCATACCTTACCTGTCCCTCATCATATCCATAACCCTTTAAGGACGACGTGGTGCTTTAATGCATTATGCCTTTTGCCGTCATGATGCATAAATGCACCCATGGTGAGTAACTCGCTAGTGCTGCATACATACATTAAGCCAATGCTTCGAGGTGGATACACCTCAAAGGGTCGGCATGATACATTCATGCACCCCTGCCGAGCGCTGCATTCATGCATCATGCATCATACACCGACAGCACTATGCGGCCCTTCTAGTGATAATGCTGGCTGGGGGCCTGCTGTGAGAGATCAATCACTTACCGGTGTGTTGTCATAGTCTTTATACCTACATCCATTACAGAAGGACAGGTAATTAGGGCTGTCTGACCCGGCCTCCCGAGGTGTCCGCATCAGGTTCACACCCCACGTGTTCTGTGCATGTATCATCAAACTGTGGGACATATCGGGGCAGTGTATACAGCTAATCTATACCGCAGTTTGCTGCTGGGAGAACTGAAGAAACATCAGATATGTATGTATACAGAAGAAAACAGTGATGGAAGAAGTACATATAGTGCGGACAGAGCGCTGTATGCATTATATTGGACTCAGGTAAGGCTGCTTACAAGTCGTAGATGCTGACCGGCCTTAGGCTGTGTCGGTTTCAGAAATACGACTCATGATCAGCCTTGACTGTCGCCGATAGGGACCTTCAGCAACCACGTAAAAGCTCACAAAACGTAGACATAGCAATGCTGAAGGTATAGGATACGTCTACGTTTAATTGGCTACGTCGGGTTTGCTAAAGGTCCCTAATATACCGAGTAAAGAACTCTGGCTGTGGTTTAACTACTACGTAATTTAAGAGCTACGTCCCTAATCATAGGGACCTTTAGCAACCCACGTAAAAGCTCATTCAACGCAGACGTAGCAGTGCTGAAGCCATGGGATACGTCTGCGTTTAATGAGCTTTTACGTGGTTGCTAAAGGTCCCTAATATGATGAAAAGGAATTCTTATATCAAATATTGAACACAAGCTTAGCCAACCGAATTAGTAGGCTACTAAATATTAAAATTAAAAGCCAGTGCACCGCCCGGGAATCGAACCCGGGTCGTAAGAATGGGAATCTTACATGATACCACTACACCAGCGGTGCTGTCCTGTACTCAATGCAAATTGTTTAAGTAATGCTGCAATGCTTTATAATAGAGACCGTTAGCAAACCCGACGTAGCTCATTTAACGCAGACGTATCCTATGCCTCCAGTACTTCTACGTCTGCGTTTTATGAGCTTTTACATGGTTGCTAAAGGTCCCTAATTTATCGTCATGACGTCGCCCCTCCAGGTTCGGTCCGTATGGGCCCTGTGGACCTGCTGACCAGCCTTCGGCTGTGTCGGTTTTAAAACTATATCATCATCATCGTCGCCCCTTGTGTGAATAATGACGTCATGACGTCACCCAGTGTTAAGCATGCTGGAATTTATCAACAACAGAGAGAAGAACTGCCACAATCAGGGGAACCAATAGGGACCTTTAGCAAATCCAACATAGCTCATTAAACGTAGGCACTTTCAAGTGCATTGGTGGTAGTGCTAACACCTACATTATGTCTATATTTTATGAGCTATGTCAGCTAAAGACCCCTTTTACCTGATAAATCATATAGTAAAATGGTATCATTCACCAGGTGCGGTCTGTATGGGCCCTTTGAACCTGCAGACCAGCCTTCGGCTGTGTCGGTTTTAAAACTATATATCTTGCTATCTGGTATCATTCAAATAACTTTTTGTTGAAGACAGGACAGCACCGCTGGTGTAGTGGTATCATGTAAGATTCCCATTCTTACGACCCGGGTTCGATTCCCGGGCGGTGCACTAGCTTTTACAACACCCTCCACTAATTAAGTTAACTAACCCATAAAGCGTAGGTTATGCCTGCATTTCAAATTGGTGATCATGGTGTTCATGGTTTGTCATATGGATCCATTCATGTCTAAAACGCTTTTGATAGTCCAAACTGTTAGTAGCCAGAAAGAATTTTCTTGTTATTACAGACCTCTAGCAAACCCGACGTAGAGCTTTCATAAAACATAGACATAACGTATCTTTTTATCATTACTAGGGACCTTTAGCAAACCTGACGTAGCTCATTTAACACAGACGTATCCTATACCTTCAGCACTGCTACATCTATGTTTAATGAGCTTTTACGTGGTTGCTAAAGGTACCTATTACCAATGCATGTATAGGGGGCTACGTCTATGTTTAATGAGCTACGTTGGGTTTGCTAAAGGTCCCTAGTGACAATAGGGACCTTTAGCAAACCCAACGTAGCTCATTAAACATAGACATAACAATGTTTAAGGATAGGGTATGTGTGAGTTTAATGAGCTACGTTGATGCTAAAGGTCCCTAATAGAGACATTCAGCAAAAACCCACATAGCAATTTCTCCTTATGGCATATGATGAGCTATGTTGTGGCTGACGTCATGATATTGTATGCACGTCACGATGTTGCCAAGTGATGTCGTGACATTATGATCATCACTCAATGATGTTGAGGCAACCTTAGGATGTTATCCTTGATGTCACGCAATGTTACATCTGTGCTAAAGGTCCCTATAATACTGATATTATGGTTGATTTAATTCAGTAATATTCGGGATCTTAAAAAGTGGTATGCAGAGGTAGCAGTGCTAATTAAGGGTTGTAAAAGGGAGTGCACCGCCCGGGAATCGAACCCGGGTCGTAAGAATGGGAATCTTACATGATACCACTACACCAGCGGTGCTGCCCTGCTCTGCCAGAGCATCTCAACAGAACAAACCGTGCGGGCCATTCCCTCCTTACAAAAGACATACCATAATAGGGACCTTTAGCAAACCATGTAAAAGCTTATAAAACACAGATGTAGCAGTGCTGAAAGTATAGGATACGTCTGCGTTTGATATCCCTAATAGGGACCTTTAGCATCCCTGACGTAGCCAATTAGACGTAGACGTATCCTATACTTTCAGAACTGCTACGTCTGCGTTTTATGAGCTTTTAGTGGTTGTTAAAGGTCCCTATTGGCCCGTAAAAGCGCAGGTGCCTCAAATGAGTGCAGGTATCGTTTAAGCACAGGTGTAGGACCCCCATGAAACCCTAAATATCTCGTTAAAGGGACTCATATAAGTGCAGGTCCCTGTGTAAGTGCAAGGGGTGACTTGGGCTTTAAAGTTATAAGCGCAGGGCCATTTAATATGGTATATATATATATATATATATATATATATATATATATATATATATATATATATATATATATATATATATATGCAAGAAGAAAGGCGGAGGCGTCACAGCAACAGATGTGAATATGTGGTGGAGGCGAGTAACTCGCCGGCTGTGCTTTTGTATATCATGCTGGAGCGTATCAACCCCTTATGCTAGGCATGATGCATCGATGCATTGATTTCCACAGGGGTGGACCCATAAATTCGACTTGGCCAGCGACATGGTCATTTCTTTAATTCGACATGCGACATGGACCTTGGTGACATGGGGGAGAAAATAAGCGACATGACATGGGATATTTCTTGAATTTGACATGGTATCCATGTCCGTTTCTTAGAGGCGAGATTGGACATGGGGATTTATGTGACAAATGATTTACTTTTAGTTTTATAACCAACACAGCCAAAGGCTTGTTTAAGTTGGTCCACATGGCCGCGGACCTGGGACCTGGAGCGAACCTGGGACAACAGGGTCCAAAGTGACAGGAGACATGGCCATTTCTTATATTCAACATGCGACATAGATGGAAGGTGGGGATCCTCATATCACATTTAGAATTTAAGAAATGGCCATGCCACCTGTCACTTAAATCCCCAAGCAAGGTTGTTGCCATTGACCTACTCACACCCTTAGAAAAGTGAGCGTCACTGTCCCCGAACGCACTCTCACCTGAAAGTCAGAGTGCTTTTGGCGACAGTGACACTCACTTTTCTGAGGGTGTATTATAAGCTCTCAAACCACAACGGATACACTTAGTACTGCTCACAGAGCCATGTTCACAGTGCCCACACAATAGTCTGACTTGGGAGCCCTCTGCTGGGATAAGCCGGAACTCTTACTGACCTGACCTGGTTTCTGCTCTGAGCTGCTCAGAGCTGGGAGGCCCAGTGTGAAGCACAACATGTCAGAGGCCTTTCTTGGGCTTCTTGCACTATGCACTATTTGAGTTACTAGAACACTGAGCCATTCGGTCCACTTGATAGCATGCCGATTTTACGTTTAAGGGGCCGACCCTAAATGTTTTGGGCCACGCTTCTAATTTTTGAGAAAATTTAGGACATTTTTGTCGATTTTACCACTAAAATTGCGTTTTTTTACAAAAAAAAATGTAAAAAAAGAAGAAGCGACCTATCGACCCTATTTATTTTTGGTCGTGTTACCGGAATACTACTCTTCTTTAGGCCTTAGTAAGACGCATTCCCGGGGACATGATATCTCATTCATGCCTCATGATGATAAAGGACACGGTGATGTATCAAAGCAATATGCGGCCTTTAAAGGGTTAACCGGTGGCACACCAACAGGTGCGACAGGCACAGGACGGTACATCAACCTGACGGAGCAGTGAGTGGGTGGATAGACAACTGCTTATGGTTTGATATCGATTCTGGGTGTTCCCTTCCAGTCTACCACATTGGTCTGTATAAGCGCCTGGACGCTTATTGATTTAACTTCCCACGGGCCTAATACAAGACTAAGGTTTTTAGGTATTTATCTATGCCAATGTATGCATTCAACCCCGGCACATATTCAAAGACCCAGCGCTTATTCAAAGACCCGGCGCTTATTCAAAGACCCGGCACTTATTCAAAGACCCGGCGCTTATACGGGGTACTACAGTACGCACCTATCAGGCCCCACTACGCTGGTTTCCTGTACACGGCGTCTTCCCCCCTCACCTACTGCCGGAACCCACCTGCCCCACACGCCGACAGAGGGCGCGACAACAGCGCCCCCTCGCGTGGCGCGCATTAATTAATTCCCGCCAGATGTGGACCGATAGAGTCGGAACGTTAATTAAAGTCTACTTTCTGGTGGGCGCGCATTAAACATGTATGCGGCTCGCCGGGTCCCAGGAGGCGGGTGGCGGCCGGGGGCGGCTCGCGGCCTGTCGGGGCACGCACCCGGCCGCCCCGGGCCTCGGGGCCACCCGCCCGCCATTCGGGGCGGCAGGCGGCCCGACCCTGACCCCCCCCCCCAACACACACACACACACACACACACCTCAGTGCCTTAATCAATACTCCTGTGCCACCACCAAGGAGGAACACTGGCGTCCTGTGCTACCCTCATGTAGTAACTGCAGCTCGTAACGCCTGTTGCTGCTGAGGCCACGCGTCTGAAGCCACCCCAGCAAACTAGCGTGAGCTTGAAAAGCTTTGTGTATGGTCACTAGCCAACCTAACTTGGTCCAATTGTACACACGCTCACACTTGTTTGCTCGGCATGCGTCAAAGGCACGCGTCCGAAGCCACGTGTCCGAAGCCACACGTCCGAAGCCACTTGCCCGAAGCCATGTGTACGTCAACAGTATAAGTGGAGTGCACACTAGTTAAGCGTGTTGTGACAAAAGTTAGAGCAGGTGATAAGGCACAAATCGCTAATAATGAAAAGTCACATTTATCACCTGCGATATATAAGATATTCCAGTGGGCGATATTGAAAGAAGATTTCTTTCTCTTTCTTTTGCTCTAGACTTCTTTATACTTTTCTGTAAAATTGGCGTGTAGCAAGAGAGGAGAACATAAATGGGGCGTGTTTTTTTAAAGCTTGGGTTTAAAACCAATTTGGTAGAAATTCATGACGTGTAATCAAGACTGGTCCCTAGGTCTTCACGTCACGCGTCCCTGGTGACGTATGCGGCGCGTCCCCCATGACGTCCCGGATGTGAATATATTCATGGTGCGTGCCTCTGTCCTGGCCCTCTATCTGCTGTACCCTCTGTCTCTGTGGGATATATCTGAGCTGGTCAAACCCCAGCTGAAAACAAATGATACCGTACACCCCCTGGTCCCCAGCCGCCCGGTCCTCCCGCAGTCCTCCCCCAACCCCCTGGTGGCCATGGAGAGAGGCAAGGGTCGTTCTAGATGCATGGTCAACACAGGCAGAACAACCCATGGCCGCGAGGAAAAAATGGTTTTGAACACTTTTTTTCAAAGTTTTTGTCTCCTGGTGGAATACATAACACAATTGGGCTTGACATGTTTGTGCGGCTATTATCCCTCCCGCCATCCCCCTGACACCCCCAGCATGCCTTTAGAACCCATTGCCGCGGGAACAAGTCGTTAATTAGTTCGCCCGCCAGTCGCTAGATGGCGTGTCATTGGCTCATACACAGGAAGTCATTAGCCCCCTACAGCCGATCTTGCCGACTGGCGCGCCGCCTGGTGGGCCCGCGCCGCGCTCATTACGACAGGCTATGTAGGCCGCCGGGGACGCGCCCACTCCCCCCCTCCCACCCAGGGCCGCCCCCGTCTCCCCCTGAATAGTTAACTCGAGTCAGGAGATGTACCGCCCGGCGCACGACAGTTTCCGGTTGATTGCGCGCGCACACCACGCCAGAGCCGCGGAGACCAGGTTGGTGGCGTCGTTCCCGTGTTCCCCAATAGGCGGCGTGCACGGCGGTGTGGCGTCACGCGCACGGAGGGAAAGACGTTCAATTAAAACTGACACGAAGTCGTCTCACTGGAGGAACTGGGTCTCCCAAATGAGCACGCGCTAACGGCCGTACATGTGGGACAGGAGAACTGAAGGAGGCAGGGAAGCAGACCCGAGAGGGTTCTCAGTCTATTACATTGGAAATATGTCAATTCCTTTCCAGAATCCTCTACCCTTTTTGAAAAACTTCCATTCATTATACAATTTGTTGCTACGTTTGTTCATGTTTTCATCGTATTTGTAAGGCCAATATAAAATAAAACGTTTGGCTTGCTGTGATCTCTATACAATGACATTCTGAAAATAGAATTTCATCGGTTGACCATCCAATGTCTTCAGTCGCCAAAAAACAGCAGGAAGTGCTGGGTTGAACAGAGGCGGTTACGTACTATATCGTCAGTGTAGTATATAATATCATTCATTCGGGAGAGGCACATCACCAATAAGGCAGAAACTAAAAGCCAACTAACATGTGTGTGGGAGGGGGAGCAATCTGTATCATATCGAAAAAAACATGTATAAAGTTCCAGTTCCAGTTTATTTGGCTCTCAGCAATGGTTCAAAAACACCGTTCAAGAAGTCTTTTGAGTCTTGCAGGCATGGCACGTCATACAAAACATAAAATACATGTAGCACCATGTTGGTCCAATAGCTCCACCTTTCGTCATATGGAAGCATATAGCCTACATGCTAAAGGCTGTTTATATCACCTTAGATTGAGTAAGTGAGTGGGTGTGTGCGCAGAGGGAGGGGTGAACATGGCGGCGCAGAGAGAAGCCATCTCAGAAGCCATGTGGCCAGCCAGGCAGGAAAGGTCAGTGTCGGGCGTGGACGCGGGAACCACGTGAAGCCACCCGGGAAGCCACATGAAGCCACATGAAGCCACAGGACGTCACGGGAAAACACGGCCACTCAAAGCTGCACTGTTGGCGCTCCTGTACGGCAGCAAACTGGGCAGAAAATGAAGTACATGAAAGACACCACCCTGTATATACACGTATATCAGATTGTGGACATGCACACAACAGCGACAGTCAGATTAAGATTATTTATTGCACACTCGTCCCAAAGGACATTAGTATGGGACTATATGTGTACTCCAGTCTTCCTACGATGCTAATAAGGTCATGTAATGGTGTGCACGTAGAACAAATAATAAGTTTGTAAATCTTGCGATGAAAATAAATACGAGATAATAATAGTTGTAGTCATGACATAATTATTAAAACATGAGTTATGACCTTTTTGCTGATCATGTGTACTACACACTGAATATAAAAAGAGATAACATTCTTGAGCCCTTATAGCACCAGATAGAGCTGTTGATGAAGGAAATGGGCAACATTAACCCCCGGGGGGGGCAGTCACTCTTTGATGCTAGGTACCAACTGCGAAACTACAGCCCCCCCTATTTGGTCATTTGACAGCCCCTTGAAAATGTGTATTATTTTTACAGCCCCCTATTTTCTAAGAAATCAGATGACAGCCCACTGTTAAGAGGCCTCTTCCATTCAACGTGAGGTTATTTTGGAATTTTATAGATTACTCAAGTCATGTATGAGATTTAAGGGTTCATTATCTTTATTTCAAGTGTCACAGCCCCTGATTCTGTACTTTCCAGTCGTTGACAGCCCCTATTTTTTTTTACTTTTCTATGATTAACAGCCCCCATTTTTTCTCGCTCCGACGCGCGCACAGCGACAGCTCTTCGGGGTGGTTACTGCAGTTGGTACCCATTCCCATACTGAGTGCCCCCCCCGGGCATTAACCTCATCTATAAGAGGAAGCTTTTCTATTGCTTTTCTAAAGCGCTGCCTTGTTGTTAATTTCTGAACATGCTGATTACAGGTGCCCAGTATAGATGTGCAGAATTGTTGAATTAGCTGGGTGAGAGGGCGATATGAATGACAGCAATCAAGAGTGATGTTCTGGGGTTACTTATGTAATATCCGGCGGTGCACACAAAGAGATTGAGGGGAGAACAACCATCGGGTCATAAGTTTGTATTCAGGTAATATGTCCAAAAAAAGGGGAGGTTTCTTTAAACTTTTAACAATGATGATTCAGTGGATTTAGTTCATCTTACAGATAATTTACAATGTTTTAGGTCTAATCTTAATGTTCACCTAGTGTACATCGACAGAGCAGATGTAGATGAATCACGATGGCTCCTCCGTCGTCAAGGCAGTGTATTGGTTCTGCTGGGTGTAATGCACATAACGAGGTGAGAGGTCGACCTTTAGGTGCTGCCGTGCAGTTGGACGGGCAGGGCGCCTGTTGTCCGACCCCTGATGACGGGGGTAGGAGGTACAGGAGGAGCCCACGTGCCAATCAACTCCCCCCCCCCACCCCCATCCACACCCCATCCCACACCCACACCTCCTACTCACCAAGCCCTCTCAGCAGGGTTGTGCACCCCCCCCCCCTCTCACCCTGCACCTCACCTGGCTTCCAGTCCCAGGTGTAGGGGGTTGGAGTCTTGCTGCGTCCTGTTATATAGTATTGATTACTAGTACCTATTCGGCCACCTCATTGTCATAACTTGGAGTTGGATTGTGGTATTTTTTATTTTTTTTTTTGCAATATTCACAGCAACCCTTAGTCATTGCACTCTCCTCTAAGTTTGACACCGTCTATGTTATGAAAAAATGGATACCCATAGTCAGATTACATAGATTACCGTAGTAGCAAGGAAGTTAAACACTCTCCTCAAGGTTTGTGGCGACCATTGAAAAACGGACCACTGCGCATGCTTCTGCGCCTCAACCTTATATAAGTCAGAATGTCATTATCTTTGATATGTGTATTCTCATATGCACTGTCTGCCTCTCCCAGCAGTCCCATGCAAATCTCTGGGCGATTATGACCAGAATTGAGCCTTTTATCACCCATTATAATTTATCAAATAATTATACATATCGTTTACCTTTTTGGGGGCATTTCTGACCTTTTGTTTTCAACCTTATTTATGAACCAATAAATGATATAGGTAGGAGATAGATTGCTTAAATATATCCAAGGCTATATTATGAAACCATTTCATGAGATGGTGTCATGGCGTCATACAGGTGAGACGTGAGAGAGGCCGCTGCGCCTAAATTACCAAATAGGACACTAACACACTGGAGTAGGAGTACCAACTCTCGTATAAAAGGAGTATAAGAGTACCAGGACTCTCGAGGAGTACCTTTTATGAATCTCTGGTGTTTTTAAAGCAAATTTTGGAGGAATTACGAACCACCGGTATTGCCACCACTGCACACCGCATAGTGGATACCTACCCCGGCCTCAACATGGCGGGCATAGCAGAGGGACTGAAGGACCTACCTGAGGGCGTCGAGAAAGCAGTCCAGGAGCTATTTAATAGACCCACCACCCGTCAGAGCGCCAAGGATGATGAACTACAGAAAATAAGTACAATTTTATCTTATTTATTGCACTCGGTGCAAAAGGGCTTTGAAAATCAACCTGACGTAACTGCGATCCAAAAATCTGTCGAATTCACCCAAAATGAAGTTGAAGGGCTTCAAAAAATTGTTGGGGAACTTCAGGCTGATATGACAAAACTTAAAGTATGCAATGAAGAACTTGAGTTGGCACAAAGAAGGGCAGATATGGCGCATTGGGAACTCAAGGAAAAAGTAGTTAACATTGATCAGCAAACTAGAAACCGTCAATTACTAATTGAAGGAGTACCAATGGTAGAGGGAGAGTCACCAATAACAGTGGTTTGTGATGTCTTGACGCAAATAACTGGGGACTTTTCTGTGAATGACATTGACAAAGCAACACGTGTGGGCCCTAAAGGCCAAAACCCAAGGCAATTGTTGGTCATTTTTCGGACAATTAGTGCCCGTGATAGGATCCTGCGGGCAAAAAACAAATTGAAGGACAAAGATGATTTAAAATCAGTGTATATTAATCATGACGACTGCCCGGAAGTAAAACAGCAAAAATCTGACGTGAGGACGATCATGAAAATTGCAAATAGGGCTCGTATTGAAGTACAACCAAGGGGCAGAGGGGTACTTTATGAAGGTAAATACTACCCACACTACAACCTGGGAGACCTCCCCCCTGAGTTAAGCCTTGAGAATGCCCGTACACGTACTACCACACACTTTGTAGCATATCATTCACCCCAGTCGCCACTGTCAAACATGCACCTATGTGAGATTAGGTCAGACGCAAAAACATTCAATTCAGTCGAGCACGCGGTAAGCTATGACAAGGCGGTGTTTGCAGGTGTAGCACCCCATAAACTGCGGGCCATCAAGGACGTGGAGTGCCCCTTCAAAGTAAAGGCGCTTGCCAAAGAGATCCATTGTCCAGCCTGGGATGCTAGAGAGGAAGGGTCAGTCGAACACTTTAATATATTAAAGTATGAACAGAACAGATATCTGGCTGAGATCCTAATGAAGACGGAGGATAAGAAATTGTATGAGACGACAATTTGCCGGAAGTGGGGAACCGGAAGTTCAATAACTGCCCGTTCGCTTAATAATGGACAATTTCTAGGTCGTAACCTAGGTGGGGCAATCTTAGAAAAGGTGAGGGCGGAAATTAGAAGAAACTACTATCCCCATATGCTCGGCCTCAATGGATCACCCCCCCCCTGCCGCACACACTCAAGCAATAGCAACCCCCCCCCCCCCAGTTGGCGCTTGCCACGGAGGGGCGGACAGAAACACCGGCGCCCCATGTGCTAACCCCAGTCATAGTACACACTCAAGCAGTGCAGGCAGTGACCGACGCAATGCAGAGGCATAGCCCTATCACTACCATTAAAATCACCCCCACAGAGCCGATCCAGCTACTACAGGGTCAACAGGCAATCAACATGCTGCAGACAGTTCATAACGTCGCCCTGCCACAACACTCGTATATAGAGAAAGCCAAGCACGCTGTAAAGGGTATGTTCACTCCAGATCAGGAGCAGCCAAACCACACACCACTTCCACAGCGCCAACATCGACCTGACTCAGCGATACGCAGACAACTGCTAAACACCCCACAGCCACCCATACAGACTGTATAAGGTAGCTATAATGCCAGTGTGCTAAAGCTATTAAACTGTAAATAACAAACTAATTTATTGTGTATATAGCCTAAACTAAGGAACCTATACAAATGATGGGTAAATCTAAGACTTTGTCCCATTTTTTATCTTATTTTTTAGATGAAAATAATAATTGTCTCCGACTCTCGCGGGCGGCAATTAGACAGCCTCCTAGACCACAACAACCAGGACGGTATTACGTACATGGTGGTCCCCTACGACTCACAAGGCTTAAATAGTTTAGCACACAAAGCCATACAGTGCAATCAAGAACGATTGCACCTGATATGATTCTCTTCTTCGGGGGCATATGTGATGTAACACAACGTAATCCTATCACTAAGATTACAACCCTCAAATGGGACGATAAGGGAATTATCTATGATAATTATGCAACTGTGATGAATACTGTTTTCTATTTAATCAGAAATTCACCAATTACTGCACACTGTAAAGTACTGTTTGCCCCGGTAGTGGGAGTTGATCTGAATAGATGGAACCATATTCGCTCTGAATCCTTTCACCCCCAACAGAGAATGCTCAATGAATCAATTGTTAAGATAAATAGTCTTATAACGAGTTTCAATGAGAGTAACCATATGATCACCCCATGGATACTGCAGACATGCCATGAATCAAAGGGTAGGAATAGGTGGTCCCACCACTACAATGGACTGGCTGAGGGCTGTCACTTTGATGACGACTCACTACAATTTGTAGCAGACGAGATACATAGAGTTATGAAACTAAACAAAACAAGAGCCTCGGTGTATTAAGGTAAAAGTAAATGTGACATCGAGTACGGGTATATATGTATATATACATACACGTACATCAGTACATACGTGACTGAAATCTTAAAGCCTAAATATGTGTAAGCGCATAACTGATAAAATATAATTGTTGCTGAGTTTGGAGTTTTCCACCAGCCCCCGTGTCTTGATGCACTCTGTAGTTTGAGTATGGAGTTTTCCACCAAAAACCTTATTGATTTAAATCATGTGGTCTATTGAAATAAAATGTTGTCTAACATATATACCTGTGAAGGCTGAGTTGGAGTTTTCTACCGGTCAATCTCTAACACTTAGAAACAGATAGCTCAGTGAGTAATTGTATACTAATATATTACTATATAAATATATTATATGGTTATCTTATATATATGACCATCTCCTTTTTATTGATATTATGTATGTTCTCCCTACACAAGGCCTAATTGAGAGGCGCAGCGTCCCCCCCCCCTCCCAACCAAAATGACCCAGGACACCCTGAAACACGGTAGTCAAAGGAGACTCCCCCCCCTCCCACACCCTCAAAGGGTTGAGGATATTATGCCACAATGTATGCAGCCTCACTGACAAAAAGCAGGTTGACTATAATAGAATGTTAACACTTTGTGATATTGGAGTAGTAATCGAATTGTGGTATGAGCCCGGGGACCCAGATACTAAATTGGATGTGCATGGATATAGCTTTGTGAGATTGGATAGAAGGCCATTTATTGACAAACGAGGTGGAGGGATTATTGTGTACCTCAAAGAAGGCATAGAGTATCAACAGGATGTTCAGTTGACGCTTGTCACGGCATCATATGAGTTATTGACTGTGGATTTTTTAATCCATGGTAAAAAATATAAATTAATAGCAGTTTATAAAGACCCAAAAATACACCCTAAATTACTATATGATAAAATAGCAGAAATTATTGATAATACAGAGGGAAATTGTGACTTTATAATCATCGGGGATTTTAATGTAAATTACACAATAGCAAACCGTAAAGCCTTCAAAATTGATGAATTCTGTAAACATAGGAAATTAACCCAAGTAATTAAGTGTAATACACGAGTCAAACCAACTTCTAAAACATGTATAGATCATATATATACTAATAGTAAGATTGTAAAGCATACAGGTACATTAAATATAAATTACAGTGACCACTACCCAATTTACATGGTTTTAAAAAAAGAGCGCAATATTATCATAAAAAAAACGGTTCAGGCTCGCAGCTATAAAAATCTAAATATGGAGGATGTGTACCGTAGATATTTGAATGCTGATTGGTCAGGTTTTTTACCTAACGCGTCCCCTGACATACTTTGGAAAATATTACATACAAATATAAACAAATCTCTCCTTTCGGCACCTATTAGGAAAATGACAGTACCCATGCATAAGCAGGAATGGCTCACGCCACTAGTACAGAATAAAATGAGGGAAAGGGACAAATCGTTCAGTAAAGCAAGGCATACCCACAACATAAATGACTGGCTAAGGGCACATCTCAAAAGAAATGCAGTGGAAGCCGAGATTTTCAGGACAAAGAAAAATATAGTGTCAATCCTCTTACGTAATAAAAAGAACCCGAAGGACTTCTGGAAAGCCATCAGGAAAATCCTACCTAATAAAAATTCACAGAAAATAATTTGCCTAAAAGATAATGATACAAATTTAGATATCCCTAGTGAAAAAATAGCTGACTATATAAATAACTACTTTTCAACAATAGGTGAGACGTTAGCAGGGAAACACCCACCAGTAGATACCCCCCCAATGGCAAATGATAATGAAAATGACGAGAGTTTAGTTGCAATCCCTTTTACATGTAGTGACATTGTGGACATCATTAAATGTATAGATCAAACCAAATCATCAAATATTAAAAACATTAAAACTAAAGTGCTATGTGCAATCTTCACAAAATATCCTGAGAACTTAACCCTTATTTATAATGTATGCCTAAAGAGTTCTAGTTTCCCTCAATCATGGAAAGTAGCGACAGTCTGCCCTATACCCAAGAAGCCAAATAGCAAAAAGGTGACTGACCTGAGACCAATAAGTCTTCTTCCCCTCCCAGGAAAAATTTTCGAAAAACTTATGGCCAAGCGATTTAGATCCTTCCTTACACGTCATAACCTATTAAATTTAAACCAACATGGCTTTAGACCTAAACACTCAACCACATCGGCCATGACCTCCTATCTAAGATACATATACAATAACATCAATAATGATACAAATACACACAGCCTATTTTTAGATTATTCCAAAGCCTTTGATACAGTCTCACACCCACTCTTATTAGATAAATTGAAGAATATTGGTCTCAACTCTGCAACTTGTAACTGGTTCAAGAGTTATTTAACAAACAGAAACCAAAAGGTTATAGCCAACGATAAACTATCCCAATTAAAATGTATACGGTATGGAGTCCCACAAGGGTCCATCTTAGGCCCTATCCTGTTTACTTTATATATAAATGACTTGCCTAAATGTGCTCCCCAGTGTAATACCATACTATATGCAGATGATGCTGTAATCTCATCCACAGTAATCTCATCCACATCGGTAGGCCTACATGACCCCCCATAGTCTCACCAAAAATTGATAATATTACAATAGAGCGAGTGATAGAATTTAAGTATCTGGGCATACTCATTGATGAAAATTTGAATTTTAAAAAACATGAAGATAATGTATACTTTAATGTGGTAAATAAGGTACATCAATTTGCAGATATTCGGAAGTATTTAGATGTAGCTGATGCTGTAAGGTTGTATAAAACCACCATATTGCCTATAGTTGACTACATTGATATTGTGTGGGATAAACACACTGTTGCCTTCTCTGCCAGATTTCAATCGCAACAGAATAAGGCATTACGTATAGCCCATAAGGTCAGGCTTGAGCCACACCCTAGGTTAAATACAATACAACTACATAAAGAGAGTAATTGTAGGTCATTGCATGATAGACGTGACATCCATTTATTATTGTATGCCTTTAAGATTCAATTATTGGAAAATACAATCAAAATTAACAATAGAGAAACCAGGTATAATGAGGGCTTAAGATACATTCAGACATTTTCAAGGAACCCGGTGGTATATAATAGCTTCCACCATAGAGCTATACGTAATTGGAATAAGTTAAAAAAGGATTACACCCTGGAAAAGGACTTTAGTAATTATTGTAAAATGATCAAACGAGGCCACCCGGCCTGCTATATACTAAATCCTGGTGTAAAATATTAGTTTCCCCCCCCCCTCTCTCTACTTAAAACATTGTAATAATGTAACATTGTAACCTCGTAACATTGTAACATGGTAACATGGTCTCTGTATGATTGTATGATTGCATATATACACCAACACAACAAAAAACACCTACCACCTATAAACCACCCCCTCCCTCTCCCCAACCCCATCTCCCCCCCCAATATGACCCCCCGGGTCGTACTAATAATAACCTGTCTATGATTGTACAACTGTGTTTTATATGTAACGATATAAACGCCATTTCACCTATTGTGTGGTTAGAATAGTCAGTTAGGGAAAATAATTAAAGAAGGACTGAGCTGAAAATCGGTTATAACCGTAGCTCAGATTCTGGTTGTATGTTTTAACATACTATACTGGATGTAACCTTAATAAAAATCTTTAAAAAAAAAAAAGGTTATTGGTGTTTTACTCATAATACAATACTTCAAATATTCAGGTTATCACGTTTTTGCATTTGTAGTCGATTGAGATATCAACAAACCCAATTTTGCTCTGGTTTCAAGTAACACATCTTTATTCAAGTATCCTGCTTACATTCAGCTAATACATTGTACATGTGGTTCAGACCTAATTGGTCATGACAAGGTGACATATGCAAGAGTGGCTTGATATCGGTTCGGGGTGCATTCAGGACTGATAAGAGGGGTCCAGTTCTGGGACTGGTTCGGGCCAGGTTTGGGACTGGCCAAGAGATCAGGTTCTGGAACTGATTCAGGCTGGTTCAGGACTATTGTTGGAATGGTCACTCAGCCAATCCGAACCAAGGTCGAACTGCACGAGGGGGAGAGGGGACTGATCTCAGGGGACAGGTATGGCTAGAGGCCTCCATGTAGGGCAGAGGTGAGGCATAGCACAGGTAGAAAAGAAGAGTAGGGGAAATGCAAAGCGTCAGTGTTCAAGCTAGGCTTGGCCCAAAGACTGGACCCTGATCAGGTGAAATCGGCCACCTTATATAGTAGGGTAAGGTGACTGGTGCTGACTCCTAGGATGAGATCCTGAACCACGGGTGAATAGGAAAAGGTTACCTGGAACCCCATACAGAAAATGGAGGGTACAGGTAAAGCCCAAACCACCACTTGGCAGACAGAACACGATCCTAGGTGATGGCTGACGCAATACCTGATCACACGGGATGTCTGGACCTGAAAAGGGGTTGAAGTGGCATCAGCCATCAAGGCGGCCCGAACCGCACCCGAAGTAGGTGGAATATTACTCCATGTTAGAATTACTATTGTGAGTTGGCAAATGATCCAAGGAATTTCTTGGGGAAGGTTCCGAAAAACATAATCTTTTTTTGCTACTAATTCTAATCGAATTTCTGTTCAATTAAAGGCAAATAAATCCAAATTTCCAAACAACGCTCATTTTTTAAACTCAGAATACCAAGGCAAAATTATTTTTCAACTAAAGGAAAATATCTTGGCGTTCATCCTGGGATGTTTCATATTTGTGTGGTTGCTGGTTATGACTGTATAAAATCATGGAACTTGTGATATTATTTTCAGATTTTTGGAACAAAAAATTATTAAAATTCTGTATTTAAACAAGTAGCTCGGGACCCCCCCCCCCCCATTTCTTTTCAAATATTTGGTTTAAATGATCTAAGGTATCTCTTGGGAAATAGCCAAAGTCAACCAAAGAATCTTCAGCCCAGACACAACATGCTGAAACTGAATGTTCTACTTATGTCTCCTCCAGTGTAAATAACATGTTATGTCTCCCATATACATGTAGATTCTCACCTGTACCGAATGATACAGCTACTTTATCCAATTAGTCATTATATTTACAGCATCCCCACAGAAAAAGGAACGGGAGCAAGGCTTTCTTTTAGACATAAGAATATTGATATTATGCATATGCCTCCTACCGCCTCCCACCAACCCCCACCTTCCTCGCAGACAAAGTTATGTGTGACGTCTGTGCCCAGTGGAGCAGGCCACCCCCCTGTACTCTTACCTATCCTATCTATAGGGATATGTTACCTATCTATAGGGATAGGTTACATGATCTGGAAATATAATGGATTACCTCTCTCAGGTCACATCTTCGACTCTTACACCAGCAAATTGACTATAAATAGCAACACAATGGCATGAAACAACACCCAAAAGGCCATGTTCAAAATAGGATAACAATTTCTAGGGTCCGCCCTGTGTTGTCTAGATACAGGGGCGGGTAACAGTTGAAACACATTTTGTCTTGTTGGCCTAACATTTTACTCCATGCAGGGACTGCACCCCCTCCCCTCCATGCACCCCTCCACGCACTTACCTCTAGAACAAAGTGGACTCACCTTGATACGTTCTGTGACGGACCTCTCCCTCTTCAAGCATATACTTGCTAACCCAGCTGTGGTTCTGGTGTACGACTCTGCTGTGAGAGTGAGTAAGTGTATAGTAAATGTGCTGTAGTAGGGCCTGGAGGAGGAGACGAGTTACAGATGGACACAGGAGGCACAGCCCCCCCCCCCCAACACACACACACCAAATGTCAGGTGTGCTACACCGTGGAGGAGGATGCCTCCTGCCGCCTGCAGGGTGCCACACAGGGGCCCCGCGTCTGTCAACCTGGTTTTGTGTTTGTGGTTCTCTCCTTCCCAAATCCTTCCGAAGGAATGCTCTGGTGATAACCAGTGTGACCCTGAGCTTGAATTCTGCTGTGGTTAGATTGGAACCAGTGAATAGGAACCAGAATGTCAAACTGGGTCACAGCGCCGGACTATTATGTAGCCGTCACTGTAGCTTAGGACGGTTTACATAGGGGTATCCGTGGGCGCCCTGTCACCTCCCTTTGACACACATATCACACAAAAAGTAGGCCCAATCGATTATATCACTAAATATACAATATCTATGGGTAAATTGTAAAAATGTCTTATCAGAATCATCTAGGGAGACACCATTCTGTAAAAACGTGGCATGGTAATGCCTAAATTTGACTGAATTTAAACTTAGATTTCGGGCATGGCAGTTGAGATTTCAAAATGTTGTTTACAAACACTTTGCTGTCAAACTCGCAAAGGACTCTCCAACAGTATATTTGGCCCAATTTGAGTGATATATGAACAAAGTATTGTCATAAAAAACATGCCCCTGTTGACAAACACTGGAAATAGGCCCAGGTGCCGGATGTGAGGGTTAGGTTTACTACAACCTGGACCGGGTGAGGATGCCAGAATGTATGATGGTAGTTTTACCATTATACTTTCTGGTTCCATTTCCGGTTGCTGTTCGCTGGCCCTCCAAGCTAACCACAGGGACTGCCTTTAGAAACCCAGCAAAATCCAAGCTCAAGGTCATACCGGTAGTCACCAGAGCCTTCCTCCGGGAGAATTTAGGAATGAGCACAGAGAAAAGAAACAGGGTTGCCTCCAAAATGGTCACCTAAGGGAGCTTATATGGGTGACTCTCTGGCTGACCTAAGGGAGTCACCTGGGGAGTCATATCACCCAGAGAGCTATATGACTCTTCCAGGTGACTCCCGTAGGTCAGCCAGAGAGTCACCTAAGCTCCCTTAGGCGACCTGGACCCCCCTAGAGAGGGGAGTCACTCTGGAGGCAACCTTTAACGCTGTTTCTTCTCCCTGTGAGGGTATTGTTGTGTGAGCTGACATTGCCAGCAGTCTTGGGAGGATTATAGGAAATATTTATAACCGGTTGTTCATATAAAGTGAGTGAATGAATTTCTATGTTGATCTTAATCATGATTATGAAAACACACATTCATATTATGGAGAATCTTGGGAATTATTTATTGGATATGCTAGATGATGTAACAGATTCAAAGTTCTGGGATAATTAAGATAAAAACAAATGTACATGTAAGGCATAGATAGGTAGGTTATGATCTATGCATGAATTCAGCCTTGGGTAATACACTTACTGTTTATAGATTCCAAAAGGGTCAGCAGGATACTCATGATGTATGAATACAGGCTTGGTGAATAGACCTGCCATGGCTACATTCATGCATCATGCTGGTAAAAGGTTTTTAAAGCACATTTAAAGCAATATGCGGCCATTAAAAGGTTTTCCGGGTTTGTGAATTTGACAACACGAGACTTGTCACTTGGAGTGGCCTAACATTGTCAGATGAGCGTAGTGTAAATTCATTGGGTGGTAACCTGGTAGCTCAGATTGACAACCTATCACTGAGAGTACCCTAAAGTCTTCTTATAAGACAACTGTTTGACAACCTTGGATGTTTTGATTTTATCAGTGCAGCGCAGGAATGCAAAGTGTAGATGCTAGATATAATGCCTTTTCTGTTGTATACATATTAGCATTATTGTCCCTATAAAACACAAATAAATAACTCTGTACTAAAATACCAGAGACAGTTATTCACGTATCCTACATACACGTATATCTATTCTATAAAATAATGATTTCTATGCCCTACCAAATTGATAAATGGTGTTCATTGTATATTCATCGCAATTTGACTTTGAAATATTTTTTGTTGACTTATATAAAAGATGTCCACGTCCTGACGTCACCTATCAAACTTGGAGTATTTACAAAGCACTGTCTTGTGGAAATGTCCGTCGTGTAAAGAGGGAGCTGCCCCGACCTTGTGGTACTTGGGAGGGCTGACAGCGGAACAGAGGCACACAGCGCACGGCGCGCCGGTAATAAGCCATAATGATGTCACATCAAAAGTCGTCTGCTGTCATCTTCACCGACAAGTGAGGATCAATTTGTAACCGGAAGTCGTCTGCCGCATCACGTGGTTTACGACAGCGTCCTTTGGCTGCGGCTGACCCCTAGCGGACAGGCCACACACTAATTCACTCTCCTTCCCGACCACCACCCAAACTTCCGGTCAGTCTACATTGATCTCTGTCGCCAGGGGGAGCTTTGGAGTGAGCGTCTCCCGCGCGTTCCTTTCTTTGTCCTGTCATTTGGCGCCGAGCAAATCAATGGACGCCGCGCGGCAAAGTTGGTGAACTGTGGCGCCTGTGTATCGGCAGCGGTCGTTATCGATTCTCGGTTGTTTCTGTTGTGGTGTGTGGCCCGCGCGGAGGCCATTCTGAAAGTGGCTTCCCTCCTTTATGAGCAGACAGGACTACCCAACTGTGATGTCACACCCCGCGCCGCCGCCGTGTGACATCTGACATCTGTCCCGGAAGTGGATTCCGCCGCCCATGCGCCTGCGCGTGTGCAGACGGCGTTCACTACCGGTGCAAAGGTCGCTGTAAGTGCTGACACCTAGCGGGCTCTGTATGGACGGGCCACATGGTGTGTGTGTGGGGGGGGGGGAGGATATGGTACACAGGATGGGAGTCGACAATCACAGGGATTGGTTGTACAGAAAAAGAAGGGGTTGTTTCCGGTTCCCTATCAGTCCCCCGGCCGTGCTCAGCAAGGCAGAGTCCTTTTTGGTCCAACAAGAAAATACTTCATGTAGTTCATGCCGATCCCTCGTCTTCACCTCGTATTGCTGTGTTTATACTATACACAGAGGACAGGCAATACAACCCTGTCCATGGTGTGCTATATAAATTGATCAAAGAGGGTAGAAATGATGGGGAAAGAATAGCAAACGAAGGTGTGCGACGAATAGCTGGTATAGCTGGATGTGTGAGTGTGTGTGCCTGAGGGGGGGGGGGCTATGGCAGAGATATAAAGAGAGAGGGGATGGGGTGAGTGAATTGTGAAGAGGGGATGGCTACAACATGTACATAAACAATTGAAGAATCACAAAAATGAAGAGCCAGAAGGGAAGAAGCGTATAGCCACCAAAAGTGTACAAAGGCAGGCGAGCTGGTACTAAGGTATTGGGGGAAGCAGGAGACGTAGGGGGTAAGGAGGGGGAGGGGTGTGCTCAGGTGAGTAGAGTTGGGGCAGGAAGACCCCCTCCCCTCCTGCCCCCCCCCCCCCACACACGCCTACAGCACACAGGCAGTTTGCCGTGGTTTAGAGCTGTCACTTCCCCCGCCCGTCAGCAGGGACCCTCACAGAGCGGCATGAACTGGTCGGGTTACTGCTTTTTGTGTGTGGAGGAGGCGCTGCTCGTGCCGCTATGACGAGCTGCTCAGAGCTGCTCAGGTCCCCGCACTCTGAAGGTAGAGGTGGCACCATCCTCGTTAGGAGTTCCCAAAGCTGCCCATTGTCATGAATATAGTTGTCTGAGAAACACCCCTTTCCTTGAAAATATTGAGTTTGGGGTTAACACCACTGATAAGGATTCCTGGTAGAAATGTGCCTCGGTCCATGAAAAGAATCCACAATGATGAGAATGTAATCTATTCGTTATCATACCGCTAGATAACCCCCTTTTTTGCAAAGTCCTACTTGAATAAAACTTACCCTTTTTAATCATCCCAGCAAATTTCCCTCGGGATCTGAATATACTTGGATCTCATATGATAGTGTTTCTCAACGAGGATAGTGTCAGTTGGTCTGCAGAGTGCGGAGTTATGGGTGCAGGCGTTTACTTGTCTACAGGCAGTATAGTGCTTTACTGCATCATGCTCTTGGTCGTCATCATGCATGGATATGTACAGCCCTGGTGAATGACTCGCTATGCAGTACTGCATTCAAGCATCACGCCAACCCTATGGGCTTGATGTACTCCCAAATGATCGACCCGACGCACCAACGCAGCACTGGCGAGTTACTCGCTGGGGAGCCACTGGTTGCTGCATCATGCCGACACATGTTGTATTTTAGCAGCAGTCTGTCCTGAGAGGGTTTACTTGTCTGCATGCGGCCATAACGACTGCCAGGCGGCGCTGGGCGGCGACAAGCCGTGCTGCACGCACCCAGGTGCGCACCGGGGGCCGCGCAGAACCGGAAGTTGTACGATGCTCCAGGGCTGTAACTTAGGCCACTAAAAATATTATTTTCATCATCGCCAGACACTGATTTTTTTTTATTGAAGTACTTTTAGTATGGTTCTTTTCAGCCAAGGTCTGTATATATTAAAGATTTAATATATTAATATAAAATGTGACTGCAGAGGGGTCACAAGCGACCTGACGACCTGGGCTGTTTTCCAGGCGACCTGGCTACCTGGTACAGTCATTTAAGCGACCTGGCGACTTTTGGATAAATTTGTTTATTGTAAAAATAGTCTAAAAAAGCAACTTTGTGACCTGGTGCCCTTAATTTTAGCGACTTTCCGACCTCACCGGGGGGGGGGGGGGGGGCTCTGCACCCCCTAAAATGTATTCTTCCTAAAACCACATTTCCGACGCTCGCTGTGATGATAAGTGCTTTGTTGAGTGGCCTAACCTTAAAGTGGTTCCTGTTCTTAGGCCTCACTAGGAACACTATAATATGTTTCAGATTCTGTAATGAGAGATGACGCCACATGAGTTGAATTACTCTCAGTATAGGTACGGCCATCTTTATCTTGTAGTAGATTATGAATGCCAATTCATGGATTGGGTCTAGAACGGGGTCTAGACTAAGAATGTGTTAGGAGAGTGACGCATCTGCTACAGATTTGAAACCCTCAGAGACGGAACTCCTCCCTCAGCCTCTGCCTCAGGATGTACGTCCCATGGCCCAAGCGCTGTGCCTGTTTAACATGCAATTTTAAGCAGATTTCTTTCATCATATTTAGGGAGTGCTCATTTTTTAACAAACATATTTGGACCCCTTGACCGGGGGGGGGGCAAAAAGTATTTGGACCCCTCTTGGAGGGGGTCAAAAAAAATTAACCTGTTTTGAGCCAAAAATCCCGTACGTTACTATGCTTCAAAGGGCCCGCGTGCGAGCCAATTTTTTACCCTAAGGGGGGGGGGTGAAAAGAATGTAACCCCTTGACCATAGGGTGTAAAAAATTTCACACGCTCCGTGCGGAAACCCACCACCCCCTGTCGTTAAAAAATGATCACTCCCTTATTCACTCAGAATTCCTCTAATTTCTTTAATCTGAAAGGGCAGAGCATTGCAAACGATATATCGTAGCGTAATATCTCTTTTTGTGTTCTCTGCTAAGACTCTGTCCACACCCATACGCTGGGTTGAAGAAATTGGTTACAAAATGAGAGTTCCTCTTGCAGTGTTCTCGTTACAGTGCGACTGCAGTCACTATCCATTCTGTAGCGAGGAGGAGCGCCATCCGTCGACGTTAATTAATTACCTCTCTGTCCGCATACGGCCAGATATACCCACCGAGTAAGGTACATTCATTCATGCAATTAGGTTTGGGGCTGGACAAAGACTCTGGTGGAAGAGTGACACCGCAGGTTCTGCTATCGATTTAGGCCGCTCAGAGAGGCCTTCTGATCACTCCCTCTGCTGCAGAATGGCCACATGGTGCTCGGTCGGTGCGGGGGTAGCGGTGCTGGAAGCCATGTTGGCGTGTGGCTGCGGCAGTAGCTCGGGAGCAGCTCGGGGACGGGAAGCCACCATCTGGAGGAGGCAGCTGGCGCCCTCCTGCGGCGAACACATAAACAGAGGACAGGGGGCGGGCGTGCGCCGCGTGTCAAATCAACCCGCGCTGCCCTGAGTAAAGTTCAGCTGGTCGCCTCCTCCTCATCCTCCCCTGGCCTCCTCCTCCAGCCTGCCTGCATGCAGCCCCGGGGGGGGGGGGGTACTCAGTATAGGAATGGGTAACAACTGCGGTAACGACCCTGAAGAGCTGTCGCTGTGCGTGTGCCGAAGCAAGAAAAAAGGGGGGCTGTTAATCACATAAAAGTTAAAAATTAGGGGCTGTCAATGACTAGAAAGTACTAAATCAGGGGCTGTCACAATTGAAATAGAAAAAATTAACCCGTAAATCTCATACATGACTAAAGTAATCTATATAATTCCAAAATAACCTCATTATAAATGGAAGAGGTGGGCTGTCAGCTAACCTTTTAGAAAATAAGGGGCTGTAAAAAAATGCACATTTTCAAGGGGCTGTCAAATGACCAAATAGGGGGGGCTGTAGTTTCGCAGTTGGTACCTAATCAAAGAGTGACTGCCCCCCCCCCCGGGCATGCAGCACTGGAGGCACCATGTCTACTGTAGGATGTATGTAGAGTTGTGAGGGGCGATTAACTTAACCCTGGTCCTATATAACTACAGATAATTAGGGATGTGGACATGGCTAACACCTAGTCCATTGATGCTCACACTTTATGCTCAGGCCAAAATAAAGGGGTGTTCCACGTAACATTGTCTGATATTGGTTGTGTAGGTCATTTTTGTGTTGTTGTCTTTCTAACTTAAAGTGCCCCAGAAATTGACTCGCGAATTGAGGCACCAATCCACACTGTGGCTTCGACTGTGGCTTCGACTGTGGACCATCAAATCGACTCTAAAATAGCACCAACATGGCCAAAATAGTTCGAAATTTGACAAAAAACATCCAGGGTCACCCCTATTTTGCTACAGGATTGGGTTACCAGAAACACACCTTTATTTCATTTTCGACCTGATCGCAGCATTCTGGTCATCCATATTTTAGCGCCAAGCGGGGATAACCATGGTACAATGTGGGAGAATCAAAATGACTTTTATATCTTTCATGACAATTCTTTTTCCTTTTGTGTGAGTGAAGTATCAAACTTCGATTTGCGAAAACATTTGTATACTTAATTATTTTTCAGGAAAATTGAGAAAGTTATGGCTATATATTTCTGTCCAGATATGCTATGATCCGCGACACCAGAACTCTATGTAGGCCTATGTTCTTTAAATTGATAAGTATATGCAATATCCTTAATTTTAAATTCAAATGTGATATATTATACTTATCTAATATGAACTATAGATTAAGGAACGTCTGAGTATATTCCGTTAACATATGGACGAATAGTGATATTGGAAAGTTATAACTTCGTCACATCTACATTCTAGGTCGAATAAATACTGCTTAAAGTAATTATAGTCTACTATCATGCAGATGCATATATTGTATGAAACTCAATGAAAACAAAGGCAGTTCGTTTGTGTTGTATAAGCTTTAATAAGTTATGATGGGTATTCTATTCTTCGTTGTAACGACACAATGAAATATCTTGTGATACCCTACCTTTTGACGCAAGGTAAGATGAGATCAAACCATTCGTAACTTCACAACTATAACAATCTTGCACTCTAAGGGCAAATGGACCATGCTTCGCCGAGTTAAGTGCGAGGTAATGCACTAACCAAAGTAGAAACATGTAATCACTCAAAATCAAACTCCAGAGTAAAAACTGGAATTACTCAAACCATTACTGAAGAAAGACTTCATAATCTCAGGAAACCAGCAACAAATCTGCACCACCCTATACTGCTGCACAAGCTCTCAAAAAATGATCATCTTGCAGCAGAGTTTATTATTGCATAATGTACACACGGTTTATTATTGCTTTCTGTGTCTGATATGGTGAGAGTGTGAGCTAGAGACAGCGCGGGTCTGTTTTATATTATCATTATTATTATTATTACTATTATTATTATTATTATTATTATTATTATTATTATTACCATTATTATTCCAGGTAATGTGTGCCATGTAGTGTATGTATGGGACGTCAGACTGCAGGTGTAATAAAGGTGAGCAGTTCGGGGGTTGGTGTCACTTAGATGGAGGGTACAGGGTGATGGATGGGCAGAGGGTGGGGCCTGCTGGTATGAATGGGAGTCTGGAGGAGGGGGGGGGGGGTACTAGGGTCAGGTCAGGGGAGGGAGGAGGGGGGGTGACGAGCCACTCCACGTCCTGGCGGTATGTGGCGGTGCCAAGGTACAGGAGGACTAGGGCGGCCCAATGAGCAGAAGGTGAGACATACAGGAGGCTGGGAGCAGCTCACTATACCTTACAACATACAGGGTCTACACCCCCCCCCCCACACACACACACACTCACACACTCACCCCCTGGAGGAGGTGCTCAGCTATGGCCCCTGACCGCGCTGTGACGTCACGGCCATCTAGCCCACTCCAGTGTGAGTTGCTCGGAGGGGTCGTGTCTGTCTGGAGTGGTGCTTCAAGATGAAACAAAAACACCACCCAAGAGGCCTTCTTGTGTTGGCCAACAAAAATATGGTTTAACACTCTGCCGATTGGTGACTGGCCTATTTCATCGTGCTGTATGTATCTTTCCATAGCCAACTCTACAACTCACAGCCCAGTGCAGTGCAGAGAGTGTAGTGGGTTGGGAGCAGCTCGGAGGGTAGTGACAAAAGTAACTCAAGGCCACATAATAAAGCTCTTCAATTCAAGTATTATTCAAAATGAGCATGTGAAGGAAGGTGTTCTGGATAAAAGAGTTGCTGTGTCAGAATAATAGTTGATTCTCAAAGCACATTCCCCATGCCCTTGTACACAGCTCTGGCAGTACACATATAGCTCGGGTCACACGTCACGAGAACATACTCACTGGGTATAGCTGGTATGCACGGACCTTCAGGGGGAGTGATACCAACCCAACCCCTGCCCACATGCACCGCCTTATATGCTCCTCCAGTGGTGCCTTACTCCACCCCCCCCCCACCCCTACACCCCCCTGGCCGTGGGCGACCGGTACGCCACCTGGTGTGCTCTGACGGTACTCAGCGTGATGACCTACTTCCGGTTCCGGTGTGACGGGCATGACGGGATGGGGGTCGGGGTGTGGCTGGTCACGTGTCGTCAGCATCTGGCTGATCCTCCAGTGCCTAACCTCCTCCAGCACCCTACCCCCTTTCTACCCCCTTCTCCTTATCTCCCTGCTTCAGTCCCCACTCCACCCAGGCTCTACTGCAGGTCAAAGTTGGTACTGACTGCACCAAACCCGGCATTTATCATGTGTAAGTATATGTCATAGAGACATACTAAAGTTCCGGTAAATTCCATTAGATTAACTGTCAATCTCATAAACCATATCGACATGAAATTTAATGGACTTTGAGTGAACCTTTGTGACATAAACCTTTGATAAAAGTGACTGCATCCAGTCGTTGTTGTTCCCTTCTCTCCGTCCCCACCTCACCACGGGAAGTGTCCCTCCTCCTCCTCCTCCTAGGAACCCCCGCCCAAATCTTCCTGATCTGCGCCCAAACTATCATCTTCAAAATGACAAATCCACTTGATAGTCCCAATTCCTCCAATTTATAGAATGGCCCACCTATGTTACAACCCGCTGACATGGGCGTATCCTATTGATATGTGAATAAACTAAGGTCCTGTTGGAAGACAGTGAATGCTCAGCTAATGTTATTACTGGAAAAGGACTGGGTCCTGGGTGGTTGGGGGATATGTGTTAAATAAAGATGGCTGGGGAGCAATGTCACCTGTGTCTTTATACATGATGAGATACTGTTGGATTTGAGGTTGTGATGCTGTAGATATCTTGTTAGCACATTTACAACGATACAGACTGTTGCCAAGGTTTCCAATATGCAATGACTAGATTACATTGTATGGTTTTCTAGCTGGGAAATTACATCTTGTGTTCAAAGTGTTATGGTGGTGTTAGAAATGCTAACCATGTCACTTTACCCGTTCTTCCATTTATGTTGTAAGTGCCTATAACACCAAGGCGTTGCGATGGGATACAGAACCTCTTGCTAACAAATCACTTGTGAAACAAACCATTCACAATACAAATAAGGTAAACTAATATTACCGCAGCAGTACACATAAAATCTGTCTTTGGGGGACTTGGGGTAGTAAATCCCAAATACATTTCTGCACAATAAGTCCAACATATTCATAACTAGGTCAAACTATTAAAACAGAAATCTCAATGATCTACATTGCTTGTTTAGAGTAAAACCTATGGACTTCACTAAATAATCAATTATTAATGCAACCCACAGTGAACAAACTTATACATTATTACATGATGATAATAAGTTAGTAACAGACACTGTACATATTGTTACCATATACAAACCGGCTAAATAAACGTGTTATCTACAAAAACATCACAAAATAAATAGCTACCCAACTACAATTAAGATTATTTAGAAAAATAAACTACAAACTATAGATACATTGGCGACTGAAACTAATGAATGGTCCCCTAGTGTTTTGAGTTTAGCACATATCAGACTCCTCAGAAAATGCCATGTGGCTGATAGAAAAATAAAGGTTCTAGTAGCAAAAGCATCCCAGATAGACACACGTTAGTGGCTGAGCCAAATGAACAAGCGGAAATATAATTCTTCAAATTGTCAGAAATCAGGGTAATTTTAGCTCGAGTGCCTGTAAACCATCATGATTACATTTATTGCCTTGAAGTATGCATTGCGCACGATACACGCTTCACCAAATGAGATATTGAATATTCATGGGGTTTACCTTATGAAAAGATAATCATACACTGTTATAGTTGCATAAGCTTCAGCCGCTATGTACATTGTGAATTACTGAAAACACCTTCATGGCTTTCATGAGTATTTCCTTGCCCAAAGCAGACTGTCTTATCGTGGTTACACAGGGGTTGTGTGCTGAGGTATTGTCTTGACGATGTACATAACTATAATTAATCTGTCTATTGACCATGATTCCCAAAATCCTGTTCACATCCATACAGCTATTGCATAGTTTGCACATCAGTTGTACATGGTCAAAATGAGGTCATATTACAGCAAGACGTTGAGAATCAATTTATATTCAGGGGTTTATGAAGTACTATTTTAACTCATGCTTGGTCAGTCTTCACAATACTAGTCCAATATATATACATGGTACTGTACTCAAGATGAATACTTTTGAAGTTGTATATTATTAAGTGGCATATATCTCTTGTTGGTACATATATTGCATTGCATAATATTTTTGTCAATAAGAAAGCACTTTCTGACAACTAACTCAATGAACCCAGATTTGGTCACATGGCATTCGCAATACCATTTGCAGATAGACATTGGATGACATTGCAATACATGTAAGGACAATATAAAACGTGAAACCTATAACTGTTGTGATGGCCTTTTGTCAAGCATAAATAAGTAGTTTTGCAGCATTGTGAAGTCAATGAGGCAGTGAAACATTATTTTATAAAAGATTTTACATGCACAAGTGTGAAGGGAATATCACAACTTTTCATATTTCCTTCTTAATTCTTTTTTAAACCGTATATATTCACTTAACCCACGCATGGTAAATACCTGCATTTGATATAGACATAAAAAAGCAGGTACAACGTTTCAATTAGAAGGAAAGTTTGTGTCGACAATATAGGTACTATGTATCATTGAAAATTGGCAAGACGTACAAATGGTGATTGTAAGTGTTGTAACGGGTATCTACTGTACAATATTTGGTGTGGAGGATCAGTCGCCACCGGAAGAAGGCAAGCCCATTTCCGGTACAAGATATGCTCTCCTGGAGCTCCCTGCCAAGTCCGCACCGAGACAACGGTGAAAACCATCCGGTGCCGAGTGAAAAAGACACGAAAGCTACCCAATAATCGTAAAAGTGTCCATAATATTGGAATATTAAATATGACTACAATGTACATTGTGAAAAAGTGTAAGAACTATACATGATATGGTATATCAAGAAGGGCTTTGTTCTCCAGGAAAGACGGAAAATTGCTTTCCCTGGTGCACTGGACCATTTGTCATCATTACTTTAGGCCCCATGTGTATTTTATGGTTCATCATTGCTATTACCCTGGAAGTTACAGTCTAATGGGTAGGGGTCCCTTGATGTCTATACAAGCATTTCAGTGGGTTTTTGCTGAGTTAGTATTACTTTGTGGTCATGTGTCTGGTTCCCTTGTAATAGGACACTACCCATACATGTGTGTGAAGTGACGGTATCACGTGATCAGTCACGTGCTGGACTTAAGCCAATAATGCAGCCGGAAATGAATAGTTGCACTTAGCACCTGTGAACATCACAATTAATAAACAAATAATAAGTTGATGAATAAATTAGATGAGAATCTTCCAAAAACTGCTTTGTACAGAGTTAGTCAGCTGAGTGTGTTTTAGAGTACGTAGCACCAGTGTCATGGTATTGCATGCCTTATCAACATGGCCACACTGCCAATAGCCTTGTAAGGGCCAAACAAACAATTCTCTAGACTAGATACTTACTTACTCTCTGTCCCTACTGACTTTACACATCGACAGTCCATGCTTAAAATGAGGTAAATACTCTATAAAAGAGGCAAAATTGCTCATGGTGTTCTGATGAAATCTTATTCAACGGAAATCTATCAAAAGTTTCTTTTCTGCTTAAATATTCTACAAACAAGCCAGTAAAGTTCTGCTACCAACATACTGTGTTGGTATGGCAATACTTGGCTGAGATTCATCCCCAACATAGCCTCAACCAGACCGTCAAATAGAATTGAGGCACAGATTGGGCAACCTTTAATGCATTATAATAAATTATCTACTGAACATACTAATCTCACAAGTGAAACCATAGGTACAAATGTGTACTTAAAACCGAAAGCAAACACACTATACTCGGTCATTACAAAGGTAATCATGTCTTTATAATTCATCTCCTTCAACCAGATCTGGCATAAATTATCTAATGATCACTCAATCAATAAATAGACAAATAAATACATAAATAGCAATCACATCACCCGTCTACCTAAACACAACCCATTGGTCCAACAACTAGAATGCCTTAATGAAGTGCTACCTACGGACAGTCAAGTTGGCTCAGTCTTTTGTTTCAAATCAAGTCCACATCCACAATTGGCTACCAACTCTACAATGTCCAAAGCAAACACTTCTGTGGAAATCTATGAAGCAAACAACATTTCCATTTTACAAAAACATTACAATGGTACATTGTAAGATTTTAGTCTCAACTGTGAAAGACTAGTGCATTTTGTATGATATCACTTTATGTTATACCCAAATATGTATATATTTGTTTTGTGTGTGATAAATTATTTAATATAAAAAGCTGAATGTGAAAGGTGTATGATTATAAAGAAGAATTCTCTTGAAGGTCTCCTGTTGTCTATCGGATAGGCCTCCCATGAAGGAACCTCAGCTCACCAATAGAATTGTCCTCCTCTTTGGTAAACAAACATTATCTACAATAATCGCTACTTTCCTGATACATCAGGAATTAATAGCACAGGGTCTAAGTGAACACCTAATGGAGAATAATTCATCTCTGTCCTATGAAGGAAGCCTATTTCAGCGCTGCTCTTCAAGTGTTCAACTCCCAAAAATGTCATTTGTATAAAAGGCAGCAAGGCTGGGGGGATAACCCAGCTGTGTAATGTAGTCCTAGGTTAAGGTCATTGTGAACCTTTTAAGTCAAGGTCATCTGGTATTTGCCATAAAAGAGGAAGACAATCCTACTCTGCCATGTGTTTTTAGTATTAATCTTGTGACGGTGGCTTGAGAGTCGTCTTGGTAATTGACTATAATAGAGCGTACAGTAATACTCCCCTTGGTTAGCGGATGGCGGGCACGTCAAGGCGTGCCGTTGGTGCTCGGGGAGAGGTGACGGTGCAGGTTGTCATTCTGGCTGTGCCGATTCCGTGACTTCCTCGTCGAGAAGATCTTGTCGCAGCCGCTCACGGTACACCGGTACATCTCCTTGGGGTGCGTCTTCTCGTAGTGCTCCTTCAGGACAAGGTTGTCACGGAAGCGCTGTCGACAGATGTGACACTTGACCATTCCTTCGTGGTCTAGTCCAAGCGGAGAGTCTTCCTGGCTGTCATAGTCATTGTAGGCTTCCTCATCGTGGTGCGAGGACGAGTCGCCGTTGGTGAGGTTGTGCGGTGGTGGGGAGCTGCTGCTGTAGCCATCCTTCACCGCCTTGTTCATGTTGGCGTCAGTCCTCGTGCTCATGTTGATGACCAGGTTACTGTCATCCATGTCGTCAACATCATAGTGGTTCCCGCCGTACGAGTTACCACTGATGAACCCCCCCTCCCCGTAGATCCTCGGCAGGTAGTCGTCGTGAAGAACCTTGGCCTTGCCCTCCCCGTCTGAGGAGGAGGTGGACAGCAGCTTCCGGTGGAGGTTGAGGTTGGAGCTGTGACGGTCCCGGCTCCTCTTGGACGGGAAGGCCGCGTTACAGCCCTCCACACTGCACGTGTGCATCCTGTTAAGGTGGACGTTCTGGTAGTGTGCCTTGACCCCCAGGTGGTTGGGGAAGGTCTTCTCACACGCCGTGCAGCGACGCGGGTTCTCCTTGTCCACTGGGATGTCTCCCATGTCGATATACTCCTTGCCGTTATACCCGTTCATGTGCGACGGGGAGCCCTCTCCACCAGAGTCAAGAGAGTCGAGATCGGAAGAAGCATTATGCGGAGAGAGTGGGGACGAGGGTCCACTGTCGTGGGCTCTGTCCCCATCTACTACTAACATAGTGTCAGTCTTGTTGTTGGACTCTCCTTCTCCTGCTTCCTCGTCATTATTGTTGGAGTCGTTCTCCTTCTGGTAGTCATCATTACACACATCCCGAAGCCGCGCTTGTGATATGCAGTCCATCTGCTTTATAGCTTTGGCTTGAATCTCATGAAAGGAGGTCAGAGAAAGGCATTCATAGTTTTTTGCATGTGCTATGAGGTCCCTTTTGGTATCATCCATACCATCTCTACTTTCGTCGTCAGTGTTGCAGTGTCCAGACATACACTGGCCCGGTTTGCCGTCCTGTGTATGCGGCTCATCACTGTGCTCTGCTGACCTACTATGTTCAAGTTTGCTGCTACTGCTGCTGCTGCTGTTATCAGTGTTCTTGGGCATGGTGAGGTTTTGTGGCATAAGGTTCTCCTCCGTCGCATTATCTCCGCCATTGTTCCCATCATCGTCGCTTAGCGCGTACATATCCTCAAGCTGCGTGCACCGTGTTGGGATCGCACTCTTCCTCTTCCGGGAGCTGCGTCCCCCCATCATCGGCTCATGTTTGATGTTAAGGGGGGAGCTATAGCTCTCGGGTGTCACAGCCATGTGGGCTGGTACACAAGTTGTAGGAAGATCCATCTTGGGAACCTTCACTGGGGAAGGGATCAAGATGGGCATGCGTGTAGGGTCCATGTAGAAGCCTATTTCTGGTGGTACCATGGACATCTCGCGTGACATCTCACGAGACATCTCACGAGACATCTCACGGGCCATCTCACGCTGGCCCATCCCAGGCTCTGTCTTTGGCACGACCGGCTTAATCTCAACTGGCTTAGCTTGTTGAGGCATACTGGGTGCAGACAGGGACAGGGATGGGGAGGTGCATACCGGGTGTGAGAGTGACATGGGGATTCCTTGGTCATCCAGCAGTGTCACACCGTCTGGTATCTTCCTCTTCTGGTTAGGCATGTGCAGCTTGGGGTTGGGATTGGCTGAGTGGCGGTTACGACTGCGACGGGAAGAGAACATCATGTTACATCCCTCAACCGTGCACTTGTGCATTTCCTTTAGATGGACGGCTGAGTAATGTATCTTGAGGGCTCCCTTGTCGCAGAAAGTCTTATTGCAGGCGGTGCAGAGCACCCGCTTCTTTCCGCTTGGAGATATCAAAGTGCTGCCAAAGGTGGGGTTTGGCTGCCAGTGCCGCTTCATGGGGTTGGCAGACTTCCTGAGGTGCTTTATCTTACGGTCTGCGTACACGGAGCTACTGGACAGGCCCTTGGTGCTGTAGTTGATGACGCCATCTTGGCTGTCGTCGGAGCAGTCACCACCTTGGTAGGAGGACATCTCGTCGGCACTGTCATGTTTGGTGGGGGTGACCTGGATGGGGTTAACCTGCATGGTGAAGGCTACAGGTGTGTTGGCAGGTGGTGTGGAGGCTGAGGACACACCTCCCATGGAGAGGTCCTCAGGTGTCTTGTTACCTGAGGACGACATGGTGAGGCTCTTCTCGCTGCCCGTCCCGGGGCTCATCTGGGGGCTGAGGCGCTCCCGGCGGTAGTCGAAGGGCTGCATGCCCTGCAGCTGTGACAGCGGGGATCCTGCTTCCACAGGGCTTATTGCCGGCATGGCCCCTGCTACCGGGATGTCCGGGTTGATGGTGGGTGCCCGCACCGGGGGTGAGAAGGTGGACATAGCAGCAGGGCTCATGATGCGGGCTGCTGCTGCCATGGAGCTGCTCAGTGAGCTGCTCAGTGAGCTGCTACTGGTGTTGTTGCCATTGCTGCCGGTGCTGCTGCTGCAGGCAGTGCTCACCTGGGGGGTGATGATGGTGGCAGGTGGGGTGCCGGCCGCGCTCAGGGGCCTCCCCAGAAGGTGCCGCGCGTCAAAACCCTGCATGAAGGTCGTCATGCTCATATTACTGCGCTCGATGAACTTCTTAATCTCCGACTCTGTCTTTGGGGTTGGGACTGCGGTGCGCTCCCGGTTCTCGCGGGTGTCCTGTAGGATGATCTCCTGGGCTATCGACTTGGTCTCCCCAAAGCGTAGAAACTGCTGGATGATCACCTGCTCCTCGTCCCTCGTGGCCAGCGACCATTTGTCCAGTACCCGGCCTGAGGACTCCTGCAAATACACAACAGTTCCGGCCATGAGTTACATGTTTAATATTATGTACATTATAGAATCATATCATTATGTTATATCTTTTTGGAATAAAAAGCTGCAATGGGAGACGACACTATATGAATAAAAAGGAGAAAGGTGTTTTAGATAGTACATGTATGTAGGTAGGCCTATGCATGGATAACATCTTGAAACTGATAGACACCGGGGTAATTCTATTGCATAGTTTACAAAGGCTGGGTATGCAATTTCAGGTGCATCCATTTTAACTGAAGATGAATTGACAGGAGGGTGTGGGTAGCTGGAGCAGGGGCCACTGACTAACTCTAGTCACACGTGCCGGTGCCTCCGTCCCTGAGGTGCTTAGCAAACAGGCGTGGGCCGGGCGCTGCTGGGTGAAACATAGGGGACTGTTGGGTGTACGCTGCACCCTTACCACCACCCTATACCCCCGGGGTGGTCCCCACTCCCTCCGCCCCATTAACACCTCACCCTACCCCACAACAGAGTACCAACGTCAAGCCCCCAATTTTTCAGGCCCACAACTTTGCCCACCCCTTTCCTTCCTGCTCTTTACTTCCCTCTCCTGGGGGTAATTTCATTATAAAAATTATTGGACGAGCAGTGCTCGGGACCAAAGTGGCACCCCTGGGCCCCGCCATTTTTTAGCGTGTCATCATTTATTCATGGGCTTATCAATAACGTGGCCGTGCCGCCTGGCTGGCCGGGCTGAGCTGCATTGTACGCTTCCCACCTGAGTGGCAACAGTTAGACACGTAAACTTCACTCGTCTAATGGCGCCGCCCACCCGCCAGGTGACGGCCGCCATGACACCGGAACACGCCACTCCCACACGCATGCGCAACTCTCGCTGGTCACCGGCGGCGCCTGGAGACGCCTGGCGCCGTCTAGTGGCCAGAGTGTGAACTGCATTAACATCTTTGACCCGGCAGTGCTTGACCTGTTGGCCGCGGCTGAGGGATCCAAGGTCAAGGCCGCTGGCGGTTCCATCAGGTCCCCCCAGAGTGCTACTGGTGGGAAGGTATAAACCCTGGAGAGGGTTGAGCAGAGGAGCTACTCGTATTGAATACATAAAACACCCCTCCTCCCGGCCACGACGTCCTCCTTCCGCGCTTAACTCATATCAACACTAGGCGGGGGGCAAATTCCCTTTGTATCGACTACCTGGAGAAGACGCCTCCATCCTATACTACTACTACTGCTGCTGACCACTAGAGCACCCCCTCCCACCCTCCCATACACACACGCCACCTGTCGGCCAGCGGTCACCACCCGGCGCTGTCCACCTAGTGGCCGCAGGGCGAACCGGTCACTTTGGAAGATTAACCACCAGTGCGGCCATCATGGGGCATCACGGCTATAACATTCTACCCGTTGTATAAAATATAATGTAACCCCTCCCCTGCCACTGCCCCCACAGTGTGGCCTTGGTGGCCGGCGTCTCCACAGGTCGTCCCCTCCAGGCACCGCAGGAGTGGGCCCCCGGGCACCCGGCCCATTACCAACATTGCCTTCATGCGGCCAATTATTAGGGTCATACCATCTCCTCCGCCGCCCAACTGATCCTCATAGAGCTATTCCTATTTAATGATGGCCAGCACCGGAGGCAGGCAGGCGCCGGGGTCCTTGTGAGGTGGAGGGGGTGGGGGTAGTGTGGGGGTAGGAGTGACCATGGCATACTGGAGGTAAAATGCCAGTTTTAGATAATGAGGGTTTCTCAAGGGAAATGGATGATGAAAATAACAACCTATTTCAGAGATGAATACAGATCTTATCATTTTGAGGTGCAGTTGGCAACCTGTTATACATATCCTGGATATTATGATTTCCCCATAATGTGATAGGGTAGATTCACCATAAGGACGACAGATATACCGTTGAAAATACATGTACTTAAGTTAGATTATACTAATTCACGAATGAAGGGCTTAGCATGTATGTAGAAAGATGAATTCAAGTGTCTGACTGAGGGTATATGCCTGACTCGTAGTGAATCTACTTTATATATATCATAAATATCTAAGGTGGGAAGAGTTTTGATGCCCCTTTAGCGGCGGCTGTCCCGGCTGTCCACACGGTCTATATACGACGACGTGCGTCCACTAATGTAAGTATCAGACACTGATGGTCGTTCCATCACACGTGACGCGCGTAATGGTCGCCATGCGGGCCGCTAACCTACGTCATATACACGTCATACACTCGTCCTATAAGCCACGTCGCCGCTGTCACCCTCCCCTCCCCGCACCGGTGACGTCAGGCGACCCCTGACCCCCGCCCCGCCCCAAGGGACGCGCCCCGTCCACGTGACCTTGGTCAGAGAAAACTCGATCACCTTCAACTGGCCGCGACCAGCGTTCACCAGGGGGCGTAGCGGACGGGGACGCTCCCCTGGCGGCAGCCTTGTCAACTACGTCCTGAGCAGACTGAGACTTCCGGTAATTTGACCTTGTTTGACCTCTGGGACGCCCGACCTTGGGAGTCACCTTGGGGAAGCGCTGGGAATCGAATCAGCGGCGCGCCGGAAGTGGACGCACACCTGCGACACGGCCTTGTTAAACAATGGGCTGAGGCTGCTCCTGCACGTCCTGCATGTTAATACGTATAACACAGGACATGGGCACTGAGACACATATAGACGTGCATTAATGAGTATTGGCAACCTATATCATATATACCTGTATACTGGTATATGGTTGAAAACACCAATCTATATAGCCTCGTGCCTTGGTATTTTAAACCCCACGCTCCTTTCTCCCGTTTCCCGAGAGTTACAAATGGCTATCTTGTTCAGAGAGGTTGCGTTGTGTTGAACAGTTGCGTCCACTTCCCAACTGCCTCTACTTTTAATGTGAACAAATCTACCACCAACCCAAGGAGGCCTGTGTCGCGCGCCGCCGCTAACCAAGTGCCCCCTTGTGCACCAAAAATTATCCTAAACACCTCCTCAGACCTTATTAGCGCTGATATTTCATTTCCATATTTTGGAGATCACTCCCGCGCTCGGCCATGTGACAAGGGGCCCCCCGGGGGTCCGCCGGTCCCCCAGACATCTCTGCCCGCAGGTTTACGGCGCCCCTGGCGGCGACCAGCCGGGGGCAAATTGGATCCCGCTGCCCCCATAGGGCCGTGGTAGCACCTGGGCTGGGGCGTGACAGACATAGCTAAGGATCCAACGGCACCCGCATCACCGCCCCCTCCTATGCCGCCGTACCCTCCCTGCCCTAACACCCTAACACTCTAAGGGCCGCATAGTGCCTTAATGTGCTACGCCCTTTGTTGTCATGATACATGCATGCAGCCCTGGTGGGTAACTCACCAGGGCTGCATGCACGTATCATGACGACCCTACAGAGTTGATACACTCCCGAAGGGTCGGCATGGTGTAGGAGAAAATTGCGAGTGGTGTATTCATGTATTAAACCGACAAAGGGCATATATCACTTTGAGCGTTATGCGGTCCTTAAAGGCCTAACGTCCCCCAGCCCCTGTGCTATCAGGCAGCCACGTGTATACCACGGGCGTGGGAATGAGTCAGAGCCTCCTGCTGTACACTACAGCGTCACACCACCAGCAATGGGCCACACAATATAGTATACTAGTAGTTTTCTATTGAAATATGATTAAAAATGAGTCTTTGAATTGAGTGTAGTTATATCTTTAATCAAAGTTTTCTGAAATTGAACTCTAAGATTCCTACCGGTAGTATAAATATAAAAGGCATGTGTATATGCATGTTGTTTCTATACTGGCGCGTTCGGTGGTGTTTTTTGTGTCTTCCTAAATGATGGTCATATTACATATATTGCATGAATTCTATGTAATTTTCCTGGTATACATCTGGTATAACTCTATACATCGGAGTATTACAGGAGGCTTGTTGGAATACAGAAACATATAAAGGAAGTACAGAAACGTAAAAGACACTGCCAATAATCCCCCGAAATAAGACCATCTCCTCCTCCACTCCCAGCAGACCTCCCCTTTTATCGCCCAGGTCTATGTTGAGAATCTCCTTGACGACATCAGGCCACGTGATCTGTTGCCTTGGGAACCGGATAATAATTACATCTCTTCGGGCGCAATGATCCTCTGTCATCCCGGCGCCGTATTGATGAGGCCGCGGCCAGAAATGGAATCTGAGCGGGCGGCAACGGGCGTGCGGCAACATCCCCTCGGCCTGTGACGGATGGACATGGTTCTGACCGTCATCTCGCTGGTCATCGCAGCGGTCATCCCCTGCACCCCCCACCCCCAACGTCCAACCCCTTCTCCTGCACCTCCATACACCCAGTGGTCATCAGCAACTCAAGGCTCAACCTCCTCTGCCTTCTTTTTAACATGTCTCAGTCTATTCAGTCTCATCAAGATGAAAACCTTTTAGTCTGAGATTCTGAGAGTAGAGAAAAAAAGTTAATGGAGATATATTTCTGTTTTGTATGTCTAGTTCTATGAACATTGTTTGTATTTGTCCAAGTATTTCCTTCCTTTCACACACGCCCTTCTAAGAACATGTATGAGCATTGAGCACTGCCCCAGCCCCTCCCTCCCTCCTTGCCACACACACACGCACACACACACACCCTCGCCTCCCCTAAGCCTGCCACAGGTCTGTTCCAGTGGTGACAGCAGTGGAAGATCCATAGAATCGTTTACAGGGATGAAATGATGCGCTAAATCTGGGCCTGCGGGGTCCCATTCTATCTGTGGGCACGGTGTAGATCATGCTGCGATCAATACGGGGCTGGCGGCTCGGGGACAGGGGCTTTGATCCCCGAAACGCCGCCACAGACGCCAGGATTTCGGTGGGGATCGTAAGGTCAGCCTTAAGAATGTGTGTAGCGAGGAGTATACACTGGACGAAATAATGTTTATGGTAATAGAGCTATCTAGGGATAACTGTCCAGTGTTACTTGATAAGATGCTCATAGAGAGTTGACTGTAGTCCGCACTGTAGACAGTATACCTGTGCAGTGGGGTGAGGAGGGAGCCGGGGGGGGGGGGGGGAGGTGATGATCATTGGATGCCTTTTCGGTATAATGGGTCCTTTACGTTAATTACACACACACCCAAATAGGGCCTCGGGGCGGCAACTGCCCGGCGTCTCCGGTAGGGGGCGTGACCATCGGGGGACGCCGGATGATCTTGATCTACTTCCGGTGCCCTCGGCAGTGGTAGACGGCGTGATGTGCGACGCCCGCGTTCGTCGCCGAGCTCCAACTGAAGTGCCATTCTGTGGCTGTCCGTCGGGGGTGGGGCAGGGGTGGGTGAGGGGGGTGGGTGGGGGTGGGGCGGGGCCGATGTCCTGGGCCCCAAGACAAACGACACCAGCCGGAGCACCCCGAGGGCATCTCGCCAATACCCCGAAAAGGGCAGCCATCTTGGACTTTAATAGTGAGGGGGGTACATTCTACAGCAGAGGAGGGATCAGAAGGCCTCTCTGCGAGGTACAGTTCACCACGTATGTATGCAGCACTTCCCAAGTAGTTTCCTGGTCCAACTGGATATATTGGCATACATTATTGACTGGTATACAAAGGTGGCTGTATCCGTACAGAGAAGTAGTTGACGGGTGGCGCCATCTCTTGCTATACAACAGAATGGAGGGAGGTATGGATGTGTGCAGTTAGGGT
The DNA here is from genome assembly GCA_947462335.1 of Harmothoe impar. Classification (NCBI taxonomy): domain Eukaryota; kingdom Metazoa; phylum Annelida; class Polychaeta; order Phyllodocida; family Polynoidae; genus Harmothoe; species Harmothoe impar. Next base: position 17,734,476 of record OX381709.1, read on the forward strand.
TGGGTTGGTCTATCTTAGACTGGGGGAAACACACTGTACTTTTAACAGTTACAGAAAGGAGAGGTAAAGAACTACAGACGTTTACTTGTACACGAGTTGCCGCCACTACCCCAGCACTGACAAGGCACCAAATGGACAGGGCCCGACACGTCGAGCCCGATCTGGGCAATGCTTGATATTGTCGGCGTCCATTAATTACCCGGAAGAGGGCGCTCCGGTCGGCGCGTACCCACTTCCGGGGACCAGGGGAGATGGGCGGACACCGCCTTCATGAGTATATATGACACTCGTCGCGCCTAATTTCGCGCCGTTCGGCACCAAGAATTGGTCGTACCATGCGAGTGTTGGCTCCCGGAGTCTCTAGGCTGTCACCCGGCTGATCAGCCCCGGGCACGGCCCGATTGGACAGGGGCCCTAGAGACGTCCCCGAGGAGCAGGCCCAACAAGCCCAACCCACAACCAAAGTGACTACTCGGCACCTCGAACAGGGGAGAAGTCATTAAAGCAGCGCGCCACACACGTCGATTTAATCATCCTGACACATAATATTTAGCAGCCCCCACTAAGAAGTGGCTGCCCAGGGAGAGGCAGACTCCAGGGTCTTCACTCCAGGCCATCCAGCTATAGTTAAAGTCTCTTTTTCGAAGAAAGTTTGACTTTGAAAACATTACTGCAGTTATATATATTCAGTTTATAGCTGTTTATGGGACCTTAGAAGCAGTGAACACACCCTTGGTAGTATACTGCTAGGAAATGACACAGGAATGTCCATATATAGAAACGATGCATTAGGGAATGTTTTCTTTTTCAGACGGGCATTAGTTTCAAACAAAGGCTATCTGTATTGAGCCTAACTTTTTACTCGAAAATCCACTGTCTAATCGGATGGCCCTACCTCTATCTACCTGAATGATCTCCTCTAAATCGCCACATCTGCTTGGAGAGTGGAGGTGAGGTTGGAGCCACCTGGCGGCGGCGCTGTGGTTCCTTCCTGACAGCAATCTCCCCCCACATGTCGCTCCGACCACTAGCGCCACCTAGCGCCACCCACTCCCATCTCCATCAGGGCCAGGCGATAACTCGTGTCCAAGACCGGGGCCAACATGACGCTTATGGCAGCCGATGAAGATTACAGCGGCGATTATGGCAGATGACACCGCCGCGCTGATCACATGACCGCGGGTAACCGGGCGGTGTCAACACAGATACGTTCCCCAATTATTTTTGGCTGCTACGGTGTGGGGCGGGCGTCTCATTGCGGCGAGTAGGAGGGACAATCGGTGGACATTTGGCTGGGAATGTGAGACAAATTGAGCGTGATGGGCGACGACTCGGAGCAGCTCATCTCCTGTGATCACCACTAGGGGGCGCCACCAAGCAATCATGGCCGCATGTCCCGGTCCAAGGTGGGGACTCGGCCTTAATTCACTTCACAGTCAATTACAGTGATCTTAGAAAAGATCAATTACAGCTCCGTCCTCAGTCACACTATATAGCCTCTGTAGGCAGTCTACACTCCCCACGGTGTGGGAACACTAGCTTAGGAATGGAAAATTATCTACCTTAGGTGTAGTTCAATAGAGGCCATATGTGAAAAGGTTTTTACTAGAATAAATCAGTTCATTTTCTATCCCTGTGGCCATTGGTGTCCCTACTCCAGCTCCTGACTATCAGTACTACCGTAGTGGCTTAAATAAGCACAGGGGTCCAAAATAAGCGCATGACTCGTATAGAAATCTGGAGCTATATATACCCTGTGTGTCCACCATTTTATATTTCGCTGGTTGCGGTAAAACCCACTGATAAGACATCCCACTATGGGTACAATTAGGGGACAAACAGGGGACAGGCTAGTTACAGTCTTATCAGCTCTTATCAGTGCTGCCCGCCGCAACCAGCTCCAGACCTGACTAGACCCTATATACAAAGAGTACCTGAGGGTTTTGAAATGGAGATGTAGGCCATTCTGTGCACGGGCGCTTATTCAGGCCAGTACGGTAGCCTGTATATTAGGTACAGGCGTCTGACCCTGATCCCGGAAGTGCCTCTGTGTCTCCATTTCCGGTCCCCTCCATCACACGGGGGCGGCCTGGGAGGCGTCTGAGGCGCCACCACGCGGCCATCAAAGACACTATCAGGGGAGGATCGACCACCGGAGAGCCGAGACAAGGAGGTCCACAATCACCTCCAAATAAGCCGCCAAAATCTCCAGCACGGCCCTTATCGGTGCCGGTCATGTATAGGGTGGTGGGGACAGAGAATGGGGGCCGCTGTGACAAGCACAGAGACAAGGGGGTGGGAGGCAGGCAGGCAGCCTAAGCCGCTTAGCACTGAGAAGTGGCCTACAGCGGGGTTTGTTTTTAGATCACAGTAGCTCTCTGATCGTTTGGGATCACGGATTAAAAGTGGCGCGAACACCAGTGGAGCAGACGACAATTCGCGTGAGTCTCTGTGAGCTTGCCGCGCTTTCCCCCACTGGACAGTGTCAAGGTTTTACTTATAAACCCTGGTCCAATCTGCAAATGACAACGTCGAGGGTACACAGGAGGAATGGGGACGGTGCAAGCCAATGAAATGGTGTAATTGGGGGAGGGGGAAGGGGGGGGGGGGGGCAAAGACAACACAGGAGGGACGCTGGGGGGACGCTGGGGGGACGCTGGAGGCGGCCCATGGTCAATCTGGACACTGGAGACAAGTACTTCCGGGCGTCAGATCAAAAAGCCAGCAGGGGAAGTGTCGTTGAGGGCAGTCACCAGCGCCTTACGCTGGCGGCAACTTTAAAGTACCCAGCCCTCCTTTCTTCTTCCTTTCCCCCTAGATCTAAATCCACTGCCAACCCCATTGCTTGGTCGATTCCGGCCTGGGTAGGCCTACAGCACAGGAGCAGTGTAACTCAATTTGGGAAATGAATTCAATGGGCGCATTATTTAAACACTGGTGCCACTCGGCAGCCGACATTTGTCACATCAAAGCAGACGACAAAGACTGAAGGCGGCAATTTGGAGAATAGCCGGGCGCGCCATCTAGTGGCTGGTGGCTCTTTTATCTGGGCGTCTGGAGGACATGGTGGGGCGGGAAGACGACGTCAGGGGTGGCAGAGTGACTGCTGATTGAATGTTGTCTCCCCACTGCCGACCACAAATCTCATTGTCACCGCATAAACGGACGACAGTGGGCCCAACACCCCTGCATATGATTGCATTGTATTCTCTCTGTGGCGCTGCAGTGATGCAGGGGAATATAAATAGTGATCTCTTATATTGGAATGTCACATGATGTTGCTTCCAATATTGAACGCTGTATAGCTTCCGCCCATTATGTTATTATGAATCGTATAAAGGTGAACACCATTTGCATAATTTACAGTGGTTGCAATACATCAAATCACTCATGGTCAATATCTTAAGATAAGTTCTTGGTAGGTCATCATATACCTTGTAGATTTACCTAGAGACGATCACATACCTTGAATCGGACACCTGCATTTGAAGTTATTCATCATTGATACGTCTACCTCTAATATTGTTAGCAAGAGTAACACTTCAATTGGGTATTGCACTGATTTTGTGCACAACCAGAGGGCTGAGCATGATTGAATTAATTCAAGTGTGTGACTCAAGGAATGTGGTCGACTCTATAGGTGAATCTACTCTTTGAATTGAATTGAATTGAAATTTCTTTTATTTATCCTGGCAAGAATGTTGGTCTGGAAGACCCTTGTATATATGCGAATAACAGGAAATGCCTATTGTTGAGGCATGTTCCTGTTCTATATAACTTATCTACATCTTGTTTAAAAAGGTTTTGTTATCAATTTTGGTATAACTGATGGTCTACAGACCTTTGTGCTTGCAAAGTTCAGGGACCAGGTAGAAATCCTTACCTGTGCCCCCTCCCCTTCCCCACCCACACCCTTCCAGTCAGAGTCCTCACAGAACCTCACAGCATCAGAGCACCCTTGGCTTTGCAGACAAGTAAGCCATCTGTTCACAATTTACATACAGCACGCCGACATGATTGGTCGTCGGAGCTAACTCACTGAGGGAGATGCCTTCAGTGCCGTGCAGGAATATAAGGCCTAAAGAATGTTGTTTCTGGTCACCCGACCTTAATACCTAGCAAAACAGGACCAACCCAAAAAATAACTTTTTTGGGAATTTAGCCTTTTAAATGTTTATTTTTACCAAAATACTACAACAAAAAAGTGTGTCTGACCCTATCTAATCTGCTTTACCATGTTACCTGAAACACTGGGTTCTTGGGCCTAAGTCTGGCCTACGGTTGAGGCACACGGATTGGGCACGTCGGCAGTGAGAGAGGAATTCATAAGAATACCAGCAGACCTTGCTGCCATCCCTCCTCCCTACAGAGGTTCCACTGTACTCCTTCTGCCTAGAAGACCATCTGTTTACAATTCTAGCCTCTACAACATGTAAGAAGTACTAATTGTGTCTGTTATCCAATAATCTTCTGTGCCATCATGAAGCGTTGGCGTCATTTCTCCATCACATATACTACTTATATTGAGTCTCCCTCAAATTACTACCGTAAAGTGATGAGTGAGCTCCAATCAGAAAAAAAGACCATCAAAAACAAACAAACATATACTACTTATACATAATATGTCAAGAAAGGAATATGTTTCAATTCTACTCCCATTAGACTCTGCAGTGAGTTGCTCATGGTTAATGTACCTCTCTCAGGTCCATGTAGGAGGTCACCATTAGTTACAGAAAACTTCACCTGGGTATTCAGAAACTGTTGGCAGAAGTTCTTCAAGCACTCCACTATAGTGTTGAGAGGTGGGAGGAGGTGTGTGTGTGTAGGGGGGGGGGGTAGGTGACTGGTGTCGCACCGTGGAGGTAATTACATATATGGCGTGAGGAGGGATGAGGGAGTGGGCAGCAGGAGGATCAGTCTCCCCCAGCTCCAGTAACCATGGATCATCCCCCCACAGGGGGCTGGGTACTGGAGGGTGCTGGAGCAGGGTGCACGGCCGCCATGCTGGAGACGTCTCCTGGGCCACTCCATGGTGGAGGAGTACTCCCCTCCTCCTGTCCGCCCCACTTAACCATTTAAGGACTGCACAGTGCATTAATGCATTATGCACTCTGCCCAGCATGAATGTAGCCCTGGTCAGGGTGGAGGGGCTACTCACCAGGGCTGCATGCATGCATCACGCCAACTCTTTGGGAGCGTATCAAGCGCATAACGTTGGCTAGATGCAGCACGAAGTTACTCGCCATGGCTAGATCCCTGAATCATGACGTCAAACGACAGAGTATATCAGAGCACTATGCGGTCCTTAAAGGGTTAATGGGTTGACAGTGGCGGAGGTCCCATGCGTCCTCGGGCACTGGGCGTCGTGGGGCCCAGTTAACATTCGCCAGCAATGTTTCATAAAACCATGTGTTTACTTTCCATTTGGCAAACTACACCCGTGAGATGAGTGGTGTTTTTAACGAGGTGTCAACGCCGTCCCAGGATGAGGGCAGTGTTCGGCCAACAGTGTCCAGTGGGAGGGGTGTGGGGCCCCTCCCGTACATATGCTGTACCCTCCCTGAGGCCTACTCCCAACTATACCCCCACTGTGGGCTGCCCACAGCTCATATACATCACTTTGTAGGAGTCATAGGTCACAGCCACCGCTGTATGAATACAACACAATATTATATACATGCATTCATTATCTCAACCTAGGCTGTCTCTCTATATTGTGTTTCTACACCGTAAACTTTGGGGAATCATCCACAAATGGGTTGTTCTTTGTTCTTCAACTCTACTTGACACATAAGAAGTTGCGGTTTGTTTAAAATAATGGCCACTGGCAGCTGAGTGGAAGTCTCATTTACATACACCCCCCCTTGGAAGTTGTAAATAAGTAGTTCCATACACCATCCCTGTACTGTGGCTGCTGCCTTGGTATATGTTGAAGGTCCTTGGTGTATTCCTACACTGGAACTATGGGCTGCCCTATTCACTGTCCAAGGCCAATAGAGAATTGGCTATAGCGTCACGTGACTGCTAAGCAGGGGCGGAGACTGCAAAAAAGAGCATGGCTGTGTCCCTAGGGCAGGCTGGGGACATATGACAAAGTGGGATATCATACGCGCACGCCATTGGCCGTCGGCGCACGTTGTCTCGGGCTGCCAGAGGGAACAATTAACACACAGAGGGGGCCGATTACAGGCCGCCGATCCTGGTGTCTTTGCTTATCGATATGCCTATTATGGGACGCTCGATAAGGTCGTAAGTGATCGGAAATTAATTCACAGCGCCCACCGGCGCGCCGTCGATATGATAACCGCCGCCCGTCCCCGACGCGCATGCGCTAACCCTCTGCTTAGTGCCGGCCGCGCCCTCACGTGGGAATTGCAGAAACTAATTACTGTGGAACAGTGCTGCCGCGGTGTGGCACAGGAAGCGGGGTAGAAAGACGCCATTTACCGCGGGTTCTAGGAGTAAAGGAGGGAGGGGTGGGGATGGTTGTTGAGGAGGGGACTGGACAATGTTTTTTTGTTCTCTGCCTAACATCTTTGATGTATAACGGCCCCGAGGATGGTCGGTCTCCATGATTCATGCGCCGAGTGCAGCGCGCCGACTCCACCTCTAGTTTGTCCTCCTCCCACAAGAGGTCATCTGTAACCCGGAAGTACTCCCTGGCGTTACCATGGTGAGCCCCGGGATGCGGCTGGACATTGTGACAAATAGGGAGCGGGGCCGAGGCGGCGGTGACAGCGGCCCTGGCGCAAATTGTTCTGTGTGAGAAAAGCAGTCCAGGCTAAATGAGTGAATGACCACAGGGCCGCAACTCCCACACCGAGGTTGGCGTGCTCCAGGCCAGTCGGCAGTGGCTCAACTTTAAAGTTGCACCCAATGGGGCCGTGTGGGCTTGTGTCATTTGTCGGCGGGATGGCCCACCTGACGGCCTCAGGGTTAGCCAGGCTTGTTCCTGCAACCCCTGTACGCTTCTCCATTGTATAAGTGTATACGACCCCACCCTATGTGTGTTATTACTTAGAATATCTATCAACGTCTGGAAGTTATGACAGGATATGACAATGCCCAGGAACAGAACTGGGTCGATACATGAGTAATATAATTATAGTGGACAATGTCAAATGCCCTACGAAAAATGTAGCTGCAAAATTAAAAGGCAGACACTGTCAGAGCTGCAAAAACTGGGTTATGACTCCACCAGGTCACTAGCGGAATACAACCCTTTAACAATGAAAACCGTTCCTCCATTCACTGCAGAACTCCTAGCATAGTGACAGCCGTTATCAGTGCTTTAAAATCTAGACATTACCAAATCAGTTGATGGTCGCGTACACCAAAACACTTTCTCACCATGATGCATGAATGCAGCACTGGCGAGTAAACTCGCTGCATTCATGCATCATGACGACCCTACAGCAGGGTCTGTCATGCACGGGGGGTGATTGGTCGGTGGCCGTACAGGCGGGTACCGTACAGGCGGGTACCGGACTGATGGATCAGTATTGATGTCCTCGTGTCTGGACGCCGTCAAATCACGCCACTTACCGCGCCGCCAACCACCACTTCCGGCCCGCAAAGTGTTACCATGGCAATTGTCACATTGAGTGGCAGACGCGGCCCCTGTCCCCCTGCTGCCGAGGTCGGGGGGTGTCGGCGGGTGTCGGCGGGTGTCGGGGGGTGTCGGGGTGCAGGTCGTGGTCGGGTGGCTTCCGTGGGTGGTAAATGCACATTGGTTCGGCGCGACAGGAGACCACCAATACTGACCAGGCAATCTGCGACCCCCGCAGGAACCCACGACCCCGGGTGTCCGGTCCTTGTCGCCTCCCGGCCCTTGGATAGGGCAGCGGATCGATCTTACCCCCCGCCGCTGTGTGAAGGGGCTGTGTGCAGTGTTTGGTTAAGGGGTAAGGGTAGGGGACGGCAGATGGAAATGAAGAACCTGCCGCATACTAAAACACAAGGTCCTATAACGATTCTTCCCCTGTTGAGCATGCTGAACCGTTAAGTGCTGTCCCCGACCCCCTCTCAGCCCTGAGCCTCACCCTCCACACTCCCAGTGGAAGGGGCAGATAGTGGGTGACCCGGCAGTAGTGTGCCACATATGGGGACGCGCTGACCCGGGCCACCGCAGGGGAAGCCAGGACAGGAAGCCATTGACGAAGCCAGGCTTGAAGGAGTGTGTGGCTTGGGGGCATTGTGTGTCCTGGGGCTGGGGGTGGCGGTGGGTAGGGTGTGACCGGCATACTGGGGGTGTCCAGGCCGGGGGGGGGGGGTACCCTGTGGGGTCTGGACTACAGGAGGGTAGGGGGGGTGAAGTGGTGGACAGCGCCCCACCATACCACACACAGACTGCACCCCAGGCCTTGACGCGACCAGGCGGAAGGACGGCACTACTTTAGGGGGTATGTTTACATGGGCACTGACCACAGGTAATGGCCGGTGTCCAGCACTGACCACTTGGTGGGATGAAGTTGTAGACATGGCGGCCGTATCTAAGACTGGACACATCACACTGACCCTCTGGGACATGAAGCCATCTGCCATGAAGAAGTCACTTTAACACCCATCCCTCTAGATACCCACCGCAGGATGCAAAGAAAAATAGAGTATCTGTATTGGATACCGTACACCTGGACATTGCCCTGTCGTCTGCCGAGGCCCATCAATATAATTGCAATGTCTTGATACATACCGATGAATTACCCACATAAATTTACTAAGTAAAACCAAATAAGCCCTCAACCCAACCGAAGCCACCAGATGGGGAGAGAGGAGAGAAAATCTCGGGGAACAATTTCCCACTTTCCATTTTCACGGTGGAGCCCTGCTGCGGACGACCATATACATGCGGGTGGCGCCTCTGGTGTAGGCGAGGAGCGTCACTCTAGATGGATCCTCTAAATGTGGGCTGGGCCCGGTTCCCCACTGATAGGGTTAGAGGCCCAGGACGCAGGGCCCCTGGCCCCCCGGTCCCCGGGCCGCATGTGCAAGGCGCCGGGCCTCAATGACCCACCGACATGCCCTGCATACTATACCCTCCACCCCCACCCCCTCCTCCAGCGGTCAAGGCGCCCAGGAGCGGGCAGCTAGGAGACCCTGCTGTGGGGGTGTGGGGGTGGTGGGGGCAGGGTGGAGGTGGGCAGCAGGGGACAGCCGGACCAGTGACCAGTGTCCAGTTTATCTGGCCATTCACTTTATTGATCCCCCAGGAGCTGGAACAGGACGGGTTTGTGGTGGACGTTTATACTGTGGGAGTGGGGAGTGGTACAGGGTGGCCATGATCAGGGAGGGCTACAGGCTGAGGGTGTGACGGATGGGGCACGGCATTAGTCCTGTAAGGGTAGCACAGGGAATAAATTGTAACCAATGTAGTATGCCCTTTGTCATGATGCATGGATGAATCACTGGTCAGTTACTCTCCAGCAGGGCTGCATTCAAGTATCAGGCCAAACATACAGGGTTAATATACTCCCGATTGGCCGGCATTATGTGGTCGTCAAAGGGTGAGATATGCGGTTGTAAACAAAGGGATGACCATGGTGGTTTAACAAAGCAGCGAATGGCCATGGGAAGTGAGGGGTTGGGATAATGGGTTAAAAATGCAAACACTGGGACAGAGCATCCATGGAGAAGAAACCATGTTATTATGTTAACAACGTTAGCTATAGGTGTCAATGTAGCCGGCAATGTAGGGCATGTTAGATATGGACACTGATATAGAGATGGGGGATGACCAGCTGGGGACGTCATGGTGATATGGGACAGTATAGTCTAAGGGTGAGGTCAGCGGACAGTGAGTGGGTCATGACCTTGGACTGTATTTCAGCAGCGATAACCCATATCGTAAAGAAAATACAGGGGTAAGGCTGAGGGCAGGATCCACTGCTACATGTATATACTACTGTAGTATTGGTGAAGGTGTGGGGAGATGGGACAGCTGGGGGCGTGGGGTACTGAAGTTATCAGACAGCCATTACTTAACAATGGATCCCTTTAAGGGCCGAATAGTGCTCTCTATGAATGGATGCAGCTGCCTCCATGTACCATGCTGAATCTGAGGGATGCATCAACCCTGTGGAGTTTGTATGATGCTTGATTTGTAGCACCGCCAAATAGGTCTGCATTCATGCATCAAGTTGCAAAATTGCAATTGTGTTATAGAACACTATGCAACCCTCAAAGGGCTAAAGGCGTATCCAATGAGGCGTGCACTGGACGACCATGTCAACTGGGATGACTGTTTATTGCTGTGAAGTTGGTTTACTGAGCACATTACCTGACCATGAGTGGTCAGTCCAGGGTCCTGTTTGTTGTTGTTGACAAAGGGCGCCATGTGGCTTCTCTGTATAGTGCACTGTTGACAACGAGTTGTGGCTTCTCTGTATTGGACTACTGGTAAGACATTCAACACACCGCCTGTTGTAACGTGTGCTTCATTGCTGTAGGAAGTCAATCTCAACTTAATTACTGGTGTCTCATACTATTGTTATAATAGTACCTTGATCGCATTAACCATAACATAAATTGCTGAAATTAGTAAAAAGGATTATATCATGAAGTTTCAATCTTTAAAAGAAAATCTCCTTACACAGCTCCTTTACAACTCACAGTCAGAGAACAAAAAGCTACTACTGATCTCGACATTTTTGCTCTGAGAGTTTGATTTAGATACCGGAAACACACTTTGAAACGTATACACCCCCACAGTAATGCACATGTGTGGGTAAATCCTCCAGGGGAAATGGCATTTGTGACTGCGGGCTTAGGACGCAGTAATACACCCTCACCCCAACCCCCATAGGCTCAGTCCTGACGTAAACCCGTTGCCATGGTAACTCCGTGTAACTTGTTCACCCCCTCCTGGAAGCTTCAGGCTGCGACGGTGGGGTGTGGAAGTGTTGCCGTGCGGGGAGACCTGCATGGGCACGTTACAGAGGGGCACCACCTCCAAGCCTCAGCGGCCTCCCACTCCAGTACCTTCACGCTGGAGGACGGTACTTTGATATGTACTGGAGGAGGGGTGTGGCGGGGGGTAGGGGTGGGTCGGGTTGACAGGACATACCTGGAATAGATTGCCGACGCGTGCGGTTCAGGTGACCCGTGAAAGTCACGGGGGAATGTAGGAACGTGTGGAACAGGCGGCGAGAGCAAAAGGGGAATTTTAGAATTAGGATGACTGGGGGGACGATGACTTTGTGAGTCCTTGTCTTTATTTATGCAGTGACTATGAAAGTCACTGATTTATACTTACAGCTTCTCTGTGCCCATAGATATAAGCAATGGAGTAGGCCCAGGTGGATTTTGAAGGATACTAATCCGGCAGTGTAAACTTTGGGTACATTGTTCAGACGTGTGTTTAGCGTCCTACATACTATTTGCTTTAGTGTCACAACACCATAATAAGTCGCTTAAAGAGTCGCCCCAAGGGTCGCCAAAACGTTGAAATAACAATAGCGTCCTGCTTAGCATTAATGTATGTATTTAGTTATGGGCGCCTCTATTATTGTGGCTTATAGATGGGAGGGTAAAGAACATGTATAAAGTGCTGTAGGCATTGACCCTCCCCCCCCCCAACACACACACACGGTCATACCTCTATAACTCGCCCACAGCACAACAGATGGTCCCCATATACCTCTCCATATGCAGCGCCATCAGGTAGAGAATGTATATCATGGACGACACCCACTCTAACTGGACGTGGCAGTAACGGACCTATTTGGCCACCAGGTGTAAATAAGAAGTGACAAAAACCTGCAGGGACCAGTCCCAAGACCATCTGCAGGCGCCATTTTGAATCACCGCCCCTCTTTAACGAAGATGATTCAGCAACATCCGGGTCACCTGGGAGTCCAAGATGGCGGCCGGAAGTCGCTCTTGTTGCTAAGCAGATGGGGCCTGTCAAGTCGGGCGTCCTTGGGGTGAGGGCAGGGACACTGAGCAGTCATTGCTGGTAGTCATCTGGTGGTGGGGCTGACCTGGGGTAGACTGGGGGCTGACCACTGGGGGGAGATGACAGAAAGGCCTGCCCTGACCCCCGCCTCCATCACACCCAGAGAGCGATGTCCGCTTGTCACCCGGCCTGCGTCCCTGCGGCACTGGTGTCGCCCTCGTGTGGACAGAGGAACATTTCATGTGGAGGTCGGCGGCTAAAGACGGCATCAGTCTAACTCTCCTGTGTGCTGGTGATGGTTATCTCACCAAAGTGTCCCTCACTCAACCAGTGCTGTGCCATACATGCGTCATACTCAGGTCTATGTGTCTTGGGGACATATGTCTTTGTAGGTTGTAGGTATACAGCACTGTTATGATAGCCAGGGCGGTAAAATAAGTCTGAGTGTGTTGTGATATATGAATGAGTGACTCCTGGGCTTTAACCCAACGTCAACATATGGAAATTGTGGTTATTCTCATTGCTAGGGAACGACCATGTCACCCTGATTCATGCCCCCCGCTCCCAACTCCCAACTCCCAACCCCAACCCCCATCCCACCTCTACACATAACATATATACCAAGGTCCCCACTATAATCTATTGTCACCAAATGGCTTTATCTATCAACCTTACCTTGAGGAAGTGCCGAGGGCTGTAGGACTTGCGTCTAACCATGGTGACTGGTGAGGTTACAGTCAGGGAGGGTGGTGTGTGATATAAGTGTGTCCTATAACAGAGTCCTGTGTGCGGCACAAGGTGTGTGGTAGGGTGTAGGTGTACAGCGCGTCCCTCCTGCCCCACTGTCACCGTCCTACTGAGCCCCCTCCTGCTGTACATGCACTGGAGGAGGAGGAGGAGTCGCCAGGAAACTCAACCCCCACCCCCATCCTCCATCCTCACTACCCCCCCTCCTGCTACACCACCTCCAGCTGGCGGACGCGCACACCCCGCACACCGTGACTCCCTGGAGGAGCACCACCACCCCGCACCCAGGGGGGACGGCCTGCATTATACATGGCCGTGTGTAAACACTACCTGCAAGGTAATAATAATGTAATATCTGACTCAATTTACCACCAGAAACTTCCCTGGTGTATCTATCATAATGATATCACGTTCTTAAGGTTGTGGACGATTTAGAAGTGGTAACTAACTAAGTACATGGACGTTAATAAGGCAGTCCATTGGTATTTATCTAAAGGTTACGTGTAACCATGGCAACATGGCCGAGACACCCCCGCCCCCTACCACCCCTACCCCACTACACCTAACAACAGGAAACGCATTTGTAAACAGTTTAGTGAAGCTTAGCAATGACACCAAGAAATTTACATGTAGTAACAAATGATTTGGTAGAAAGGGGACTTAGTAGAAAGGGACACTGGTGGAAGAAATGACATTAAGAGTCTTTGGGTCACTTTGGTAAGTTTCTAGGATTTCCTGGCTCCTGGCTATACACTATAATCCACTATAGTATAGAGCCGGGTACTGCTGGGACCCTAGCACTGTTTCTGGTACCAATTTAGAGGGTAACCAAGGCAACGGTGACTCTGCCATCTGGACCTATCTTCCGGAGCATCTCTGTCCCAGCCAAACAGCCGATAAAGCAACCCGAGCCTTGATCAAGGCCCCCCTTCACCCCCGACCCCCCTGTGGGTATTCGGGCCAAGATGGCCGCCAGCCTGATACAGATGTGACAAGATGCCGACATGACAGGCATTGACCGGATATCTATACTAGGGTGATTGGACAATTAATAATCTTTTATGATGGGGCCATCTGGTCACTTAACACATTGTATATGTGTTTAATTGGTCAGGTGAAGAAGTAAGTAATAGTATTTGGGTTGAGATTTAGGAGGTAAAGACAGAGGAAACTGGGAATACACATACCGGTAGTTTACTTATAGATAAAAAAAAGTTTAGGACATAATGGAGAGGGAATTAAATTGTATTGCCGCACAATATATATTTGTAGGTAACGACATGACTATTAAATGTGTAGGGCCAACTTATTGTAATAAACCATGTTAGAATACCAGGTCTTCATAGGGCTTACATGTTTTGACACAAATTCCATACATGTTCCTCCTTTCAAATTCAGCTATTAAATGTATAATACACATGACAGGGCAGGGATTTAGTCTGGTCTAAGAACAGGAGTGAAGTCTCTCCTGTTCTTAGGCCTGGTGATCGGGCTCTATACTTAGAATATGACATCGAGGTTAGAGCGTCACATGCCCAGATCACAAGTACGTCTGGTGACGTGTCCTTGACCCCGTCACCATGACGGATACCACGAGCAGCTCCTCGGCTGTCCTTGGCCGCACAAAGAGCAGCTCACAGGGAGCAGGACGCGTGCCCCTGTGTGTGTGTGGGGGGGGGGGGTGCCCCTGTGTGTGTGGGGGGGGGGGGGGGGGGGGGGGGGGGGCTGACAGCGGGGTGGGACCCACACCCCCAGCAGGGCACAGATAGCCGACCGGCCACGTGACCCACGTGCCCACTGATGGCCAAAACAGTCTGATATACAGAATAACATGCGGCCCAAGCTCTGTTTACGTGACGCGCGCAGGGACGCGTGGTCAGCCCTATACCCCCTACTAACCCCCCCCCCCCCCCGCCCTACAGCCACACAGCCGCGTCATGTCCCCTCCTCCTGTATCAGATACTGCTAAACTGTGGTAGTAGACGACTCCACTCTGACCCCTGGCTGTTCAGCTGCAACAGGCATTTGCCAAAGCCTGTCCACACTATAGTCAATACTATAGCGATACTGGGAGGCTGTGCAACCGTTATCTGCAGTAACCGACGCTAACTGCAGTAATGCACATAACGGCAGGTCATGCAACCGTTATCTGCATCAAAATGACGTTATCTGCATCAATTTATGTGTTGCAAAAAGCGGTTATCTGCATCAATGGAAGTATACTTGTATGCTAATATGATCTTTGTCCAGGGGCTACATAGGAGTATCTAAAAGTAAATGTTGCCTGTATAGTTGGAATAAGATAATGTAAGATAATGTAATTAACAAAAAGGTATGTTTTCAAAAAGATGTCAATTTCCTGAAAATGTCTAACTTGGTGAGAAAAGTGTCAAAATGTGTTCAAAAGTTTAATTTCCTGAAAATGACGAATAATTATTTGGGGACTAAAAAAAAGTTGAAACTCTTGAAACTGTCAAATTTCACAAAAGTTGTGAATTTGGCGACAAACGTGTTCACACTTGGTGCACTTACCTACCTTTTCCTGCCCTGCCTGCCTTGCCCATCTTCATTATGAAATTACAGATAACGTTATCGCAGCAACCCATAACTGCATCAATCACACTTAACTGTATCAATTGCAGTCTTCATCCCCATCATCATGCCCTACTATCCTACCCTGGCTTCCTGCCCTAGTGTTTGGCGTTATATGTGTGCCTTGTACACTGCTCACCCTTCCTCTCCTGCCCTGCCTCTCTGCCTTGCTCATCTAGATTATTATATCATTGGTACAGTTAAGGTTGTTACTGCAGATAACGTTTTCACATGTGACCATATCTGTATCAACAGACCCTACCCTGTCCAGAATTCTGCCAAATCATAACTTTGACAATGGAATTCTGATTGAAATATTACCCCAAATTTCATACCTGTAAATTGTAGCCACTACTGCAGATAATGTTCATTGATGCAGATAACGGTTGAATGTGCCATATTTTGGTAACTGCAGATATAAATAGTTACTGCAGATAACGGTAGCCTGTTGATGCAGATAACGTCAAGTTGATGCAGATAGCGGTTGCATGGTCCACCGTTATCTGCATTACTGCAGTTAACGTTAGTTAGTGCAGGTAACGGTTGTACAGAGGTTGAGGTGGTATTTGGGATTGTAAAACTTAAACGGTGATCTGTCCTCTTCCGAACACTTGTGAGGTTTTTCTCCTGTGTGGATCATCATGATATACTGACAAAGGGACATATATATCTACATATACTATACTGTCCACTTGTAGACTAGTAGCCACATTACTAGGATGCATTTAAAAGTCAATATTGATTGAAAATGTTGACTTACTCGAATGATAAAAACGTGTAAGATCGATGTGTTCTAATGATGGGCCAATGCAGGGGTAGACACTAACATTTGAGACCATGGGCCACCCGGGCCCGCAGCTTCTGAAAGTTGTGGGCCCGGGATTAAACCTGTGGGCCCGGGAATTTCTTAACTTAGTACAGTAAAATTGACCCATGTATTGAGAGTCAATATATTACTATTATAAGGAAATAATTTACATTGGAAATCATATTAAATAGGTTCTCTGTATACTTAACTTATTTGAACCTTTTCAACTTGTATATATGGTAAACTTTTTATATTACTTTCTACAAAATAATTTGCTTTTTGTTTTACACTCTAAAAGTCTTAATAATGGTCCGATTCACAAGCCGTAAAAACTGGCATGTAGACCAGAATTAGAGCTTTGCTACGGGCCACCCGGGCCCGTAGCCAGGCAAACAATCTGAAATCTGCGGGCCCGGACCCAAAACTACGGGCCATTGGCTCCCGGGCCAGCGTTAGTGTCTACCCCTGCCAATGTACAAGTAGACAGGAATCAGGTAGAGCTAAGGGGTGTGCCATTTCGGTAATAAGAGCTACAGAGGCGAGGGGACTGATCCCACCCTGAGTATCCAAACAATCTCCTTCTCACTGCCAGCTAGGACGCGTGCACTAGACATGCCACACTCTCTGTATCACCAGATAGCAACATATTAAAGGTGAACATTAATATAAAGAATACACCTCAATTAGAGACCGGCACTACCCCAGGATGATTCTATAGATAGTATAATTTAGTGAATTACTACACCAGCTGGGGCTGGATGGGTGTCTCCTTGAGGTTCATAGCGAAATTTACCTAAATTAATTTTGATTTTTAAAGTCGCAAAATCAGTGTCGCACGTCAGTTATGAACGTGTTTCTTTTTTAACATGGACCCCGATGGTGACATGGCCCAGGTGACATGCTGGCTCCCAGACTAGCTGCACCTTGCCGGAAACAGATTATCGAGGTGTAGGGTAAGTCTAGACTGGGGCTGCGGTGTGGGGGGTTTACCCCGGTCCTACAGGGTGACGACGCGCTAATCCAGGCTTTGCGCAGTCACTATTTCCGCCCAATCCTGCACCGCAAGCTGGTGATGGGAGACACCCCCGTGCCACATGCACCCCCCCCACCCCCCCCCCCCTACCGCCAACCCCACCCCCACCCCACCCTATACCCCCACACGCACACATTCACGCACACACCGCATCCTCCCCCCAGGCCATCCACCAGCCCAACAAACACACAGAACCTGACTTTGTGTCTTCCGGCCCCTGTCCCTCCCACACATGTGATCAGGGCCCACAGTGGCAACTTACATTTTTATTTCAATCAAATTTACTCGGCTTTTGAACGATAATCCTAACCCCCAGATGCATTTAATTACCCAATCCGCCTCCAGGGGGTGAGCGAATCGCGGAGGTTTTCCCTCCGCGCCGTCACCGCGCATCCCACCGACCAAATGGCGGAGGAATTTGGGATAGAAATCAACTTTGCGTCTTGACCTTGCCTCGCCATACTGTAATTACCTCTGAAGAAGAGCGGATAAGAAAGCAGCGAGCGCCTCCTCACCAGCGAGCTGCTCTTCTGCAAAACGTGTAATTAACTAGCCGCCCGTGCAGCGACATCTTTTCATGTTTCTTTTGTGGCGCGTTGCACTTCATCACAGCGGGAAGCGCCCAAAACAATATCTGATAAATTGGAGGGAGGTGACACGGTGAAATGACAGGCAGCTGGTCTTTGAGAATATGTATCCTCCGCAGAATGGGGCCGCCCGTAATTTTCCCTTTAGAGACCCCCCGCTCCGATTTATCATCTTATTAAGGCCGTCCTTCTATTGTCTCAGTGATTAGGGCCCGCACTTCCCACAGCCACCGTTCCACCACAATTAGTAGGCCGCCGCCTCCTTTGGTAGGCAGGACCATGCCGTTTAATTTTGGGAGCTTTTAACCAAATCTCCATTGACTTGTCGCCCAATTAGTTTGTTGACGGAATCAGGTATGAGCCCCGAGTGCTCAAATAGGCGACCCATTGATTTCCTATAGAGGTGGGGTTGTGGTGAGGGGCTGGTGGTGGGGGTGTCCTGGGGTGAGGGATATAGACTGGGTTGGGAGGAGGTAGGATGGGGTGGGCGCCGTGTGGAGGTCTGTAATGGAGTGGTGAGCTGATATCCCTCCATGGGCCCACGTCCCGGGCCGCATACATACAACACACCTTGCCACACCTAGCCACCCCCCACTGTACCTTTACTGCAGGATCCATGCATAGGATCCTACCCAGAGTGTCCCTCGCAGTCTACAAACACCCCTCCCTGACTCCCCCTTGTCCTTTTCTCTATGTCTGGCTGTCTCCTTTTACTATGTCTGTCTCTCTCTACCCTCTCTCTCTGACTCTCTGTCTCCTCCTCTGTCACATTTCTTACTCTCTCACATACTCACTGTAAAAAGTTAGTTGCCATTTTTGTAGGTTTTCAGTAGATTCTACTGAAGGTGTACAGTTTATTATAGGTAAACAATAGACTCTACTGCAAATCAACAGTAGACTCTGCTGTAAATCAATTATACAGTAGATTCCGTTGTAGATCTACAGTAGATTCTACTGTGTACCCACACTAACTGCTTACAGTGTTGTCCACTACTCCTCTGATCCGGCCTCTATTGCACTCACTCCGTTTGTAACTCTCAGCACACCCTGTCTCTTCAGGCAGATTCTTTCAGTGCTCAACTAAACAAGCGGCGATATAATATAATGTAATACCATCTAACGTTGTTTATAAACAACACAACACATATCAATGAAGTCCATGTATCAGCCTAGATTCTAAGGGTCACAAGTATGTCAAATGACTCAGTGACATTCCAGCAAATTTTATACAGATCAAGGGTAGTCCAGGGCAAATTCAGCCAATCTTGGGCCCATTGAAGTGATGGCCATGCCGACTTCCGGTCCCAAGAGTGCCCCTGGTTCCCGGCGAGTTGCGCGCAGAGCGTGCCGCACAGAACGGGTCCCTGTCAGATTACCCGACATACCCACGCCATCAGAGCTTCCGGAACAAATAGAACACGGGAGTTATGCCACCAGCGCCCCCTGGACGGTGAGGGAGGAGGTACACTTTGATATCTACAGGGGGCATTCAGCATGGCGTCCTCCCTCCGTGATGTGGCTACCTATCACATTCTACAACGTGTCTGATTCATGTAGATATACATGGACTTCCCAAGTTCCCACGTAGAGCTATATTTATTGAATTAGCTGTGAGTCAAATGTGAGATGTTGGATGTTCCAAGTATATATACACCGTCCATCTTGTCACCTCCTGCGAACTTTATGTGACGTCAATATATAGGATAGTCTATACATAAATTGGAGGTCAATAATCGGTTTGCTAACTCAGAAAGGTGAAAACTTTCAAATGGAAACTGTAGGAAACTGTTGCTACAGGTTTATGAAAGATACATAACAATCAATATGTCTGGGCATAAGTGGGCTATTCAGGCATTCTTTGGGCACTGACCTCTATAGTCTGAGATGAAGGGTATATAGCATACCTCCGTCTTCAAAACAAGGTCTAAATCGTAGAAGACTGGAAATATATCCCCAGACCATCTGGAAGGCCGACAAATGGCTTCCACATGTTGGTGGAGCTAAGTAATGTCTATCTTGATGTCTTGTTGGCCGCAACTTGTCACTGCTGGCCGACATGCTGCCCGGCACCATACACCGTACCACACACAGAGTCCTCCTCCTGCACCCCACCTACCGGCAGGTAAGGCAGGTAGGGGTTGGTAGTGTAAAACATACTTTTCCAGGCAGAACCCAACTGGCAACTCTTTAGGGGACGTATAGTGCTTTACTGTGCGATATCCTTTGTTTTTATGACGCATGAAATTGATGAACCCAGATGTGGGTAGGGCAAGTAGAGAGGTTGGTACTATAAACTCCTCCAGACACAACTTAGTTTTGATTAAGATTTACATATTATGGACATAATTATCATAAATCGTATATTAATATGTAATAACATATTCACTATTCAGAGGAATATATTTTGAAGATTTTTGAAATGTTAAAAGCCTTTGAACATGTTAGAAAGATAATGAATGACATGGTACCTGAGATGGCCACAGGTGGTGTGACCGAGCCACTATTAGATACGTACTTAGGCCCTGACATTGTATGACCATTTGGGTTGACGGATCCCCGGAGTCATTCTGACTATGGTTTCTGCTGTTCTGCAGACATTTATTAGTATCATGAACATTGAAGAAACATAGACACACATTTATAGGGGCGTTATGAGCATGAATGTCAGATAAAAAATACTAGGTTTGTTTGTACATGAGTATGTACATGTAGTCCACAAGTTGGCCACCCATCTCAGCTTACCCCGTGTCCTAACCGTACTCCCTCTTCATATACCACACCCCAGGAGCTGCTCCATCACCTGCTCTACCCCCCCCCCCCCACACCAGCACCTCCTCCTGTGTCCTTGGGGTAATAAGGAGAAGGAAGACGAGCTGGGAGAGCAGCTCATGAGCTGTTCCAGACCCATGAGCTGCTCCAGGTGAGGAGCCTGGCGCTGTCCAACCCTCCCCAGGAGGTGCCCCTCCCCCTGTCCCTCCAGTCCCTACCTCCAGTCCCCAGTCAGGCAGAAACAGGGCCCCACTGTCATGTTGTAAGGGCGCCTCCTCCTCCAGCCTCCTCCAGGGCGCCCCCGCGCCAACCAGGTACCCCCTGTGGCGCCTTCAGGCTCACCTGTCATTAGCTAAATCACCTGGAAGCCGGGATGATTGGCCAGGTGGGTGGACTGGGTGCGAGCACCGAGGTGTCTAGCTCTGAGCAGGTCTGAGCAGCTCGGGGCTGGTCAGCTGGCAGTAAGTGGATCATGAGGGTGAGTGGCGTGTGCCGGTACAGCCGGGAGTACAGCTCCTCCAGTACCTGACCACGAGGTGTTGGGCCCAGGGTCACCCTCCCCTGCCCCGCCTCCAAATATCAACTACAAAAGAAGTTGACGCCGCGCCACGGGGAACTTAGGGAACAGTCCGCCAGGAGGAGGGGTGTGTGTGTGTGTAGGGAGAGGGTGAGGGGAACACCGGAGACCTGGCTCGACGTCTTGAGAGAGTTTTCCGCTTGAGGGCTCTAAGCCAGGTGAGGGTTAGGTACAGCTGGTTTTGTGAATGTGAGGACACAGCTATCACTGCAGCCTAGAAGCACACCTCAGCTCCTCTCCTGGCAGGACCCCAACTCACCAGGTTCTCAGTACATGATGAGTATATAGTGAGGGGTAAATTTGCATATTTTACACACATAAAACAGTATAGGATGATGGTCTACAGTTGTGTAGTAAAATGGGCATTGGTATATCCTTCTTATGATCTTTATGAATGGGCTACCTGCTTATAAGGATACAATAACATCCAAATGTACACATCCCACACCCTACTAGGTATTACCACTTGAATACTGTTGGCATCCGTACAACATACCCTTTAGCGGCCACTGATGCAGCCAACACTTGCGTATCTTGGTGACTTGTCATTCCTCAGCAGCCAAGGTCAGAGACGAGCTAGAAGGGCACATCTGAGCTGCTCTCTATGTGGGACGTGAGTGTGTAAGTGTGTGTGTGTGTGGGGGGGGGGGCTGTGCAGGTATGTCGGCGGGTTACCTGGCTAAGGACGCCACCACCAGGTGTCGTGGGTGGTCGTCCGGTTGGACGCGTGCCTCTTGGTGAAAGGTTAGGGTAGACGGGCACTTGGCTGCCTGACGCGCCCCCTGCTGCCGCCTCCCCCCGAGCTGTCCCGGCCAACCCGCCCCCACCCCGGCCCCTCACCGGGACGTCAGATCCCCTAATATCGCCCAGAGGTGGTGGCGCTACACTTGTGTTACCATGGTCACCGAGGGCAACTTCCGGTGCATCAGAGCACATAATATCGCCCACCAGCCACCCAAAGGTGACGCTACACTGGTGTTTGCATGGTCACCCGGGGCAACTTCCGGTGCATTACTTAGGCGACAATCGTAACTGAGTTATTATGAAAGATACCTAAGATATCATTTTAATTTGGAAATACCCATTTAATTGTTCAGTACAACACAGAGACAAAGTCTTCCTGTACGTGTGCCTTGATTAGTGTAATTGTAGAAAGGCATGTCATCACAATCCGACTCAGAATCTCTTATCACTAGCAGAAGTAGGTCGGTATGGCCATGCACGTCATTAAGGACGCCCATAAACACGTGAGTACGTGTCAGCACGTACATAGGTGTGTGCGGGTACGTGTTAACACGTACATAGGTGTGTTTATCAGGGTGGAATGCCCTGCACCCCACTGCAGAGTCCCCCTATACAGCTCAGGGTACAAACCCACCGACCCCTACCCCATCCGCAGTAACCCCGAGCAGCTCAGTTCACGGTAATAACAGCTAACACCTGGGTCCTCCCTCAGAGCTGCTCGTCACAGGGCATTAATAATCACAACTAGGTCAGCTCTGTCATGGTGGACATTAGTCAGTGTTGAGTGCAGACTGTAAACACAACATTGATATCTTACCATGCAGGACACGCTCACACACCAGTGCTGCATTCATGCACCATACAGACCCTACCCGAGGGTATCAACATGTACATTTTTGTTCATGGTCATGCCAATACATATGTCACATATGGGTACCTGGAGGACATGGTCAAGCCGATTTAAATCCGCCTGAAATACGCATTACCCCCTGGTAATTAGGAGAGTAAAGAGCACAAGAGACCACAATACACACACATGTTTATATACACCTAAAAAATACAGAAGCCCTGGCAATACTCCTTCACCCCTACCTCACTCCCTACCACACCTCTCCCAGGCAATCACGGCCGGCGCCCCCTGCCCTGTCCCCGCACCCCTCTTGCTATATACTACTTATAGGCCGCGCCTGCCTCCTCCTGACCCTGTGATCGTAACCTCTGCCCCCTGACCCGCCCTCTCATCTCCCAGGGTCAGCTGGTCACAAGGCACCGAAAGGGGCTGCAGGAAGGAGGCTTTCTGCTGCAGGTAATTATTTACTGGGCGACACAGAGCATGTCATGTAATGTACATTGAGTTTGAATAGGAATTGAAATAACAAAGAAAATGTCTTTGAGCTTTTCAGCCTGGAGTCCGGTCGGGAGAAAGGTGACAGTGAAAATGAATGGAAAGAGCTCATCTGCATTCATGATAGGACTATTCTATTTGACTGAGACTGAAAAACCAAGAGCTTCAACACATGCATACCTGTCACATAGTGGAAAGAAATACAATCAAACCAAAGGCATTATGTACGATAGTGTCCCTACACATGCCCTTTTATTTCCACCCTTTAGCTGTAGCAGTCACAGCGTTGACTGGCTGTAAGGGGTGACAGTGGCTGGAGTGGATCCCCCAGGATCTGGCCCGGCTCTAGCACTAACCCGGACCCCTGCTGGCGCAGCTGACGCTTGTAACACGTGTAGGATCACTTGATCCGGCGTGAGATCCCGGCGCGGCGCCCAGCGCTAAACGAGATGCGTAAACTACACGGGCGTGAAGGGGACACGGGGACGGGGAGCAGTGGGGGGGGGGGGGGGGTCCCCGGTGTGGGCAGGCAGTGGTGTAACCAGCAGGACCCGGCCAGGCTGATTAACTTAGTGAGCCACTCAGGGACCGGCTCCTGGTGACTCGTCACCGTTTAGTATCAAGGGGAGGCGTTAGGGGATCTATATACTTTAGTAGATACAGGAGGGGTTGGTGGCTGTGTGCGTTTAATATCGTGGTTTCTATATTTGTCCGTTGTTAATATGCATTAATAACGTTTCAAAAGAAGTCGTTGGATCATTTCTGATCCAAATGAAAAATATTTTGATATAATACTTCAGCTTATATCAACGTTTATAGGTATATCACAAAATAATAAATTATTATGTCATTAATGATAATACAGAGGTTTATGAATAGTTAGATTGATTATCCGAATAATGGTCTGGGCCGTTCCATTCTATTGAATTGCACTCTAGTCTTAACGTGCCCATGGAGAACGGACGTGAAAATGGTCATCCCGACGTGTCATTTCACTCTATATTATCGATATGAAGCTGGGGAGGCGGGAATGTGCGGCGTGCATGAGATACACCTATTTTGTGACACATCAGGAGAAAGGGTCCTTGTTGTGGAAGTGGGCCTCTTTATCCCTTTAATGACCAAATAGTGCTGTAAAGTTCTATAGCCTTTGTCGTCATGATGCATGAATGCAGCCCTGGCGAGTCTACTCGCCAGGGCTGCATTCATGCATCATGCCGATCCTTCGGCAGTGCATCACAAACCAATAAGGTCATCCAACATATTTGAAGGCAGCCCTGCCTAGTTAAACACCAGGGCTGTATTCACATACATCATACCAATAGAGGGTATACACTTTTACAGCATTAAAGCACTAAGCTGCCCTTACAGGGTACGTTGTGGTATGACTGGTAGGGTGAGCGAGCTAATTGCGACATGCTCAGACCTGAGTGTGAGCGGACTGAGCAGCTCTGGGAGCAGCTCACGCACACGTCCAGGGGCCCCACACACCTCTCACGTGCACCAACAGATAACGCGCCAATTTGGAGACACTCCCTCCCAAATAATAATTATTTCTAGCATGGCCCCTTCCACGTGTCGCGGCTGCGCTATGTTGTTACCGCCAACACATCGCCGCCATTAAACGCACTGCCTTTCCGGAGTGGCGTGGTGAAGTTTGCAATTTATTTTTACGAAACTCCCATTAAAAAAAAGCTGAGCGACCGGTTGCGTTGACGTGCACCCCTCTCTTGTAGCTGGGGGACGGCGGCACCAAACTTTCCGTTCGCATGTCAGTGTGCATGAGGTCTGAAATAACAGTCACAGAAATCCATCCATTCTGAAAGTCTCAATTTATCATCGATTAAGTCACTGGCCGCATCATTTATTCATGCTGTGACAATAACGTCGGGGCGGCGATTCATCATGCAGAAAGCGAATTAGACCCTGCTTATTGTCTCAGCGTTTTAAGAGCACGACTTTTTAGCCCTTCCTAGAATTGCCTGTAAGCATGCCGGTGGGTAAGTGGCCGTGTCGTGGTGGGTGCAGACTGTACACAAGGCTGTCCTCTGTATTGCAACTGGCCAGCCCCAATCTCTGGTCAGCACTTTTAGCATGGTTTGGCAGATCCGATACATTAAACAGTGGGGAAACTCTATGCTGTGGTGATAAAAAATAGTTGTGTTGACTTTCTCTACTGCCCCACCAATAAAGAGATGGAACTATGGTAAATCCACTTACCCCGGTAGTATTATAATCGTCTGAACAATAACTATTTTTATTAGACTCATTTATGAATGGTAAATTCACCATTCATGAGTGAGTCTGGTGAAAATAATATATCTGTATTTGGGGCTCTTATGGTAGTGTTTCTGTAAAGACAGCTGCTACCTGATCCCCCACGGCGACAGGTAAAGGAGTGAGCTGACGTGAGGCTTATTCTGGTAAACAATAAAACAATAGTTACGTTATGATGTACAATTGCTTTCACACTACATGTATGTACTCGTTTACATGAACATTCTGTCCATTTATCACATTCAGCTCGAGATGTCAATGCATCACCAGCGATCCGCATACCTATATGCAGTTCATGGGACAACATTTCTGGATTTGCTGGAGACATTTCCTGCATTTCCAAAATCCATTTGTTGAGAACCGTTCTAGGTATCCCGTAGTATTCACGAGTTTATGTCTCTGTTTACTCAGCATTTCAAGCATGACTGACAGCACGGTCATAATCGAATGATTCTCCACCTATTACCTATACAATATACCTGTGCCATCCTCTCTAGCATGTACCACCCCCGGTGAGATCCCGAGTCAGTGTCCATTGTTACCCAAAGACATTCCGCTGCTCACAAATCTCCACCAGAGAAAGGAGACCCCCATACTACGTCCATGACGTCATGGCGTGACGTCAGTGTCATCATAAAGCGCGGTGCCCTCTGGGAGGACCTTCCCCGTGTGTCAGTCACTGCGCATGTCCGTCATGTCCCCCCTCAAGCCCCCTGATCTCTAGAGCATGCATATTTATTGGCAGTCCGGTCGGCGGTCAGCGCTTCATTGTTACCAGCTGGAGTTGTTTAAATCTTCAATAAATCGCCGTCGGCGCGGGAGCATGGATGACATATGTGGTGCGGGCGGTGGCCGCCCTCCTGCCATGGCCAAGGAGGCAGCCGCCTGCCCCCAGCCCGCCCCACCCTGCACGACAATCTTCTCTTCAGCCTCCAGGGCTGGCCTCAAGGTCGCCGCAGGTCAAGCCCCTGACCCCAGGGTCGGAGTTGCGGCCTGTGTGTCGGCGTGTCATTATTCCCCGAGTCCCGCTCACAGCCTCCAAGGGTCAATTGGCCCGCGCGTGCCCACCGTTGCCCTTGGAGACAATGCCTATAAGGGTTGGGGGTGGTTCCATGGAGGGGTAGGAGTAGGGGGTGGTACAGGTAGGGGAGGGGGCAGGGGGATTGCGGCGTAACTGTAGCACCAGGGTTGAGTTGTGTCCAGTGTGGTCAGTCGTAGGTGATCTATGGGGCAAAGTGGACACGGCACAGGGGTCACCTTGGCGTTCCGCAGGCCACTGGCGGCTGCCAAAGGTGGCCTGAGCAGGCTGGGCAGTCACCGAGTAAGGCCTGACTGGGGGCAGGGGGCCACCCCGGTCAGCCCCTAATGACACGGGCAGTGTGGCACGGCCTATACCCGGGGTGCACTGGGATTAAATCCAATAAGCATTGATTACCTCCCTCCCATTCACCACAGGGTCTGAGGGCGGCGACACAGCGACCATTGAGCAAGCTGAGAACTTTACTCTGTAGGTCTCTGCTCTGTCCGACCCAGAGTGGGCTAAATAACATGACCCCAGAGCTGGTCTCCAAATAACCATGTTGTACAGAAGCTAGATTACTTCACCATCTCATGAAATTCATCAGGCCTAAATAGCCCTTAAAAATAAAGACATCCACATGATTCTGTAGATCCCTCCTCACACGACGGACGTGTCTTTGGACCACAGACATATTAGGGCTTCAGGGCCGCACACTGAAAATCCATAGGTTGAAAGGGTTAGTCAGTACCGACTAACCTAGGTTGGTCATATGAGTGTTAGTCACAATGGCAAAGTTATATTCAAAAATGACCAAGGGGTCAGTCAGTAGTGGCTAACCTAGGTCCATCATTGGTGAGTTGTATTTGTATACCACTAGTTGGGGCCACCTGTGATGACCACTCAGTGGCTCCCCCTGGAACTAAAAAGGCTAAGGTGGGTTGGTCAGTAGTGACCAACCTGACAATGATAACTAATCTAGGTTGGTCGTATAGGGAGCCAAAAAATGACTAACTAGGTTAGGCACTAGTGACTGAGAGGTTGGGCGTATAGGGAGCCTAGGAATATCAGTGCATGGTGCTTCATTTGGCGTCATGATGCATGGCTGCAGCCCTGGTGAGTCCTGGCGAGTAAACTTGCCAGGGCTGCATTCATACATCGTGACGACCCTTCGGGAGTATCAACCGCCCTCCTGCCATGGCCATGAGCTACTCACCAGGGCTGCATGCACGTATATATCATGTTTCAGGGCATAGCACTTAGATGTCGTCAAGGGTTAACCTCCAAAGCGGAAGTACAGGGTCGCTGCCCCTCTAACAGCGACGAGAGGGTCGAGGGACAATCAATGGAAATGTTATTTTGTCGCTGTCAACGTGGACCGGGGCAATCTTTGTGACAAATTTGTCGAGGTGATCAGGGGGAAGCCGGGGGTGGCGCGACCCCGCCCTGTCCTGTCCGTGAGGGGATGAGGTGGTGTGGGGGGGGGGGGGGGGGGGGGGGGGCAGGGCAGGGTGGGGGGGGGGGGGGGCGGGGTGGTACGAGTCGGTTGACATAAGATGTTGCGGGGCCGGGCGCCGTGACCCGCGCCCAGATTGCTTGTGGAAGATGCATGAGCCACACCTGACAGTAATTTAAAGTAAGTACCTGGGCGCGCCTGGTCAGTCCTGAGTGCCGGCGTGTAGCTGTGAGGGGGTAGGGTGGGGCTGTGTAGGTGTAGCTGTGTTTGGGGCTGGGACTGGGAGAGGGGGTTGATGCCACACGCTCACCCCTCCTCCCACACCCTCCCACACCCTGAGGCAATCTACCAGCGTCTCCTTGCAAACAGGCCAGGAGCTGCTCGCTACCCCCATTCACGAGCAGATGACATCAACTCGGCCCGAGGACAACAACAGCCAATCGTGTCGCGGCGGCCGCCCCGATCGGCTTATTCACAAAGCCGTGCTTGTGGGTGAGGAGATCAGGGCTGGGAGGGCAGCAGGGGGACACCAGGGGCGCGCCATGCTTAACCCTTTATGGACAACATGTTATATCAAAGCAACATTTGTTACCATGTTCAAGCCCTGGCGGGTCATTGCATTGGCGCATCATACCCATCAGTCGGGAGTGTATCAACCCCATAGGGCCGGCATGATGCATGAATGCAGCACTGACGAGTTACCCACCAGTGTTACATCCATGTATCATTCCGACCAAGGGGGCATAGTACATTAAAGCACTATGCGGCCCTTAAAGGGTTAAAGGGACCTCCTCCAGGGTTGGGGCAGGGTCAGCCCCCAGGGACCACACAGGAGGACGCACCAGGAGGGAGCAGGGCCCGACATGGCTACCTATTATGGACGGTGACAATGACGGGCTTTGACGGCGGGCACCTACATAGAGGGACCCCCTCATTCTGGACCACAAGATCCAAAGACCCAGGAGCTGAGGCGGCATGCAATGGGGCGGCACCTCCAGCCGTGATCTATGGACCC
The DNA here is from genome assembly GCA_947462335.1 of Harmothoe impar. NCBI lineage: Eukaryota > Metazoa > Annelida > Polychaeta > Phyllodocida > Polynoidae > Harmothoe > Harmothoe impar. Next base: position 17,763,337 of record OX381709.1, read on the forward strand.
TACTCCTCCTCCCAAGCTGTCCTACTGAAATGGCCCCACGGTCCTGCCACACAAATTTATGTTCTAGGACACCTGTTTTGGCTTTTTAGCTACATGTCGTTCTCCTATATTAGCATCCACTTCGGATCTTTGTTATCTTCCCACCTCTAGTTGGCCAGCCTATGTGCTGATATATTAACTGATGGTAACAATTATCTAGGGAAGTTACACGAGAAATATCCTGGTTTGGCTTTACTATTGAGCACAGGAGGAGAAGAGTGTGGATCCAGTGGATCTATTGCCTTTAATCCCCTGATCAACTTCATCAAGGAGATAATACATACCTTGGTCGTCATGATGCATGGATGCAGCCCTAACGAGTCTACTCGTCAAGCCTGCATGCATGCACCATGCCAAACTATCGGGAGTGTATCTACCCCATAGTGCCGGAATGATGCATTCATACATCATGACGACAAAGGGCAAAGCACACCACACAAGTGGGCACAAAATTTAACGTTGAATAAATATTGAATCACTTGAATTTGAACATTGAAGTTGTCAATGTTGACTCAATGTTCTGTGGCCACTGGGATAGTAGTGTATTTATTCCCTGCAGTTGCCTGATTAAGGAGATAATGAGCAGCCCCTCCCCTCCCACACACCCAGTGGGCAGCTCCCTCACACCTGATGAGCAGCTCTTCACACCTCCCTCACACCTGCAGCATCCATCATACATGTAAGAGCAGCTCAAGACGACATCCATTCTCACACCACGACATGTCACTTAACGTGACTCACGTGTACCATGGGTATCTGTGTGTGTGTGTGGGGGGGGGGGGTGTAGGTGACCCTGTAGGGGTCAGTGAGGTCGTGTCCGGAGGTAATCCTGATGTATGGCGCCCACAGGTGGACACTGAGGGTTGCTGACCGCGGGTCGCCCCTCACCATGCACTGACCAGTCACCATAAGCCCTGGGATTGCTGCGGCCCTTTATTACCCGCCACACGTGCCCGGACACTTGATGAAACTGGCAGTCTGGCGCTGTGTAGTAGGGGCACTGCAACATGTCCCACCACCTCACACCTCACACCTCCAGCTGCTCTTTCTGCTCATGTGAAATACATGTAGTGTAAATCTGGGGGGGGGGGGGGAGGGGAGGGATGAGCTGGGTTTTGGTCTCTGACCGATTGGACACAATCAAATACTTAAATAAAAAGTATTTAAACAAATATCCGGAAGCCCAGGCATTTGATTGCCTAGAAATTCTGAGAGAAGCAAATTCATATTGGCTCAGGTATCTAGGTGGGGCTAGTCCTGCATTCTGCAGAGTTACTGCATGTCTTGGGATTCCCCTAAGGCCCCGGGAGAGAGGGCCAGTGTGTATGGGATATCATTTCCAGGTAGATGAACTTCTACTTTGATGTATGTCTATAGAATGAATAAATATAAAGATATCAAGATATATGATGAAATACAATGTACAATGTAGAATCTTCCCCTACTCTAAGCTTTGAATTCAGACATGGGATGAATGAAACTTATCTTGTTTCTTCCTAAATCAGGACATTATTTGTGTGTACATATCACTTTAAAAGTACCAGGATATTGCCCACAGAAGTGCTACAAACTAGGTCTCGTGGTGGCCAGGGGTGAACCGGGGACGACCACGGATCACTTCCGAGAGTGTGACATCTGGTTCCGGTTTGACCGCGCACGCGCCCTGCGTCCTGAGGACTGCAAGGCGGCTCGCTTGTTTACGACGCCATCTTGACGTCTTTATGGACGTGGACCCGGCCGCTGACGGTACGTCACGCGTCCCATATCTATATGGGCGATGTTAGGGGGGCTGAGAGGGGCCATGTGATGCGGCAGGCACGTGGCACTCATGTGTGTGCCAAGTGTAGAGCCACAACCCATACGTCTTGAACATGTCAATGTTAACACTGCTGTACCCTATGTACCTGGGGGGTGCACGGTTACACTTCCTCCTCCTTCACCTCCTCCAGTACATATACCTGTCCCCCGGGGGGTACTCTGTATGGGAATGGGTACTGCCGGGGCGTAAGAACTAAGAACTGAGGTGGGAAGTATGACTGTGAACTTGTTGAAGAAGGAGACAGGGGGGCTGTCAATAACATACATGAACAAGTTAAAAACCAGGGACTGTCAATAACTGGAAAGTACAGAATCAGGAGTTGTTACAACTGATGTAGTGATAAAGGAACCTTTAGATTTTATACATAACTTGAGTAATCTATGTGATAAATCACATCAAAACAACGCAATGCTAAATAGAAAGAGAGCTCCTAACATGAGGCTGCCATTTGATTTCATCGATTATAGAGGGATGTAAAAATAATTTACATAGCTTTTCAGGGGGCTGTCAAATAATAAAAGAGTATGGGTCTGTCGTTTTGCAGAATGAGTGCCCCCAGGTATCTACCATGTACAGAGCACAACACGGGAGCAGCGCCCTCTCCACGAGCTGCTCATCCACCAGCCACTCACCTCAGGGTTGACCTTGAAGTAGCGTCTGTTTGACCTCAACCTGTGAGTAGGGTTTGACCTTAGCTGACCTCAGACAGATACGGAGCGGCGTCTTCTGTCGTCTCCCTAGCAGCTCTAACCTCAACTATGACCGCCATTTCCTGTCACCATGACGAGCTCACCTCAACATGTTGCTCGTCACATGACGTCACATACGTCATATGGCGTGTGTCACCAAAGCCGGGCTGAACATAAACAAGAGTTATGGGTCCTTTTGAGACAACACTGCATCTGACCTCATTTTCAGGACATCGCCTCCCCCATCCCTTGAGGCTTGGGGGTATAATCTCATTCTATATCGTCTACATGCACAGTATGTACATAGAGTCATAATGTGCTGTCGGCTTAGCATGTTAATGGTATTAGTATTAATGATTGATTTCTTAACTTTTCTTAATATATGAATGATGACTTATTTATTTTGGCAACCTTGAAATATGGGGGTTACTTTCTTTTCAGTATTTTTTGTTATATTTATCCTGGGTGGTTTTACCTAGTGTTTATAAGAGTGCCGCCTGTCTCATATTCCCCCTATTATCGCCCACAGTGGATTGAAATCACGTGGGGTGTCCACTTCCGGTTGCATCCACGCGACCCCCAGCAAACTAAGCACAACGATCCCCACTAGACGCGGCCAGGTGACACATGTCTTGTATTATGTGATCTTTATTTATCCATTTTGCCAACCCCAGCCGGGCTCACCCCAGCTTGCCGCGTCACCGGTCCCTTAATCAGAACCCGGAGGTGGGGATCGGATCAAGGCGGAAGACGACCACGCCGCCCTGTTGCGATTAACCCTTTAAGGGCGGCATAGTGCTTTAATGTGCTATGTCCTTGGTCGTCATGATGCCTCGATGCAGCCGAAGCGAGTGACACTCTTACTCGCCACTGCTGCATTCAAGTAGCATGTCTCCAACTGGGTTGATATCGGAGTTCATACACTCCCGCAGGATGGACATAATGCATAAAAGCTGGCCTGGCAAATAGACTGGCGGCCTGCATTCATCAATCATGACGACCAATTTGGCAAGGGCATAGCACATTAACACACAGTTAAAGTTGGCCAATAATTTGTTGAGGAGAATGTCACTCAATACCCATTTTCTAAATCCTGGATTCACCACAGCAGTATGCGGCCCTTAGAGGGTTAAGGGACGCTGTGCTGGTCCGATCTGTTAGTGGGGCCCAGACCTCTGACCCCGTGAAGGGGGCGTGGTCTGCTGCTGGCCGAGCGCCATGAATGACAGATGATTCTGGGTCAGCCGAGCAGCTCAAGTCGACGCCGAGTGACTCCTGAGTGCACAACTCTGGTCTCCATCATTCCAGGAGGAAGAGGGCGACATTTATCTACCTCCTGCAAATATGGGCTTCTTTATAATTCACATGTTCACATGATATGAATTGATAATAAGCCTGGAAGCGTCCATTTCAAATCAATCACAAATGGGTAACATATATAAAATGAGGTCATTAATTATGTAATTATTAGTTTTTTTTGCTGGAGGTAAAGGGACAATTGTAATACATGCAAGATTGCAATTTCATTGCACATATGTCTTATCTCTCCTAATTCACTTTTTGAGAAGGAAAAAGTAGACAGTAGTCAAAATAGGATAACCGCACATCGGTTGTATGTATAGGTGTGAAGTTTACCTGTTTTTAAGTCAGGTATACATCAGGCTTATCTTTATGGCCTAACGTCCGGGTAACATGCCCTGGTGGGTGTCCCTCCCCGACAGGTGAGAAAGTCATTGAGAATGTCAGGTAAGGGGCCATGACATGTGCTGCCACCACGCGGTGATCACCCACACCTGGCGCCCACTGATCCATCATGGCCGCCATGTATACCCCACACACCTATGGTGAGACATACTGCTGAGTCATCACAGCCTCTGGTATAGATACATTTGGGGGATAATTAAGCCAGCTATTGCTAATAATAAGACTTGCTCCACGCTCATTGAGGTTTCTATCAGCTTTGACAGGTCTCACTTGACACTGAGGCTTGTGTGTGAAGAGAAAGCTGCATTGAAGTTCCCCCAATGTCTAAGTGTATTACAGTCACCTGTGACTGCTACAGGTGCACCTGTGTTAGCATGATCAAAGTCACATTGACTCTCAATTTGTGTTGGTAATTTGGTTGTTGTGGTAACCATTCAAATAGTGACACCTAAGGCACAAGTTGGCCCCTACCACAGGGCAAAGGTTGATGGGTGGGGGATGAGGGGGAATGAGATTGTGATGGCTTTTACATGTACTTGGGAACAGAGGAGATTACAAACACTTGTACTGTGCTTTATAAATGCAGACATGATTCAACTATACTTTGTCTTAGTGGTTTAGGGATACTTAAGGAAAGGTAGGGATGCAATATTTGTATAATAGCCCCAAGAAACAGATAAATAATGTGTTATTTATACACATGTTCTACGGCATTAGTCCAGCTAATCAAACTATCCATCAACTGTGCACCTTGTAAGTACTGTATGCACACATACAAATTATTAGCATGTTGCAGTTTTTATATGAACCACAAATACCGTGGGCGTGGGTCCCTGGCGCCTCCTCCTCCCTCCCTAAGCTACAACCACAGAGGCAGCTCTTTTTGATCCAGGTGTGTATTTCAACAATGTCATTAGGGCGACACGGCAGCAGCCTTCACGTCCTCCCCACCACGACCTGCCCAGACCCTGCCACATGCACGCCCCCCCCCAGCTCCTCCAGTACCTCCTCCAGCCTCACCTGATCCTCCTCCAGGGGAAACAAGGGTTGACACCTACCCGGGGTACCTACCCCTTTAAGGTCCGCATAGTGCTTGAATGCACTATGCGGACCTTGGTTGTCATGATGCATGAATCATTGAATACAGCCCTGGCGAGCAGCTCTCACCATCGCTCCCTTCAAACAACCTTACGGGGTTGATACACTCTTCAACGGTCGACATGATGCTTGCATGTTGCACTGACTATGGTTAATCTCCAGGGTTGCATTCATGCATCATGACTACAAATGGCTTACTGCATTAGTGCACTATGCGGCCCATAAAGTACTAAGCCGTCCGTCTGTCTGTCTCGGGCCGGTACCGGTAGGAGGCGTGTCACTGACTCAGTGTGACAGCATCTCAAGTGTTTTCTACCCGGGCTGAGTAACTCCCTTTTTAAAATAAGACACCGTTTTTGCTGCATTTTGGTGCTCATGTCATCCTGAGGGTTGCTGTCCTGTGGCGTGTAGGTGTGTGTGGGGGGTGTAGGTGTGGGTGTGGGGGGGGGGAGCAGCTCATGAGCAGCTCGGGATGATGGACGACTCCACTGGAGACATGACACAAAGACGAGCTGCTCTGTCTCCTTCTGCCCCCAGCTCACCAAAAACACTTCAAAGTCACAAAGCCATCCTTCGTAGGTGGCACAATGTAAAATCACACAAACCCGTCTCCGCCAACTTCCAATGGAGGACTTTTTAACTTTTCTTCTGCTCAGGAAATGGCTATCTTTTTGCTGTTAACTGGGACTGCTTTGGGGTCTTTATGTTTTCGCTGCAGGTTGATACATTTGGGTGGAATATTATGTGATTGCTGAGTGTAATTCACTTTTTCTTCAGGGTGGATTTAATTTGATATGAGTAGGACCTGTCACAACAGAGCATTTCCATGATTAAAGGTGACGATTGAGAACAGGCCGAGCTGTCAGGCCGTTTTTCATTAGACAACTCAGGCACCTGGCCATTAAAACACCGTGAAAAATAAAACATATCAGGTCCCAGTTATGTGCTTACTGTGCGGCGAGGAAAAACAAGAGACGTTGGCTTTTTCCCATCTTCATTTCTAACATTAGAAAAAGACGGTGAGGCTAGATCCGGGTCTTCAGTAGTGAGGCACTGGTTCCCGTGTGTACCTGAGTCACTGCTATCGGGACATTCCAGATACCAGCAGCAGGGTCAGGTGACCAAAGCTCAACAAAATGGCCGACAAAAAGGATGAAACCTGGGACAGAACACAAATGTCCCACGTCTCTAAGGTGAGTTAAGGCACAAACACAACGTCTAACATCTGACCTTAGAGCCGAGCTAGGTAAGATAGAACCATGGGTAGTAGTGCCCTTGGTGGAGTCAAATGAATCTTCATTCATGATTTACAGGTAAATGAAAATTATTATCTAAGTTAGTTGTTTCCTACATAGTTATCCATGTATATGGGAGCAGCATATGTAAATATAACTTTTGAATTGATGTACATATTATATTCTAGTTTTAAGATTAATGATTTATCTGGGAGAGAAAGTCATTAATTGCTATATGCCACTCTGCCAGGAGTCCTGATACAGGTGTATATATATAACACAGGTTACATGGGACATCCTCCTGTGGGTTGAGGGTCACATGGCGGCCATGAGTCACCCTGGAGTCACAGGTAGGAGCAGCTCGGTGTACACGGGGCAAATGAGGTCACAGCCTCCGTCCAATAATAGACGTGATCGGGATGGGGGACACACGTGTGTAGGTAATAGTGTACACGACCTGGGACAAACTGTCCATCATAGTAAAGCTGAGGCCAAGGAAAGTGTGTTTCAGGTTACATGATCGGAAAACCATAGGTATTGGTAGTTTTCCTTTGTGTGTCTTTTAAATGTATATTACCTTCCAATACGGTATTCCCCAAAGTGCATGTATTGACTCGCGATTTGTGGCACTGACTCGTAGATCACTAACTTGACCAGTATAGCCCTAACATGACCTATGATAACATTTATTTTTATATTTGGATGAAAGACTCTAGCTTAGGCATTGTTTTGTTACTAAGGCAGCGTGGGCAGAACCTGCAACACGCCTTTCCTTGGCCCAGGTGATATGCAACTCTTTTTTGTTCCGCCCAATTCCTGGATTCAACTAAAAAAACATGGGGCATAGGACATAACCATAGGATCTCGACAAATCGTTAATATCCAGTGGTGCACCCATGGCTACTCATTCACCCTTTCATTCATCATACCTGACACTGCACGAAACTCGGGATTTAATAAAATGTTAATCTCAATAAATTCAGTAGCAATCTGAAACCCAGATAGTCATAGGTTTTAATGGCATTTATTGCACTTGACCTGTACCTTTCAAAGATATCAATCTTTCATTAAACCATGAGGTTTGTGCAGTGTGAGTAATATTATATTTCATGATCGATTCAATGTCGATAAAGCGCTTTAAAAAACTTGCTCTTTGTCGCCATGAATGTAGCCCTAGTGAGTCCACTCGCCGTGACTGCATTCAAACGTCATGCTGACCCTACAATGTCAATACCCTCCCGAAGGATTGGCATGATGCACCAATGCAGCACTGGCAAGTTATTATCTGTGGATGCTCTGGTGCATCATGACAACAAATGTTGCATATCAGCAGTATACCATTATACCATGGTCGCCAGTGCTGTATTCAAGCATCATGGCGACACATTTCACATTTTTAGCGACATGCCGTCCTTAAAGGGTGTAAGGGTTAATAATGAAATAAAATAAAAGCTCACCTGTAAGATGTAGCCCCTGGCGTAGTCCTCGTAGGTCCAGCCGAAGCCGTGCAGCACCTGGAGGACCTCCTCGTGCTGGAGGACCGAGAAGAGACGGTCCAGGAGGATCTTGAGGCGGATCGGGGTGGCCTGCGCACCGTACAGCATCAGAGACGCTATGTCGAACACCATGTTGGCCTGCACCACCTCGACGTGCATACCCAGCTGGTACATAGAGCGGTAACCGAGCTTGTCTAACGCTGCAAGTAGAGGGACAAGGATAGGTATAAGACAAGGTGCATAGAGCTGGTACATAGGGCTGGTACATAGGGCTGGTACAAAGGGCTGGTACATAGGGCTGGTACATAGAGCGGTAACCGAGCTTGTCTAACGCTGCAAGTAGAGGAAGAGGAACAGGTATAAGACAAGGTACATAGAACTGGTACATAAAGCTTGTACATAGAGCGGTAACCAAGCTTGTCTAACGCTGCAAGGAGAGGAAGGGGGACAGGTATTAGATATAGAGCTGTAACCGAGCTTGTCTAACGCTGAAAGTAGAGAAGGAGACAAGTGTAAGACCTAGGGCTGGTACATAGGGCAAGTACATAGAGCTGGTACATAGATCAGGTACATAGAGCGGTAACCGAGCTTGTCTAACGCTGCAAGGAGAAAAGGGACATGTCTTAGACACAGGACATAGTGTCTGGTACACATGTACATAGAACGGTAACCAAACTTGTCTAACGTTCCCAGTAGAGGAAGAAGGACAAGTATTAGAGGGGGTGCTGGTACAAGTGTCAGAAATATAGCAATCACCCAAAATGTCTAGTGGACAAGATTTGGACAATGTACACAGAGTTGGTACATAGAGTTGGTACATGGGGCGATATTCCCAACGTGTCTAACGCTGCAGATAGTCCTGGATGGGGTACTTCTGAAGCAGATTCAATGTAGAATTATCTATAACTAGGGAAAGGGGACTGCAAGATGTGTGGGATGTGGGAAACCCCACTTGATTTTCCGGAGTAAATTAAGTTAGGTATTGTCTCGCGGTGAGGGGAAGAACCTCTTTTGTATTTAAAAAAGAGTGTTTAGTGCCAAAAAGAAATTGAAAAGCTGAACCAAACTTAATAAACTCATTAACTTGCCAAAACAGTTAAGACTGAAGTAGAGGCTTCAGGTGAATCACAACCTCTATTGGCCCCATAAGACAGATACTGCAGCATGTAGCACACATACATTGGCGGCTACAACACTAAGCTGGTCATGCATATAGAGGCAGCAGAGTAGTATGTGTGTCATGTGTGAGGAGCAGCTCGGCCTTCTGCTCGTGGCCTGAGGGTGGGGAGTGACCCTGCCTGAGCTGCTCAGCCCTCCATCATGCACCCACCCAGCAGCAGGACAGCCCCTCAACACTGATAATCTAAATGCCCCGGCCCTTAGTCTGTAGTGGCTATCCCAGGTTAGTCATAGGGACATTGGTCAGGCATGAGCAAGGGCTATAAAAAATGACTGAGGCAAAAGAACATATGACTAATGCCTTACTCAAAAAGGCCTAATACTCATTGAAATGTAGAAGACTGAAGACTAAGTTGGTCAACACTGACCACCTTGGCCTATAGGTTGGTCGTATAGGGAGGCAGAAAATGGTACTATTGACTGATTTGTCAGCACTGACTAAGTCTTGTAGCCTAACAATTATCAGTGCACCGTACCCCTGCACGGTACCCAACAGTCCGCGCCTGGCCGCCAGGAATTCCTGGCACGTCGCCACGGACACAGCACACCCAGCCCCGCTTCCTGGCACTTCTAGGGACTTGTAGGCGGCAGGCGGTGAGGGACTACTCAGGGGTACTGAGACCCGAGTGGGAGGGGTGAGTGAGTGGGACTGGGACCTCCAGCAGCCCTTTAAGGACCGCTTGGTCATTTAATGTGCCATGTCCTGGGTCATCATGATGCATAAATTACAGCTCTGGCGAGTAACTCGCCAGTGTTGCATTCATGTGTCATGTGGCCACTATGGGGTTGATGTACTCTCAAAGGGTCGGTATGGTACATGAATGCAGCTCTGGCAAATAGGCTCTACATGGCTGCATTTCATGCATCATCATGGCCAAGGACATCAAAGCACTATGTGGCCCTCAAAGGGTTAGCTAGGGTGGAGTGAGGGACAGGCAGAAGGCTGCTGCAGCATGAGGATGGGCCGCACGCGTTGTGGACCTAGCAGGGTCCGGCAGGGATCAAGCCCACTAGGTAATAAGGCCATCTGCGTACACAACCCACCACCCCAGCCCCTCCCTCCTCCAGGGTGGGGGCTCCTCCAGGCCACAAGGCAGACATATATAACAGGCTGACCAGTGGAAACCTGACCCAGAACAGACCCTGTACAATAACAGGTATTGGAGCTCCACTTACTGCCCCTATCTAAATTTGGCCACACCGTAATGTAAAATCAAATCCACCATGTCGTGTATATTTTTTTATTGATCTCTCATACACACATACACACTCATACTATGCCATGATCTGCCAGCAATTTCGTGCTATGTGCCTCAGTGCATTGTTCTCTATGGGACACAACTGCAAACTTAAGCTATTTAATACGATTTCTGCTCTTAACTCAGATACTTCAGATAACTTTGCCTTAATGTTTTACATATACATGTAATATGATACTATCGATACTGGAGTACCCGGTACTGTGTTACATACCATACATATATATGATATTGCTCTCATCATTACACACAGGGTAGAGCTTCCTCCACACATATAGTATTCAGCTAGGGTGACCACGCCAACCCATGAGGTACCTTGAAGATAGAATGAGGTGTAACTCCAGCCAAGCCCACTAGATAGCGCTGGTGGCGTCTTAAGCCAGGTGAGAAGAAGGCAGTGTGGCAGGAGTAGTAACGGGGTCGTCCTCCAGGAGGCTCTGACACACCTGAGCAGGTAACACAGGGTGCAGGAGGAATGAGGGCCGGCCCACCTGGCGGGCGGCTTACCTGTAGAAGTGGGGTGATGGATGGTCACACATACCTGCCTGGATGAACTCAGGTAGACCTGGGAGAGACAGGAGACACAGGAGGAGAGGGGGAGGCATCAGTGGTGGTGGTGGAAGAGGGTTGGGGCTTCATGGTGGAAGGGGGCTGATATACGTATGACACGTCCTCTATGACTACACTGACATCTGGTGATAAATAATAATGGAAAACGTGTGGACTGCTGTGTGGTTCTTTGGAAGTGATGACAGGGGCTAGGTTAGCTTGAACAAGCCATTACTCTGTATGACTGATACCAGGAACCAGAGTCTCTTTTTATACCTAGAAGTATATACCTGGTTCTACATATACCAACATGTGTCAGGGTGTTTACCTTGTGCTCATATGCAATACTGTATTGCAGTTGAAGTTTTAAAGTTGAAGCTATTAAGTGGTAAAATCCCATGATTATCTCCTTGTTGCAAAGGAGAAGTTGATCTATGGCTCTATTTGACAAGTCGAGGATAAAATTATAAATCATATCAATTAATAAATATTGAAACTCATCAGGTTTCAGAACCCCCCCCCCCTTCCCCAGCTACACACTACTCCTAAATACTACATTGCTATAATTTGATGGCCCCGGCCACTCCTCCCCTACAGCTCCCAGCTCCCCACACACTATACCTCACACCCCAGCCACATCATAACTCGATATGCTGGCACAGAGATATCAGGGGCTCCTGTGGCGGCAGGAGACCTCCCAGCTTGTAGTAGTAGGACCAGGCCTGCTGCCCCCCCCCAGCTGTCAGCTGGCGACGGCCCTGATCCCAGGCCAGAGGCAGATCAGCAGTCGCGTCATAGGCGTGAGAAAAACGCCTGATGTATTCACCCATTAGTGCATACTTTGTCCCAGTCAGGCAAGATTGGGAGACTATGGCCGCGGCGGGAACCGCATATTTATAGCATGGAACTTTCATGGTGTGCCATGCGGAGGGGCACAGGGGGCTGGTGATATGAGGCTACCGTATACACACAATGATAGATTAGTGCAAACCATGGAAAAAAAGTAGACAAGTCAATGTAGCATTGGACGATTGTGATGAAAAACGTCACGTTAATAGCCTGTTCTTATCAGAGTTCCCGTATACTGTAAAGCAACATAGGAAATAGAGTGGTTCTGATATATTATGTACCAATGTTCTCACAAACTAATAGCGTTCAAAAGCAGCAGTTGCTTTAACCCTTATGGGTCGCATAGCGTTTAATATAGTAAGCCCTTAAATACCATGATGCAAGAATGCAGCCCTTGAATGGTTAACATAAAAGTATGCTTGACTTCCCATGAACACAAGGGGAGGTCCAACTATACATACAGCAGAGAAGCCACTGCTGAAGCCACATCTGGATGTCTACAGCAGGATGACCCTCCGTCTCACATGCTACTTCAAATCACTCCCCCTACGTCATAGCCAGTAAAAAGAGTCCCTCCCCCAGCCTGCCACATGTCATTGGGGTTGATGAAGGCCTGGCACCGGTCGTAACACCTGTCTTGATAGATTATCCACTCTGCGGCAAGTATTCCTGACTTATTTCCCGTATAGTAAAAACACTAGCTATAACTCAGACGTACCTGTATCCACTGGGGCTACCACCGGGCTGCCGGGGAATGGTGCACTGAGTGCGTAGTGCTGGTGTGTAGCGGCTATGATGTTAGTTAACCCTTTAAAGGCCGCATATTGCCAAAGTGGGCTTTGTCGCCATGATGTATGGATGCAAGCCTAGCGTATAACTCGCCAGGGTTGCATTCATGCATCATGTCGACCCTCTGGGAGTGTATCAACCACATAGTGTAATCATTAATCTTGAATGCAACACTGGCGAGTTACTTATCAGGGCTGTATTGTATTAAATATTGTATTAAAGCACTATGCGGCCCTTGTAGTGTTAGTGACTGTGAATTCCATTCATGGGATGGGTTTACTTAACTTTTCCCCAATCATATAGTTATAGCAGGAGGAGTGCCTCCTGGGGTGACGAGAGGTGAGTGCTGGCAGTGTGTGTGTAAGGGGGGGGGGTATTAGAAAGCTCTAGGCTGCAGAGCTTTACTCCATGTGAGTACTACACCGTGGGTTATCACCTAACCTCGTCCCCCCGGCCACCACCCCTATTTCCTCCACCCTCCTCACACAGACAGGGGGTGACCCAGGTACACCAGCCTCAGCAGAGGTCCAGCACCTAAACGCATAGGTCCTATTAGCATCACATAGGATGTAATAGATTCAGGAGCAGCCTCACGGTGCTGGGTCCTAAAGCTGATTTTAAACGGCTTGAGCTATGTGTTGGTATGGTTTAGGAGCTGCACCAGGTGTGTAATGAGTGGCCCACAGGTAACATGCTGACGACGACCCACGCTGTTCTACTAAATCATGGCGCGTTACACTGGCCCTATCTCCCCCTGCTACACCGCCTCCCACTCACCCTCCTACTCACTATACCCCCACCGTACACCCTGACTACAGGCAGTGCATATTTGTCAGGGATAGTCTGCTCTCCCCCACTGTCTCCCCATCCTCTCCCTTCTTTCTCTTTCCTCTCATGTCTTTGGGCAGGCCAGGACTCGCCTCCTGTGAAATAAATATGTTGTCAGATAGGAAATGACAGAATGAATCATCGTGGTATCGTTTAGTGACTTTTATCCTTATCATGTTTAATCTTGGTATTGAGAGGGTATCTCGAACGACCATGGGGAAATACAGAGCAAAAAGTGACAGTACCCGCACCAGTAGGGCCCAGGGTATATTCCGAGTATACTGCAACAAGACGTTCTACATGTAGTCGAATCTAGCAGAACACATGCCTAGTTGATTCATGTGAATGGTCGGGGCATACAGGACTGGGAAGATATGAAAAGCATATACCTGGATGCTATGAGATTCCAGATATTTATAAAACCGGTAGATGCCAAATGAAGCCAGGGGAGAAGCGACAGAAGAAACCACCGTAGAAGCCACAATAGAAGTCATATATGTAGCATATGACACAGTATCGGTAGTCTAGAGACAACAGTAGACGCCACAGTAGAAGCAACATTAGAAGCCACATTGGAAGCCACATTAGAAGCCACATTAGAAGCCACATTGGAAGCCACATTGGAAGCCACATTGGAAGCCACAGTAGAAGCTACAGTAGAAGCCACATCGGACGTCACATTGGAAGCCACATAGGAAGCCACATTTGAGCAACATTGGAAGCAACATTGAAAGCCACAGTAAGAGCCACAGCAGAAGCAGATGCTAATGTAGAAACCACAATATACGTCACGGTAGAAGCCACAGTAGTCTAGAAGCTACAGTAGCAGCCACAGTTGAAGCCAATGAAGAAGCCACATTAGACAGGATAAGTCAGAGTTGAAGCAACATGAGACCTACGGAAGCCACAATGAATGCTTGTTGGTCATACCTGTGCATCATGAGGTGTAAATAAGCATGTCAGTGTCATAATAATGTGGCTGGGCAGAAGCTAGCCCCAGCCACCCACCAACAACCCTCCCCCCCCTGCATCAGACAGACACATAGTAAACAAGCACTGTTTGTAAATAAACACCCCATGATGATTTACGAGGCTGACCTCGGGGTCAGGACCTGGCATAATTGTGAATGGAAGAATGTCCTGCATGCTGTCATGATTTCATTAGTTATAATGCAATATATTGGTTTCAGCATCTTCTCAACAAAGAAGTAGCACATCTTGAGACTTTGGTAAATTTTCTGTAAAAAATGAACTTGATTTTATACAGAAAGTGCAGTGAAAAGGTTTTTATAGTAATTCCTGCAAGAGTAGGAAAAATGGGCCGCTGGATACACCAGAGGAATGTTTCATGTAGTGTTCATGTGACTTTTATAGTCAGCCCATTCAATGCATATTACTGTTATATGCACATAGCTCTCCATCACTGTAATTCCTACTGTGACTATGTTATACACAAGCCGATACAGAGGGTCCATGGGGTTTATTTTTTCTTCTTTTACTAAACATCAAAAGGTGTTGAACTATGACATCAATCAATTAGATTGTCACCGGCATTGTTGTGTCCGGTGTCCAAATTTAAGTGCACGTTAAGCGTGTTAGGAGCCATGTAGTTTGTTCATGCAGTATTCAGAGGGCGACCATTGAGGACGGACACGTGTTAACCCTTTAGGGGTGGTTTAGTGCTTTAATGTGCTAGACCCTTTATCGTTACTATGCATGAATGCAGCGCTGGTTAGTAACTCGCCAATGCTGACTTCTATGGGGTTGATACACTCCTGAAGAATCGGTTTGATGCTGGAATACAGCACTGGCGAGTTACTCGCCTGAGCTGCATTCATGTTTAATGGCGATAAATGGCATGATGCATTAAAGCACTATGTGACCCTTAAAGGTTTAAAGAGACGCTCCCTAAATGCTGGGCATTGGGCTGGGCGACAAACTGGCATGCTGTGTGGGGTTTGTGTGCAACTGGCTCTGGTTGTGTGGCTAGCCACAGTCGGGTCGTGCTTTCAATGCTTTACATTCAACAGACGTCGCCGCGCTAAAAGGCCTGCCCATAGGGACGGCCCCCGCCCGCTGTCCTCCCGCGGCAGGCTATTCTCTTCCCTCACTCCCTGCTCATCGCAGCCATTGGTCACTGATGGCCGTTTCCATTGGTCAATTGAGTGGTCAGTCCCCCGGTCAGTCCCCTGTGCCAAGCGGTCCATTTACCGCGGCCCAATCCGCCCGGCCGCCCATTGTGGCAGTGTACATGTCACCAGGATCCACTGCCTACTCTCTGCCTACAACGCCACACCCTTTTAATTCCCACGCATGCCTATAGTACAACCCCTCCCCACCACCCCTCCCCTCCCCACGTCGCCACTATGGCCGTCCACAAGCCGCCACCCCGCCCCATCACACGCCTGAATAATTGATTGAAACAAACACATCTAAGTGAATCAAATGCTTTACAAAGCCCCACTTGGGGCTGTGGCCATGCCAGTTGGGCTGGCGGTAGATCCCTCTCCGGGCGGCGGAGTGGGATGCCGTCAGCCCCGCGCCCTGGGCTTATTACGACCGGCCAACCTGTTGTCACCTTCCCCGATTGGACCAATTAGGGAACAAAGTACTCAATAGGCCCCGGGAAAATTGCCTGGGCGCTTGGACGTCGGGTCGGGTTGCCCTTCGGGAGGGGAGCGATCCGGGGCGTCGCATGGACTGGGTGTGGGGGGTTTCAAGGTGAGGGGTAAAGTGAGACATGCTGGGGTCACTGTACAGGGTTAATACACACAGGGACACTGGTATCCTATAGTTACATGGTGCGGATCATGTTGTGGGTAATGCACTGGGGACGTGGAGACTGCTCGTGTGGCGGATCACTCGTCACCACCAGGCACGGGCCTAGTGTCAGCCATGAGGATATCCTGTATCGGGGGATGCACAATGTGACATGGGCTGCAAAAGGGGACCTTAGTGTACCCTGCACTGAGGTCCCTTTTCGCAGACCACGTCACAAATACCGCAATATCATTGTCCGCATGAGTATATACACAGACAGCTGTGAACCCTCACAAGGGTATTATGATGAATTCTCTTGTAGCAGAAGTCTAACAAATCAGTTCTTGGTGAAGCTGGAATTGACCGTGTATAGTTACACACTCTATGCTTGTCGATGATCAAAGCATGAAGTTGTTGCAGGTCAAAGACCCTGTAGGAATGAGCAGCTCGTAAAGTGTTGAGCTGCTCAGCAGATGCTGGTGTTGTGTCTACCTAGCACCATTAAAGGTGACCAGTGAGGCAGTCTGCGGGAAGCCAGAAGAAGCTGCACGAAGCCACACTGCAGAGAAGCCACATACCACTCTATGGACTACACAGGCTGCAATTGCCTTGACAATCGGGTCTTGGCAATCAGATCAGCTTTTCTCTTGTGGCCCTTAATTCAATTAAAGAACTGATTATATACTACTCCCATCCTGATTAATACCCTTTGTCGCCACACCATTTTATTGATCTGACTGATTTATACAATATATGAAATTATGATTGGTTATTTACTTAGTAATCGGTAAAAAGGCTCCTCCATATAATGGTATCACTTGTATACCTTCTAAGAACTGGGCTTCTTCCCACACGATGATGGCTCCATGTTTTGTGTCCCGCACCTAAGTGGCAGATGCCATCTCCGTGTCCCATCATGGCAAGTAATTGACACGAAGGGGACAATAACTGACGTTTGAATTTGAGAAAAACATGTCTTAATCGAATAGCCAGATACCCTTTTTAGGGCGGGGACGTCCCACTCAGCCACTGTCACACTGTGCTTATGAAATTGTATTATTAAAGGTGAGTTCCATCAAGTCTATACTTTAATTCAATGCAGAATTGCTGAGAGATGACCATTATTTTTGAAGAATGATATCATTCTGTGCAAAGAATATGATATCATTCTCCTTTTTACACGAAGAAATTATATCATAATGTGTTAAGAATGATATCATTCTGTGTTAAGAATGATATCCGGTAGGAATAATCAGACAGCCATGAAAAGATATAGGAAACTGGGGAAAAAAGAAAGGTGGCAGATAAATACGACTGTAGTGAGACCAGTAGGTCCCAGAAGTACACTGCAGTATAAAGGACAACAGCAGTACACTGCCGCTATCCACACAATGCAGCGGGAAATTACGGCCGCCAGGAGGCGGGAGACTGACCCCAGACGCCGTCGCCGTCCGATGGTGTCGCCACCAGCGCCTCAAGTAGTCCTCTCTGGCGGTGACACCGGCCGCCATTGAAACCCAATTACGCCGCCAAGAGAGCACGTGATCTGGCTCGTCCAATCAGAGGCTGTGAAAACACGCGACATTGTTTGAACAGGCAGAAGTACTTAGGCCCTTCCCCGGGGGCCCACTACAGTCTCCGCTCCGTAGGAGACAGTGGGATAAATACGAAAATATTACACGGCAGGCCAAAAGAGAAGGACAAGGATTTCCTCTAGCGAAAAAAGCGGCCGCCACTTGTTTGCTCGCGCCGTCCGAAAACACGCCTCATTGTGGCGGGGAGAGTCATTGTTTCCCTATCCGCGTGCTGTCCTCTGACCACCAGCGTCGCTCGATATTCAGAGTTCATGACAAATATTTTAGCGGGCGGCAAGTTTCTGGCCGCAGTGTCAACATCCTCGAGACGCCATCCGCGCCGCGTCCCCCATAAAGCCCTGCTCTGGACAAGGCCCGATGGACACTCGGACGCGTTTTACGAGAAAGCAGACACTTCCTTTTTGTTGCAAGTGTCCCTCCATCTTCCTACTCACGAAAGTCACCCGTGGTCCAGTCAAGGAACCGTGCACTGAGAGCAAACTGTTCACCAAGCCATCAGATTTGCCTCAGCAAAGAAACCAGGGCCATATATATATATGACTATCCATCTTCTTTGGTTTTTACATTGCTATACAGAAACAATAAAAGAAGACCCATCTATATATGGTTTGATATATGCCAAGTGATGGGCAACAGAGGAGGTAATAGTGATACAATACTCTCAAAACATAGTGTTCTCCCATTCGACAGTATCACAAGAAGGCGTCCAATAAGTAAAACAACCCCTCTTTTGTCAGTGCTAGTGTACAATTAGCCATTTGACATACAAAAGCCTTTCTTCCTCTATTATTTGTCTCGCCTTTTAGTTCCTCTCATTAGTAACGATTGCCATTTTGTGCAGACGACATTTTTGCCCGGAAGTCGCGTTGTGAACGCGCGGCTGCCCACATCCCCTTTACGAGACCCAAATTACAGTTATTATCAAGAAGATACATTGGTCTACAGTAGCACCTCGATAATGACAAACGTCGCCTTGATTACTTCATATAGAATGGTGCTAAAAGATCCAGGAAGACTCCTGTACAGATGGCAGAGGGGGTGTTGTCTATTGACTGTTCATCTGGTCTCCCCACCCTCTAAGGACAGCACTGAGACCACCTGTCATTAGGAGTATTGATGACATGACGCTTACATTGTCATTACCTGTCAAATCCACCCTCCATATCCAAAACTAATACGTGTAGGGTCACCCAAGAGCAGTAAGACAAAGAACTTCCCAAAACTGCCTAAAACGTCCGCGTTTGTTCAATCAGCAATTAGCACAGACTACATAATTATACCAGGTGTGGATTATAGTGCGAAGACAAAGTACCATATTCGGCGTATTGGTGGGAAGGAAAGCAATGATCATTTCGCTCTTTAGCCTTCTCCGCATCATATCGTCAGAACTGTAGCAAAGCCACGACGGGCGTATACCAGGCACCTTTAAGAACTTCCGCCTATATACACCGACGTCCATTCCTCCAGTGTCGATAACCAACAGGCGCCCTCAGTACTTAACAGCAGTGATCCACCCTGTATACACCGACACATCTCCAGTATCGACGCGCCCCTTTCCGGTTCCGGCAGCGGTGGTGTATCTGCGGGTAGTGTGTGTCGGGAGTGCGGCCACTTAACACGGCAGATAACCTGTCCCCGAACCCTGATTAACCCCGGCCAGCCCTGCCCCCATCTCGTCACCACACTGCCCCCTGGCGAGCCCCGTCGGCGGCCATTCCCGCCATTTTGGCGGTGATCGATCAGTTCCGGTGGCGTCGTGGGTGCGCGGGATGATGCGGCTGTCATTACCCGTTATAACGCCGCGACACGGCCCCGCCGCCCGCCCCTCGCCGCCAGGGGCGCCGCGGTCAGGCTTTTATTGGGAAGGGCGACGTTGAGTCATGGCGTCGGTGACAAAAGTCGGCCGATAGATCACGCCGCCGAGCGATGCCAGTATTGAGATTGAAATAACGCAATAGGAGACTAAGGGGGGCCCAAGGAGTTGCTTAATGGAACGCGCGCCACGGGTCAGTGCCGGTATTATCGCCCAGGTCGACGATGGCGCCATCTGCGGGTCAGGTAATTACTTCCGGTTTGGGGGTGGACAATCGGGATGGCCGCCGCCATGCGTCGCTGTTGTCGCGGTAGTGCGCACGCAGCGGCGGCGGATAAGGGGACAATGCCGTGTTGTTTACACTATAACCGGATATCCATTGTGCGCATGCGGCCGTTAAACACTTGCGTGGATATCCGGTGACCATGTACGCCACACCGGGACACTATGTCGACATCCGACTACAAGAGCGGATGTGTTGGAGGAAAACTACATGAAAGGCAGAGTACAAACTAATAAGCCTTCAAAAGCTGATGTAACTCACTATATATAGCCTCCACTAAGTACATTGCTTTGATTCAGCCGCAGTGGAATCGCAGAAATATCTGACAACAAATAATCAATAATGATACCGCCTCTCTCCCTGATAACCACGCCTGAACAAAATCAATAACACAAAATACTTGTCTAGTGCCCATTAGGTCCAAGGAGCACATTCCAGTGTTATACTGGTGTGGATTCACATTTAGAACAGGCGGCCTCAGCACAGAGCGATAGGTGGGAGCGGGTGTCCCTCATCCCAACCAGGGTCTCACTTTCACCCCACCTCACACCCACCCACCCATCACCCGCCCTCCTCCAGGACCTCCAGCACTATGTAGCCCTTTAAGGGTCGCATACACAGAGGCAAATATCAGAGTCACCCAATGTCGCCAATACTACTCTCAGGCAAGGGTCAGGCACTGCTGGACTATAATAGATGGGTCAAGGGCCATTCTAGTGAGGGTCAGGCTAGGCTGGACATTGAATAACAGGCTGGACCTTGGCAAACTTGCTTGAAAGTCTGGCCATGCTGGATCCTCATGCCATAGTCTGGCAATGCTGGACTCTTGCAGGCTGATAGAGACTCTCCCAAGAGTCCAGCACTGCCAGACTATGGCATGAGGATCCAGCATGGCCAGACTTTCAAGCAAGTTTGCCAAGGTCCAGCCTGTTATTCAATGTCCAGCCTAGCCTGACCCTCACTAGAATGGCCCTTGACCCATCTATTACAGTC
Organism: Harmothoe impar; assembly: GCA_947462335.1. Lineage (NCBI taxonomy): Eukaryota > Metazoa > Annelida > Polychaeta > Phyllodocida > Polynoidae > Harmothoe > Harmothoe impar. The sequence goes on from OX381709.1 coordinate 17,784,314, forward strand.
CAGCAGTGCCTGACCCTTGTCTGAGAGTAGTATTGGCGACATTGGGTGACTCTGATATTTGCCTCTGTGTAGTGCATTGATGCAGTATGCAGTTGTCGTCATGATGCATGAATGCAGCCCTGGCGAGTAACTCGCCAGTGCTGCATTCAAGCATCATGTAGAGCCTACATGATTGATACACTCCCAGAGGGACAGGGCATGATCTACTCGGTAATTCCCCTGGCTCGCCAGGCCTGCATTCATACATCATGACGACCAGGGACATTAAAGCACTGTGCGGCCCTTAAAGGGCTGCAGTATGTCGGATGGGGAAGGTGTAGGGTTGTGGCTGCCGCCTGTTGTCTGACCAACTGTTGCGGCCATCACCGACCAAACCGATCCGCCGTGTAGCTGTAAACATTTCCACCACCAGATGGCAGTTGTGCCGTACTGACCCCGGACCTCACCTTACTGCCTCACGTCCTGTGTGACGTACGGAACGTCATGACGTCCTCAATGACGTATGTAACGCCATGACGTAAGCGGAAGGAAAACCCTCGACAATTTGCGCTGTGCAATCACTTTACTTCAAGCCACTACGATCGCATAGTGTACATATTTCATACGTTAGTCTACTTAGGTTCATTTACATATACAGCATGTCCCCTTCTATTGCATTACCAGACTGGTAATCTGGTTAAAATGACAGGGACCTCATCTGGAGTGACACTGACATTATAACCAAGTCTGTGCTAATCACTCAGGGCTCCCCCTCTTTATGCTGATAACTCTGTCAATCAATCACACACAACACGTCCCTGACGACGACGACGTACATTTTTATTCCATTGGAAGCTGACCGGAAGTGGGGTGGACGCCTCTGAGAGCAGATGCAATGCGCTCGGCGCTAATTTTCCGTCGGGGTTGCCTGCTCCTTGGAAGATGGAGAGGTCCTCCAGAGGGTCAAGGGTCACCTGGAGGAAGGGGCAGGGGCGGGAGGTGACCCTCAGATAGCTTTAGCAGCCGCTAAGCTATTCATCCTAGCAGGGGACCAGTGACGGACGCTGCAGGGAAATGCAAGTGGTACTGTGTTGGCAGACCTCTGCTGAATAATAATTCAATCACTGCTAGAAATGATAGGCGTTATGATATGGTCGTACAACACCCAGGGTATATATCAACTAGAAATGTATGCGTCCGGGTGCTTTGAAGGAGGATGACTGACCGTTGATATATGTCGCAGAGAAATATAGGATTGTGAGGGCTTGGAAATAGGCGTTGAGTAATGTGATAACAACGTAATGTCCTGACGCTAAAGGTAGCTGAGGTAGGGTGTCAAAACACGGCATTGCAGGGTATGGTGGTGTTGTTCTTTCTAGGTGGCAAATGCCGGATCTGGGGACTCTCAGAGGATAATCAGAAGAAGCAGATGTCACCTGGCTCCTGTCTGCTCTAAATGAAGGCCAGGTAAGCAGACAGTAAACACTATCTCACCTGGCCACTCAACCTAGCCCTTTACGTCCAGCATCCTGTTTAATGTATAATGCCCTTCGTCATCATGATGCATGAATGCATGACTGGTGAGTCTATTTGACAGGGTTTTATACAACCCCAAAGCGGCTGCATGATGCTTGAATGCGACCCTGACGAGTAAACTGACCAATGCTGAAATCATCATACATGTATCATACTCCGTATCATGACGAAAAGAGCCATGATGCATTAAAGCACTGTGTGGCCCTTTCAGAGCTTACACACAGGCTGCCCAGGACCTTCCCAAACAGGAGACGAAAAACAAGACAATGTTTGCGAGATCCAAAGTTCAGAGGGCGGCCCGACACAGCCTTGACCTCTGACCTTGTCAGGGCATCCCCAGGAAGCCACCCACCGACCATGTTCACCTGGAGCCCCCTCCAGGGGGTCTGTCCCCGGAGAGAGTGAACTTTGGTAAGCGTCTGGAGGATCCAGGGTCAACGTTGGGCGCGGGTGCAGGTAGTGTGGCCGCTGGCAGGGCTTGGACAGGAAGGGGGAGCCTGTGTCTGGACACTCCAGGTGGCAGGGGTGGGGCACGGGGGGCGCACCTGGAGCCATCCGTCAGCACCCTGGAGCATGGCCCCTCCAGGGCTGGTGTCCAGAACGACCTGTGGCCAGCGTGGGAACCTTACCCGCAGCAGCAGTTAACCCTTTAGTTCCCGCTTAGTGCTTTAATGCATTTTACCGTTTGTTGTCATAATGCATGCATGCATACAACCCTGATGAGTAGCTCGCCAGGGATTCATTCATGCCGATCCTACGTGGTTGATGTAATCACGAAAGGTTGGGTTGAAGCATCACAACGTCGGAGGGCATAGCACATTAACGCGTCATGTGGTCCGTAAAGGGTTGACGGGGTGGGAATGGTGCCCTGTGGTATATACCGCAGACACAGCCTACACTCCGCCCACCTACGTCATGGCACAGGGATGGCCTCCCCCACCCCTCGTACCTCCTCTCATAGACACACACCCTCCCCCCAAAACCTTACCACAGGTTACCGGGCGCCGCATGCCACCCTGGAGCAAAAGCATGCAGCAGTGGCTTCTACAGTGGCTTCTACAGTGGCTTCTACTGTGGCTTCTACTGTGGCTTCTACAGTGGCTTCTACAGTGGCTTCTACTGTGGCTTCTACTGTGGCTTCTACAGTGGCTTCTACTGTGGCTTCTACTGTGGATTCTACTGTGGCTTCTACAGTGGCTTCTACTGTGGCTTCTACTGTGGCTTCTACTGTGGCTTCTACTGTGGCTTCTACTGTGGCTTCTACTGTGGCTTCTGCTGTGGCTTCTACAATGTATACCGTAACTCTACCACAGCTACATCATCTGTTTCAGCCAAATTTTGAAATATCAAATAAAGTTGTTCATACTGTAAATAGCACCTTTATTGTCTCCCCTAAAACATTTATGAGGTCCCAACCCCCAATATAGAACTATAACATGTAAACTGCCATGCTGACCAGGCAGGACATATGGCCGGCTGAGGGCTGCCATGCCATGCGGTAGGGAGACTGAGGGGGCACATATGGCAGCTGGGCCGCCCTGCTGCCGGCGTGCGGCGCAGGTAAGGCGGCCAGGTAAGGCTGACCAGGTGGGTTAATAATGTGCAGACCTGGTGTTGATGGCCAGGTCTGCTGTAACTTTGTGTCAGGTGTTAGACATGTACCGCGCCTTCTTCACAACTGAAGCACCCCGCTATATGTATTGTGTATAAGTACGCACTGATACCTGCACACTCAATTGGGCATGTCTAACGGTTATGTACAGGTAGTCTACCATCACATGGGACGCGTCTATGTGTCTGATATTATAAGCTAGGCCATAGCGAAATCGATCCTTCACTAGGATGAAAAGCAATATCTTTATGTTATAGTTGGACACAGAAAGTGGCACAATGGCAATTGACATTTCCTTGAAATGAGATCTCAAATAGTGTCGAGTGTCCATTGTCCTATACGCCAGACTTGGTTCGACTACAGGTGTACTTATATATACTTGCTTAGGTTCACTCTACCCTCCTACCCCACTTGTGAGAGGAACCCTTGCATGCTCCATTCTGGTACAACAGTGAGTTAATCACTCATAACCCCCTGCTGCATCCTCTCAATGTGTTCCGGCATGTGAGTTGCTCAGCCTAACTTATCTGTGCCCTTCCCCAACTACCAGGCGCGGGGAGGAGCAGCTTATTGCGTCGGGAGCTGCTCGTGACGTGGTCGGACAGAGACAGGTGTGAGGTTCTTATAGCCTGAGCTGCTCACTACAGAGTTTTCAAGATGAGCTGCTCAGGTATGAGAAAAAGTCCTGCTCACACCAGGGGCTTAATTCTCAACTTGTATACCATTCAACTAGTGTATAGACAACATAAACGATCACCTATACTACGATTCAGGACAACCGCACTGCTCCTGTCCAGATAGAGGGTGGTCATAAATGTAGTGGATGAATATCCCAATATTGAAAAATAAGTCTCAGGAAACTAAACCTCATACTCACTGAACTTTTAGATTTTGGTATACCTATCAAAATGGATTGCCTACGAGGACGTGCAGAAATATTTTCCACCTACACGATACCTCATTGAAATAATTAAACTGGAACTTAATAAGGAAAGGATTGCATTGCTATGTGCAGCTATGTTCTTTACGAAGCTTGGTTGCATTTTCTGTTGGATGATACATCACCCCTAGACAAGTACAAATGGGCACTACACTACACATACTGTGATGAGGTTTATACTAAGGATGGGAAGTCGTTTTGGAAATAGAATATTAGCATAATGTCCAATTCTCGTCATCTCGCTTTTGTTTAAACTCATTTTGTGGATTTCCTTTATTGCCCTCATTAGGGTAACGACTTAATTGATTATGCACCATCTTTCACATCTGCCTAGCGCCCTCCCTCTTTCCATATCTATCTTTTTTGCGGTGACTCTACATCCATATCATGTGACTGGGCTTCATGATGTTAAGAACTAAAACTGAAATTTATTTCGCCGATATAGACCAAAATAGTCAAAGCAGTAGATTTCCCTTATGTACCCTTATGATACAGCAAATGGTGATGGCTATACGTATGCTTTTAAAATGGCTATTGGTAGTATGTCATCAGTGATTAACTGTTACATATAGAAGGTCTGATGCAAGTCTACTCCATGCAGTTACTGCTGGTGTTAACAGCAGAAACCAAGTGAGACTTAAGCATGTTGCCTCCATCTAAAAGCTATCACCTCCAGCTCCGCCTGTCCCTGTTTCTCGGCGCGCCAGGTACCGAGCCCCTCATCACCTGGCCGTCCTATACTCATAGTACATATAGTCACCTGGCCTTCACATACTCACACAGGCTTCTAGCCACCTTCCCATACTTACATACACCTCGAAACAGGATATGTACATTCATGTACACAGGGAACAATCATAAGAAACGTGTTTTAGATGTCATCAAACTGAGCATCAGTTCTGACTGTGGATAGCAACAGCAATTGTAATCATACACTCCTGACTATCTGAAATATGTCCCACAGGTTTCACCTGCTCAATACTATAACACTGATATGAGTTTCTGATTTCTTTTCCCACGGCAAAGGTCTCCTCTCCACACCCTCCAGGCCAGGCCCCTCCCTCCCCCACCCCCGTCAACATGGCGGTTTTACGTGGCCAGATGCGTCTATGGCAAGTTATATGTTCACCCATGATATAAGAATTTCTAAATTTGAATATTTTGAATTGCTTTAGAAGTTTATAGAATTGAAATCGAGCAGAGAAAAATCTGATATCAAACATCAAAGCATTAACTCCGATATAAGATATAAATATATATATATGATATCAAATATTGAAAATCCAATATCAATGTTTCAACATTGCTATCGAAGTTCCATCTTTGATATCAAACTTTCAAAACTTAGGTGAACATTCGGCTTGCCCCATGCGTCTATGTCGACGACCAGGTGAGTATTATAGGTACCGCTATGAGCAGTGCACGGTGATACCGCCGGCTATTTGGACGTGATCGGCCGCCACCGGAAGTTTGGACGTTTGACGGCAACCCGCGCATGCGCAGTGAGTGTGTGTGTCATTAGTTGAGACTGCAGCGCCCCCTAACAGTTCCGGCTAAATGCCAGACTCCGGGTGCCGCTATTAGTTCTGGCAATGAGGGGGAAAGAAAGGGTCTGCCACAGCAGCCAGTAGCACTGGGAGGCAGTGCTGGAGGTACCCCCAATAAGAGGCTGGTGGTGGTGGGAAAAGGCAAAGTGTAAAGGGGGTGAGGGGTGGGTGGGTGGGTGGGGGAGACCCTGCCAAACTGAGACAGACATATGGTGTGTATACAGCATGACAGAATTGTTCTACACTGATATTCTTTGGCTCCCTATACGACCAATCTCTCAGTCACTATAATGCCTAACCAAGTTAGTCATTTTTTTGGTTTCCTAAATAATTTCCTAGTTAATATTGGCAGGTTGGTCAGTACTGACCAACCCACCTTAGTCTTCTGCGTCTCAATGAGTATCAGGCTAAGTCATTTTGAGCAAGGCATTAGTCATATGTTGTTTTGCCTCAGTCACCTTTGGGTATCACTCGGTCATGCCTGACCAATGTCCCTATGACTAACCTGGGATAGCAATCCCTCCAAACAAAATTTGGGAATTGAACGTTTGCAACTGGGTAGAATCCGGGTAGGTCACAATGACACAAGAAAGGTACGGGAATTGAACGTTCGCAACTGGGTAGAATCTGGGTAGGTCACAATGACACAAGAAAGGCACGAGATATTCCCAAGAATTGTGAACATATCCTTATTACAATCAGAACTTGGGAATTGAACATTCGCAACTGGGTAGAATTCTACCCAGTTGCGAACGTTCAATTCCCGTGCCTTTCTTGTGTCACTGTGACCTACCTGGATTCTACCCAGTTGCGAACGTTCAATTCCCAAGTTCTGATTGTACTGAGGACACGTTCACAATTCTTGGGAATATCTTGTGCCTTTCTTGTACCATTGTGACCTACCCGGATTCTACTCAGTTGCGAACGTTCAATTCCCAAGTTCTGTTTGATATAAATAACGTGGAATTCCACAGAATATGACACAGTCAAAAGCTGTTCACATATTCTCGTGCCAGATAGGTGCACAATTCTCCCAGGGATCCCGAGTTGTGACTCAAGAACCGCACGAGTTCTGCCCGAGATCTTGTTTGCAGGGATTACATACTAAGGCCCGGGGCATTTAGATTATCTGTGTAGGGGCTGGCTGTGTTCATTAAATAGAAACAACTTATCTATTAACGATTAAGCTATTGTCTTGTTTTCAAATAAATCACATGTCTACATAGTACAATGTAGTATACGAAACACTAGCTGGATGTAAAATGACATAGCCTCTGGAGTCATATTCTGATTCACCAAGTAGGAGAGTATGATGTGCCTTACCACCTTCTCTGTACCCTACCACACCACAGGACAAACGTCCCTATGTAATGAGCAGCTCACCCAGACTGTTTATCATTGGTATTTAGTGAACTGCTCCCGTCATTTGAAGTGTGCCACCATATGGCCATGCTACTGCATGGGGTAGGGGTAGGGTGGGGGTAGGGGGGAAGGGATCGACGAAGAGGAACATGCAGTGTAAACGTCTGTAACGTGCCAGCACCCACTCCCCCATTAACAGCTGCAGGTGTACAAAGTTAAGGTTTAGGGAAAGTTGTCTTAGGGACAAGGGGAGTGGGTATTAAAAGTGTCAAATAATGGATTAACATACATTTTAAAAAGGTCCCAAAAAGCTACATTTCTTCAGAACAGCATTTGCTATTGATTGCAAAATGGCAATTCCCTCTTTTAATGTCAGAAAATCCCCAGTGTATGAGTTGATGTACAGACGTCACCCAGGTAGCTGGCAGAAGAGGCTCCCCACGTGAGTTACTCCCAGATACCTGGAGTAGCTCCGAGCTGCTCCCTGATACAGGTCCATGCCGCCAGGAGGCGTTCAAGGCGTCTCGTATGTCAATGGGACCAAGTGCTTACATACCGCTTAGAGTGGGCTGCGGGTAACCTAACCGTGCTGCCGCGTACAGAGTACACACAGCCCACCGCACCACCAAGCACAGGCCCACAACCCGCACAGAGAAAACAAGTAGAGTCACTGTGACTCCCGACTCTAAATTGACTCCCTAACATTAGCAGGACTCTACACAGAGAGAAGAAACAGTGTCAAAAGGGAGTCCAGGTTGCCTCCAAAATGACTCTCCTCTTTAGGGGAGTCCAGGTCGCCTAAGGGACCCTAGGTGACTCGCTGGCTGACCAGTCATTCTGGAGGCAACCTGGACTCCCTTTTGAAATTTGACGCTGTTTCTTTTCTCTGTGCATAATAACACTATAATGACTCCTATTCTAAGACTCCCTAATGATTGGGAGTCACTTTAGAGTCGTGGGGAAAGTTACCTCAATGATCGAGTCCAGACTCCCATTTGAGAGTCACCGTGATTCTACTTCTTTTTTCTGTACCTGTGCTGGGGGGAGCATATACATGTATATGTAGTGTGTTAGTACCCTTTGTCAGCATGATGCATGAATGCAGTATAAAGGCGAGTAACTCATCAGTGCCACATCCCTGCATCATACCGAACTTAGGGAGATTGATTCACGCGCAAAGGGTGGGCATGATGCTTGAATGCAGCCATGGCGAGTTACTCACCAGGGCTGCATGAACAGATGATTGCATCATAGGTACATGCGGCCATTAAAGGGGCCTACAGAATATATCCCTGATAATCAGATAATCTAGAACTGTAGGCCTATCTGCCACTTCAATTACAATGAGACAGTCATTGTTTGGATAAGGAATGTTTTCAATCAAATAGCACTGGGAGCATTTGTTTGCCTGCATATGAGCTTTGACATTGTATACATGGGAAACCTTCTGACACAATACCATCTGCCTTAATAAAGTTATATCAACTTATATAGTTCTAGCTTGTCCATTAGCACCATTCAATTATATCATGAACGTCCATATTTAGATTCATGATTATATACTGCAAGACTTCAGCTGTTGAAATTTGGGCACCAAATACCATGCAGAAAAGAACTACTATAGCTGTGTATACCTTCCCTAGTACGAGTACTGCTATAGTTATATATTTGTCAATTCAGATGCAGTACAATCCCTGTAGTGGGCGGGGTTGTGGGCCATGTCTTACAAGTTAAGTATTACATGGGGCACTGAGTGGGAGGTTGGTAGTAACGTGGACCAGCCCTACCCCTCCACCATAAGGTGCACTACCTGAGGCGGAAAGCCCCCCACAGAGCCATCCAAATTGTTCCTGTCTCCACTGAAGGTCTTCAACCCACATACTTGGTCTGTCAAACACGTGTTCCGAATATCATAGGAGTAAAATATGGAGTAAAAAAGTACAGGGGTCGCAATCACTGATATTCAAGCTTCACCGTTGGGAGTGTGCAAGAAAAAAACATTACTGACTTGAACTTTGGGGTGGTGGCGCTACTACTACTGGAGGTACAGAGGGTGGTGGTGTGGGAAGGAGGGTGTGTGTGGGGAGTGTGGGGAGGTGAGGTAGGAGGGGAGTAACTCATAGTTGTGGCCGACAGGAGCTGCATATAGAGCAGCTCACTGTGTTGAGCTGATCCCGTGTCAATGGGTCAGCGTTACTTAGGTGAGCCTACAACTGTTACTACCCTGGCTACTACTACAGTGTATACCACAACCCTCCTCCTACAACCCCCACCACTATCACCCCCCACCCTCCCCTCCCACCCACCCACCACTCCCTCCCACCACCACCTATACAACCTACCATTCTCCCATCACCTCCCGTCCATATTTTCTCCCCCACCTGGAGTAGTGTACCAACACCTTCTGCTCAGCACCAGGACCTGCCCAGCCACTCCCTGCTGGCCTGTGGTCCATGTACACTGCTCCCCTCCTCCATACCCCCCCCTCCTCCTGCCCCCTCTCCTCCCGGCAGCAGTCCATGTTTATAAATAGCAACGGTTGTAGCCTGCCGTGTTACTACGGCAGGCTACAACCTCCTCACCACACGTACAGTGGCGTACATACCCCTCCTACCCCCACCACTAGACACTGCCCCCTGCACCACGAGCTGCTCCCACAACAGCACCTGTCTGTAGTACCTGAGGAGCGGCTCCTCCTGCTCCTGGACCCTCCATCTATCTGTCTCCAGTGTCTTCACCCACCCTTGTGACCCCCCATACCGTGGTCGACTCCTCCAGGCGCTACTGGCCGCCCCACGCTGGAGGGCCTGGAGTAGTCGGGCCTCCAGGGTGGGAACATCATTCATAACTGCGGCCTTCAGATGTACATACGTATAGCCTGCTTCCATTTCTTCTCTCTATATTATCATTCCGCTGCTATCGGATTCCTTCCACTTGTTGTGGGCAAAAAATGGAGTTCGACACAGAGCGAAGTATACACAGTGCGTTTTCTGTTTCAGCTCTGCCCACATTTCAAGGGAGACAGGATGAGGCTGTACTTATTGTCAGAAATAAAAACACTGAACTCGCCCACCACTATGTATAAAGCATGTTATGACGCTTTGTTAAGTATTGTAGCTCGACCTCCCATAAAGATGTACAGCGTTGTGTACGCAAACAGGGGCAAGGCCAGGGTGCCAGAGCCTGGGAGCCAGGGTCTAGGGATACGCACCTCACCAAAAAGTGGGTGCAGATGGGTCAAAAGCGACCTCGCGACCTGCGACCTGGCGACTTTTGGACAAAATTGAAAATGGGATAAATGGTCCAAAAGAGCGACTTTGTGAACTAGACCCCTTAATTTCGGCGACTTTCCGACCTCAAGGGGGGAGCCCTCTGCACCCCCCAAAATGACTCTCTCTTGCTTGACTTCTTTTCATCAGGGGGTCAGTCAATATTGGGCTCTGGGGGGAGGGGGTCCAACCTCGCGTTTAAAGGGACACAGAAACTGGACTCTGTCTGTCTCTATCTGTCTGCCCCAGCACCTTTCTCTATCTCTCTGTCTGTCCCTCTGTCTCAGTAGTCGTGAGGAGTGTACTCTGATGGTACCAACAGAGGGACATTACTCCTCCTGAGCCAATACAACAGAGGGGAGGCTCATACCAGAGTACACCCCACCCCGCCTCCCTCTGAAATAAGGCACCAACTGATAATATACACCTAAGGTGAATTATAACGTTCTCCTTGGTTGCTATGGTGACGAGGAGTAACAACTGTTCACCCCACCTGACCACGACCATGTCAACACGGGAGTCTTTGATCACTGAACCAGTGCAGGACAGTGGGGCCTCCTGCAGGGGTGGGGGTGTCCCATGCCTAGCAGCCCACCATTACTCAGTGCCCTTCTTTCTTCCCACCCTTCCAGCAGCCATCCCTCACCATGCCCCCTGTACCTGTATTCCGCACTCAGTTGTCCTTCATGAAGTTCAAATTCCTTCGTTAAATCACACTAATTGTTTTCACCTCCTAGACACTACCATTCTTTTATTCAATTGATCCCTTTCCCAATATTTCACTTCTCCACTGTTTACCCCACTCCTGAACTCTTCAAGGTTATCCACCAAGGACATCTGTAAAGTATCTGTTGTTCTGAAAGTGTTGACTAGCATGTCCTACGCATGTCCATAATCACTCTTCATATAGTAACCCTATAATAAATTCCACTTTGTTTTTAGTCTTACTTTTCTCTTACTTTACATAAATGATCACCTTTGTCATCAATAGCATTTCCCTTCCCTACTTTCCAAATGTATTCTCTATATCTTTTATCTTCTGTCACTGTCTTCCCCTATGTACATATCGCTCACTAGTATAGCTCCGTAGCTTCTTTAGTTTAGTTTGATCTGGAGATAGCCCAGACTGACTGGCTGGGTTGAGGGCATCGAGTACATCGTGTTACCCAAGTCAGATTGCCGTGATCAGTATATATACCATCCTTATGCTGAGCGCCGTACAGCTGCATAATAATATACACATGTAGTGGGCGTTACATCTATTCTGTGAACATCTCTAGCATTGCAGAGGACTTACCCTTTAAGGGCCGCATGGTGTAGTAATGCATCATAAGTTACTTGCCAGCGCTGCATTCGTGCATCATGGAAATTCTTCAAGGGTGTATGAACCCCATATGGTTGTCATAATGCATACCCAGCTATAAGAAAACACGTTATTTTACGTCAAAATGACGTTTTAAAACGCTATATAACGTTATGCCATGGTAAGGAGCCTTAGAGAAACGCTATATAACGTTAAATGACGTTATAAAATGTTGTATAACGTTTTTTTTGTTTACTGGGACATGTATACAGAAGGCTCGCCAGCGCTGCATTCATGCATCATGCCAATAAAGGACATGGCACAATCAATCACTGTGCGGCCTTTAAAGGGTTAACTCTCACATAACAGGGAGGATCAGCATCAAGTCATCATGGCCATTCTCTGTTGGACGGTCACCTCTGGTCGACATGGCAACGCCAAGCCGTCCCAGAGTTCCTCACATGATTAGCGCCAGAACGAGGCGAGAATCTGTTTTGGTTGAGTGCCGGTAAATCAGGGGAGCTGCTGGGGGCATGTGCCGCCAGGGGCGCTACGATCAGTGGCGGCGGACAACAGTGAGAAGTGGGCAGAGGGAGGGGCAGACAATCGCCGGCAACGTAACCCTTTAAGGGCCACATAGTGCATTAATGCTTGGTCCCCATGATGCCTGAATGCTAGCAGCATTGGCAAGTTATTCGCCAGTGTTGCATGCATGCATTCAAGACCATGTCGACCCTACAGGATTGAAACCCTCCCAAAGGGTCGCTATGATGCATGGATGCAGACCTGGCAGGATCCTCCTGCATTAAAGCAGCATGCGGCCCTTAAAGGGCTAATAACCTGCAGGTGGACAGGGGTGAGAAGGGCTCCCCGGGGGTGGAGGGGTGGGGGGGGGGGTGTCAGCCCACTGCCTGCTGACCAGCCTCCACACCTGGGCGGCCATAGCTCATGCCTGCTGGGTGCAGGGGGGGGGGGGGGTGCAGGAGGCTTGTCACTGCAATCAGTGGCCGCAGAAAGGCAATGGGCATAAATATTGCCCCATAAGGTGGTGGCGCGTTGCACTGGCCGGCTTGCTGCTTGGAGAGGTGATAAGCTAGAGTGGAGGCTGGAGATGAGGAAGGCTTAGCCACTCCCACGTCCATCTCTGCACTCATGACACTCACAGAGTCCTTGGATCTCTGAGCACCAGTCTCCAAGTTTCTGTTTTCTCATAATCTACACACCTTTCTTTCATTATAACTCCTTGTCTAGCTTGTCCCACTGCTGCGACCCCTCACTACATCTTAACACTCATGGGACATAATCGATGTAGACAGCAATTTGTCTGAGCACCCCCCCCCCAAAAAAAGAAAAAGGAAAAAAAAGAAAAGAAGGTGCCTTATTGCTGTCCTTGTACTGCTGTAAACTCTCGTCTTCCTTCTGTTCAATCCTCACTCTTGGTTACCACCACCTTAGTGGTCACCCTCCTGTCTCCCAAAGACTTAGCTTCATAATGTCCTGCTCCACCCAACCTTCTTTACATCCACCTTTTCTCCCCTCCTCGAGTTTGCTCTACACACTGTACACATATATACCGGTTTAACTGGAAACACTAATAGTTCCTTTATGATCTCCACCCCCCCCCCCCTTCCCCTCACACAGCAGACAGGCCAGGTCAGCATGGGTCATGGTGGGTTAACTAGTTCTACTGGATCACCTTCCAGGGGGATTATCCTGGATGGTCACAAGGGGAATATCCAGGATGGTCACCCATCCTCCACAATGGTCCATCTGTCCGCCCCTCCCACCCCACATACACAGATCCAGCATACCCTGCAGACCCCCTGATCCCCGCACTCTGACCTCCCCACATGGGGGCCCTTCACTCTCAGTCACCTGGGACCTGAGGAATTAAGATGGCGGCCGGATGGGTCCCCTGCCCCTGTGGATGTGACGCATGGGGGAGTGATCCTGGTCACTGGGAGACTCTGGGAGGCGATCAGGGGGTGAGGGACACAGGAGGCCACTGCCCTGGTGACTTGCTGCTGACGACTTAGCCCTGCAAGGGCTGCATTGCGCCCTTTGCAGGAATGCAGGTTGGTAAGATCAATTACTTGCTAGGGCTGTGTTCATGCATCATGCCGGAGGGTATCAACATCATAAGGTTGGTATGCTGCACAAATGCAGTCCTGGCGAATAGACCCACCAAGGCTCCATCTTGACGACAAAGGGCATAGCACATTAAAGCACTATACGGTCCTTAAAGGGTTAAGGGGTTGTAAGATGGCTTGAGATGAGGGGCTGGAGGATCACCAAGATAACGTATGGCTCTGACAGGTGTGGGTGTCGCAGGCCTGGTCCTAACCCCAATTACCCCACCTGCTATTTGTCCCCGTCCTGGGGACAGCTGGGGTGAGGTGAGCAGCTCATATGGTTAGGTGAGCTGCTCAAATGTACAACTGAACAAATGAACAACTATACCCTTTTATACACTTTTACCAACAATATTCTTAGAATTGGGCAGCGCAGCCCTTGAATGTCAATGGAGAGAGATTTTTGGGACAAGGTTTTTATTGGGTCAACAAGATAAATGCATCTGTACATTCCTGCCCTGCCAGATATCTGGGCCCAAGATTTATTCTCATCTAGACAAACTGTGAATTATGTCAGTTGGATTCTTCTTATCATACAGTCTCTATTGGTAAATATTCTGGCCATTGGTGACCTGTCCTCTAGATGAGGATATGGTGGAGCCAATATCAATAGTACCCGTCTTTGGTCATTGCTGTAGTGGTCATCTAGTAGCACGAGGAATTCATGCACGAGGAAGAGACGCGGCGACCCTGTTGAATTGCCTATACAGAGCTGCTCCACCCTGGCAGAGAGCACATTGAGACAGCTATTGGGCACAGAGGTATTGCTCACTAGGAGCTGCTCAACAGGAGGAGGGCAGTTTTTGATGTAGCTCATCGGATACTGATGCTTTCACCTGCGTCCTATTCAAGTCTTGTGTCACCAGGACGCCAGGCGTCAGGGTCACCAGGTACGAACTATCGTGTGACACCGCCTCCCGCCTGTGTAGCGGTGAATGGACGCCCCTGGAAGATTGCGGCACAAGGGGGAAGAGAGGGGGGACAGGTGACATCGACCAACGCGCCGGGCACAAGCATCCGGCCGGGATTGATCACGGGGTATCGATGTTTACAGTCGGCTGGCTTTGATAGGCGACCAGTGGCCACACATCAATGGCGCATGCGTGAGGCACAGGGGGGACCCAGGCTGGCCAAAAAGTATCTCAATGACATGACTGCAATCTTATCGAGTGGTGGACTCAGGTCTTAGATGCCATGAAAAAAGATTGCCTTTGGCGTAAATTAAAGAGCCCTCCCCCACCTCACGGCCACCCCTTTATCCGCCCTCACCCACCCTACACCTCCCTCCCCCTGGTCTCCAGCCACTACATGACCACCACCTCCCCCTACAGGCAAAGTGGTAGCTACACCACACGGTGTCACAGCCAACTCAGAGATATTTAAGTGATATATTAATGTGTCACCCACACCATCCTTTTCTATTTCTAAAATTAATATCTCCGTTTATGTACAGCACATCTGCTTTGATATACCAGTGGTAATATATGAAAGGGTGTATGTGATTTGTTTATTTTTCTTCTTCAATGGGGTTCCGCTATCTTTTTTAAGTCTGACTCGATGGCAAGTTTTCTTTACCATGGGAATCTTACGGGTGGATTAACATATGTATCTATGGTCATGCAAATGAGGCAATGCCTTATATGTTTTTATTGTAAAGCAGGTGTCAGGGCCCACTATATGGTCGTACAAAGGACACTGCCTCCAACATGTATTTGTCTCCTCTAGCCCTTTAAGTACGGCAAAGTCCGTTAATGCAGTATACCCATGATGCCTGAATGCACACATGGCCAGTAACTCGACATTGCTGCATTTATGCAAGCCCTACAGGATTGATACACTCCCGAGTGATCAGCATGATGCATGAATGCAACCCTGGTGAGTAGACTCGCCAAAGCTGCCGCCCTGCATCATGGCAACTTATCGCATGTTGTATTGAAGCAGTATGTGGCCCTTAAAGGGTTAGCAGGTTTCTCAAAAGGCGCTGGGGGCAGGGGGGTCTGGTGGGTGCCTGGAGGTGGGTATGGGTGGCGGCATGGTGTGTATACATACCACAAGGGGAGTAGTATGTAAGGGTGTGAGCTGTGTCTGGGGGACAGAAGAGTTACTTTGATGCAATTAATGCATGAGGCATTTTGCTGCATCAGGGTGGGCGTGCTGCAGGGCGCGGGGCGGGAAACAAAGGGCTGGAGGAGTGGGTGGGGAGGAGCCCTGACAGGTGGACATACATCTTGGGGGGCTGATCTATGTGGCTATGTGCACCACCTTGACAGGTGTCCATTGATTGATCCCCAGGCACACCTGTCGGCGCGGGGTGGACCCACACCGCCGAGGTGCCATCCCAGCTGGAGCGGCCATGATTGCTGTTGATCACGTGACCCGGTATTCATCACCCCATTGGCTGGCTGTGATGTGCTAATGCTGCCCCGCACGTGTTTCCATACACTCAGGCGGCGGCTCGTTTATAACGACCATGTCCTTGTCCGCCCGCCCGCGCACGGTGACAGCTGACTTGGGGTGTGGCTTACCACAACCATAAATCTATCTCATCACCTCCAAAGGAAGGAGCCTGGGTTTTTTCTTTTTCAACGGAGACTTATTTCTTCTCCTCTTGTGCCTCCTCTCCTCCGCCCACTGGCCGCCCAATGCAGCCCCTCCCTCCCCTGTGCCCTCCTCCTCCAGTACCCCCATGCCCCCCCCCCCAGCTCACAGCCGCCCCTCCTGCAGCAAGACGCTTTGTCGGCGTCTTTCACCGAACAGACGCTGTACAGACGCTCGACAAGCAGTGTTCCTACATCCGGGCATGTAGTGTCGGCCATGTTTGTCACATCCGGGCAATGCGCCCTTGTTGCTATGACAGCATATAGCAAAGGGGACAACACAGAGCCCAATTAATCTCAGCTGAAAGGGGATCCTTCATTCTCTGGTCACTTACAATAGACATACAATTGGTATTAGGTGTACGGCAATGTGTTGCCTTCAACGCTATATACACCTCCTGTCCCTACCTACAAGTGAGCATATCTCCAACACAAGACAGTATAAGGTCCACTGAGGCACAGGACAGCGGCACAATCTGCATACCTATACAGTCCACCCCAGCCTCCACACCCACAAGGTATTTATCAGCGTCCACCCGACCCTACCCCTTACGTGTACACCCCATGTTCCTTATTCCCAGTTTACATGGCCTTTTCACCCATCCACGTGATGAATGTACAAGTGTATAAGGGAGTGGTCATTTTTATATAAACAGGAGTGGTCAGCAGATTTTTCAAAAACTGTTGGTCCCCCGGTGCCAAGGTCCAGCATAATCCGTCCCCTCAAATTTGATTGCAGCCAAACCATTTTAGTTAAAATAAGGCACTGGCTTCTTCGCTAAATATAGGTGACAATTTTTTGCCCCCCCCCCCTCAAAATGAGTATCAATTAGTTTGGTCCCTAGCTCAAGGGGTCCAAACTTGTTTGGTAACCCCAAATCTACCAAAGCCCTCTGCTCCCGTTGTTCAAAAATGACCACTCCCTAAGACCCCAAACAGCAGGGTAGGGGGGGGGGGGTGCACCAGCACACGCCACCAGTCTGTGACAACCACCCACCTCCACCCACCTACCTACCTACCTGGTCCCCCCCCCCCCCGCACACACCCACAGACCTGCGTCCCATGGCGTGAGAAGCAGCCGGCCCTACAGGACCCGGGGGACAGCGGCAGATTGGCAGTGATCACTTTAATCCAATTGAGTGCGGCCATAATCACGACAATTCCATTGGCATCGAATGTTGTAATCACTAGGAGCGCCGCACTGACGACTAGCGGCCACACCGCCGACCGGAGACGCTGGTTTCAATCATTTCCGGTGCACAGCCCCCTCTGGTGGCATGGGTGCAGTTTGGTGGTGGTGGAATTCACACAGAGTTTGTGTCCAGAGTGGAAAAAAACACAAATTATAATTGGTAGGATAGCAATCAATATTTCTATTAAAAGAGTATTTCTGTATTTGTCAGGGTGTAACTCTTATTTTGTTTAAGCTCAATTCTGATTAAATCCCCTTCCGGTCAGTTGTGGACATAGGAACCCCAGTATGAATACACAGAGGAGAGGAAGGGAGTCAAAAGAGGAGTCCAGGTATGGCTTTCAGAATGACTCCCTTTCTGAAAAAAGAGTCAGTACAATCTTTATGAACCACACAGATGAGGGTCATTGTATCGTCTTATACGTCGCACCTAAGGTTGGTTTAGGTTGGTAATTAGTATAAAAGCTTCTGTCCCACTCTCTCTAGTATGTCAATCAACCTCCCAATAGATCAGCCTGGAAGAAAAACAAGACGTCATCAGGTCATGGTAGATATATCTCTACCATTGCCAACATGAATTAATCTGGTATATAAAATAGGAGAAGAGGAATCTGAGAGGGAGAGAACTAGTTGATTGAAAAACAATTCTAATAGTTGTGGCTCATCCCCCTCTTTCTTTTTTACCCCCACGGCTACCCAATCCCTTCCCATCCTGCCCCTGCCCTGCCTGCCCTGCCTTGCCGTGCCCTGCCCTGCCCTGCCTTGCCCTGTCTTGCTCTGCCTGCTCCTGCCCACCTTACCCTTTCCCACCCTGCCCCTGCCCTCTGCCCTCTGTCCCTTCCCACTCTGCCCACTCTGCCAACCCTGCTCCTGTCCCTGCCCACTCTGCCCCTGTCGTCCCTACCCCTGCCCACTCTGCCCCTGCCCTTGCCTTCTGCCCCTACCTACCCTGCCTTTGCCCTCTACCTCTACCCCTGCCCTTGTCCTGCCCCTGCTCCTGCTCCTGCCTGTGGTCCCCCTGTCACCACAGACCGGTCAGAGAGGCAGGGCCGGGCAGGGGCAGGAGGAAGGAGGAGGGTGCAGATTGGATTACTGGTGAAGGGGAGGTGAGACCCGGGATAATCAGGGCGGATTAGAGTAATCTCCACACCGGCCTGCTGTTTCTCTTACTGGTCAGCCCTCCCACCTCCATCCAACCCCCTCCACTCCCCTGTAGTGTAGCCTACATTCACCATGAGTCGGACACTTCCATCTCACCCTCTCCACTCCTCAATAGTGTAGGCTACATTCACCATCAGTCGGACACCTCCTTCCAATCCCCTCCACTCACATCTAGTGTGGGGTACATTCACCATGAGTTGGACCACTGTCTATGTAGTTCTTCATATATGATAGATTCTTTGATTGTCCTTTGTTGGTAGGAGTAACACTTAAATTGTACTATTATGTACAAACAGATATGATAGGCATAGCATGCGTGAATAAATACCAATTCAGGTGTCCCACTCAAGGCATGTGTCCGACTCATGGTGTCCTGCCGTAGGTGAATCTACTCTATACTAAGTACCTAACAGGACACCACTACCGACAGCTATAGCCTACTGTGGGTACGGGCTGATGACACCAGTCCCCTGTCTATAAGACGAGGTCCATGTCTTGTGTACTGGTATAAGATACAGTAGGTGTGTGTGTGTGGAGGGGGGGGGGGGGGTTGTGTGGTACAGCCGTTTCTGATCACGATCCGTCAGGACTGGGCGTCACTCGTGTCCGTGACAGTTCCTTACCGGGTGGGGACGGAGCCCGGCGCGGTGCGTACTTTACGTATACTACTTGCACTGTCATCGCCGACAACCACGCCATTCAGGGCCGGCGGCCGGGGCTGATTACAACCAACCCCTTAGCCTAATGACAAACCCCTCCCTCCCCGCCCCAAGCACCCTCCCCCTCCCCCTCCCCCACCCCGGCACATCAAGCAGGACGTAAAGTACGTTGACGTGTTTCCCTGTCCGTTTTACGGCGGTGCTGCACTAGTGGACTTTATACAAAGACTGCAACACGAACGTCGCCTGTGTTATTTTCCTCCTGCTCCTTAAGAGCGGGTTTCTTAAGGCCGGTTCTGAGCCCTCCTGTAGCACCTTCTACCGCCCTGGTGACCGGGCCGAGTTCAATCAGTCCCACTGGTATTATTGACTATTGATCGCTTCGATTGTACATCTCACGTTTGCATGACCGCGTTGCTATGGTGAGGGGGACGCAGCCGGCGGGACACGCAAGGCATGCTGGTCGTGAAATGACTGAGACGCATGCGCCGTGAGGAGTAGAAGGGGGGAAGGGACGCTGGGGTGGCCCGGCACGAGTGTCGGGTAGAGATGGTCGGCGTCCTGTGCATTAATACCCATTAATCATCGACTTGGGGTGGGGACAAGCATGGAATATGAATGATAAAGGGAGACCCAGCCCAGAGGAAGTCGTCTAGATCTAGTACATTTCTCCGACATTTGACCTCTCTCAGTTTATTACTTCCAAAACTTCCATCCTCCTCTCAGCTAACTTAAGAACCATTTTGATCCCATATGTAGCCTATATGGTTGGCTGTCACCATTGTTATCACCATTAGATTACTTTGAAACAACCTAAGAAGCCAAATTGGTAAAGCCACCTTCGAAGCCAATAGTGTATCCAACCTTAAATTTTGGTTCAGTATTCTCTCTCCATACCTGCATTCGTGTATCATGACAATAAAGGGCATACAATATTAAAGCACCATGCGGCCCATAAAGGGCTAAATATGAATGTATACCTAGGTATGTATAAGCATGTAACTTACCATGGGCTACCCAGCCATGTTTACATGTGTCGCAGGTCCTCAGATGTGCCTTGCCGGGGGAGAAACACTCACAGCGACAGCTCGGCAATGTACATCGGATTGCCTGTAAATACAAAGATTGGGTGAATTTAATTTAAGGTAAATTAAGGTGTACTGTTGTATTACATATGGTATTATTAAGACATATATACATATCATTCGCATATGGAACCACATAAATGTTCATTTGATTAAATTCAATTGTATTCTTTTATATCAAATATACCGGTAGTTTGTGTTTCCAACCACAGAGAAATGTGAGTATATCTTTGCACACGAGTTATCTTCTAGGAACAACACTTTATGTAAACCTTTATCCTAATGATAGATTAAAAGATGTTTTATTGTGAGTGAATGTGTTTTGTCTAAGCTCTAATCCCTTTTAGCAATTGCCTCATTGAAAAGGCAGGGTTCACCTTTAATTATAGGAGAAGTGGCCTGCGAGAAGAAAGCATTGAATTAATAACGAGGGTTGATGCCCAGGAGGAGTTGTGGCAGTGGTCTCCTGACGACAGGTATACGACCTGCGCACTCGGCATGACGGGGAGGGGACTGGCCATTTTTAACAAACAGGGGAGGGGGGGTCTGGTGGATTTGGGTTGGAGCAAAACCCTTGTAGGGAGGGGGACAAATCTGGACCCCTCTTGGGTGGGGACAAAACATGGCGTCCCTTTTTAAAAAGAGAGTCTGGTGCTATACCATTATATGTATGGGTATCGACCACAGTAAATTTGAACCCTACTTGTTCAATGTTGGCTTGGGGACTGAACAGATGTGGACTTTGCCGCGCCCGAGCGAAAATCGACAAACCGCTTTCCCCCCATGTTGTTAGAAAATGGCCAGTCCCTCAGAGGAAAGGTGGGTGCTCTTGTAACCCTGCTACCCCCTCCCTCCCCCACACGCTCACACAGGTAGGTCCGATTAATTTAGGCTGAGTGTTCCAAGCACGGGGGTCTGTCATCGGCGCCATGCAGATTTAATCACCCCTATACAGGATTACCATGATCCCACCGACCACCACTGCCACTGGGGATTCACCCCAACCCCAGCAACCCCCCCCCCATGCCGCCGCCGGGCTCACAATCCCTCATCTCATCCACGAGAAAATCACTCAGTCATGTGACATTACCATGGCGACCAGGTACACAAACATGGCGACTGGATGACGTCACGCCCCCGAAGGCTGAGCCGTTGTGAGCTGCTCGTTAAGAACAAAAGCCTAATCGGTGTTATGATGA
The DNA here is from genome assembly GCA_947462335.1 of Harmothoe impar. Lineage (NCBI taxonomy): Eukaryota > Metazoa > Annelida > Polychaeta > Phyllodocida > Polynoidae > Harmothoe > Harmothoe impar. The sequence continues at coordinate 17,805,887 of OX381709.1, forward strand.
TAATTGTCGATGGCTTTAATTCCTCCTGATTGGCATGACAGACTTAGCCACCACATTATGATGACAAATGGCTGATAGATAATCCCCTCACACATAGCCACATGTATGTTTATGTATGGCTGCTCAGTTGGTATTGCTTGGTGGGCCCCATCTGGTCCCCATGGGGGCTGCCTTATGGGACCCACCTTGTTTTCTTCTGGGCTGCTACTGGGCACCATTCAAGTACCTAGATCCACCTAGATACAGTTCATATCAATTAAAATGGTAATTTCTGGAAATAGTCACAGGTGTGTAGATTTTTTTTGATTTTTTTTCTCTTCAAAATGACCAATGCCCAGATCTGGACAAGCCCAGCAAGCCCAGATATAACCCATATGAGGCCCAATATGAAGCAATACTGTCTGGGTGCTACTTATAAACATACAAGTAGACAACTCCCAATCCTGTCGCGTGTCTTACTTCAGGAGGAGCATCAAGTTGGCACCTACCGTGCTATGTCTACATACAGACAACTGTTTGCCCAACGGGGAAGTGGTGGAAGGAGGTAGATCATAAACATACAGGTACATCCAAACAGGCAATAACAGCCTTTGGTGAGAATATAGCACTGTTCACTGAGCACAGAAGAGGCATATAAAGGTAGCTGGAAGTCGCAGTAAAGTAGCATTGTGGTGTCTCAACAGGTGGCCATAACACTACAATAATGGACGTCAATAGGTAATCAAGGGGAGGAACAATTGGGCACAGGGGCAATGCAGGACAGCTAGAGGTAGGAGTCAGCACGTCTTGGCACGGCCCCATTAACCCTTTAAGGGCAGCAGGGTGCTTTAATATGCCCTTTGGCGTCATGATGCATGAATGCATCACACCGATCATTTTTAATGTATCAGACCCATAAGGTCAGCATGATGCTTGAATTCACAGGTGAGTTCCTCGCCAGTGCTCCATTCAGGCACCATGGCGACAAGGAACATCCTACATTTAAGCACTATGCGGGCCTTAAAGGACTATTAACTGGCCACCCCACCACACACTGCACGGGCACGTCCAGGTGAGAGGAGGCAATTCTGCCCTGTGTCGATTTTCCAACGTGCATCCAGTGTTACCTTCAAAGGCAGGTGTGTGCCCCGGGAGAATACCTGGGCACCGAGTGCCATGCCTTATTCATTTCCACCGGGGGAAATCTTTCATCAAATTAATCAGGAAGGTTTGGGGGTTGGTGCAGGGTGCAGGGGAGGGGACGGTGGTAGTGTGGAGCAGTAACAGCCCCCGTCCTGTCTTCCACCTTTGGCCGCTGTCTTTTTATCTCGGCGCAGGTCGCTCCTCGCCCTGGGCCAGCGCCGGCAACTCTTGGCACCGTGCTCCTTTGACATTGTGACTCGCCGCACGCACAGCGCCGGCCTGCTTCGTGTAAGGCCATGATTGGCAAATCATTCAAAGTTTCCCCCCTTTTTTCAGTAAAGTATTAATGTGTGCCTTTATGGCCTCCTTGTTGTTTTTATAAGCATGCAGGGTGAGTGTGGGTGACGGGGTATGTGTGCAAGGTGCAGGAGGTGGTAGGGGAGGGAGGGGGTGGAGACATTACCTGTAGTTCTGTAAGGGCCGCATAGTGCTTAAATGTACTACCCTTTGTCGCCATGATGCATTCATGCAGCCCTGGCAAGGTGGCAAGTAACTACCAGGACTGCATCGTGCCAATCATATGAGGTTGATATACTCCCGAGGAGTCGGTGTGATGCATCGATGTAACCCTGGTGAGTCGACCCACCAGGGCTGCATTCATGCATCATGACGACAATAGCACATTAAAGCACTATGCGGCCCTTACAGGGTTAAGGTGGAGGAGGGGGGCTTGGCTGGAGGAGGTTAATTTAACACACGGCTGGGCCCTGTTTGTGTAAAGCCGGGGACAGTCTGACTGACACATTAAACATTTACAGGATTAATCAGAATAAAATCAATCGACACGACCTCTTCCCTGATTACCAACGTCTCCGGGCCGACCCTGCTGCAGTGAAGGTGACATAGGGCAAGCAGCAGCCTAGGCCCAATAGAAAGGGAGTTCTCAGTCACCTAGTCGACCCGGCGAAAACAGGGCCGACTCTTAAATTTTCCTTGTCATTTTGGATAATTTTACACAGTTTTAGACACTTTTGGACACGTTAAGTCCTTTTTAACAGCCCAGTGGGGTGTTTCACAAGGAGAAAATAGATACAATTGATTTTACATGTTTTCTAAGACCAACTTAATATCACCCAATGTTAATTTTATCTTGGTGTTTCACAAGTTTCAATTGTATCTATGGACAGATACTTAGATACAATTGAAAATAATAATGCGGCTTGTGAAACACCAACATAAGACTAACATTTGGTAAAAGTAAGTCAACCTTAACAACCATAAAGCATTAATCTTAAATACGCTCCCCTTGTATAATGATCACATAGGATCAACATAAGTGTTGTTTAAATGTGTATAACCAGTTTATTTTCATCCTGAATAAAAAGATATTTGCAGGGATTCTTGTGTGTAGTATGACACATATATTGCATGAATAAAACGTGAAAAAATATGTAAAGAAAATATTAGCGGGCATGGTATGAGCTCCACACTAATATGCATTGTGAAACACTTATACATTAGTTGTATCTCAATTGTAGGCCAAGACCCTGACTTAACATCTTGGTTGTAGACCTTTGTGAAACACTTTTTAAAAGCAGTATACAATCGATACAACCAAATGTCGGTCTTACTGGTTATATACAATTAAGTCCTCCTCTAGAAACACTTATTCTACAATTAATTGTATATGCCCCTTGTGAAACACCCCACTGAAATGTTTTCCAAAGATCCCATGTCCAAAAGAGAAAAAGAAAAAAAGAAGTCGGACCTACCCTACCAAATCCATAAAACCTCTGACCTAGTTACTGGAGAACAAACCAAAAGTTGGCTGCATATGTTCATGGGAATTCCTGTGGGAAATACATCTAATCTCACATTCAAAATGTATCCCCCTCTGACCTGCCAAAGGAGTATGAACAGTATTATCATACATGGGACTATATATTTAAACATGTTATGATATAGCTAGATGTTAGATTATACCCAGACATCACCAGATTTCAGGACTTTTTAGATCAGTAATGAATAGTTTTTGAGGTAAATGTCGCATGGGAATACAATACTGGCATGTCTGTAACTATCCATGTATGTCTGTATGTATCCATGTATATGTGTATGATGCTGGAGCAGGAATGGGTCTGAGTTATAACCACAGGGTGCGGCCCGCACACATGACCGTCCCACCAGAAGCGTGTACAAATGCAATTACTTGACTTTATGGTCCAACTCAAGACATTGCCACATATGCATAATGCATTGGCGATGCTATCTGGAGCTCATTACAGGCCAGTAGGGAGGGAGCTCTCCAGCACAGACACATACTGCCAGCTTTAAGGCCATCCACCCAGGGATAGATGGTGGCAGAGGGGTGTCACTGGGTAAAATGTAGGACTGACCGATCACAAGATAAAGTGAACTATATGTACCGGTACTCCATATCAAACATATTTTTTACCTATGTACAGTGTAGACTATATATCCATGATCGGAACTGCTTATTCTATATGTAGTGATATGTGGATAGGTGCATCACATTAGTACACTTTAGGGGGATGTCATTGTCATCTAAACTGTAAATTCAATCGTTTTTGATATGTCCATATGGGAACTATTACTACCTAAGTTAATGATGATTATAGAGGCAGTAGACACGATATATCCCTCGGTATAATATCATGTAACTCAGCTTATATCTCAGTAAGATAAGTAGGCAGTAAGAGTTATCTGTCGACACACCGTTTTTACCCTGCTTATTAAGACATATGTGCAGAATGACAATTGTCATCCTTCTAGACCATCAAAAAATAGCCATTGTCTTCCAAGCTTCCAAATCACCATTAATACTGGTAACAAAAAGCTGATGGCCGAACAAAAGACTCGTCGTCTCCTGATATGACAAATTTAATTTGATACTTTGCTCTTAAAAAAGGTACAGGCCCAACCATTTGAAGATGTCCCATGATATATACTATGTCTGTTGAAGATGACGACGGTCTCGTAATTGTAGCAAAATGCTACCGGAAGTGGCTTCCCAGCTTGAAAAAGTTATCGTTGGGCCAGGCGCATGTACTGTGCGCATGCGCACTGTACATCTCAAGATGGCGTCTCCATTGTTTTTTGCATTCACCGCCTGTTATTGACATGTTCCCATGTCAGAACGATAACGATAAACTCTTGTCATCTCTGGTCCAGTGACTCAGGCATTGTCCAGATCGCCTTTGGTCACCTGGGACAATGCCCTCATCCCAACTTTGGATATTTCGGACACTTGCAGCAGTAGATCATTTCCTGTTGATGATTATGTCTACTCTCTAAATTGACTCAACCGCCTGCCCAAAACCCAAAGAAGCCAACAAACCTAATTCAATTATGCTTTGTTATTAGTGACTCAATGGTATGTTTTGTATCAAATATCGTCAGACGACATGATAGTTTGGCGGAGATGATGACGAGGCTGTGACATGACGTTGACCTGACCATGACGTACCAGGCTGCTGAGGACATCGGCCGCCAGGGGACGGAGCAGCGTTCCCCAAGGTCCGGTTGGCAGCGGCGCCCCAGGACAAGATAATAATGATTAACCCTTTAAGGGCCGCATAGTGTTTTAAGGCATCATGATCATGGCCGCTTGAATAAGTCCCTGGCGATTCTATACTCGCCGATACTGGATTCAAACAGTATACCGACCCTTTAGACGGGCTGAAATCATTCCTAAAGGGTCGGCATGATGCATGGATGCAGTTCTGGCGAGTTACTCGCGGGGGCTGAATCATACGACAAAGGGTACAGCACATTAAAGCGCTATGCGGTTAAAAAATATCAGAGCATCCTTATCTCCAAGCATGGATGGGGCGGTGTCGCTCCACCGACCGCTGCCATGGCAACAGATGTTTCGGCACCAAGTCACCATCCGGTCGGCAAGCATCACGTGACCGCCGATCAAGAGACGCAGGAGCAGACGACATCCGTCGCCACCTTCAGATCTCCGCCACAAGGGGGCGCGCCGAGCGACCATCTCCACCCGAGGTCATTGTGGGACGACGCAATCAGCCAATCTACAAAGTTTCCAGCGCAGGGCTTTCTTTGATAAGCTCAGCCCTGCTCTAGGTCTTTTCTTTTGGGATTTTTTTTTCTCTTCTTTTCTGTATAAGAAGATCATGATGTGAAATCACGCGTGTGGCCACTGTTCTGTCCCCTGCCTTTTTGTTTATAGTGTCTGTTGATTCACAGGAGATTGGGTGGTGATGGGCATAGGTTAAAGCTAGTTTAATATCATAGGCCATCACGATATATCTCTTTAATGGAGGGAATGACACACGTGTCTATTGTTATATAAATTCAACATTGAATAAACATGTAGGCTTACATTTTTTAAAGATACAATGTTGCATCAAACATGGCGCTATAGCTTAAAGCTTAACTAAAGTTGATTTTTATGAAAGCTTAACTAAGTTTAATAACCCAACATCCAAGATTGAATGTACCAATGTCTACAGTTATATCAACTCCCTTCCCTAGTATATATGTTTCCTTTGGCCCAACCAAGCCGGCATTGTTGAGGCCGTCCCATATGCAGCCTGACTATACGGCCAGTCCCTCCCAGGAGGGAATTTATGAAAATGTCTGCCCCCCTGGGGGCAGGGGGGCGAGTACCCACACCGGGCACTGCGGGACACACTGGGCCGATCCGGAAGGAATATTCATCCATCCACTCACTCCTGGGGAGTGCATGGGGGGGGGGGGGTAGGACTCTCACAGCCTCGCTTTCATTCACTAGTTCTGGCACTACTTTCGTCCCTACCAAACTGCCAAAAGGCCTCCAGGCATCAAGGCCCGATCACCTTCAAAAATTAACTACAGAAATGTACAAAATGTTTGTCATATAGCTATGTATACCCAACTAACTTTTCATATATTTAAAGGAATGAAAACAACAAATCCTGCAAGGTTTTCTGGTAGCAATTGGACTATTATTTGTTTGCGTATATAATGTGTGATGCAGATAGGAGAGCAAGAATTAATCCCCAGGCAGCCTGACTTCTTCTTCCACAGAGCAGTTTCTATAGTCCGTAGGTTTAGACAGAGACAAGGTACGAGTCTCTGGTAGGGAGAGTGGGAGAGCAGCTCCCTGCCTGCCGTAGTACCAGAGCAGCTCACTGGGAGGAGCTGCTGCCCCATAAAGGAGACGCCGAAGCCATAAAACATGGCTTCCAAGATGGCGGCGCGGGTCGTCATGGTGACCGAAAACAGCGTCCCCCTGACAACGTGGGCAGGCCCCGGATGGACGCAGTAGGCAGGTGGAGACACGTGAATTATGCGCGGGGCGGGCTCGGGCTGCCCCCTAGTGGTAGGGTCTGGTGGGACGTGGGGGCCGTAGGGAAATGGTAGCACTAGATGAAGAGATACTCTGGGACCACGCGATGCCGTACAATCAAGCAGACCTACACGCCACGCCGGCCACCCTACCAGGCTAGGGAGCTGAAACGGTACAGAAACACCACTAACATCCAGCCTGACCCCCCCCCCCCTACCCTCAAGGTGGTGTCTTCAGTATGTAACAGTATCAGTTCACAACAATGGACAACACTGGACATTGTACTCTTAAATAATGAGTCAGTGATGAGGGCTGACTTTCATATTGGGGTTCCCTCAAAATCAAAATCAATATTGGTCTCATGTGCGCTTACGATGCAAAAGTTCTCAAACAGGACTAAATTTCATGGGCTATCATGTAAAGAGATAATAGTAAGTTGCCCTCTGGGATAGCCATACACCAATCTATTGACATAAACAATAGTACATGTGTTGGCCAACAGGTGGGAAGTCAATGATTTAGATAAGGGAAGGGAGATATTACATTTCTTCTTTCACAAAATAGTCGCTCTGAACCAATAGACCTAGATAGTGTACATGAATGACCCTACAGTCGTATCAATACGGCAAAGAACCCTCTCACTTCAGACACATGGGGGGGGGGGGGGGGGGGGGGGCGGGAAGTATTAAGCGATCCTTGCTCCTGCACTCCCCCACCCCTCTACACACATATACACAGGTCCCACAACCCGCCCCATACCTGCCTACAGTCCCCTCCCCCCACCCTCCCCCACCTAATGTCCGCTTCTCATGATACCGTAAACATTATTGTTCCTAATTTGGCCAATCACATGGAGGGCGGGCAGCTGGGGACGGGGCGGGGAGTCAGAGTCATCAACTATTCATGCTGATCCAGCCCTCTACATGTATACCTACTAGGGAACGTTCACAAATGACGTCAAAAGCTAGGGAATGGGGGTGATAGGTCTTTGGTTTTAGTGACGAAACTTGGCCAGTACCATACATTTGCATAGTCAAATATGTGCCTGAAATAAGATAATGTTGCTGTATCATAGTGTATGTGGCGTTATTTTGTGAACATTTCCTATACTACTGGGTGTATGGGTCATGGGGGTGGGGAATGGGGGTGTATGGTTGTGGTGGCACACTCCAGCACACGGAAAAGTAAAGGTGCCAACTGTGTCTCCCACGTGGCTCTGGCAAAAATGGAGTGTCAAGCAGCTATTGATTCTGCTCTTGACACTGATAGTAGAGAGTCAACTCAAGTTGACACTGATAGTAGAGAGTCAACTTAAGTTGATCCTTCATATAAGCAGAGTCATTAGCTGTTTGACTCTCTATTTTACCAAAGCCACGTGGGAGACACAGTTGACACCTTTACTTCTCTCTGTGAGGTGGTCAGGGATATACGGTACACGCTTCATATCCTGGATAACAGATGGGAGTCCGGAGAGAGACCGTAGAGTGGACAGGGACAATGCTGGGGCAATGGTGAGGACAAGATGGGAATACAGATACAAAAGGCAGAAAACTAGTCTAAGCAGTAACGCCAAACAAATGTGATACACATGTATAATTATTCGCTGTATATTGCTATGATGAAGAGTAGTCTAATCCCCTCAACCATGTCATCTCAATATCACCAAACACCTTATTCAACAAAAGTCACTTGGATCCCAAACCATGGAGGAAACAATAGGAAACACACATACAGCAATCCGTACAGCAGGCCACACAACAGGCGTGTACCACCCCCTCCTCCAGCCGGCACCCAGGAGGAGTCGATACACGCTGGTCATGCCGGCTCCTCCTGTAGCCCTGGGGCGTGGTGTCGGGCTCACTGGGGCCGTCTCCAGGGGCTCCGTCTCTGCACTAATCAATAAACTCAACTAATCAAGAGCCATGTCGCCCGCGTGTAATGTGCGACATCCCACCACCCGGGACGTATTGTCGCACCCCCCCCCCCCCCACCCACCCCTGCACTTCAGCACCTGTGTGGGGTGGTATCAAGTCATACACAGGCCACTCCAGGGCCACATGGACAGGGTTATCAATATGTGATTACCGGTAGTCACGGTTATCAACATTATTATAGTTAATTATGTTTAGAGTGAGTTAATCAAAGATCATTGTGAGAGATCATGGCTGAGTAGTTTCAGTACAACTAACTCGCCTAGGGTATGACAATCCCTAATATGATTAGGTCCCACTCAACAGGTTCGATTGCATCTTTCTGCCAGTTCCAACTTGCGAGGAACGATACTAATCTATCGCACTGTGATGGGACTCTGTATAACTGTCCTGTTGACAGCCTCACATATGGCTGTTGTATCTACTATAGTGGGTGGCATGCTGGGAGGAGGTCTACACACAGACTGATTGATAATACCACTAACACAATGATTACACAGTCCTCCCCCAACAGGCTGCTACTGCTGCTACTGCTGGTCGTGGTGGTGGTAGTGGTGGGAATGAGCCAACTGTTGAACAGTACAAAGCCACCAAACGCTGATCACCAAATCCCGAGAAGCCCATAAACACACCGACACCCCCACCCCACCCCTCATAGTCGCTGCTGAAGCTGCCCCAACTAATTCCCACCGAAATGTCCAGCGGCACATACCGGGGGCGGCGTGGGGGAGGAGGGGGGGAGGGTGTCACAGTTCTCACCAGCTCCACTTGTTTTTATTATCTCCCACTCGAGTTTTATCCTTATTGGTATGACACGGCCCCGTGCTGCCAACACCCAGGAGACTCTTAGATTGTCAATTTTCTACAGAAAATGAGTTCAAGCGACGCTACCGCCTGCAGTGCGTTGGTTCTTTAGGTTGTACTTTTTATCAGGCCTATTCAATAGACCTCGGGATATTGGCAAAGGTCTCGCTGTAATCAAATGAAGCGGCGCGGTTTTTGCGCCGCCTTATGAATGAATTATTAAAGACATTTTCAATTTGCCGTCGCCGTTCCTTCTGCCCGGTGACTTGCCACGTGAAGGATGTGAATTAACTCTTACGGGACAGCATGATACCTTAATGAGCTGTTCATCTTGTCGTCATGATGCATGCATGCAGCACTGTCGAGTCTACCCACCAGGGCTGCATTCATGCAACATTCCGATCCCTTCTGAAGCGTATCAACCCTATATGATCGGCGCGATCAAGAACCATGGGGAGTATAGGCTCGCCATGGGCTACATGCATGCGTCATGGCATTAAATGGCATACTGAATTAAAGCACAATGCGGTCCTTAAAGGGTTAAGGGGCGCCACCGCCTCCCCCGGCGGTGGTTGGGGCAGGCGGCACGCCAAATTAACCATATCAACACCTCCCCATGTATACACGTATTCATCTAACACACGTAGTCAACCCACAGTAAGAGGCACTTTGCTACAGGCAAGTGGCATTCCTCTGCATAATTACAAAGGTAAAGGTACTTATCAAGGGATCTGTGAACTAAGGTATGATAAGTCAAGTTTAGAACCAGTCAGCGATGGGTATTTAAATAGGTACACAGGTGAACCTGGAGCCAGAGTGAGAGAGCTAGATAGAGATAGAGACAGAGTCAGAGTCAGATAGTGAGCCAGAGAAAGAGTCAGAGACAGAGAGATATGTAGTCAAAGATAGGGCCAGATACATTGGCTGAGTTAGAGATAGGGCGACAGAGAGAAACAGAAAGAGGCGGAGAGACGTACAGAGAGATAAAGACAAAGATAGAGATAATTACTATTCTATTACAATGTAACTGTGGTCTAGGAGCATTCTAATTAACATAATAAACCATATCTGTACATATCTACAACATGTCACGGTAGGAGGTAATAGAATTGACCCGTTGACGACCACTAATTACGCGTTAGCCGAGTGGCAGCAGTGATATCAATTAAACATGCCCCAACCCTAATACAACAGGAGGAGCGCGTCCCTTTGTCACTGGTCACGTGACCACAGCCCAGGAGGCAACTCTCAAGTGGGCATTAAGCCGGCCCTTAATCAGTATATGTAATCCGCAGTTTGTGTGCACGGGCCCGGTAATCAGGATAATTAATAATGAAGTGGCAGTGACAATAATGTCAGGTGGGGGAGGGGGGAGGGGGGAGGGGGAGTAGGGGGAGGGGTGGGGTAGGAGGGTGGGGGTGGAGGGGGTGGGAGGGGGTTGTCACGGGGCCAACTGTCGCTGCGGCTGATTACCCTGGAGCAGCAGGTAGGACTGATTAATCCCATCAGGCCTTGATCACCTTAGTGGCCGCCGCCCAGGTGAGAGGGACGCCGGGGTGCAGGAGGAGGAGGAGGGGCGGGAGAGCACAGGTGTACACCCTCGCAGCAAGACAGGGAGCTTTCAATAATCCAATGAACTATTATCAGTTCTAGCAGGACTGTGTAAACATTGTATGTAAGCTTGTCATTTATTATGAGATTCTAGGACAATTATCTTTTTGAAATATGTGAATTATATTCCACGATTCTGATGGCATAATTGTGTTATTTTTAGTAGAACCTCAGAAAAGTGCAAGCACATTTTCATCAACTTTTCTGAAAAGTCACATTTTCCCATTTTTGGCATTGATCTATGTTGGTGGAGGTGATCAGGTGGGTGGGGCTGAATGGTTGGGCTGAATCACCGTAGCCAGGTGGAGGGGGGGGGGGTTAGGCATGGAGAGGCACAGCACCCCAACCCCAAATGGGTGATGACGAGATCAGGGTGACTACCCACCCGGTGCACCTCATATAATGGCCAGCCCTCCTCCAGTGTGACCAGGGCTATCCCCAGGGGTTTATCATGGTGTATTAACAATATCAAAGTAAGGCCTACATATGGTTTATCCACACAAGCTGTGATAATAGCAATAACCGCTGGTGTTTAAAATATCTACCTATACCAGATATTTTGCTTACTACTTTAGTATTCTCCACGACACATATTAAGTTAAAGTTTTACCCTAGCCCACTGTTTAAGTGTCACCTGTACCAGGTATGGCCCATACTAAATGATACACTAAATGATAACATAAAGTTAAAGTTTACCTTGGGGGTCTGTAACGATGTACATTTATCCGTGTCTGTGGTGGTAGTACACATGCCTGTATCCCCTGTCTTATCCCCTATAGGTAAAGTCCTGAGTGTTAGAGGTAAGCTGTATTACTAACGCGGTACCTCCAGGGTGGCTCTACCTCTACAGTGCAGGTAACCAGTAAACACCTGAGGTACCTGCCCTGAGTGTCCTCCTGTCATGTATGTGGTAGGCCTGCATTGACAACTCCACAGCTCCACACCTACTGCAAGCCTACTGGTACACCGCGTGTCTCCCCCTCCAGTGAGCACCCCTCCCCCTCCCCCTCTCCCCCCATCCCTCCAGTCTGTCCACCCCACATGGCGCTGTGCACTAATTGGCTGATGCCCATGCATGATTTATACGTGAGCACAATGACAAATCCCACCTTGGCATGATGGCAGGTAATTCGGGTGACAGAGGGGCCCTCATCTAATTACAGGTGTAGTGGAAGCCGGGCTGGGGTGGTGACTGGCCCCGTGCCTACCTGAGGATAGGGTGGTCGGGTGAAGGGGACTCTAGTTAACATTTATTTATTTGATTTGTCAAATGACTAATAGTGATACAATATAGAGCTATATCTAGCTACACTGCCGTGGAGAAGAGGTGGATTAATGATGTGAACGACTCCTTAATGTACAGGACATATTACAGGGTCCTGTACAGAGACATCGGTGGAGGGGAGGGGAGCATGTAGAGAGATGCCAGCGGCTGTTCAGGTTCAGCGCCCGCCGCAGACCGACAACTGTATCTACTACTTACTGGACCGTGGCGACTCGCGGTGACTGTCACCGGGGACGCGGCAGGGCGACACACACATATAGCGGTATTATACTCAATGTGAAACCCAATGTGAAACAAACTATAGTACCTCCCTGGCTTATGGGCTTTTTTTTTTACGCTTAAGCATTTTGGTCCATACATTGTATATACACATGCCGAGATAATTGCGGTAGTTTGAATAACTATAGAAATGTGGAAATGGACTATGTAATGGAAACAACATGACTGGGGTTGGACAGCATTGACAGTGTTTTGTCAATATAAGTTGGTCTACAGAGACTCGGGCCATCCGCCTAACATACAATGTGTTACTGTTGTTTACAGTCGTGTTGTGTGTGTTATTGCTATTGTTATGTACATGGGTACACTATACTGTGTTATTGATTAACACCTATATAACATACCCTGTCATATTCACTGTAAGACCAGCAAGCTTGAAGGGTATCTCTCTCTGTATAGATAAGGGTAAAATACTATGATATCAGCAAGATGTGATGTTATATACAGTGTAGAAGAGCTCACGCTGGAAGGAGTAGCTCATATGTTGGGTTGTCTGTGACTGGGGTAGCTCACGGCATGAGTGTGTTTGTGACTCTATCAGCTCATGGACCGAGGAATGGGGTGTCTGTGACTGGAACTGGGAGTGTCTGTTACTAGAGCAGCTCGTGGACTGGGAACTGGGAGTCTGTGTGACTGGAACTGGGAGAATTTGTACTAGGCGTGTCTGTAACTGGAGCGGCTCATGGACTGGGGACTGGGAGTGTCTGACTAGAACTGGCAGAGTTTGTTACTAGAGCGTCTCATGGAGGGCGGATCCCGGAATTTTGGAAAGGGGGGGCGTGAAATAGGCCACGTACTGGGGCATTGAAAAAAAATTACATTAAATTATACAGGAAAATAGGGGGGCGTACGCCTGTGGACTAGGAACTGGGAGTCTCTGTGACTGGAACTGGGAGAATTTGTTACTAGAACAGCTCATGTCTGTGACCAGAGCAGCTCGTGGACTGAGACTGTCTGTGACTGGAGCAGCTCACCAACTAAAGGAAGTTCATGGCTGTGACTAGAACATCCCATGGACTGGGAGAGTCTGTGACTGCCGAAGACTGTAACCCAGCAGCTGCCGCAGAGACCACCCTGTACGATGGTGGGAGGTGGTGGTGGTGAGTGAGCACGTGACCTTGTCGTCTGGGGTTAAAAGGCAGCAAACAATGCACCTGGTGTCCTACCCCGACTCCACACCTCCCTCCTCCAGGGTCTGTCTGCCCCTTTAAGGACGGCATGTCGCTAAAAGTTGACATTTGTCGCCATAATGCACCCATCCAACCCAAGCGAGTAACTCGCCGGTGTTACATTGGTGCATCATACTGACCCTTTGGAAGTGTCTCAACCCCATAGGGTCGGCATGAGCACCGGCAAGTTACTCAATAGGGCTGTATCCATGTATCATAACGACCAAGGTAATGCATTAATGCATTATGCCATCTTTAAAGGGTTACACTCCTGTCCCCCACCCCCAGGACGTCAAGGCGGGGGGTAGATGACCAATGAGCAGAGGACATTGTTGGTCTGACCGTGGAGGAGACAGGGCCCACATCTGGGTGGGCTGCTGTTACGGTGACTAGATTAAGGTGACCTTGTCCCATAGTAAAACATTAATAGATGTCTATATAATTGGGTTTCTGTTACATTCATATGGTCCCAGGAGCCCCGCGACCCAATAGGTAATGTAATTATGTGCTGACATAACCTAGCAGCCACATGCATTATAGCCTACAGTTCAACACCACCATTATACAGATACTGGAGATGCCACTGCATTGTACTAAGCGATGGAATAATGTTTATAAAATGGCATTTCGATAACATAATCCTTGACAGTCTTGTGCTATGTGTCGATGAAGACATCTCACTTAGTTTCTTAGCACAACTCCTTACACTATGAGTTGGAGAATTATACATTAATATGGTTTACAGTTAGATACTTTGAATTGGAGAATTAAATATATATGGTTTACAGTTAAATGGTTTGTAATTATAATATCATCTAAATGCATACCTATTGCATGTATACATGTTTCACCATTAGGGGTATGAGTCACCATGTTATCTAAGCCTGTCACCCGGCGACGTGAGGGGGGGGGGGTCATCATCATAGCCGGGCCTCACCTGTATAGATCATGTAGGGGAGACACCTATCTAAAACACGCTTAAATAATGATCAGCCACCACAAGACAAGCACAAAGGCCCCATAAAGAGCTCAGAGGGAGCAGTGCAGGGGTGTAGTGGGGGGGGGGGTTGCCTGGAATTATACAGTGTTGATCCTTTAAGGGGGACACAGTGCTATGAATATAATGTGTTATGGCTTTTTTCTTCACGCTGCATGCATGCAGCCCTGGTGCATATAGCTCGCAAGTGTTGCATTCAAGCATTCTGTCGACCTCATGCAATTAAGACACCCACAATTGTCGGCAATGAATGCAGAACTGGCCAGTATAGACTCGCTACTAGGGCTGCATTCATGCATCATGATGAGCAAGAGCAAAGTACATGTAAACTAAAGCAATATGTGGCCCTTAAAGGGTTAACAGGTATACGGGTAAGGACACGTGCTCAGTACTGGTGCATGATCTGTATATAACATTGAATGGCATTACTCAGGGTCCCGCTCAGGGCATAGCGCATATATTATATTATATATTATAACATTGAATGGCATTACTCAGGGTATAGCGCATATATTGTGTCCATGCAATTATCATTATGGACAATGTACGAATTTAATCTGCGTAGTTTACATGATTTTACGTCAATTGATTACGTGTATTTGTGATCGCCTTCCGACATGTAATTAACTTATGTTTTAATGTTGTTTACACTGATGTATTCCCCCCGTCTATGCTATACTTCTAGTGTATCTTTTTCAATGCCCTATCCCCCCCCCCTCCCTTTTCAGAGGATGGGCTTTAACCCTGTGCTGTATATACCACCCATTGTTCTGTATGTATCGAGACGAGCCTGACAATAATACATACAGTTTATGTCAATGGTGGCGTCGACACTATGCAGTCACCCGTCAAAGTTCAATACTTCCTGAGCAGTGCTATAGTTATGTGGACCAGCACATGTGACACTTGTCCCATACAGCCCCCCCCCCCACCTCCTCCTCCAGGGCCTGTGTGACACATGGATATCTGGGTCACACCTTTCAATGCTGAGCAGCACATGGTGCAAGACTGTCGCACAGATGTGGGCAATTGTGCATATCGCCATCGTCACAAACAGTCCTAAAGTGCTTGAAATGTGATATGTGAAGTATTCATGTCTTCATTATACATATTTAGCACTGCATATCAACACCTAATACTTTATTTCTCATACATTTATACATGGCAATGTACTTATTGTACCCTGGTGCTTACTTAATGTGCAGTATATTATCTATATTAGCCATTGCATAATCATTATTCTCTCTCTCTCTCTCTCTCTCTCTCTCTCTCTCTCTCTCTCTCTCTCTCTCTCTCTCTCTCTCTCTCTCTCTCTCTCTCTCTCTCTCTCTCTTTATATAAATATAAATATATATATATATATATATATATATATATATATATATATATATATATATATATATATATATATGTAACAGGTTATATAAACTCCATCGATAAAATATTTGATCTAAAGATTCAAGGGTGAAAGTATCAAAATAAACCCAATTATGTGCAGTATTCTATCAGAGATCTGAGAGGTTTATAACTTTGAAAATGGAGGTCAGCTT
Organism: Harmothoe impar; assembly: GCA_947462335.1. Taxonomy (NCBI): domain Eukaryota; kingdom Metazoa; phylum Annelida; class Polychaeta; order Phyllodocida; family Polynoidae; genus Harmothoe; species Harmothoe impar. Next base: position 17,821,949 of record OX381709.1, read on the forward strand.
TGTCCACACAACTTCCAACTTTTAATGTCCTCAGACAAAACGCCAGGTGACACCATATAATTTACACTGAGATCACTCTCTCGGTGTTTAAAAACTCGCTCACAATGCATGACGACCCGTATATATCCATAGGTGTGTGTCGCCGCATGAGGCAATAACGCATTATCATCTGCTCCTGTGCTATGGGGGTGAGTGGTGAGTGAGTGGGTGGGTAGGTGGGCAGGTGGGTGGGGGGGGGGGGTGACCCTGATGGTACTGGAACTATGTGACAGACTGTAAAAGGTGCAGGTAGCTAGTTGACAGCAGGTGCTTCCCGAGCCCCCCTCCCCCTTCATACTCCCATTGTATCATTATACACCAGTATCTCACATCCCCCCTCCCCCATTCTCTTTATATTCTATCATCCTAAATCATACTGTTGACAGTTTTCATTGTGCCATATATGAAATTGGAGTCACCTACCTAAGTTACTTTGAACCCATACACTGTAATACTGTAGAATATGATATAAATGTATAAATAGATGCTGAAATGGTTTCGAGGAATTTCGAGAACTGTTGAGTAAAGTTGCTTGCATCCAGTCAAGCACACACATATAATTCATCATTCACTAATGACTCGTCTGCATGTGTTGTGACAAAGTCACAAAAAAAAACAGATGTATACTAAACTACAAAAAGAAATAGGGATCAGAAGGTATACTGGATAAGGCTATGGAGGTGAGATGAGGGAAGGTGGCGGATCATTAGATTTTGCAAACGGTGGAGGGGCTATCAGAAAAGCTTTTCCCAACGGTATGTTGGTCATATCTTATATTTGTAAAACGTAGCCCCCCCCCGCCCCTAGATTCAGCACTGGCTGAGGATCAGCCTGCCCATAGGTGACCTCCGTGTCTGGGCCTGCTGCATGTCTTGGCGTGTCACAGTGGGTGCATGATACAGCTATCTGTGTCCATGTACATATAGAGTGTGTTCCTGCAGTTACTGGCGGCTACTCGCACCTTGCTAGCCGTGGTACCTGTGTTAAACTCCCCCCTCCTCCCCCCACGACGCTCCCCTGTGGAATCACGCAAAGAGCTGCACCCACGGCCCGCCTCATCGCCCAAATGCTGGTGTCGGCGACTTAATTAAGTTCCGAGAAGGACCCTTGACACAGGGCTGCCTCGTTATTGGCCAATGGAGACAGTAGGCGGCCAATAAGCAAATGGGCGGTCACTGTAAGGTGGACGGTTTGGCCGGAGAGTGGGGACACTCTGTACACACCCTCCCCCCTCTCTGTAACCCCCTCCCACCCCGCCGCCGGCCCCCGTGTATGTCCGACATACAAACTGATGACACCAGCGGCCGCGGGTCACATGACCCCGCCCGGCCATTCTGGTTGGTCATCAAGAGGTCATGTGACCTCATCAGCGGGCGATGACTGGTCAATTCCTGGTCACATGACCCGGGCGACATTCTGGTGGGCTAAGTTAATTGGCGGAGCGCCGCAATGCATATCTACTCTCGGGTCCTTCGGAAAGCATTTAGTCATCGGGGCTTTGACTAAGATCTATTAGCTGTGGAGGCCGAATCGCACAACAACAAAGCCAGGGGCTGCCATCCGCCCTAAATCCATCATCCTTTGTTTTGTGGGTGGTTGTGAAAAACTGCCTGGGTGGGCGACCCCGTCCGAGTGATGTCCGCACAAGTTGATGGCCGCTGCTGAATTCTCCTTGAAATAGATTCTGCCCATTTATCAGCAGCAGGGGCTATCAGGGCAACAGGCCGCGGTATAAACTACCTGCAGTCCTGTATCAGGGCAACAGGCCACGGTATAAACTACCTGCAGTCCTGTATCAGGGCAACAGGCCGCGGTATAAACTACCTGCAGTCCTGTATCAGGGCAACAGGCCGCGGTATAAACTACCTGCAGTCCTGTATCAGGGCAACAGGCCACGGTATAAACTAGTACTGTATCAGGGCAACAGGCCACGGTATAAACTAGTACTGTATCAGGGCAACAGGCCGCGGTATAAACTAGTACTGTATCAGGGCAACAGGCCGCGGTATAAACTAGTACTGTATCAGGGCAACAGGCCACGGTATAAACTAGTACTGTATCAGGGCAACAGGCCACGGTATAAACTAGTACTGTATCAGGGCAACAGGCCGCGGTATAAACTAGTACTGTATCAGGGCAACAGGCCGCAGTATAAACTAGTACTGTATCAGGGCAACAGGCCGCCGTATAAACTAGTACTGTATCAGGGCAACAGGCCGCCGTATAAACTACCTGCAGTACTGTATCAGGGCAACAGGCCGCGGTATAAACTAGTACTGTATCAGGGCAACAGGCCGTGGTATGAACTAGTACTGTATCAGGGCAACAGGCCGCGGTATAAACTAGTACTGTATCAGGGCAACAGGCCGCGGTATAAACTACCTGTAGTACTGTATCAGGGCAACAGGCCGTGGTATGAACTAGTACTGTATCAGGGCAACAGGCCGCAGTATAAACTAGTACTGTATCAGGGCAACAGGCCACGGTAGAAACTACCTGTAGTACTGTATCAGGGCAACAGGCCACGGTAAAAACTACCCCTGTGATACTGTATCAGGGCAACAGGCCGCAGTACTAACTACCTGTAGTACTGTATCAGGGCAACAGGCCACGATATGAACTACCTGCAGCACTGTATCAGGGCAACAGGCCGCGGTATAAACTACCTGCAGTCCTGTATCAGGGCAACAGGCCACATCCATACATGGCCATTGGACACCATTAAAATATATAAATTTAAAAAAAGAGAGATTTTACATTTTAATTACAACCCAGCTAGGTAGGCTGTAATCGTCTCATGCCATGGCCCGGTCTCTGTCCAACCCACTCCTCGCCCCTTGCATGAACATTGAGATTTAAGCAAACACTTAATTGCTTAAAGTCACTGTTTAAGCGGCTTCATGTTCAGTAATTTTCATGCAAATGTCAAGGAAATGTCATAATGGCATTCAAGTGGCATTTACTGGAATTAAAGATGCTTAAAGTATGACTTCTTTGTAAATGCCAACATTCATGCACCCCTCCTGCACCTACCTATACCTGGTCAGCAAGCTGCAATACACGGCTATGTTCACTCACCTGCAAACAAACAGAAAGACACAATAAATACACGCATTTGGGCATAATTTTAAATGTAGATATTGAAATCAAGATCGGTATAAAGGCAAAATTTCTCCATTAGCCCCCCCCCCCTTCCAAAAGCCTGGATCCGCCACTGGCTGCACTGGCATAAATAAATATGCATAAAAAGACCTAGTATTACAGTGGGGTTCAAATTATATTCTATAGTTTCTTTGAGAAAAAAATCGCTTCCTGTAATCAGCCTAGAGGTAGGCCTTCTGTCTCCTCAGTGTGTCCTGGTATGCGCCCTAACAGCTATACGGTACAGTCAATGCCCCCATGTATGGTCCCACCAACATATACAGCAGGCTCTATTATCGATTAGGACATCTTTGTTTCGGGCCACCTCGCGATGGCTTTGCATTTATTCAATTTATATTTTATTTTTAATGCAGGGGTGGGAAAGGGGCCGCGGCTGCCCTAGGACCCTGGGGGCAGTGGGGAGGGTTGGGGGGGGGGGGTATGGACGTGGACGTGGATGGTGAATGTCACTGGTGGGGCGCGCACCTCCAGGCGCCGTCACCTTTAGCTATAACCCTTTAAGGGCAGCATAGTGCTTTAATGCTATATGCCCTTTGTTGTTATCATATGATACATGAAAACAACACTGGCGAGTACCTCGCCAGTGCTGCATTCAGGAATTGTGCCGACCCTATGATACACTCCTGAAGAGTCGATTTAAGACATGAATGCAGCCCAGGCGAGTTACTCGCAGGAGCTAATAAATACATCATGGCGACAGAGGGCATATAACATTAAAGCATCATGCAGCCCTTAAGGGGTTACCTCCAGGAGTACAGGCCGGGTATGGGGAGGGGGCTGGAGATCTAAACCACACCTCACCTCTCTCTGTCACCTGTCAGCCCCCTGCCTGCCCCCGTCCTACCACCTCCTCCACCCGCCGGTCACCCTCTCACCTCTCCCCGTCACACGTGACAACCCCGGCGCCCGGATGCTCCTCCAGGGCGCTGTGGGCGCGGCGCTGGGGACGGGAGGACGTGGAGGCTGCTACCCTGGTGCTGGAGGATGCTGGAGGATGCTGGAGGGGCCTGTTGGGGTGCTGGAGGGGCCTGTGGCCGCCGGGCATGGTTTCTGTAACTCTGACAGGGCGCTGTGCCACATGGCAGCAGACCGGCGCGGGCTGGGACACCTCCACACTGCCCCGAGCTGCTCTGAGCAAGTCCAAGGTGCTCACCAAGACCTCGGCGGGGTCATTTGGTGGCCGGCAGATGGCAGCAGCATCGACCAGCGGCCGCACCTCGCTGACATGGCAGACACGGCGACAATATTTCACTCTGCTTCACTCGGGACCCCCCCCCTCCCCCCACCCACACATACAGTCTTAGCCATTCAACGGCCGCATGGTGGTTTAATGGTGTATGGTTTATTGTCAAGAGTATTCTTGTGGGGCATCATGCCAACCGTACGGGATTGATACACTCCCACAGGGTCGGCATGATGCATGATGCATGAATGCATCCGTCGGCCCTACGAGTGGACTCGCCAGGGCTGCATTCAAGCATCATGACGACCAAGAGCACTATGCCGGCCTTAAAGGGTAAATACCACCATGGAATGGTGTGTGTGTGTGGGGGGGGGGGGGTGTATCGATCAGCCTCCACCCTGGATGATGTGATATACTGGTATGTATCACCAACCTGTCCCCCTCCTCCTGTGGGTGCTGGTGTGTGGCACCAAGGTATAACAACACTAAATACTCCTCCATACAGTACACCCACCAGCCAGGCATCCTCCAGGGTGATGACATTATTGATCTTTCATATTCACTGTTTATATTAACACACACAATATCACCAAGATGACTTTTAATACTCTTCCTATATTGGTGTACTTATTGCAGTTCATAGACCTCCATCAATATAATTTATTAGAGCTACAACACGTCAAAGGCCATCTACTACTGTGCTAGGACGGGGACACCAGCTTGAAACAATTGGGACCGTTTCCTGGGACTTTTAGCGACAAGCCGGGTTGACTTTTTTGTCCTGTTGCGGCAAGAGGTCCCTGGTGACTGGCAGCATGTGGCCTTCGTCAGACGCCTAATGTGCTGAGTCATTGTCCTGGGGTGATGGAGGCCAGGCCCACTGGAGGAGGCCACTACCAGGCTGTAAGGTCTCACTCTGCTGTTTTGTAAATCGGAGGGGCGTGTCACTGGATTTGGGTCGTCCCCTGCAGCACCCTGATCACTGGGGCCGGGACCCAATCCCACGGCAGGAGTGGGGGGAATTGGGTTGGGTTGGGGTAGGTGGGTAGGTGGGTAGGGAGGAGGGGGTCATCGATAGGGAGCCTATCTGCAGCAGGGGAGACGCTGATAGTGTCACTGCAGTCGTCTAAGTGTATGAGGGGACGCTGGGTTATCTGTGCCTATTGGGAGGTTAACCCTTTAAGGGCCGCACAGTGTTGTAATGATGATGCACCAATGCTTCCCTGGTTAGTATACTATTCCCTTCGCGAGGACTGCATTCATGCATCATGACGACAGGGATTTATTAACCTCATAGGGTCGGCATGATGCATGAATGCAGCACTGGAGTGTTACATGGCTACAGTCAAGCATAATAGTCTGCATTATGAAGGTCATTGAACATTAAAGAAATGTGCGGTTCTTAAAGGGTTAAATACCGCGCCTGTCACCCCGCCCACAGATAGCTGCTGGAAGTGGTTCCTGTTGGGTCACGTGACCGTCGTAGGGAGTAAATGGGCAAACCACACACATAGTGTAAAGATCTAATGCACGTCAATTTTCTTGTGTATTGATTAGCAAGAAAACCACACCTATTATACCGATTAAATCTAGTCTGTGTCACCTTTTATTTAATAATTAGAAATATTGAAGAAAATCTATCTTGGAGGTTTATTAAGGGAATATTTACAACCCTTTTCTATACTGATAAATGTCTGATCAAATGTGCTCCTTGCAAAAGGCATTTGTTGTGTTCACGCATGTGTCTTGTTCCAGGAAATGTACGGGGTCACAAGGGAATACGTCACCGAAAACCAAGGCCTGGTTAAAAGAAGAAAAAACACACATACAAGAAACTACAAATAAAAGAAAACTTCTAAAGCAACAGCCGCAACTGCTCCCCACTGGAAACCACTCGACGATCTCCAATGCGGAAATCAGTGTCGTACAGTTCAAAGGGCCTATAGTCATCCAGAATCTGCTGGGAGAGTGCGGCAAGGCACCAAATGGGACGTCTCCTGATGTGTTTGACGCACACCAGGTGTCGCTGTGGTGTCGCCAACTGCCCCCCGACCCGACATCCGGGCCCTTCCCTGATACGTCAAACTCTCACCAGATGGCGCCCCAGTCGACCCGGGGTATCAGACCTCTCCAAGCACAAACCAGAGGGGGGAACTCTCCAAGCACAACCCAGAGCGATAGGAGGATCCAGTGTTGGCAACCGGAAGTGCTTTTGGCTTTTGGAAGGGGCATGTAAACAAATAAGACGGATCCAGGACTGATTCTAGGAAATGTATTATGTGAGGCATTGTAGACTGATGTGTTTATATTGGTATAGTACACATCAAAGATAACAGGCATATGGAGAATTAAGATGACACACCGGTCCTTTATCAGCACCGGGGAATAGGCAGAATAATACTGAAGTATCATTGTAATGGTTTTTAGTCTCGTACATGCTCAACTTTATTTTGGCATGTGAATCTAGCAGTTTAGTAAAATTGTATTTAATTCCTCGATTTTTAAGATATGAGTCACACAATAATACAGTCTAGAGACAGATTTATAATCTACTAAGGTCATACAATAAAAAGACGTTTTCCTCAGTTTATCATTAAATCTTTTGTCTGTATCTAAGCTGTGGTATCCACACAGACCAGACCAGGAAGTATCAAACAAGTAACTGAGCATTTCCTGGTCACCCCCCCCCCCCTTTGACTGTATCAGTATGGCGGGGTACACGCAGCACGTACAATACCCACACGTGATGACACCCTAAGAGGCCATTGGTCAGTGCCCAGTACCACGTGGGTGCGGTGACTGCCTGCGGTCTACCTGAGAGGTAGGACGAGCAGCATTGACATCATGACATGGGTTACTCACTTACAGCTACACACAGAGAGAGGTACAGAGACCCCGGGTACACATGGGGGAACACGAGAGGGCACTGTGTACATGGACGTCATTGGGTAATGGGATTTAACCCTGTTAGGGCCGCATAGTGCTTTAATATATACACTGTGCCCTTTATTAGCATGATACATGAATACAGCCCTGACAAGTCAACTTGACAAACATTAAAGTGGCATAATCACCGAGCGTATCCCACTCACAATTCTAGTACTGTTCTAGTCTACTATGTGGTTAAGTGTGGGTGGTGAGAATGTCCCTTTAATGTACAGCTTGTTGTGTCTTCGGGAGTGTATCAACTCTGTATAGAGTCGGCATGATGCCTGAATGCAGCGCTTAATGCGAGTTGCTCGCCAGGAATGCATTCATGTACCATGGCGACAAATGGCATAGCACCATAACGCACTATGCGGCCCTCAGAGGGTTTATAACTTGATGAGACCCGTACAAGTTTGTCCTCACTCGGGGAGCCTATCACCTGCCCTACCACGATACCTGTATGACATTGGTGGTCACGTGATGAGCTGTGCGCATGCGCCGTGGACTAATGACCGCACCTGTCCGGCCCTATTGTACCCTCAGCCTCCCGCACCTGCCACCTCTGTCACTTTATCGCTGGATCTCGTGCGTGGCGAGAGTCCGCGAGACCCCGGCCCGCTGCGGCAAGGTCGCCGGCCGGAGCTGATCACATGATCACTCGCTGATCACATGACCGCGTCCAGCCAATCATGGCATTGTCACACAGCCTGAGGCTGGCTCATAGACCTTGGGCCATAATGGTGTGTTAATCTGGGGGCCTAACCCTCTTAGGACGCATGCTGCTGTAATGTACTATGTCCTTTACATTCATGATGCATGAATGCAGCCCTCGCTGCATTCATGCATCATCCCGACCATACGGGATTGATACACTCTTGAGGGGTTACCACGATGCATGAATGCAGCCATGGTGAGTAGGCTTATCAGGCCTCTATGCATGCATCATGACGCCCAAGGACATTATGCATTACAGCACTATTCGGCCATTAAAGGGCCTTAAGGAGGCAGTGGCCGACTTTAATCTGGTGTCGCTGGTGCTGATAGGGGACAGGGTGTGACCCTGGCTGAAGGTGACTCGGGGTGTGGCACTGTGCCGCCATCAGCCCTTTGATGGCGTTATAATGAAAATGTATAGATCCACCCAGGGCTACATACTAAGGCACCTGGGGGGGGGGGGGGTAATGCACTATGTATACAGGACATGTGCCTCTATATGGGTTAAAAATCGACACGGGCGACACAGCGACACGGCCCTTTTAAAAATCGACACGGGCGACACGGCCCTTTTAAAAATCGACGGATACAGACATCTTTATAATGCCCTAGTATGTCTTATATACATAAAAATCGACACAGTGACACAGCTCCTTTGCTAAAAATCGACACGGCGACACGGCCAATACTGTGGGGACCCATGTAGAGGCACGGACATGGGAAGAGAAAGTTAGGACCCTGGACCTTATAGCAACATAACTATACATACATGTTCAGGTCTAGACTGCAAAATGTATACAATTATATAGGTATTTTTTAACTGAATGTATACACAGGAGTTTCCAAATGTATTACCAGAGAAAATCATCTTGATAAGAACTATCATGTATATACAGCAACTATACTGAGAAGGGGGGGGGGGGGAGTGGTTTACCAGTTGTCCATTTTGCATGCATTTATACGAGAAGCATGGGACGGTGCCAGTGGCGGCTGTTAGTGGAGTAGGCCGCTGGTGACAGTGTCAGCGTGTGTGAGCGGTCAGTCACGCACCACGCACCTCCACCTTGTCAAGTCTTAATGGAATGTCAAAACACAGTCTGCACGACTAAACCCACACCACTGACCCCATACCATGCCGACCAGAAACACTCCAGGCCTCCCATATACAGTAAGACTCAGGGAGGTGACCTGCTGTATATATAGGAATTATATAGCCTCAATTGTGAGCAATAGTATATATCTATTGTCTTTTTGTATGAACTTATTCCAATTGATTCACCCATACAGTAATGTGAATGCAATGCCCTGTTAAACATAGAACACAGGGACAAGCTGAGGCATTTAGTCAGTAGCCATTGGCAGCCAAAGACATGGGACACAGGGATGGGAGGGGACAGGTAATATTGGGGTAATACAATAAAGGCCTGTTGGTGGTGGTTAGGGTGACAGCGTTATTGTGTGATTATATCTGATAGTGCTGTGTATATAGCACGTTAATACGACCATACAATAAGGGGTGAGTGCCTCCTCCACGGTCGGGGGTGGGAGGGGAGAGGGGCTTTCTATCATATCACACACACCCCTCCATTATCGTGCCCCTTTTTATCAGCTCCCTGCGCCGATACATCAGCGCCATCTTGGTGTCGTGACACGGGACCAGTTCACCTATCCCACAAGCCCCCGGGGCCGGATATGACGTATGATGGCGTCCGTTTGACGGGTCCCCCAGCCAGGTAGAGTGGGTATGTGGGGTTGTGGAGCGGGGTGTGGGGTGAGAGGTGAGGTTGGTAGAAGCCCTGCTGGCTGCGGGTGGGTGGTGGGGCCATGGCGCAGCGCCTGACACTCACCCACATTTCTGCTACTACTCGCTTTAAGTGTCGCTGGGGGTGGCCTGACGCAGTGTCAACGGGCCCGCTGAGGTGGAACGACCACTCCCCTTCCCTCACCCTCCAGTACCTCAGCCACATGGGGGTAGGAGTAGAACAGCCTGGTGATGTGGTGGGTGATGCAGTGAGTTTTAATCACAGAACATAGTCCCTCTGTAAAAGTCCATTTTCTGATTTATGGCTCCTTGTTTCTGTCATCACGCACCCCTGACGCTGCTGTCCTTCAAGTCGGGCTGAAATTGCCATTGTGTGTAGCCTTTTTACAGTCAGCAGCTTAAAACAGGTAAGGCTCTTTTTGGAGGAGAGCCTTCTTGATTTTGCCTGCAGCACAGGGCCCGTGGTGTTTTATGTGGTCTTTTTGAGGCGGACCCATGTCATTTTCAGTATAATCCCTCGGTGGCGGCATGTCACAGGCATTCTGTGGGCCCCCACCCTTACACAACCAGCGTCCACCTCCCTCCCCGGCCGCAAGGGGCCGCCAGCCGCGACACGACATCGCAATAAGGCGCCCCAATAGACCCCTCATAAAGAACCCCCGCGCCGTGTCGGCCATCTTTGTCACCATGACGACCACGTGATGAAGCGCAAGGCCTGATGGGAGTGATGGGCAGCGCCCCCTTTGGCAGCGTCTCACATCAATCCGTTTCAAGGTGTGGACTCTTTCAGCGGATGTTTCATGTCTGTAGCGCTGCACAAGGTGCTAGAACTGTGTTTGGAGAGTGGACACCGCCACACAAGACATGGCCACGCCATCTTTAACTTGATTTATTTCAAACTGCACTCGAAGGATGCGCAACCAGGAGGAGGGCTATACTTTCCCATTCTGACCTTTGTGAAGGAAAACCTTAATATGAACAACTTGTGTGATCAACAGTAACAGCTAGGTGTTTTCAGTAGTAGTTGACATTTACAATAATTGAATGAATCAAGACCAATATTTCTCAGTAGTGTAGTCCAAAAATATTCTCCTGTTTTGGCCTGCCCTGTACATGGTGGCATGGTATCACTTCTAATCACAGATAAACTAAGTGAGGTTGACGACTGATGAAAGGAGGTGAAGCCACATTCAGGAAGCCACTGGTCGTGTCGCCTATGCTTCCCGCTAGGGGGCCCTGGTGGTGGTGGCGCCATCTGTACACTGGTGCAACGGGGACCAGGGTCCTCCTGTGTCCCCAAGTACCCTGGTACCCAGTGCTGTACCACTACTTCCAGGGTGTGTCCCCACCCCCCCCCCCTTCCCCTCCCCCGGTCACATTGGTACGCCCAGGACACCAGACGTAACCAGGGGGTTCCTGCACTGACTGCTGCCTGTGTTGGTACACAGTACCCCCCCCCCCCCACCCCCACCCCCATAGACTCCCCCACGGTCCCCCACCCCTCCCCCCCCCCCATGCACCCCTGTGTGACAACACGCGTGATTTGTTCTGTAAATATAACGCTGATTAGCATAGCCTTACCCAGCCCCAAATCGCTGCCCCCTCCCCAACCCCCCCCCCCTACCCATCCCTTCTACACAGTGCACGCAGCATGCCCATATCCTATGGCTGCAGTCCCTTTCCCCTCCCCTAAACTCCCCCACCCTCCCACCGTCGCATTACATAGCCGAGTGGTCGCCCATCGACTCGGCGGCCGTGAGTAGCTCGGTGGCGGGTGACAATCGCCCGGAATGTGAATTTTTAAGTCGCTATTGACTCGCGGCCATTGATCGCGTCTGGGTACGGCGCGATCAGTCATCCGGCACCAGCGGCACCCTGATTTATCCAGGGGGTGGGGGTGGGGGGAAGGGGGGGGAGGCTGTGTCACTCTTGTTGTTTTCTGGGACCTTTTAGAATAGTATTAAATGGGGAAAACAAGCGGAGATATATAAGCCATTGCATTTGCCCTATACAGGACAGACACAATTTTCCATTTCTCTTTGGTCTCGTCTAGCTTCTTAAGAGATACTCCTACAAATTGTGCCAATAAATGTGTTGTTAAAACCAAAGTATATGGATTCTATCGTATGTATAAGGAACAATCTGTAACATTTGTTCTTAGTATTGGAGAGCGGGTATTGGAGTAATACTGGACTTCACCTTTAATGCACACGTGTACAAAAACCTGGTGACGCCTGGCGGCTATATGTTAGACCCCACCCCCACCCCCCTCCTACAGCCTTGTCAATACGATGACGTCAATATGTAGACCCGGCACCCTGATCGTGCGACACGGTGGTCGCCATGTCGTCGGTCCGTCCGAGAGGACAGTCAGGACGACAGCCACCGGAAACAGAGACATTCGGCGATCAATAGACCATCAGGCGGGGACGGTTCCGGTTCCTGTCACGTGGGGTGGCCGGGCAGCGTCTGGGTGAGTGCGCATGTGCGGCGCATGTGTGGGATGGGGTGGGCTGAGACCAAACTTGTACACTGTATCACTGTACAGCCTTTCGGTACAAGTATTTCTTTTAAAAATACATAAGAAAGTCCAGATAAGTAAGTTTTCATCTGCAGGGGGTTGTGTCACAGTAATATTGATCTAGGCAACTGTTCATGAAATACCCTCCGGGTTCCATAAATATATAAGGATAGTTGTTGATTTTGCAGTGTCATGGTTGGATGTACTCCTTTCTAGGTACAATGTATATGGTTTCAATTCTTTACAATCCATTTAGGTAGTTGCACTTTGATTTAGAGTACAATTGATGTCCATTTTGGTAGAAATGTGACTATACATGGGTGCCCAGAATTTTGACTGTGTCGCCGTGTCGAATTTTAGACAAAGGGCCGTGTGGTCATGTCGATTTTTATTTAGTGCATTATGGTCTATATGACTGTGTCCGTCGATTTTTAAAAGTGGCGTGTCACCCGTGTCAGATTTTAAAAGGGCCTTGTCGCTGTGTCGATCGTGTCGATTTCTAACCCATGTATAGTCATAGAAATGATGAAGCCTCATATTCGTAAAATCTACACTGCACATGTGACATAAATGTCATAGAAACATCCCTTGTTTACCCCATGTATGGCCCATAATCTGCACCCCGATAAGTGAGACTAGACGTGCCGAGCTGCGAACTATTTTCTCTGGCGGAGGCGCAGATTTATGAGCAGTGCGTCCTTGGGCAGGGCGGAGTGCGACCAGAGCTCGGCGGGCGCATTAAGCCACTGACCCAGATAGGACATTGATCCCTGGGCTAGCCGAGGGTCAGCGGGCCAGATCTTAATCATATTAACAGCCAATCCATTTGAATTTGATTAAATTGAGTGTGACTGAGGTCTAGATTGCAACCGGCGGCGGCAATCTAGCTGTTACTGTTGACACGAAAGGCTTTTGCAGGGGAAGGTTGCTGCATGGTGGGAGTGTAGGGTGGGGTACTGGAGGTCGGGTGGGAGGTTGGTGGGAAAGGGGGGGGGGGGGGTACTGGAGAAGGGGGGCTTGAAGCAGCCAACCAAGAACCCCGACCAAACACACAGACGAGATCTCGTGTGAGCAGAGAACGCAGGGTGACACACCGACCCAGCGTCCGGCAGATCACGAGGGGCCCACCCTTTCATCGGCACGGGTCACATGGAATGAAACGGGCGCTTTCATTGGATATTGATATGAAACGAGTGCTTTCATTGGTTATCGATCTCCTGATAAATGGCAGGTCGATAAAGATGTGACGGCTGACTGGTTGTGGCCCGGGGCTCACAAAGACGGCGGGGACAGGCCCAGGTGGGTGCCGACTACCTGGTGGGAGCTGCTCCCATCGACTCACGAGCAGCTCAAGGCGAAACTAAGGCCACTCAACATATAAACGTGTTTGTTATAATGGGTATCACTTCCTTGGTGAAATCCTCTCACCCTCGACCAGCCCAATGTTTGACTCATCAGGCACAAAGTGGGAGGGGGGTATTTTCTGAATTTTACTTTTATAAGGAACGCGCACATTACAAAACTCTTCTTTTAGGGATATTTTGTTGCTATCTTAAGTGAATCATTGCATGAAAAGGTAATCATAGAAATGGAATATTTTGGCATATTTGGTATCAAATTGAAGCGTATTGTCACTGATATGGAGAGAAACTATATTTCACAACTTTTGCAACACATGTCTACGTTATGTTTTACGTTATGTTAAACCAGGAATATTGGTCGCAGAGGGTATGCATCATAATTATATTGTGAACCTGTATGCCCCAGGTCATCGGTAAAACAAAGGAAGCACCCAATCACAGTTTTCATGGTTAGGTGATGAGAAACTACAGTTTTTGAGTGGCCTGCCCTGTGCAGTTGTAGACCCCCACCCACCCCACCGTGTGCCACACGCCTTTGTAGAGGGTCCTGGTCAATACAAAATACCACCCCACGCACTTACTGTCATCTCAACTAGAACTAATCTAGATAGAAATCAAATCAGATTCAATAGGCGGCCCTGGAGTGGGCTCAGCTTAAGAAGCTGTCGCCTTGTTTACCATTGGTTAATGTTTGAGAGACACACGGCCTTTATCGACCTGTGGGTTGATCCTGACTGACACTATCGACAGACGGAGGCGTTGGCAGACAGCAACAAGTCAAGGAGGACCGGCCCTGCCTTAACACTTTATAAAGCCACTTATAAGGTAATAGAGTAATAAGAGTTATATGTTGACCTCGGTTCCGTTATGCAAATGAGAAGAATGTCCAAACGACTATCTGTGTTTATTTCTGTGGCATGTCGAACCCGAGTGGATACATGACATAATATTATGTAATAGATGTAGTCAAGCCACAGTTCTATATTGCCTTCATTAAAGGCTGATCACATGTCAATGGCAAGTGTATTCAGCCGTGAGTGCGGCCATTTAACAACTTTTATTTATGGGGCCAGTATTGTACAGTATTATGCATATGGGGCTTTTTTTGTACTACATCTAACTTATACCATCAGTGATTGCTTTGTACGTCGTCGAGAGTGACACGGTCGGTTTCCTTTGTTCTCAAAGCTACCTGTGGTATAAAATATATAGTTAATCCTGTCAACACCGAAAGATAATAATGGGACCCTTGCTGGAGGGGGGGGGGGTCCCCTGCGTCTCCGTCGATTTCAAGAAATGGCCCATTTTACCTATCACTATTTATTTATTCCTTTTGTCCTATGTAACTAAGCCCCAAAAAGGCCCATGTCGCCATGTCGAATTCAGGGGGTCCAGGGCCATAATGATGTCTATGTGTAGAATGCAGCTGGTGAGTTCTATTCTAGGAGTGGGTACTGGAGCAGGGACCCGGCGGTACCCGGGATGAGGGTGGACATACCAGTGGCAGGCAGGCACGCAGTAATGATGACCATACCACCCTGGAGGAGCGGAGGACTAATGGGCTGGATCTCCGAGCACTCACTAATGGTGAGGTCGGCGACGAGTCAACCTGGTCAGCCTGCCATCATGGCGGTCTGCCACTGGAGGAGGTTCTGCCTACTGGAGTACTGACTGCCCCCTTGGTTACCAACTCCAGATACATGTAAATATGGTTACTCCATGGTGCCCAAGTCTCAACTTATGTCTCTGTTACTATCTATGTACATGAATAGGCCGAAAGAAGGGATTTTATATTGATATATACATATACATTTAGTATTATCAGACATTTCTGCCAACTAAAAGGTACAATTTAAGATGATTTTTCTGGAGCGCTTAAATTATATTATATATCCATTATATCCCGTACCAAGTGATACACATTTCATAGGTGTATAACGTTGGCATAGGCATGGCCTTTCCAGCATATTCAGGTCAAATCAAATATAATTAAATGAGAACCTTCGTGCAGTACATATCTACCACCTCTCATAGACTACATGTATCACTGATTCCCTGTGGCAGGAGGAAGCCTATAGCCAGCAGTGATAGCAGGGATGGCCGGGCGGGTAATGGGGTGCTAGGCGGGACCCAGATGTGGGTGGCAGGACCAGGACGGCAGTGTGTGGCTGGGTGTGGCAGGGTGGAGCTGGTGCCCCAAGGGGTGCTGTAGGTTATTTTGGTCGGGGCCGCGCCCCCTGATCCCTGATGTCGGGCTGCCCGGCCTGTGACAGGGCAGGATGGCCCCCTCTGACATCCTCCTCCTCACCCTCACCTCCACCCCACCCCATCTCCTCCTCCTCCCCAGCGGGGAACCCACAGGACAGCTTATATACATGTACACCCACAACCCAAACCCTAGACACTGATCCACTGTACCTTGGATCTAAACCCTAATCCACTAGTACCTCCTGGTATCATCCCAGCTAGGGATCAAACATGGATTGCTCCCGAGTTGAGATAGCACACAAGTGATAGTGTAGATCTCTGTGGTCATAGTCTTTTTTTCGTTGTTTCTACTTGGTCACATCATTTTCATGATTTTTACACCCCAGTGACCCCCCCCCTCATTTGGTGACCTGAATGTTAATGGGTAACTTTAGTGGTAATAGTTCCAAATGGAACGTATAGTGTGCTAGTCCAGATATCCAATATAGATAATCTTATATTGTCGATGCTGTGACAATGTGCTAAAAGACAAATGCTTTGTCACAAATGAAAATAATGAAGTTTATTCCACTTTCACTGTGCATCTCGGGTTAATGGTAGTATTGGGAGAGAGATCCCCCCGATGGCTAATCCTGCCTAGAGTCTATTTCAAACACAAAGATAATCCAAGGGCCAAAAAATAAGAGACAAAGTCGCCACTTCCGGCTTATTTCTTGACGTTCAGACAGTCGGGTAACTAGGACACAGAAGGAGGGGGGTGAGGAGTACAGGGGAGGGGTACACCGGAAGTCGGTCAAACTGCAGCCAAAGTCTGCTAGAACAAGAAGTCCTACTGGAGCAAGTCGCGAGCTGCTCTCTGCACCCCCTCCCATCCCAGTAAACACCCTACGTAATTCCAACGTAGCTCAGAGGTTTCTCTAGGTAGTTTTCCAACCAAAGGTTTGAGATTGGTAAATTTGGAAGGTTTGTAGACGTAAAAACATGAAGGTTTATTTACGTTCAACAGACGTAGACGTCTGATTTACGTTTATCTACCTCATTCAGACGTGAATCAACGTAGCAAATCTACGTAGATCTACGTTAATCTACGTAATTTTTCAACTTCAATTGGGTATATAACTTCTCAGTTTCACACTAGGTGGCAGCACTTTCAACTGTGGAGAGAATATGATAGCTCTTTAACAAATCTACCATATTCAAGCAGTAATTTCTCAATAATCATGAATTAAATGTTATGCAAATGAACCATATACAATTTGATAGTTATATATGATGGACAGCAGGTTAAAGAATTGTGGATTGATATGCACAGTACAGCACTTTACTGGGCAGACACCACATTGGTGGTAATGAAAGAAATACAAAGCCTCTCTGCAGCCAAAACCATGCAATAGATCTATACTGTCAGGCTGTTCAGTTAAACTACAAAGATGTAATATATGTATATGTTTAGAAAGAAATGTGATTAAGAATCATAGTAGTTAGTTTGTATTCATTGTTTGTTAATGTAAATTTGTCTGAGATATCTTTGTCTGAATCCCACTATATAATATTATATTAATGTGTTCACAAAGTTGGACGTAGATTTACGTCTGAGCAACGTAAATCAGACCTGCAGGTTTAAGATTGGTAAATAAACCTTAACGTTCTAACGTTGATAAACCTTCTAAAATTACGTAGTTCAGACCAAAAACCAACGTTAATTTACGTCAAACCAAGGTAATTGTGTTTACTGGGATGGTACCTCTGGTCCCCCCACCCTGCTGTATGGCACCACTCCTCCATGGCAGCTCCTCCAGGTGATGATATACACCGAGCTGGCCGTATCTCCGCCCTGGAGAAGGACGCGTGCGAGTGGGGACACGCCCCCCCCCCCCTCCACCCCATCCCATCCTCCAGACCACATCCTCCACAGCTTGGTCCCAACCCCCTGTGCTCTCTGGCACACGCCTACCCCCAGCCCCCCTTACCCCTGCTCACCTACACTTCCTCCTGCACCCCCCACCATACACCCCCTGCCTCCACATGCCCCATTTCCTGGCTCCTGGCACCAGCCGGAGTCACCAGCGTTGCCATGGTGATCCTGGAAACTTGTGATTTCTTGGAGAGGTCAGCGGCGGCCGGGTTGAGACGGTCTGGGCTGACACGGGGCGCCCTGGAGGAGGCTGCCTCCTGCTTAATACTCCTCCAGTGCCCCATGTAGACTATGGTACGGGGCGAGGCCATAGTCTAGTTGTTGTCATGTATAAGGGTAAAGTATAGCACCACTTTTAATCGTTAAAACTGTTTTGAAGTCTAGTGTTGTAATCAATGTCATTCTGTATATGCAACAAGTAAGGATGGAATGTGAAAAGAAACTTTGCCTCAAGGAATATGTGTGTGAATCGGAGAATCATGTGATGGAATGTTTTACCCCTTTTGTCAGAGGATCGTGTTGTCGAGATCTGGGATTCAAATAATGGCGTAGACACATATATGTGTATCAATACATAAATACCTATCATCTTCCTATGTATAAGTGTTTGGCCATTCCATACACCAAATTAAACGTACGTAGAAACTAGTTACTCCGAGAGACAGACAGAAGGCACAGAGCCAGAATATACAACAAAGCCAAAGGACATTCAACTAGTGTGTTATAGCAGCAGACCAGTGTATAACAGTGAGTGCATGGACCGTGTAAAGGTTGTGGGCCCTGGAGGAGGAGAGGTGTGCGGCAGGTATTGACTACCCAGGTACAGATCATGTATCTGTGGATGTCCATGCACGGACTGCGTGTTTGTGTGTTGAGAAGGTGACCTTGGTTCCTCGATCCCTACCCCCTGCTGCCCCTGGACCCCCCATACACCCCGTCCTCCTCCTGTTCCTATCAGCCAGCCCTAACCCTTTAGGGGCAGCATAGTGCTTTAATGTGCCATGTCCTTGGTCATCATGATCATAAATGCAGCACTGGTGAGTAACTCGACAGTGCTGCATTCAAGCATTATGTGGACCCTTCGGGGTTGATACACTCCCCAAGGGTCTGTATGATTCACGAATACAACCCTGTCGTCTAGACTCGCCAGGGCTACACCCATACATCGTGACGACAAATTGCATAGCACATTAAAGCGCTATGCTGCCCTTAGAGGGTTAACCCCCACACGGTCAGGGCCGCCATGATGCCCCCTTTCCTGTCTCCAAGGTAACGGTGACCTCTGACCCCGACCTGGGGGTCACGTGGGTCGGGGCAACACGAGAGGTGGTCATGTGACTCAGGGGTGCGCTGGTGCCGGAGTGTGGACGTCCTGCCTGGTACATTAGGTGAGTGGACGCCAGTGTAGGATGGGTACCAGCGGCCACTGCCGCATCATGGGAACTTTCTCTGATCATGCGCAGTCTGTCACCCTCATCCCTCCCACTTCTTACTCATACTACCCAAGTCAAACCATAGAGGCTAGAAGTCTATGGACTAAATAAATTTTCGGATACTTTAGACAGTTACCGATCAGAAATTCATATTGGAAATTAGTCCTCCTGAATGGCAGTAATGTCGATTTTTATTAGGGTCTGAAGCTCTGGGCTAAATCTCTCCGTCCGGGCTCTCCATGAAGTCCCGATATTGTAAGTGTCTTCACATTCGTTTCTGATAAATCCATGAATAGGTTATACGCGTACTGTACTGAATACATGTCTTTTCACCTCGTCAACAGTTTCAATTATCGAAGAAAATATATGAGTTATTAAAAAGGTACATATGTAACTTGTATGACGTAAAAGTCAACCACCACTAATACACAAGTAAGTCAGAGGGGTGGTTTGGGTACTTGTGTAAAAGAACTAAGACGTCAAACACTACAGAGATAACAAAGTATTATACATTTTTCTCTTGTTTGTTGCCACTAGAAACCTGAGAGCAAGTTGTGATTTGTGTCCTCTAACTTCAAGAACCAATAGTTTTTTCCCACTTTGGGTGGGTTGATAACTTGTTGTATGTTGTGTTGTCCCTTCTGCCACCTCTCCACATGACTTCAGGGATACTTCAGGCCTGGGTCCTTCAGGAGAAGACATACCCACACGCCTGAAACTTCACTCAAATAATAGACTTGTTGAAGACGTTTATCAAGGTGATTCACCGACGGAAAACTACCAAGAGAGATGCGAGCCCCTATTCTTTAACTGAAGGGTAATTATGATATGAAGGATATGAGTTATTTATGTGAGGGACTCTATGGAACAGGAAGTATCGTAAGGGCGAGGGTATGTGACTAAATAGGTTGGGAGCTCATGGCCCTGGAGCAGGACTAATAAATATAATAGAGGCTCCTGTGAACAACCAAGGATGTTGTAAGTGTGGAATAAGGTAAGGACAATGAAAAACTTCCTGATTGTCCCGATTGTCCCTAAATATAGGAAAATGAGTGTCGATTAAATTTTAACAAATCTAGCTTTGATTGAATCTCACTTAATGTAGAGTACTGAATAGTACATACATACTTTTGACTGTATATCACGTATATGTCTGCATCAAATGTACTGCCGTGACAACTGTGCTGTCCTTGCTGTATAACACTGCTTGGGGTTCATGCAGTCATTATCTTTTATTAATACCAGTCAATGCAGATTATGTACATCACGTACTGTCATTACATCGACCCAATGATGTAGAATATCATTGAAGCTACACTGTATATATGTATATATATATATATATATATATATATATATATATATATATATATATATATATATATATATATATATATGGAGCATACACATAGGGGGTACTTCTACTGGCCTTTATTTCCATGTATATTGTAAGCAGAAACCACTCTATATTACATACAACCTTTAACAGATAAGTGTATTATGTAAAACTCCACACATGGTGTCATATTGGAAATGACAAATTGTTAAGTGGGGTGAGGTCATCAGTGTCATCACATGGTGCAGGCTCACAATGTCCTCCTCCCAGCCTGGGCTCTCAGCACAATGTGTATACATATATACATGTATGTATGTGCACACTGCAGATCTGCATAACATGCAGGCACAGGGGCGCTGTGGTCACAGAATGATGTGGCCGTTTAATGCATCATCATATGACTAAAATTTCTAATAAATTATTGATCAGTCAGACGTTGTCATGCAGGTCGGTATGGTACAGCAGACGCGGGTTGACCAGTGGTGGGGTGAGGGAGGCTGGTGGCTACCCAGGGGGGCGGGGGGGGGCTGTTTGATGCTAGGTATCAACTGCGAAATTACAGCCCCCCCACCCCCTATTTTTTTCTGTGACAGTCCCTTGAAAATGTGTTTTATTTTTACAGCCCCCCTATGTTCTAAGAAGTCAGATGACAACCCACTGTTAGGAGGCCTCTTCCATTTAACATGCAGTTATTTTTGAAATATTACATACTAGTAGATTACTCAAGTCATGTATGAAATGCAAGGGTTCATTATTTCTATATCAATTGTCACAGCCCCTGATTTAGCACTTTCCAGGTATTGACAGCCCCTAATTTTATAATTTATAAAATTGACAGCCCTTTTTTATTACTTCGACATGCGCACAGCGACATCTTTTTGGGTCATTACAGCAGTTGGTACCCACTCCCATACTGAGTAGCCCCCCTGCCCCGAGGTGGCTACAGGGGAGGTCTGTTCTGATGACTATGCAGCTTATCGAGTTAGGGTTATAATAGGGTTATGGGTGACATTATTGTGTCAAGAATCCGGCCTAAGCTGGGGCGGGGTAGGCCTGCCCTCCCAGAGCCTACAGCCCAGCCTGCCCCGCGTCTTTTACCACCCATCATTGATCCTGACCTGAGACCGCGGACAGGGTAACCATGGCAACGAGCCCATTGTCTGTGTATGTCTGTGATCCCTAATCCCCATGACAACGACACCATTGACTATGGTCAGTGGGGAGGGTATGTGAGGGGGTCCTTGACGCAGGAGGGGATGGAGGATGTCCAGCCCTGGAGGGATCGAGGGGCCCGCTACCCCAATATACAAGTCCTGGAGGAGGTATATATATGGGGTCCCCTTCTCCATGGCCTTAGCCCAAGCCGCTGCCCCATCCCTGGATCCCACAACCAGGACATTGATTCTATGACAACCCCCTGACATCCCACCAACTTCTTCATCTATGTTGTCATCAGTCGCCACCATCTCCCCCGCCTCCCACCTCCCCCACCCCTCCCAGGAGGGGGGGGGGCGACCCACCCCCTGCGGCGTGACCTGTGCGCACGCGCCAGGCTAACATCGCCATGGTGACAAGATACCACGTGTCATCCATCTTGTCCTGGTTACCATGGAGACAGCGTCTGACACCACTGGTCCTGGTAGCAGCGGTATGCCAGGAATTTCATGGAAGGAGGGCGTACTGTGCCCCCCTACTACTACTCGGCGTTTCCTGGTGGTGGCAGGATGGCAGTAGAGTAGACGGCCTGATAGAGTCTAGGACCCGGGAGGAGGGTGTGTGGTGAGTGAGGTACTGGAGGAACAGGGAAGCAGAAAGCCTGCTGTACTTCATGGAGACTTCTCAGCGACGGGGAACTTGGGGCGGGAGGTAGAAGTAGGGGGGGGGGTCTCCTTGACAACGTTCAGATGACGTCACGTCCCCTCACCTACGCATTGCCGGTACTGTGAACATGTAAACCTCACATGAAATAAAATGATCCCCTGAGGAAGACCTATACGGTTGTTGCTGCTGGTTATGTTTATTGATACATATAAATGTATTCGGGGAATATTTGTATCTCTCTCATATCAAATGAAATAAAACATACACGGCTGTTGAGAAAAAAATGGAGATAAGAACTGTCTAAGACAAAATCAATGTAAATTATACATGTAGACCACAGATAACGATACAATAATATTCAGACAAATTGGGCTGTAAGGTATGTCTACATACTACACCCCCCCCCCCCCCAGCCGGTACAAAATTCAATGTAGCCTACAGCTTAGAGTGCATACTGCTAACGATAAGCTCTAGTTGGAGCTCTGTGGTCAACACATACTGACACAAAGAAAGGTGTGCCACGTGTGATATTACCAGGCATCTGGTCCATATTTACATCTAGGATATCGGCACGCGCCCCCAGATAGCGGCCCAGACTCCTACCCCCGTTACCCGATACCATAACGCCCTCTTCAAAACGCAGCACCACAAAGTGACACTAGTGATAGAGTGTGGACCTTATGATGTAAGTTATTGAAGGACCGTTATCATTGCCTGTAGCTAGGGGTGGGGTGTGGGGGGAGGATAATCTCTAAATGACTCTCTCCTCCATGGCAGTGAAGTTACCGGCGCCCCGGGGGGTTAACGGCAAGTCGTTGAGCTTTATCAATGGCAGAGTGTCTGGGGTGACAAAAATCAGGCCCACATGCGTCGTGCCACGCGACCACATGGGACAGGGGAAGCATAAAGTTAACCCTTAGAGGGACGCAGAGTGTTTTAATGTGCTATGGCCCTTGTTGATGTTTCATTTTAGCCCTGGTGAGTCTACTACTCAGTGCTGCATTTAGGCATCATGCCGATCCTTTGGGAGTGTATCAACCCTGTAGGGTTTACATGTTGATCTAATGCAGCACTGACTATATACTCCTCAGGGCTGCATTCATGTATCATGACTATAAAGGGCATAATGCATTAAAGAAGTATGTGGTCCTTATAGGGTTATTATTAATACACTCCACCCTGCCCCTTACTTTATCAGCCCTGACCGCCCCTAGCTTAATATGCCCCCTCCAGGGTCCCGTCCCTCTGGCTAAGTGACCACCCCAGGTAGATAATAATGTCTCCAGTGTGTGAGGCCATCTTGTAGTTTGACCTATAATACATGGACACGACTGGGCAGTGTCCCCTATGGGTCACCTATGTTTATGTATATATATAATACCTGATATGTTCACGGGGAAAATGATAAACTTCCTCAATGTGGGCATTATATAGGTATTGCACTCCCCACCCCCTCCCACCGTCAAAGGCCCACCCCTCTCGAACAAAAAAAAAACCTTTTTTTTTATCATAAATGTTTTTGAAATAGGGTATTAAGTATTGTCTGTTCCCAGACTGGGTGGTGGTCACTGGTGGTCAGCCTACTCCCCCCTCCCACCCATCCCCCCCATACAAGACACCTCTCCTTGTCTCTCCCCCCCCCCCCCCCCCCCACACACACACACAGTAGGTCCCAGCTGTCATACACGCGGTTCACTCGTTATGGACGACACACGCGAAGCTCGCACAAATTAAATTGCATCGCCAATGGCTGCGTTGACTGAGTGCTTTTCAAGTATGGACAGAGACTAAAACTGCGTGTGTCCGCTTTGAGTGGGCAGGACGGATGGTGTACGACTGGTGGGGCTGTGATTTGGTGGGGGGGGGGGGGGTCGTTATTTCATTACCAGTTGGTTAAAAGCATGTAGAGTTGGTTGGCTGCATGCACAGCATTTATAGATATACATACATATGTGTACCCAGACCTTATCAAATACATCAAGCGTACACACGATTCAATTGGTAAGTATATATATTGAGCCGGTTCTTTGTGGAGTACTATATTACTTGCTATATATATTGATATAGCGCTAAGAGGTGTGTTGTCATTTGTCATTGACTGTATTGGGTATAAGGGAAATAAGCTACTAATTCCTAATTCACTTTTTGTTGACAGATTGTATACTGATGGCGTTGTATAGGTTTACGAGTTTGGTATCTAGTTTACCTTTACGATGCCTGAATGTCCTTGCCAGGGCTGCATCATGCCGACCCATCGATAGGCCTATCACATAGGAGCGGCATGATGCTTGAATGCAGCCCTGACGTTAAGGCTGCATTCATGCATCATAAAGACCAAGAGCATAATGCGCTAAAGTACCACACAGCCCCTAAAGGGTTATACAACATTGAAGTACAGCACAGCATGTGAGCCCGGCTTACAAAGTGTCGCCGTGGGAGTCTCTGCCGCCTCTGCCGCGCCACTCCATTTACTGTCACGGTATATTCATAAACAGTTGACGTAACACACCATGTTGGTTGTACAGGTATTTTATAGTCATCTTCTTTTTTTAAACTTCTCTTTAATAATTTTGAATTTAATCTTTTTTTCAAGCGAGAATTTGAATTGATTTCTATGGCTGGTATCGACTGCTATATGAACCCATACGTATACCATGAACTTATCCATGTTTCACGAGTACTGTGTAAACTATAATGTCCATATTACTAGGTGTCTCCCCATGGTATTCCCAACACACGTTATATGTAAATAATAAATCCCACACCCCCTCACGGAGCAGACAGGGGAGAATATTGATGACACCTTTGATTATCGCCCATCGTCGTTAATTGGATGATGTGACATGAGCTTAACCGATGATCCGAGCAGCTCCGAGGTGCTCTTTAATCGGCTCAAGGTAATCCCTTCCCATATCACTTAGCCATATGAGTGATGTCATTAGAGGGGTGGGCATGATACACAGGCCTGTGCTGTGTAACCAAGCCGCCCCACAACCGCCAGAGTTATGGCTCCATGATAGACAATGTTTATAATGGAGAGGACGGGTCTATAAACACACCGCTGCTTCATTAATGGGATTTACACCCGTTATGACTGTTAAAATGTGTTGGGGACTTTTCTGGGGATTTTCTGAGAATGGGGAGGATGGGGTAGGATACTTAGTATGAGGGTTGTGTCATTTAGATAGCAATATTTACTACAAATGTCCCACTTAGAGATTGATAATTGTTCTATGATGCTAAGACATTATGTAGCACTAATTAAGTTGGCAGCACAGACATAATATCTAAGGAGGGAGCTTACTTTGAACTTTAAAATGAATCATAGTGATAAAGTGACTGTGGGCTAGGTTGTCATATATATTCATTGAACATTCTCAACGTAATACACAGTCTTCATGTTGACAGGTTTAAGGACAGCATGTTATTAGAAACAGGCAAACACACAGATCCTCTACGCGTTTTGACATGTAACTCTTTATCACATTCAAATCTCAGTCCTATAGTTATAGACCTTGTATGTATACATAGGTGACAACCCTTGGCGACCCCATACTAAGGACATGTAGTCCTTAATGGAGTAATGGATCTGCTACGGTTTGAACAGTGCATAATAGACGCGTGCCGTGGCATTGTCCCTGATCTGAATACACATGAGACCAGGCAGTGCCACCCAGGGCCAACCGCCCTGGAGTCAGCCATAAGTCACCTGTGACGACATGCTCCAGTGACCTTTACATTACCTGTAGTCACCTGTCAATGACGTCCATGACGTACATGACGTCATGACGTCATTAGGACGTACTGATTCTGGTGGTGGTGGTATGGCAGAGGTACATTGTGGGTGCCTGTCCTACCGTGTCAACTCCTTGACGACCGTCCTGTGCTTTATAAGGACACCACCAGAGGAGATCCAAATTGGTCACGCCCCACTGCGGCTGTCAGCCTGTCCATGCCCGTCCCCAACCACAGCCAGACCCTGCCCTGTACAGCTATTATCTACACCACAGGCCACTCGGCGCTACTCCAGGGCGGCACCGGCCTGTTAACCCTTTAAGGACTGATGTCACTAAAAGACAACATTTGTCGGCATGATGCACCAATGCAGCCCAGACCTCGCCGCTGCTTCATTGGTGCATCATGCCGACCCTTCAGAAGTGTCTCGACCCCACAAAGGATCGGCATGATGTTTGAATGCAGCACTTGCGAGTTACTCGCCAGGGCTGCGTTTATGCATTATAAGGGCATCATGCCGTCCTTAAAGGGTTAACCCATTAAGGGACACATACTGCTTTAATGTGTATGTCCTTGGTTGTCATGATCGGATGCATGAATGTAACCCTGGTGAGTAACTCGCCAGTGTTGCAATCAATCATCCTGCTGATCCAATGGGGTTGATCCACTCATACACCAGTCATCATGATACATATGCAGCGAGTAGACCTATACCAGTGCTATATCAATGCATCATGCTGACAAAGGGCATAGTGCATGATTAAAGCACTATGCGGCCGTTAGAGGGTTAACCAGGTAGTGGATCAGCCACCCAGCCCGGATCTTGTCCTCAACTAAATGTTCGTCAGCAGTGGTATAATAAATCTGCGGCCAGGACACCTCTGGTCGGAATAACAATGGGCGCCGTTTGTCGTCAACGCTTCATCGGCTACAGCCCGTCACGCCCCACTGGTTGCCACCGGAAGTGAGCTTTATTGGGCATGCGCGGCCATGAAATGTAGTCCTGTCGCCAAAATGGGATCTGGGCCAGGGACTGGTGTTTCTGTAAACTAAACGTGGACGCCTCCAGTAGGACCTGTTATTGGCAATGTGCATATTGCACCATGGATGATGTATTATAGATTATAACACCATGCACCAAAGTCATTTTGAGGTGTACAATTTTTGATAGTTCAGCCATATTGGCGGAAAAAAACAACTATGTGTTTCTGTAATAACAATAAAAATAATCAAGATTAATATCAACATTCCCTTCGGTAAATGAATGGAAATGGAAATATGACATTCACTTGAGTATGTGTGCTGAATAAAGATGAGCCGGTATCTCTTATTATGAGCAGTGATAATGGGCTGAGTTCTGAGTCACCCCTGCCTGTTCTAGACTCCTGCAGTAGATATTGGTAATATGATGGCCCTAGACCCCTGAATTCGACACGGCGACATGGACCATTTTGGGGCTTAGTGAGATGAGGCAGGAGGAAAAATGAGATAGTGACATGGGACATTGGCCATTTCTTGAAATTGGTATGGCGACATGGGAATTTCTTAAAATCGATATGGCGACATGGCCATTTCTTAAAATCAACATGAGACATGGGGACCCCCCATCAAGGGCCCCAGTATGGACACCATGGAGGAATAGCAGTATCAATAGCGACTGGAGGTGGTCAGCCTATAAGCAGACCCTGGTTACAGGGGGTGGTGGCATGTTGCGTCACCGGCCTCTGACAGGAATGTGGACCCACTAGGAGCAGGGCTTCGTACAGCAGGGTCAGGGATCCACACCCTCCTCCAGGGTGATCCTCCTCCTGTGTGTGCTGGGTATGGGGGAGTGGGCAGGGCCCAGAGCGAGGGATGGGTCCTGGTGCTAGCTTCACCAGTTTGTAGGGAATTCCCTAAGGACGTGACCTGTCTGCATTATCCCTCCATCCCATAGTGCCATGTACTAGTATACCAATGCATGTACCAATGCAAACTCACCGCCAGTGGTGGGTATACCGGCACACAAGATGGCGATTGTATCAATTAGACCCTACAAGATTCAAGTGTAAGCCTGTCAAATGAATGTCATTTTTCAAAATATGGACACACATAATTACCATTGCATATGATAAG
Source organism: Harmothoe impar (assembly GCA_947462335.1). Taxonomy (NCBI): domain Eukaryota; kingdom Metazoa; phylum Annelida; class Polychaeta; order Phyllodocida; family Polynoidae; genus Harmothoe; species Harmothoe impar. The sequence goes on from OX381709.1 coordinate 17,850,182, forward strand.
TGTACGATTATGATCCTGGGAGTCTTTATATAAACAAACTTTTCTGGTGGTATTTTGAGATTTCTTTAGTGAAATGAATACAATTGGTGCTCCATATGTTTATGTGTTGATCCTCCGAGAATTTTCGGCACGTTGGTGTTTAGAAGACCTCCTCCCCTTTCAAATTCGTGTGTCCAGCCATGGGTCTTATAATAGAATATGGACCCCATGCTGTAGTCGGATATTATACTGGTATTGACTCACTATAGTCTGATCCCAGTCTGAGACGCTGCCAGCAAACTAAGGGGACAGCGGTATTGGTGACAAGGGGCATGGAGATTAGTACGCTGTGTCATGTGGGCAGCGGCTTGATCCTATTGTGTCACAGCCCTAAATGTATGATGTAATATGCAGTAGGCAACGGTAGCAGCTTGTCCCACGGAGTATTATTATGATGGGTTACTACAGTAGTAAATATCTGCTCTGTTTTGTAGGTGTATAGCCTTGGGTTATACATTTGTATTAATAATTATATAAATAGTTCAATACATGGGCCTCCAATACATGGTAACTGCTGAACCATGCAGCTGTAATTTACACAAAGGACCAAGGACGATTTATATAATTATTACATAGATATTGGACCCCACCGTTGATCCCAAGATCGTTCTCATGTCACCCCTCGCCCTCCCACCCCTCCCCACACCCCAAGCTGGCTAGTTATGGGCATGACGACGTCATTGATAACCGATATGCCATGTGACGTAACACACGGACAGGCCATCAGCCATGGTTGTCATGGGTCACCATGGTTACCAGATTGACGTTGTACATGACGTCTGTCCAGGCCCCTGCACCAGCAATATGTCTACCATTCATAGGTATATTAGAATTAGAATTTAGAAAATTATATAATGATTTTATTTAGGATGTATTAGTCATTAGAATTTAGTGATTATATTGCCCTATCAGTAGTTTACTATCGGCCACAGACTCCCATCAGATGTAGAAATTACAAGCTGAAGAGCATTGAGTTTGTTCAATTTCAAAACAACCACATAGCATAGGCATTGAAAGACACCCATCATATTCAGCCATTGAAGTGAATGGTCGAAACCATCAATGTGAAAATGAATGGTCGGAGCTATCAATATGCATAATAATCTATAAAATGTACCAAAACAAATCTGCAGATAGATATAGTGTAGGATATGGACATCATTTTTTGTTTACAAGACACTTGTGCCGCACTTGTGACTATCATATATGGCGGCGATATACACTACCGGTAACTCCCATAACAATAGCATGGGCGTCCCAATAGAAAAAGAATACATCAAGCTAATTCCTGACATAAACCCATAATTAAAGAGGTGTACAGCTATCTGTTCATGTTTGGCACGGCTTACTAATCATGACTACAGGAGCCGAGTCAGACATGATATCTTGAATCCCCGAGGAACAAGGTAAGCAAAGTGTTGGTGATCAATATTGCATCGGGGTACACCACCATACACTTTGTACCTGTGGCTGAGAGACAAACCCCACTGTAGGTATTCCTGCCAAGGAACTCATAATCTGCCCCCTCTGAGCCAGTCACCCCTCCATAACGCTATAGTACTCCCTCACCAGTCACTAGCAGGGGTCAGTATATAAACCCCAAATGTTCCACCAATGATAAACTGCCACCAACTGCACCCAGTGGTGTGTGGGTGTGTAGTCTCAGAAGGCAATACAACATGGAAATGGTCTGTGAAAAATCCATACGATTTGGGAGGCTAACCCATACCAAGGCGGCCAATCTGTGCATGCTGCTGGTAAAAAGCACACACACATGGAGTAAGGTGTAGAGAAATAAAGAAACTTATATCACGGGTTACCTTGAAGTGTACAAATCCCCTGGCTGCAAAGCTCTGGATGAGATCCATATGTGAGTGGTAAGTCAGGAGTGTGAGGCGGTGAGTAGAGACGACATGGAGTTAGTGGTGGTTGAGCCTGGCGGCGTGATGGCAGGTCTGGTAGCCCTGGCCGTTATAGTACATGGAGTACTGGAGGTATGGTACTGGACGAGGCCTGGAGGAGGGGGTGGGGGCGTGCTGTAATGAGCCGGTAGTAGTGGTGGTAGTGGTGCCTGTTGTAGGCCGGTCAACTCTGCCCACCCTGCTCCATGCACCACCAGGCGTTAAGAACCTCTCCTCCTGGGTGGGAAACCACACTGGGAGGACTAACTACCAACCAGTGTACTAAGCCAAGGTCCTCCTGTGTGGCCGCGGTGAACAGGTAGAGGTAACTGGAATGGGCCTGGAGCAGGTAACAACAACTCCTCCTGTACCTAACACCAGGCAGACCACTCCCTCTGTTTTTAAAAGCTGGCACGAGTGGAGCTGGGGGTGCTGGAGGAGGGATGCGCAGGTAGTTTAATGTTAGGGTACTGTGCCTCGCTGGTGTGCGGCGGGCGCCTGACTGCCTACACAATGAGCAGCTGGCACGCCGGTCACAAGCAGTTGGTGCTCAGTGAATGTGTATCAATCAGTGTAGTCCATGTAAACCCACTGACGCTGTAGTAGTAGTACAGAGTGGGTGGGTGGGAGGTGTGTATGTATGATGGCTGCCCACTGGAGGAGGGAGGGAGGGGGCTGAGGGGGAGGGGCCAATAACTGAGTGGGAGGGAGGGACTCAGGGATGGGTTGAGCACCTCATCAGGGCAATATATCCACAGTTTCCCTTTTCACCCCTCCACACCCTCTACCCCCTCCCACATGGCCGTACCTTCAACATGTTCTACACTCTCCCCTCCTTACCATGCACTGTTCCAACTTCCAACTCAGCCTATTACCTCTTCCCCTCTGCATCCCCAACTCTAGAGTCACAGGTTTCCAGCTCCCCTATAGATACTATTGCCCCCCTGGAGAGTTGGGTATTAGGGCTGTTTTCTGTGTGTGACCCTATCAGTGTTATAGCTACAGACGCACCCTACCCCCACAGAGTCTACAATACACAGGCCACATTAAGAGGTTCCATGCACGCTGGTTTTATCCCCATGTTACCAGGTCGTAAAGCACGCACGTTTTGCCCCAACCAACTGTCGATGGCGGCATGGGTAAAACACAAGGTGATTATTATTCACAACGTAAACCTCCAACCACAACTCGCCACCACAAGCCATAACCTTAATACCCCACCCTCCACGACTTACACAAACTCTTCATACACTACACAAGGACAAGTACAGTCAGTCCTCACTTCTTCGAATTTGGAAAATGCAAGGAAACTATCTGAGGCAGCAAATTATCTGAGGAATTTAAGTCTGGATACATTGTATAATGGAACATATAGGGACAGTTGGCAGGCAACTGTCTGAGGAAGTAGATGATCCGAGGTAGTAAAGTACAGTAAATGTCCGAGGTAGTGAGTGCAGACTGTACACTGTACAGGGGACCCCACTGCATGGTATACATGCAATAGCCCCCATTAAAAACCTTGAACTCTCCAGCACTACATGTCCTCATTGTCCAGTACATTGTACATAAAGAAAATGAGTACAACAATGCATACATGCAAATGTATAGGCTGTACTCCTTGTGATAGATTTACTAAAGTCAGTTTAACAACGGCTTCATCTTTGCCATGACATACCCCCAGTATTGGAGCTGCTCCTACTGCATATACATACGGACCTGAGCTAGTCTAAGCTGCTCCCCGAGCTGCTCACACCACACTCAGGACGGCTGCAAGAGGCCGACATGACATGCTGCACTTTGTAAATGGGACTTAAACGGTGTGATTACATCCTCAGACTGTGTGTGTGTGGGGGGGGGGGGTGGGGGTGACGTGCAGTCTACACGCAGTACCCCCCCCCCCCCCACCACCACCACCCCTGTAGTTGTAGTACTGCCGCATAGGACGCAGTGTTATTATTATCATGTAGCATCACGCTTTGTTTTAGAGGCCAGTTATGTGGTAGATGTTGTATGTGTAACACGGTGCAGTTAAAACAGTGCATTTTGTATATAGTTGTATAAACAGTGGTCACGTTATTGTGATGCAATGCAGGGGATTATCCATATAAAGGTAGGCTACATGTACTTCAAAATCACCCCTTTATTCTGTCATGGTAATTCTTCTCAATTCTGAACTATTCTCTCCCCATGAAATTGCTTTGCGTCAGCAATATATTCTTCATATTGTAATTATACAGTGTATGCTGCTCAATTGTGCATGTTACAGTAAGAGCAGGATCAACTGGTTTTGCCTGATACAGTACTGAGACTTGGACCACTTGAGACACACCTTAACCTCCCCCAGTAGTTGCGTACCCTCGGGTGGAGTGGATTTACGATGATGCAACACTGGTTTGTTTGTCAACGTATGTTGCTGTACATATACACAACATCAAATCACCGTGAAATCACCATCTACATTGTCCACCTTTACAGCCGGGAATATATCAACATTTATCAGCCATTCACGAATCAAATACCCACATGTAATGAATAAAATATCGTCAGCCCATGTGCACATCAAAGAAAAGCATTGCCACACGGACACAAGTGTCATACAATTTGAGGGTGAAAAAAATGTGAATTATCATGGAAGAGCATGGGCCAAAATAACCCAAAATAATCCAAAATGTCCCCTACCCTACGGAGATGCCCCCCCTCCTAATGACGTCCCTTTGAAGTGCCCGGATGACAGCTGGGGACCGGCTGGTGTCCGGCTGGTTGTTGGTGTAATTAATGTAAACCCGCTGGTACCCATCGTTAATCTGTCTGCGTCCCGTTAGTCTGTTAATCCTCTAATCACTGCCCTGTGTTTCACCCCCTCCCCGTCCATACCCCCCCCCCATCCATACCCCCCCCCCCGTCCATACCCCCCCCCCCCCCACACACACACACACACAGCACCACACCCCCTGCTGATCCCCGCGCGTGCCCAGTGTTTACTTTCATACTGACCATCCGTGTGGGAACCTGTGGGTGGGTGAGGATCGGGTGAGGATGTGTGTGAAGGGGGAGGGGGTTAGGGATAGGCAAGTCGACAGTCTGGAAGTAATGGCAATACTAATGGTCAAATGTTTTCGCCGAGGGTCGTAGCTGGGAGGGGGGCGTGCATTTTTACATTGGAACCATTGATGGTCAGGTATTAGGTAGGCCGCCTCCACCAACCCCATGCTAGAAATATATCACTTCTTTGCTCCTGAACACTTCATGTATTTACTACGGGCCCTGGGCAGCTGCTGGACATGTTGTAGCCCAGCCCAGCCCAGTCCTGTGATGATACTGCGTCTACTATACGTGTTTTTGTAAAGTTGACAATGAGTAGGTACAGCACTAGAGTAGCATGAGGTTGATACATGTACAACATGTACCAATACAGCCGCTTTGTTTGATTTACTGCTGTAACCTTTAGAAAAACTAATGAGAGACTAATTTGAAACACAGAATAAATGAGGAGAAATGTAGAGGGATGACAGTCGTTGTCTCCGCCCTTCTGGCTGCAGCCCCCCAGCCAGTGACATCACCCATAACAATTAGAAAACAGAACATTGCTAGGGGAATGTATATAAAGAGATGGGTATGTTGGGGAAATATGCAGGGCAATACAATGTATTATATCTAACTTTAATTGAGAATATCCAAATAAAACATACTATACTTTCTCGTTTTATTTCGTTTGTGGACAGCGGACACCTAAATGGGGCCTCCATAGCACCACTGGCTCCCCATGCGGCGCACGGGCAAACTACCTGAGGTGACGCCGTTTGTGAGCGGAATTAAAAAGTAGCTGAATCGGCGGTGAATAAGCAGAATGGTGGGCGCCAATCAATGCTGGTCTTTTACCGACAAATGAGGTGTTAAAGTTGAAAGGCAAAGCCAAGCCGTGCCGCCCAATCAAGTGACAGGAGACGCGAGGCGGCCACAGTTTGGTCTGTATTGATCTGCTTGGAATCAATCAGGAATCGATCGTTCTGATTGGGACGGTTGTCATTGTATTGTCGGCAATCGCCTTAAACCCCCAGCGCCCCTATATATAGGCCTGATTACCTGTCCCGGTTTCACTCAGACTGCCGCTGGAGGGGTACCGAGATCTGAGCCTTTAACCCCCTCCCCCAACAACCCCTCCTCACCCCCAGCTCACCCCCATCCCCACTCACCCACCCATACACACACTCAAATTGTTTTATAACTTCACGTGGATCCCTGAATGACTAGGGTCCAATCAACAATGACCAACACCAACACAAGATTTAAAATGAGTCATAAAAACACGATCAAAAGTAACGAGGAAGAACAGGTGAAGTAGGATGGGCTTAAGGGATGATGATGTTAGAATAGAAGTGGTAAGTAAGTAAGAGTAAACGTCAAAGAGGGTTGACAAAGACGTACCTTAAATATGAGAGTGTGAGCAGAGGAAAGTGTCAGGGCCTGTGACCGCAGCATTGTGTGTCTAGAGTCGAGGTACAGAGGAGGTAGTCACAGAAGTATAGACTCACAGAGAGTCAGTCACAGGGCAGGCATACAGAGGTGGAGGCAGTAGAGGTGGTCATAACCCTCATCACGATCACTGTTATTATATACACTAAGTGTATTGGGGCCATGGGGTGTTTTAGACCACTATATATAGGTGTGTATGTGATCAGGAGTACACCCCGTGGACGTTATCAAGTTGGCTACAGGTAAAGTGACCCAGTAAGAATAGGTACAACGGCAGCAGGTGAAGTAGTGGCAGTAGTAGCAGTAGTAGAAGTAGTGATCTATACAGGTCTATATAGTGCTATAGGTGGTGATAGCTACAACAGAGGTGGACCCAGGAGTTCCTGACCGCCACAGACACGCCAACTAGTTCACAGGTACACGGGCCCACTGGAGCAACTCCGTCTCCTTGGTAACAGCCCTGGAGGAGGGAGGGAGGCAGGCAGGCAGCAGTGCGGACATGCAGGACCGACGGGGGGTACAGGAGGGCCTGCTGGTGTGGTGGGGTGCTGGGGGCACCTCCAGGTGATCACGACGCTTACTGGAGGCAACCAAGCAGCCAAAGTGGGGCGCGGGAGGAGGCGGGCTGGCACCAGCTCACAGCAGACACAGGGGGAGCGACTCACGGCCTGCACTGCTCAACGTGTGGGCCATTCTGTCACGAGACGACAGGGGGCGCCAATTATCTCTCTGTACCGATACATCCATTGTTGGAATCCACCAGTGGATAATGCATGTTAGTTTATGCAGTTGGATTTGAGTCTGGGACAAGACTGTGCTCGGAAAGTAATACCTCTGCTGGAGATTTGAGCCCCACAGAGAGGCCTTCTACTCACTCCCTATGGTGTAGAGTGAGTGTGGTGGGGAGGGGACCTTTGGGGTGAGGAGCGGCCCCATGCACTGAGCACTAGATGTGAGCAGGTCTGGTTCCAGTGGGTTCCAGTGTTGGAAACTCCTGAGCAGCTCATGCCAGGGTCCCGAGCAGCTCATCACCAAGGAGACGCTGACAGGCGGAGCGCGGGCGGCACGTGCCAGGAGCCGGGAGCAGGTCGGCACAGGGCGAGCTACAGCCGAGCTGCTCCGAGCACTCTGTACTCACACACAGGGCTGGGGCCGAGTAGTAGTACTACGACTGTTAACCCTTTATGGGCCGCATAGTGCATTCATGTGTAATGTTCACTCGCAAGAACTGCATTCATGCATTCTACTGACCCTTCGGGAGTGGTGTATCAACCCGCTTTAGGGTCGGCATGATACTTGAATGCAGCACTGGCGAGTTAATCACCAGGGCTGCATCCATGCATTTTGAGGACAAAGGGCAGTACATTAAAGTATTCTGTGGCTCTTAAGGAGCTAGTGAGAGTGCTACTCCTGTATATACCCTCAATACAACCATCTCCTCCCAGTCCCTCATAGAGCAGCTCACAGAGCAACTCACATAGTATACATCACTGAGTACATCACATAGCAGCTCACATAGCAGCTCAGTGTTCCCTAGTTCACACTGGAGAAGTCAACGTCCTCCAAACTCACGGACTTTATAGGCTGTCTTCACTCTAGATATCTTTACCTCATTTCATTTTCATATTTCCCCGCCTCTTTCTGCTTGACACCCTTTTTTCTCACCCTTTCTTCTCCGATTCCTTTTAAAAAGTGTGTGGAAAAAAGTGTACGATCAATAAATTGCTCCTAGAGTCAATGTGACGCTAGCAGCACATTCTGTTTATTTAACTATTTGAATACACTTGATATGCTCCCGGGATATGGTGACCAGCCCTCTGTACAATACCTATCACCAAACGTGGCAGTGAGTAAAATCATAGACTCATTTGAGTTCCCCGAGGCTAATTGTACTCAAAAATCAACTTAGCTAAGGTTTTTTTTCCGAATTGGCCCAATCTAGCAGTCGTATGTGAAAAAGAGTCAATTGATTCTCAGCACACATTATCTGCTTATTACTCATAATGTATTGCTGACCATAGCGCAAAGACTGAACCTTGAGTCACCGCCATCTGGGAGTGGCTTCACCAGAGTGGCTTCACCAGAGTGGCTTCATGCAGGAAGTGTGTATGACTGTTGTGTCTGGGAGGAGGGTGAGGACGGTTTGTTTGTGACCCTCCTGGTTTTGGCTGATAACATAAAATCTGGAATGTGGCAATTCTTTCGGGGAACGTTTAAAAAATGAGGTCACTGGCCTAGGGGGATGATCTTTGGGTTTGGTGACAGAACCTGACCCAGGCCATATGGGGAAATCTGCCCAGAATAGCGACAGGGGATGGGGAAGGGTCTTGACAAATGTCCCAAAATGGGGGACATCATTTGTGAACGTGCCCTTGTAGGTATACCCCAGACCTGAAGGTGCCAGGGACTATACGGTACACAGGGTTGGTTCCTCCACGGTGCCCACAAGACACCACCAGCAGCGGGCCGTGAGCAGCTCACGGGGCCAGGAGCAGCAGGGGAATGTCATAGTGCCAAAAATAACTCTCCTTGGCCACACGGCCAAATGTCACAAGGTACCGAGCAGTTCTAAACACCCTCCTCCTCCCGCGGTAACCAGCGACTCGGAGCAACTCATAGGGGCCGCTCACCGTCCTGCTAGTTCCTGCTCACTCTCACTCCGTCCCAGCCCTCCTTCTCTCTCCTCCTGGCCCTTGGTCGTCATGATGCATGAATGCAGGTCTGGCGAGTCTATACTCGCCAAGGCTATATTCATGCATCATGCCGACCAGTCAGGGAGTGTATCAACCCCGTAGTGTCGACACAATGTATGCATGCAGCCCTGGCGAGTTACTCATCAGTCATCAGGGCTGCATCAATGCATCGTGACGAGCAAGACCATTCAACTTCACATAACACATTAAAGCACTGCGCGGCCCTTAAAGGGTTAAGACTGACTCGGCCCAAACTGCAGCCTGCTCCTGGCCCCCTGTGTAAGTGAGGTTTGACAGTGGGAGTGATTTCTGGCCGCCGTATGTTCTTCTTCCCGGAACTAGAACTGAGTTGACCGAGCTGAGACACGTCATCAGTGCTCAGAGCTGTACCAGAAGTATTTCTAGGAACGACTCAGTGTTGGAGGTCTGTGGTGGGCGGACTGAGAGGCGATGGTGACCGTCAAAGTTATTTTTGTGAATAGATTTACCCCCCGGGGTTTACCACATTCTATATTATATATAATATATGAATTACTATAGAGAAAAATAAATTGTTGTTGTGTGGTGTGGGGTGTGGGTGGGGTTGGGTGGGGCTGATGGGAGAGAGGGAACCACACACGCTTTTCCCTTTGGCCCATTAAATACGGGATGACGGTGATCGGTAATCTAAAGCCTGGCTAATTAATTGAGTTGGCGCACTAATTGAATCAGTTGGCCCTTCCTGGGAAGGCTGCAAGAGCCGGCAAGGGCAATTAAAAGCTGGGCTCTGGGAGTGGGTACGGAGGGACCCAGGGCATATTGTGTGGGCTGGCAGCGGAGGTATGCGTTGGGTTGGGACTCAGTGAGGGGGTGATTGGCCGATAATGGCCGGGGTAGTGATCCCAGGCAGCGACATAAAGGCGGAAGGATCGAGTCATTCCTATACAACTAGATCTATACAAGTGGGTTAGACACTCCATAGTTATGATACTAACTCCCTATAATACCAATTGTCTAAATCAATGCATCTCCTCCAATGTCCACCGCAGCGCCATACGTGGCCGCGGCTGTAAACACAAGTTTTGGAGGCCATCACAATTTAGCACCAGTCCTCCAGTAGCCACTGCCAGCATACCCCTCCCTCCTACACTCCTCCAGGGTGCAGCTATAGGCAGCATGAGGGGGCTGTAGGGTGGCCGCAGTGTGATGGCGCAGTAGTAGTGAGTATACCACCACTACTACTATGGACACGCTGCCGCCGCTGCTGGGGCTGCCAAACTTTGGTTTCCATAGCGACAGGCTGCTTTACAAAAAGTTGCAGCAGCCCTCCCCCGAGAAGGGCACCTCTGTTAGGTGTTATGGTGCACACTGAGTATTAAGTAGTAAGGACACCTACCTCTTGGACAGCGGAGACCCCTCCGTAGGTGGGTAAGTCACTGGTGGTGGCTGTCATGTCTCTGTGTATAGTAAGGGGTACTGGAGGAGTTCCTAGAAGTGTCTTGCTGGTGGTGTTAGTGTTGGTACTAGCAGGGGCCGCGCTAAGGCCTGCGTCACCATGTCCTGCCGCGTCGAGCACTGCCACCCTACTCCGGGCTGTGTCCGTGCCCGCTGCCGCCTTCCCTCCTCCTCACTCCGCCGACACTACCCCAGCAGTAACTCCGAGTCGCTCCGAGTCGCTCTGTGACACTGCCGGCTCCACCACCACGCCCGGCCCAGCCCCCTCAGATGTCCAATTCCTGGAGGGTCTATTTTTAGCAGCGCGGGGCGCGGGTGATGCTAGGAGGTCGGGGTGGCTATGGGTGCGTGGCGGGACAGTGGGGGGACTGTGGCGGTGTCGGGGTGTGGTGATAGTGGAGGTGGATTGTAGGCTATCTAGATAAGCGTCTTGCGGTGGCCTGGTGCCCGACACGGGGCGGCATAAGGCACCTTCCTCCAGTGCGTACAGCAGTAGCAGCCTATGGGCTTGTTGTCAGCGGGGCGCGGCTCGGAGACTAATTGAAAGCCTCCAGTCAGTTGTAGGCAGTCATGGGACGGTGGCTGAACACGCCACACGCCACCCTCCTCCTTAATATAACAGTAACCTACAGAAAGCCACCTCCTCCAGGCTCTCCCCCTGCCTTCCTCCAGTGTGGTGCTCCTGGTAGTATTAAGCTGCCCACCTCCTCCCTCCGTCACCAATGTCAAACTGCAGCGTCCGAGGCCGCGACCCCCGCACCCACAGTGCACTCCCAAAGTCAATGGGCGCGTCGTCGATCGCCCCCGATCACTGGTGGCTGTCACGTTGGTTGGGGGTGTGGAGGGTGGGGGTAAGGAGGGTGTGTGTGGGTGGGTCGGTGGGGGGGGGGTGTCCCAGTAGTCAATGCCTGCCTCCTCCTGTATCAGTCGGTCATCGCCCCCTATTATCACTCACCCTTCTGGGTCTGTCACTGAGCAGCTCTGAGCAGCTCGTCCATACAACAACAGAGGCCTGCACTGATCACTGAGCTGCTCCCTGAGACCTCACAAGTAAATCTTCCCCTCCAGAACTCACTCAAAAGTACATCAACAAGCCACCCTACCTCACCTCACCCTTCACAGGTCGCCTGTATGGCCACCACCACCACCACCACCACAGCCGCCGCCACCAATGCCGCCTACCTGGCTGAATTATTTATCGCGTGTAACAATAATTAAAAAGCCCAGCTAACCTAATTAAATTAAATAATTGATTAGCTGCCGCCCGCCCGGAAAATAGAATGTCGTGGGTTAATGTGTAGCGGAGCGTGACGGCAGGTTGGCGCTGTGTCCGCCAGGAGGCGTAGGGGGCGGCGCAGTGACGCGCATTGGGAGGACGTGGGGTGGTGAATGAATGGGGGTGCTACAGGGAAGGGTGAGTGCATGCTGTAGGAGGGGCACATACACTCAACAGCAAAAGTGAACGTTCTCAGTTTTCACAATTCCCCTCTTAAATCCACGGAATTTGAGGTTGAAAACACCTTCCTTTTCCAGAAAGACACCGATTTCTAGAGACCTTTAGATTTTAGATTCTTATATCAAACATGGAGATTGTACTTTTGTATTGTGAAGAGAAACCCCCCTTTCTTCTAATCCACAGAGTAGCTTGAAGGAAAAACCTATTTCAATTCTACTTGAGTTTGAGGGAAAGACTTATTTTAAGTCTACTTGAGTTTGCTTAATCTGCAATCCAATGACATTGGGAAGGTCATCGGAAAGGACCCTCAATTAGCATTGTTAAGAACGCAGGTGACGTCCTGTATGGGTGCAAAGTGCAGGTGTGGGAGGGTGAGTAATAGGGTAACACTAGTTTGCTGTAGTCTGGGTTTGTGTCCCGGGTTTGTGTGTGTCGGGTTGGTATATTGGGTACCTGCCTCGTATTGGTGACGTCATGGTCACATACCAGAATTTATACTAGCAAGAGGGGACGTTCTCAGTTTTCATAATTCCCGTCTTAAACCCACGGAATTTGAGATAAAAAACACCACGTTTTTCCAGAAAGACACAGATTGTAAGAGGTCTAAAGACATCCCTTGTCATATCAAACATGGAGATAGATATGTAATTTCGTGCTGTGAAAAACGCCCATATTCTTCAAATCCACAGAGTAGCTTGAGGTCTACTTGAGTTTACTTATTATGCAATCCAATGACATTGGGAATGTCATCGGAAAAGACCCCTATTTGGCATTGTTTAGAACGCAGGTGAGGTCCTGTATGGGTGCAAAGTGCAGGTGTGGGAGGGTGAGTAATAGGGTAACACTAGTTTGCTCTGGTCTGGGTTTGTGTGTGTCGGGTTGGTATATTGGGTACCTGCCACGTATTGGTGACGTCATAGTTACGATCAGAACTACAGGTTTTGACAAGATCTCAGCTTGGTGAGTGAGTAGTCCACGGGGTACCAAAAGTCCAAAAGTCAACACAATCATCTTTGTACCTCCCAATAGACTCTACAAAGTGGTAGTGTCAGCTATAGTGTATGTTGGGGACACTCCCTCTTTGTGGAGTCTGGGAGGTACAAAGATGATTGGGGGCAGTTGATTGCACACCTTCCCATAGTATGCTATTGCCTACTTACTCACCAAGCTGAAGTCTTGTTAAAACCTGTGATCAGAACTGTAAACTTGTATAAACTCATCAAAACTGTTTGGGTGCTGCCCCATATATATCCTACCTAATCTGTGGTGTTACTGTATTCCGCTGACAGAATTCAGCCCAAATAATTCATGTACTCCACTGGTTTCTTCTGGATGGGGGAGAGGGTGTAGCAATGGCTTACCTGAGCGGTGACTCAACTGCTCCATGTGTGACATCTGTATGCCTTCACACAGAAAAGTAAAGGAGTCAACTGTGTCTCCCACGTGGCTTCCGTAAAATAGAGAGTCAAACTGCTAATGACTCTGCCTATATATGCAGGGTCAACTTGAGTTGACACTGATAATACAGAGTCAATTTGAGTTGACACTGATCGTACAGAGTCAACTAAAGTTGACCCTTCAGATAAGGAGAGTCATTAGCAGTTTGACTCTCTATTTTACCAGAGCCACGTGGGAGACACAGTTGACACCTTTACTTTTCTGTGTGTTGGGGGCGCTGTATACTAAATCTACTTCTTACGATGACATGGAGCTTAGTGACATGAGGGAACAAATAAGTGACATGACATGGGGCATTGCTGAAAGGCAACATGGCACACGGGGATTTTAAGTGACATGACCTGGTCATTTCTTAAATTCGACCGTAAAGAAATAACAGGGTTCCACCGTAATAGTCTACAGAAGTTCACTGTAAATTTAGTACTTTGATTCATTGCAAAATTAAATTGAAGTTCTCCGTAAATTCAAAGGATTTTCTTTACAGTGTAGGCCTACGGGGTATGTACAATGGTATAATTTGAATTTCAGAGATTGACGTTTTCTAAAATAACATGAATTCCCTCTCCTAATAATTAAACTTTTATATGTCCTCTTGATCAATATTGTGACAATGGGGTGGGGCTGTGTGACGTCATTTGTGCACGTTCCCCAGTGACAGTGAGCTCTTGGCATGGTTTGGGTTAGTCCATGCATCAGGACATGGGGAGGGGGAGGGGGGGGGGGGGTGCACCGAGGGGGTTGACGCTCGACGGTCAGACTGACGACACTTGGATCCGCCAGTCGAGCGTGCAAAATGGGGACGCCGATAAATCGATGATGGGAGCAGGCGTCGGGCGACAGCGACCGGCCGTCAACCCCCCCCCCTCAGCCCCCCCCCCTGCTCTAGTGTGACTGTCCCAGTGTACCCGTCCCCTGGTCTGTCTCCCTGTCTCCAGACCGTACAGGCGCCCATGCTGGAGGAGGGGGACGCTGACATTTTCTGTTTTTTTTTCACAACTGCCGCCCTACCGCCCCCCTCATCATTGGTTGTGACGCCCTCTTCTCAAGAGCATCAAGGTCCAGACAATCTACAGATCAGCACTTTATAACAATTGAAAATGCTGTATAAACTCAAGGAAACCTTTACAGTCTTTGATAATCATCCCTCCGTTTCTAATCATATAAGTTGGGTGACCCTCCTCCTCCTATATTTAGCCTTATTCTGAAAGACTTTACCTGTAAATGTGAATTTTGCCAATAAAAATTATCAAACTCAAACTCAAACTCTTACTGTCATCCCACCGCTCCCGCTGCCGAGGATGGTGCTGCAGTTGCTACCCAAATCATCCCTGAGCGCCCCCCCCCTCCCCCATGAGTGGGTCCCAGTCATGGTTACGTCACCAGCAGTGACACACCCTGCAAGCATTCAGCACCAGGCAATGCTTAGTGGAAGAAATGAGGGAGGAATGGGCTGGGGGGGGGGGGTGCACTGTGTTAACCCTGTGAGGACAGCATGATACCTCAAGACCCAAGTTAATTTATCGTCATGATACATCAGAACAGCACAGCATTGGTGCATCATGCCGGTCATTCAGAGGGTATCAACTTCATTGTGTCAGCATCACATGTGCATCAGCAGCACATGTATGCGAGTGACTCGCCAGGGCTGCATTCATGCAGCATGAACACTAATAAAGGCACAGTTCATTAAAGCACCACGTGGCCCTTAAAGGTTTATGAGCTAGGGTTGTGGGTTAAAAGTGGTGTGAAATCTGTAATTGGACTGAAATTCAGATTTGAGTCACCATGCATACTACGTGTTTGGGCATAACTTGTCGTCAATACTTTGGTGTCAATATACCATTGACATTGAGCAGCATGTCACAATATGTCCAAACTGATGTGGTATTGGAACTGTTATGTTTACTATAGGTGACAGCTATACATGTACATAATAACTACCCCTCCATTCTTCAGCCTTTGTAATGGTATGCAGCATTATATTATCTCACAAGCCGATGTCAGGCCAGTCTAACTGACATAGTTCAGGGGTAGATCCAGGAATGTGTAAGGGGGAGGGGGTTTGTTTTGTTTGTTTAGGTAGTTTAACGTCCAACGTCCCATTGACTAACACAGAGGAGACTGTTTCAAGTTTAAGTTTTTCACAAGTTATCGTAGGCCGAATCTATTAGATGAGCTGTTCAAAGACAGAAATCCGGCTCTGACACATTTACACATATACTTTAGTAATGCGAGGGCTTTTTAACCTCCAACACCACATAGACATAGTGTGAGAGGGACAAGCCTTTGGTGTGCTGTAAGTCTACCGAATGGGGAAAGGATGCACTAACAAACACCAAAGTATTCAAAAGGTACTGAGCTGCGAGTCGAGGCATATCAAAATATCATTTGAATTAGTTTGAGTCCCACTGGATCATCTGCCTCTGAGGCTGGCAGGGCTAACTAGGTTTATCTCACCATGTATGTAACCCTTTTTAGTGTTATCCCGCTGACAGGTCTACAGTTGCCAAAAGTATGAGTTTGGTTAGATTTCAGACGGCAAATATTTTTTTGTGATGTTGTTTAAAAATGAATGACAATGGATATAATGGTGCTACTCTTATAAGGTGTTCCTCTTTCATATCAGTCTTTAGTGAGGGTATTTCTACACTTCAGAGATACTCAGTTTACACTTGGGGAAGTGTCGAACAGTAATAGTGAATTTGAGAAAGAGACCGTGAATATCTATTGATCGCATTGCTAAACCTGTCATGGTTTGCAGCTTGGTGTGGTGGCCGCCAACCTGCTTATGGTAATAGATGACAGCCTTAATGGTTGTTGTGGGTGTCTAATTCTATTAGGTGACCTTACTGTGTGTACTGTACACGTGGTGCCAATATTAGGTGACCTTACTCTTGTCCTTCATGTGGTGGTGCCTACATTAGGTGACCTTACTGTGCCTCTACATGGGTAAAAATCGACACGTGCGACACGGCGACACGGCCCTTTTAAAAATCGACACGCGCGACAGGGGGGTTTTAAAAATCGACGGACACAGCAATCTTTGAAATAAAAATCGACAGACACATAAAATCTATGCATAAAAATCGAGGTGACCTTACTCTTGTACTACACATGGTGGTGCCTACATTAGATGGCCTTACTGCCTCCTGTACTACACGTGGTGCCTATATTAGGTGACCTTACTCTTGTACTACACATGGTGGTGCCTATATTAGGTGACCTTACTCTTGTACTACACATGGTGGTGCCTACATTAGGTGACCTTACTCTTGTACTACACATGGTGGTGCCTACATTAGGTGACCTTACTCTTGTACTACACATGGTGGTGCCTACATTAGGTGACCTTACTGCTTGTTGTACTACACATGGTGGTGCCTACATTAGGTGACCTTGCTCTTGTACTACACATAGCGGTGCCTACATTAGGTGACCTTACCCTTGTACTACACATGGTGGTGCCTACATTAGGTGACCTTACTCTTGTACTACACATGGTGGTGCCTACATTAGATGGCCTTACTGCCTCCTGTACTACACGTGGTGCCTATATTAGGTGACCTTACTCTTGTACTACACATGGTGGTGCCTATATTAGGTGACCTTACTCTTGTACTACACATGGTGGTGCCTATATTAGGTGACCTTACTCTTGTCCTTCATGTGGTGGTGCCTACATTAGGTGACCTTACTGTGCCTCTACATGGGTAAAAATCGACACGTGCGACACGGCGACACGGCCCTTTTAAAAATCGACACGCACGACACGGGGGTTTTAAAAATCGACGGACACAGCAATCTTTGAAATAAAAATCGACAGACACATAAAATCTATGCATAAAAATCGACGGACATAGTGTAGGCAATGCACAACAGTGGGTAAGGTATGAAATGCTGTATGCTGCTAGGCTCTCACACCTAGTCCGAGCAGCATTCTCACACCTGCAGTGGGTGTGAGAATGCTTTGCCCGGGGGGGGAGGGGGGCACGTGGTGTATCTTGTATACACAGGTGTAACATAGGGTTTGTGTCTCTATATAGCCCATGAGTAAAAATCGACACAGGTGACACAGCCCTTTTAAAAATCGACGGACATGGACAGTGTATGGATAAAAATCGACACGGCGACACGGCCCCTTTGAACTAAAAATTGACACGGCGACACGGCCAAAATTGTGGGGACCCATGTAGAGGCACCTTACTGCTTGTTGTACTACACATGGTGGTGCCTACATTAGGTGACCTTGCTCTTGTACTACACATAGCGGTGCCTACATTAGGTGACCTTACCCTTGTACTACACATGGTGGTGCCTACATTAGCTGACCCTACTCTTGTACTACACATGGTGGTGTCTACATTAGATGACCTTACTCTTGTACTACACATGGTGGTGCCTACATTAGATGACCTTACTCTTGTACTACACATAGTGGTGCCTACATTAGGTGACCGTACTATTATACTTCACTGCCTGTTGTACTTTTCAGGTACACTGTGGTACAAATGTAGCTGGATGCCTTATGCAGGTGGCCATTGCTTGATCTGGTATTGGCGAGATAAACCTTGACAACAGCACCACAATGGGTACCAGTTGTTACATAATGATCTCTAAGAATTCCGCAGTGAAGGCCAGGGAATTATCTCATTGGTTGATAATTCAACCAGCTACTTGCCTATAGGCCATACCCAGTGGGCACAAAATTTAGTTCAACGTTGAATCAACATTGTATTAACATTGAATCAACATTGTCAACCATTTATCAATGTTGATTCAATGTTCTGTGGCCACTGGGTACTACTCTTAACCCTTTATGTGTCACATAGTCCTGTAATGTGATAAGACATCCTTTGTTGTTTTACTGTATGAATTCATGCATCATGCCAACCTTGGAGCATTTTTGAATGCAACCTTGGCAAACTTTTCGCCAGGGCTGCATGAATGCATCATGATGACAAATCACATTAAAGCACTATGCTGCCCTTAATGAATTAACTGACACGGGGGTGTCATGTTCCGATGGGGTTTATCCAACTACACGTATACATATAGCAGAGAAGCCACTGCTGAAGCCACATCTGGATGTCTACAGCAGGATGACCCTCCGTCTCACATGCTACTTCAAATCACTCCCCCTACGTCATAACTAGCAAAACAGCCCCCCCCCCCCCCACCCCATCATGACGATAAGAAAGGGGTGTGGATCTCAAGTCTGCTGTGTGTGATACCAACTTGAACTGAGATATTAGGGTTTTGCCTCAATGTGGCGGCCGAATTAGGCCGTGATGAAGCAACGGGCTCCTTGTGTACCATTCTTTGAAAATATATGTTTTCCATGAATTACAGACCACAGTACCACCTACAAATTAAGGGAATTCCTAGTAACTGTTAGGAAATCCTTGTCCGTTATGATACAAAGATGTAGCTCTGGCGACATTACTGCACCAGTGTATCATCTCGACCCCATGTGTCAGCATGATGCGTGAATGCAGTCTTGACTTGCCAGGCCTCTATTCATCCAGCGAAAGAGTGAAATATAGTGAAACTCAAATTATTATTAAAACTTTATTTGATTTAAAGGGCAACTTGTCCAAAACAAACACCGGGGGTTTGGCCCATCCCTGTGGTTTATTTTTCATCACTCACCAACCATAATCTGCCACCTTTTTCGAAGCTTCATTGACGCTTATAATCACAAAATTGTTGATTGATATATATTATAAGCACCATAATAGCTCCAGGTTTCGTGTGCTAATAGGCCCGATATGTAAGATAAAACCTACTTGTTGTCATGATTCTAACTCATGAATTCATGACATCGTGTGTAGCTTTCTTTGTCATTATCCGCTGTGTGACATATCTAAATGTCTATTTTACAACTTAACTTAAGGTGTGAATGTCTGAAATACCATAATTATTATGTGGTACCCTGTACTGAGCAATTCAGCAAGGATTGTTCACACAACTTTGCTGTTTATCAAATTAACTAATAGAAACTGTTCATACATATTTTACCCATACCTTGCTAAAGAGTGCACTTCTGGAACATCAGGCAGTAGTGTCTTGTATGGACCCTCTTGTACTGGGTAATCTACCAGCTTGGGCTTCAGCCGACGACCTGGGCACGCTGTGCCATGACTAACCCCACCTGGTGTTTTAATCCTGAACCAGCTCCTGAGTTACTCATCCATTCTAAACAGAGATGGAAGAAGGGAAATCCTCTCTGAGTACTTTCAGACATGTTAAGCTACAGGCGATCGATGTTTGATAATAATATTATATGCAACTAAGTTTGAGTCTAGACCAAGAATGTGCTAACATAGGTAGGGAGAGTGAGGCCTCTACTGGAGACTCGCACCACACAGAGAGGTATCGTAGTCGCCCCTTCTGGCGCAGAATGTTGCTCACTAGAGCACATCGCCAGTGGGTTCTCTGGTGTATACTGCATACACTAGCTGTGGATGAATCACCAACCCCATCTACTGAGAAAGGCTGGTCCACAGAACGTCCACACATGTATTTTTTAAACAAGATTTAGACATTTTTTGCCAGATTTGTTGAAGAAGTTTACAATGTATGACATACATGTGATCATTCTGCATGTAGCAGATCTATGGCAGTGCATAGACTATATACAATAAATTCACAATCGTTTTTGTAGTTCTTTCATAGAATGTTTATTGCACAGGATCGCCATTATCTTCCATGACCATTGGCCGGTCACGGAAGATAATGGGATCAACCAGTCACGAGATGACATGAGATTTCAATTATGTTGCGCAAGAATGATGGACGAATTCACCTGAAATGTTGAAAAGTATTTCTTTCAACTTAGGTGCTAAAAGAATAGCTTTAAATTATGCAGGTCCTTCTGTCAAGTCGCGATAAAAATCCGAATGCACCATTTTTATCAGTGATATCTAAGATTGTCTCTGAGTATAATATATTTACCAAGTATTAATTATACGATTGCTGGCTTTATGCGCTCCTCTCCTGAACAGTATAGGCATTCATTGTGTTCTGCCCTCGTCCACATCTTCACATTTCCAGCAGCTGCTGTTTTAACGGCATCTCAAGTGTTTTTGCTGTTTCGGTGAAGGCCTTCGTAGCTCACTAACTGGTGGGTCATGATCTCAGTAGTTCCTCTGTCATTTTAATTCTTTTATTATTTAGCCATCATACCGTACAACATGGTCTTCTAGGACTAATTTTCTGACTTCGTTGATTCATTGTATACAAACCACAGAACCTCGTTCTACTGGTTGCTCAGGGGTCCCCCACATGGACCACCTGTTTGCCCATGTTCTCCCCCCCCCCCCCCTCAGGGGTCCCCCACATGGACCACCTGTTTGCCCATGTTCTCCCCCCCCCCCTCAGGGGTCCCCCACATGGACCACCTGTTTGCCCATGTTCTCCCCCCCCCCTCAGGGGTCCCCCACATGGACCACCTGTTTGCCCATGTTCTCCCCCCCCCCCTCAGGGGTCCCCCACATGGACCACCTGTTTGCCCATGTTCTCCCCCCCCCCCTCAGGGGTCCCCCACATGGACCACCTGTTTGCCCATGTTCTCCCCCCCCCTCAGGGGTCCCCCACATGGACCACCTGTTTGCCCATGTCCCCCCCCCCCTCAGGGGTCCCCCACATGGACCACCTGTTTGCCCATGTTCTCCCCCCCCCCTCAGGGGTCCCCCACATGGACCACCTGTTTGCCCATGTTCTCCCCCCCCCTCAGGGGTCCCCCACATGGACCACCTGTTTGCCCATGTTCTCCCCCCCCCTCAGGGGTCCCCCACATGGACCACCTGTTTGCCCATGTTCTCCCCCCCCCCCTCAGGGGTCCCCCACATGGACCACCTGTTTTCCCATGTTCTACCCCACGTCAGGGGTCCCCCACATGGACCACCTGTTTGCCCATGTTCTCCCCCCCCTCAGGGGTCGCCCACGTGTACCACCTGTTTGCCCATGTTCTCCCCAGACATCATGGCACAGAAGGCACGTCCCACGTTCTCCAGGCCCTCCTCCACCGTCTCCCGTACCTGGAAATCAACCATTAACAACAGGTTAGCATTATCACCTGTTAACTGCATATGTTGCCGTGAATCAACATCAACTGGCACTGCCTTGTGCCGATCATCATGACGACAAAGAGCATAGCATATAAAGGCAGTGTGCTTATACCAGTATTTATGTATTTTTCTCCTGCATTTAATAAACATCAGCTACATATCAAATTGACACAGTCGTAGTTACATGAAAAAAGTGCATATCTCTTACTGAATATTCTTCGACCCTCGTGGATAAATATTATAAGCTTTGCCTCCATTAGCATTACCTTGATATGTCCCTCTGTGTGCCATTTCTGTAATTGTGCCAAGGCCTCCGGGAACTGGTCCGCATAGTCCAGTACTAGATATTCCTCTCTGAATTCGAAACATGTACAGTATGTTCAGTGTTGTATTGAGTTATGAAAATAAGAGGGAGGGGAAAATAGACGCAATATACATGCCAATCTATCCGTTCTCCCATCTCCGCTCCCAAACTTACTCAAATAATGCCCCTTGAACCATTTCTGTTTGGGTTATATTTGTTTTCTAAATCGCACTCTACCAATACTTACTTATATGAATGTTGATTAAATCAGGTATGATATGTGATAAATGCAATGCTATAAAATCATATAATCTTGAGTACAAGGGTCGCAAGTGATCTGATCCAATGTGCCGACAAATATCACATTAAAGTACTATATGCGGCCATATTAAAGGGTCAAGTAGTTTGTACACTGTCGGAAGTCAGTGTAGCCGCACAGTGAGTTTTATACTGTAAATCTACAGTAAAACTCACTGTGCAGCTACCCTAACTTCTGACAGTGTCAGTTGTGGCTCGGGGTAATGGCCCACCTTGTGATGTTGCGTTGTGTGACGATGGCGGCCACGTGGTCGGGGAGGGGCGGCACGTGGGGCGTGTCCTGGTTGTACAGAGCTATCTGTCCACACAGCACGATGTGGGAGTCAGCAGTCATCTGCAAGTTACACAAGTACATGTAATATGTCCACACAGCAAGATGTGGGAGCTGGAAGTCAACTGCAAGTTACACAAGTATACATGTAATATGTCCATACAGCACGATGTGGGAGCTGGAAGTCAACTGCAAGTTACACAAGTACATGTAATATGTCCATACAGCGCGATGTGGGAGCTGGAAGTCATCTGCAAGGTACACAAGTACATGTAATATGTCCATACAGCACGATGTGGGAGCTGGAAGTCATCTGCAAGTTACATAAATACATGTAATATGTCCATATAGCGTGATGTGGGTCGTAAGTCATCTGGAAGTTTGATCTTTAAAATAATCATTCCATAATATGGCCATACAATGGATAGTCGGAACTTCTTAAAATCTGAAATCATAAATGAGTTTAGAGTCAATTTAGCGATTCACAGATATGTCGAAGTAGTTGGATATTTCTGTTGAAAGGTAGGCCTTGATCATTTAGGCCATTAAGCGCTAAGTTTATAAAACATATTAAATAAACATTGAAATCAACTTAATTAGAGAAAATAAATGCTCGGGTTGGCCTTGATTTACAGCCATTGTCGGGTTGCCTAAAACACACCTTTGAAATAAATATGTCTAGGTATCACTATATAGTGGTTCAGTGATTCTTACCTGCTCGATGACGCTGTCACTGACTGGGCCTCCTACATTGTCAAAGTACACGTCCACGCCGTCAGGACAGAGCTCCTTGAGCCTGCACCCTACGTCCTCCGTACGGTAATTGATAGCGGCGTCAAAGCCCAGACTCCCTGTCAGCCAGTCACACTTCTCTACACTACCACACACACCGACCACACGGCTACAGCCCAGCTGCCGCGCTACCTAGAGAGTTAGAGAGGGGATATTTCCATATACTACTTGGCATGCGATACATTGTATTCCGATTTTCCATATACTACTTGGCATGCGATATTCCCATTTTCCATATACTACTTGACATGCGATATCCCCATTTTCCATATACTACTTGGCATACGATATTCCCATTTTCCATATACTACTTGGCATACGATATTCCCATTTTCCATATACTACTTGGCATACGATATTCCCATTTTCCATATACTACTTGGCATGCGATATTCCCACTTTCCATATACTACTTGACATGCGATATCCCCATTTTCCATATACTACTTGGCATACAATATTCCCATTTTCCATATACTACTTGGCATGCGATATTCCCACTTTCCATATACTACTTGACATGTGATATCCCCATTCACCATATACTACCGTAAAACCTCGCGTATAAGCCTAACTAGCGTATAAGCCGCACCCCGAGTTTGGCGCGAACCTATAAGCCGCACATTCTGAATGACCCTGGGAAAAACTCGCGTATAAGCCGCACCCCTTACTTTGGCCTGAGGCTATAAATTTCTCCCAACCCTGACCTATTAAATGTACATTGTGTGTACAAAATGTAGTACAGTTATGTGGCGGTCACCCCCCCCCCCTCTCCCATTGGCACATTTACTGTTAGTGTTAGGATGCTAGCAGGGTTTAGCGGTGGTGTGCATTGTCTTAGGGCTGAGGCGCGAGTGGCCTTCATTGTCTTAGGGCTGAGGTGCGAATATCAGGCATTGACACTGCCCACTCACACTTACACCCCCCACCCCCTGCAGTCCATGTGACTCTTGAAGCTGTTTTAAAGTCAATTTTAAATCACAATTTGGAAAAACTCGCGTATAAGCCGCACCCCGACTTTGGCCCGATCCTATAAGCCGCACCGGCGATCTGACTTGCGTATTAGCCGCGGCTTCTACGCGAGGTTTTACAGTACTTGCCATACGATATTCCCATTTTCCATATACTGCTTGGCATGCGATATTCCCATTCTTCCATAAATACTACTTGGCATACGATATTCCCATTTTCCATATACTACTTGGCATGCGAAATTCCCATTTTCCATATATTACTTGGCATGCGATATTTGCATTTTTCATATACTACTTGGCATATGATATTCCCATTTTCCATATACTACTTGGCATGCGATATTCCCATTTTCCATATATATTACTTGGCATGCAATATTTGCATTTTCCATATACTACTTGGCATGCGATATTTGCATTTTCCATATACTACTTGGCATGCGATATTCCCCTTTTCCATATACTACTTGGC
Source organism: Harmothoe impar (assembly GCA_947462335.1). Taxonomy (NCBI): domain Eukaryota; kingdom Metazoa; phylum Annelida; class Polychaeta; order Phyllodocida; family Polynoidae; genus Harmothoe; species Harmothoe impar. The sequence goes on from OX381709.1 coordinate 17,874,836, forward strand.
ATGCGATTTTCCCATTTTCCATATGCTAATTGACCTCTAATGTTCACACTTCCCATATATATTCAACTTAGCCTCCAATATTTAATGTGTCTTTATGTACTGCACATTTATCTGAAGTCCATACATTGCATGTACAATACTTGGTCCCATAATGACACTTTCTAAATTCTACCCAATGTCCAATGTTTGCATTTCTCATGTACATGTACTACATGGTATCGAATATTTACACTTTCAATATACTACTGGGCCCTCTAATATTCACACTTTCCATATGCTACTTAGATATCTGATGTCCGTGTGTTGCATCATTACTAATTTAATTGGTCTAATGTTCACACCCTCCATATATATACTACTTGCTTTCCAGTATTCACACTTTCCATATATTACTTCATATACTACTTTGTAACCGATATTTACACTGTCCATATACTAATTGAAATAATACTGTTTATATTTTCCACAGGATACATTTTCATACTAAGTTAGATACATAGAGTTTAAATGAGCTATGGGTAAGATAGTGGCGAATGGGGGGGGGTATGTTTGGGAGAAATGTACTCTTTTAATGTAAGATTTTGCCCAGAAGAGACTCAGAAGAAAATTATACAGTAGCGCCCCCTCCCCTTTTCAGAGTCCTGGATCCACCACTGGTTTAATTACTGACATCCTCCTCCAGCGTATTGCAGGTTCGGTCCGTCTGGGCCCTGTGGACCTGCTGGCCAGCCTTCGGCTGTGTTGGTTTAAAAACTATATACTGTGGTCGTACTTTATTTTGCTGGGTATATATTTTCGCTATATTCACGAAAATGAAAAATCCGCGAAATTCTTGTATGCTACAGTATGGAATAAATACCCGCGAATTAGTCTTTTTTACCACCTCAGCGAAAATTTACAGCCGTGAATATAAGTACTTTCACAGTATCAGTGTATTGGTTATGTGGGGGGTACGGTGGATGGGGGGGGGGGGTCATGCAGGTCTACGAAGCTAGATGGTGCCACCGACTAGCATTTACCTATAACACATCCAGGGGGCAGCACTGTCGCACGTGCTGCTCGCTTCTGCTCAGTAGGATTCTAGTCCCCACTCTCCCTACACTAGTTTAGTCTTGCTCCCATTCTTAGTTATTTGGATGTTTTGAATGAAAACAGTTATACGCCATCCATTTACAATGAGGGCACAATGCATGAACGAATTATGCGGCCTTTAAAGGGTTAAATCCCCATTCTCGGGAGCAGCAGCATTGTCGCTATGGACACGGCAAAGGGTCTATACACATAGGAAATGTACTAGGAAAAATTACCTTATTGCCATTTCCTAGAGCTCTTCAAATAAGCGTTTCAGAACATTTCATTTTACAATATGCGCAGGTCCTATGTTCCCCTCCCCCCCCCAATAAATCCTCCACTGGGCTGTTTTTAAAAAGAGATTGCTCTAGAAGGGGTTCACTTCACCAATATCGACCTGGCAAGGATTTCTATGAAAATGCCTAGACCTCAAGAAAACAATCACAATGAACATGTTATTTCAGATTAAAGAATTGGAAAATTTTAAAAATATTGAAGTCAAATAATGCATTTTAGTGCAATTTAAAAATGTATCATAACTTTTGGACGATTTACAAAATTCTTTCAGTTTTGGAAAGCTTGGGTTCAGGAGGGCATTGTCGCCAATTTCAAGGGCAGTTTCGCCACTTTTTGGCGACATGGCGACAGCTGCCCACCCCTGCCATATCTTGAATATATTTCATATTTTGCAATGTATTTTGTTACAGGTAAACTAGATCTCTTGCAATAAGGATTTTTATACATTTTCTCCATACGCACTGTCTGTTTAACTTAACCCCTTTCCAGTGCCCCTATAGGGCCCAGGCCGGACTGGAGCTGGTTGCGGCGGCCTTCACTGATAAGCGCTGATAGGCTGGGTACCAGCATGTCCCTGGAAGTGATGATTACCCAGGGTCAAGGCACCAGTCAGTGTGTGTCTTATCAGTGCTGATAACCGCACCCAGCGAAATTTTAAATGGCAGACCCACTGGGTATGAATCTACAGCCCTGTCAGGTTTGAGATCAGCCGGATAAGGGCTATACATTCATCTGTGAGTCGTAGACCGCGCTCCCAATAATAATCTAACTTTAACTCACCTGTCCGGCTACAGAGCCACAGGAGCCTGCCGCCCCACTGACCACACAGGTGTGTCCCTGCCTCACGTGACCCTTCTGTGTGAGACCCAGGTAGGCCGTGAGCCCCGCGATACCCAACAGGCTCAGGGACAGGGACGGCTGGGGGCCAAACACGGCCTTATCCAGCTGAGGATAAAGGTAGGGATAGTGGTTAGAAGTGGATAAGATCAGTACAAATATAGAAGAGTTTGAAAATAATACATAAAAGTTTTTGAAGTTGCAGGCCCAGCGACAGGGACGGCTGGGGGCCAAACACTGCCTTATCCGGCTGAGGACAAAGTGGACACAGTGATTAAAAGTGAATAAAATTGGTATAAATCTGTTTGTGTTTGGAGAAGAGTTTTAAATGTACAGCAGTGTATCTGTGATAAATCAACAATTTTAATGGTCAGCAGACACTATACTCAGCATTATTAAGGTCAAATAATATTGTTAGATCTAGTCGGGTGACTGGAAACTTCTTTTTGAAAAATTAAAATTTGACCCAACCTACCTGTGTGTAGTTATCAGCCACATTGTCCATATCCTCTACAAAGTACTCCGTCCAGGGGAAGGAGGGACAGCCGTACAGGAGGTCCCCAGTGCTGTAGGAGGGGTGACGTGAGGCTACCACAGACCCCACCCCGGCCAGACCCTCAATACGGACACCCAGCTCCCACGGGGGTACGTAGTCCGCGCCTGTAGTCTCGTTCATCTGACATCTCTGTAAGGTTAACGTTAAAGTCGTTGTATTAATTATTGCTTTCCAATAACTTTCAAGTGCATGTACTGGACACGGATATCGTAGTAGTTTCGTTGTAAACGTGTGATTAGACCATGTTATCGCTCCATGTTAGGGAATGCTCTTTTTAACAACAGGGGGTGGGGCAGTGGAATTTCGCACTGGCGCGCATGATTCTTTTCAGACCCCCCCCCCCCCCCCCCCAATGAGGGGTTGAATTTGTTTTGCCCCGCCCTCTGATGATGCCCTTTTACCTATAGTAACGCGCGGCCTTTACCCTGTCCCTTATTTTGATTATTTGGGTTACGGGATTTTTCAACGATATCTTTGGGCGGCTAGCGGCAACAATTTAAATCTACCCCCAAATAGAATTTCCTTTAATTTTGCTCCCAATATTGCCCAGCGGTCAGATATAAAGAACGAAGGATAAAAAAATCCAGGCGAACAAAGGCAATATCATTTGCCATAATCTTTGCAGTGGCGTAGGAAAAGGGGGGGGGGGGCAGGGGGGCCCGGGCCCCCCCAATCACTGAGGAGGGGGGGCCTGAATATGTTTGGGCCCCCCAAAAATTTGTCAAGACATGTCATATGATACACATAATTTCCAATTATTACCTTTCCCACATAAGGAAAAGTGGGCACAGAGGGGGCAGGGCCCCCAAATTAGAACCAAAGGGGCCTCAAATACTACTTTTCCATACAATATAATATAAGTGTGTATATGATACATCATGCATAAAACCCGATACATAAAGTTGGTAGGAGTGGGCCCCCCCCCCCCCCAATGAAGATTTGCTTCCTACGCCTCTGCTTTGGCGGCGGATCTGTATTGCAAGCCATCAGAATAACATAGCCCTACAAACTGGAACCGCCGAGCACTTACCTGTGCGGGGTCCACGGACAGGTAGCACGTCTTGAGCAGCACCTGGCCGTCCTGGAGCTGCTCCTCCTGCACCTCAGCACACGGCTCACACAGGAAGTTATCGGCACGGGGCGCCCCCCACACTCCTGGAGAGGGACATGGTGTATATCATAAATGTATTTTTTTTTAAGTGTTTTATTTCGGGAAAATAATACAATTACATCAAAAGATAGTAAATGCATTAAACCTAGCATGTGCACGTTGCATTCCTTCCGCTAGGACCCCTATTTTATACAAATATTTTCAGTTACGTATACAATTCAATGGTATGGCTATCACTGAGTTATTACAGACATTTTCATTATTAATAGTTAATGGTGCGACTAATCTGAAACTAAGTTACATCAACAAGTAGGATTATTGTGTTGATGAGATGAGATGAGTGATGAGGGGATAATGTTTTGAACAATTGTAGGGGGTCTTCAACGTAATAAGTTACAAGAAAAAGTACACGATTATGTGTTATATATATACTATAAGACAAAAGATAACTACATAAAGCAGCTATCGTAGCCTTTCTTAATGGCTAGTTTAAATTTGTTAAGGTCCTCTATCACAGTAAATTCAGACTTGAGCATGTTCCATCTGGTGATGGCTCTATATAGACAGCTTCTTACCACTATTGGTTTTAAGGACCTGGGCACAATTAACCTTACACCTTGGTGCCTCCTTGTGGGTAGAATTCTTTTATCTAAATGTTTTTCCTTTTTCTTAAGGCTAAAAGCATAAAATAAGAGGTGCATGTCTCTTCATATATCTAATTTAATACATTTGGATAAAGCATGCAGCTCGTCTGTATTATGGACAGGATCTTTCTCAAGTTTTACACAGTAAGCTTGACGTAATGCCTTATTCTGCAGTAGTTGTAATTCTCTGTTTTCCCCTATATTGCCCCTGTCCCATACATAATCAACATAATCAAATGAAGGTAAAACCATAGACTTATATATATCAACGGCTGTGGGAATGTCAATGAAAGGTCTCGTTCTAGCTGACTGTATCACCTTATGCCTAATATTTCTAACAGTGTTTTTTCTGTGTTCTACAAATTTCAAATCAGGATCCAAAATGAGTCCTAGATAGGCCAAAGCATACACAATTATGATATTATTCAAGGTAAAGACAGGAACCATGGCATCTGTATTATTAAAAAGCATCCATTTTGTCTTTTTCTCGTTCATAGTTAAACTATTAATTAAGCACCATGTAAAGATTCTTGCATGTGAGCTGCAGATGTTGTAGAAATAACTGCATCGTATACCACAGCGGGCACGGAGAACAAAGCATTTCACACCTCTTGTATACTGTATACAGCTGGTGGCATGAAGTAGTTATGGTATAAGGCTCCTTCACTGTATTTCGCGTACGGATTGGTACACGTCCTATAACTACTACTTAGAGATTTGAATGTGAGTGGAGGTCCCCACTGCCTGTTCAGACCACCTACAATTATATGATTAGTTTCCCGGGTTAGTTTCACGGAGGAAAAGCTCACTGTAAAATCAGATTTTGAAAAGCGCTTTGAGCAGAAAGATGTGACTATCTTGAGTATATTGACATCGTCATGGTAATTATTAATCTATATAATATACACAGCCAAAAATAATTTTCTTACCCCAAGAAAATACTAGAATCAAGATTAAATTTTCTTGATTCAAGGAATAAACTCATTCTGAGTTTTTACATTTATCTTGTTTTCAGAAAGGGGAAGCTAAAAAAAAAATCTTATATTTTTCTAGTTTTCTTCTAGAAACAAGTACTCAAGATTATTTTTCTTTAGGAATTTTTTTAAAACTGGTCATTTGTGCACCCAACAAGATTATTATCTTATATTCCTGAAATAAGAAAGTTCTAATTCTAGATTTAAGATTGCCATGTCTAGAAAATCTGCTCAGTTAAGAATTAACCTGAAACCATGTGTCTAAAGTGTCAATTAGGGCAAAAAATATGCAAGTATACTCTATTATGTGATGGTTATGACCATGCTTAATGCCTTCACCAAATTCCTTTCATTATTTGGGAATTTTATAGGTGTGGAATGTGAGTTCAGTTAGGTTCCATAGGGATCAGACTACTAAATAAGAATTATTTTCTTAAATTAAGAACATTAGTAACATGTTGTGCCACAAGAGGCCACCACTATGCAATACAACAACTTTCCTATCAAACATGGTATACATTTCTGCCTTAAATTAAGTCCCAACGAAACAGAAGAGGGTAAACATATGTGGGAAAAGGGGAAATTTGTTAGGGATTAATTTGATGTAAGAACCCTTGTTCCAGTGAATGAATTATAATAACTATAGGGAGAAATGATAAGAGACACCATTTGCTTGATAACAGCATTTAGATAAAGGGAAGGATTACCTGTCCCATTACATGAAGTGAAATGACTTTGAATAAAGGTCTGTTTGCTTAAACTTCTATTGTAGCTACAAAAAGCTGCATTTAATATGATGAACCTCTTTCTGATGCTCTGGCATCAATCCGTTCTCTCTAAGTCTAAAATTAAAAATAATCATACCCCTTTCCCAGGCAAGAACATCAATCTTGTTTATTAACTCAAATAAGAAATTAAAACTTACTTAAGAAAAGGGTTTTCTAGAAAAAAGGTCCATTCCGTAAGAAATATTTATTTTATTTTGAGAAATATGTCAGGAAATATTATCTTGATTCCAGTATAAAATACTTGATTTAAGAATTTCATTCTTGTTTGTTTTTCTTGTTTGTTTTTCTTACTCTAAGTATATTAAACTCAACCATGCTTTCAAGTAAAATTTTGTTATCCTACGGACAAACTTGTTTTAAGTTTATTTTACTTAAAACAAGAAATATTTTCTGAAAATGAGAAAATTATTTTTGGCTGTGTACAATGTACATGTACTAAACTATATTTTGAAATAAACTTTCAGCCCTTTAAGGTGGCTGCAGATGGGTCAAAAGCGACCTGGCGACCTGGGCCGTATTGGAGGCGACTTTCGACCTATTGCAATAATAAAAGTGACCTGGCGACTTTTAGAGAAATTTGACAGCACTTTAGGGGGTCCAAAAAAGCGACTTTGTGACCTGGACCCCTAATTTCGGCGACTTTCCGACCTCAAGGGGGGGACCCCTCTGCACCCCCTTTAAGGGTAGCATAATGATTCGATGTGCTATCTCGGTGTGATACATAAATGCAGCTCTGGTGAGTGACCCGCCAGTGCTGCATTCAAACATCATGACGATCCTCCGAGATTAAGACACTCCCGAAGGGGTGGTGCTGCATTCTAGCGACATACCATCCTTAAAGGGTTAATAATCACATGGATAGACACGTTGTCAGGGTGATGCATGTTTGCAGCCCTGGCGAGTCTTGCACCAGAGTTTTATGCATGCCCCATGTCAACCATTCAGGTGTGCATCAGCTCTGAAAGCTTGGCATGAATGCATAAATGCAGCACTGACTAGATATTCGCCACCCGGGATTCGCCAGGGCTGCATTCATGCATGACCACAAGGGACATAGCGTACTAAATCATGATGTGGCCCTCAAAAGTGCTAGTATGGGAGGCATTATCCAGCACCAAGAGTATATAAGCGGAGGCATAACTCATCGTCGTATCATAGTTTGCTGGTAGAACAAAAGAAACAGACTATGTATATATTGCATACAAAGCAAATCACTGGTTGTAGGTATACGTCAAATATACTACAGCACAGCCCCTGCATATATGCATTACATTGGCCTCAGTCGTAGCTGAGTACACTCGTCTTTGACTTGTGATCAGCCTAAGCTGAGTCCATTATAATACATACATAGCTGTTGCTGTACCATATCTACTATACTTTAATAATAAACGAGGTATTTAGTAAATCAGCAGTAACCTACCTGGCCTTGACCTCAGCACCACATGTCTATTGTAGTTTGACACACCCTGGTGAAACCCGCTTGTCCTCACATCCCCTAAACCCCGCACCAGGACGCTGAACAGGCGTCCAGTCTTGGTGGCAGCCATGTTGGTAATGTGCATAGACCGGTCAGTCTAGGTTATACATGGGAACTGACCTCTATTCAACTGTCTTATCTGTAAACCTTGCACCTATGGGTGTGTTACGTCATGTTTAGATTAGACTTGACTTGTATACATACAGCACTGCAGGAGGTCAGTCTACGGATTATATTGAGGATATTGATTAATGTTGATACCATGCTGATAAGTAGCATATACATGTGCGATTTGGAGTTTGAGATGATAATTTGAGGAAGGTGAAAAACTGCTGTTCAAAACTGCGTTCATACATACCACATCGCGGTATCTCACAAAGTTGAGGCACGGGTAAATTGTATCAATAATAGATCCGTCAATATCTGCTTAATACAGTAAAACTTCGTTATAAGGAGGACCTTGGGACCAGCGCAATTTGTTCCTTATAAGCAAGGTCTCCTTATAAGCAAGGTCAGCCTCATAAAGGTCCAGCAACAGTACACTCCCTACATGTGTCTCTTATACCCTTATAGACTTGATTTGAATACAATTCAGATGGGTGTGTGTATGATTTCAAGTCAAACCCCCTTCTAGATCTCCTTCATGGAGCTTTTGATCTCCCTTCCTCCCTAGGGCAGCTACAAAAGTATTCTCCCCACCTCTATGTGATTGGGCAGTGGGCAGCTTTAAGCAGTATGTGACTGTAATCCTGAGAAATAACTTCCCTGGGTAAGGTCTGCACGTATGAAATAAGGAAATGAGCAAAATTACCTCCTTATATCAGAGGTTAAGGTAAAAACACCTCCTTCTAAGAGAGTTTTCTTACTATATAAATGTATAGGGAAAAATCGGGACCACACAAATCTGCTCCTTATAAGCAAGGTCTCCTTATATCAGAGTTCCTTATAACGAAGTTTCACTGTATCTGCTTTAATGATACTTAAAGTGTACTGTGCGTATAAATGACAAATGCCACAGTGAAATGGAACTTTGTGCATGGTTGGTATCTACTTTAATAAGTAGGGCAACACATGAGAAGGCCATTAGTCAGTAAATTAGTGCTCCATGTGGGCCTATTAACCTTTTAAGGGCCGCATATCCGTGGGGACATGATGAACAAACACCATAGATATGCAAGAACATTTTTTCTCTCACTTAATTGAAAGACAGTTAATTGAAAGACATTTTATTAGGCTATTTCTTATCCAATTGTGCAGGCCTATTTTATAGGGCATAATTATGTCCTATATGGGCCTATTCAGAGGTAGGATATTGAGTAAAACTATCGATTGAATTAAGCAGGCCACTATCTACTGTCTTACTTATCCCCACTTGTTTTGCATGTTTTGTATGGGAGGGGTGTATAACTGAGAGCTCTTCCAGATGCCGCCACTTTATAGACGCCCTACAGACGCTACAGACGCCCATACTGATCTGCCATCTGGAGGCTGACTCAGACACTAACCCGTCACTCACTCACCCAGCACAGGCCGCACTCAGCGCTTGCCCCGGCGATCAGCGGACATCTGCTTGGAGGGTGAGGTGCTTAGATCTCGATGAACCTCGCCGCGACTCGCGAGATCCAGAGCAAAACAATCATGGCAGTGGGCGAGCAGTCCGGGATGCGTGGTACATCGCCTTCGGAACTCTCGGGACGTTTCCATCGTCTTACCCTCTGTTTGTGATGATTATATAGCACCAAAATGTCGCGGAGAAATAGCCAACTGTGGATCCTAGCCTTCTTGGCCCTTCTTTTGCCGCAGAATGGATACAGTCTCTCAGGTGAGTCTCTAGAAAGTTGTGCGCCGTCCAAATTTAGCTGACTGGAGTGGAGCGGCGGTGCCGGGGTGTCGGTCGGTGGAGGCTGGGGGTGAGTCGGGGGCGTGTTGTCGGGATGGGTTGTTGTTGGGGGGAGGGGTGGGGGTGTACTAGTAGTAGACTCAGAGTCTTAGCCGTGAAGGTCACACAACCGAAAATAGGTACCTATGTTGTACGGGGTACAGGCTGGGCCGGGCGCTCAGTAGTCAGAATGAGTTAGGGGGAGAGACTAGAGTGTGTGTTGAGCCCGCTGGGCACTTCCAGCCTCCCCGGCATCCCTGCCTGCGTCTCCCGACAACCTCCTCATGACGGACAGCCCTGCGCTGTCTGCTCTTGTCCGCTCTTCACACCCTAAACCCCGGCCAGAACGACTGTCGTGTTTTTTTTCCTACTGAACTTTTTCTTGTTTGCAGATTAACCTATCGGGTACGGTACACTACTTATGTCAGGATTTAAGCACTCACTTGTGTGTGAGCCTAATCCTAGATCTACCCTGGTGGGGGAGGGGCCCGGGGGAGGGGTATTTAGTTTTGGTGGATCTCCACCCCCTCCTGAGGCTCCTGTAGGCTCTACCCATTCATAGAATGCTTTAATGTACCTTGTATACCATGTTACATACATGTTAATTATGTACAATTATGAAACAATTCCCTTATTTATCGCATAGTATGTAGTGTAATACCACACCCTCATATCCTAGAATTTATTGCTAGCCCCTCCCTAAACCCCCCCCTCCTCCCACACACACATGTATTGAAGACTACATCATCTAGACTAATACTAGAATGTGGGATATTGTTTTGACCCCCTTTGGCCCCAATTTCATTGATCCATATTACCCTACAGCAAGAGTCTGAAGCCTGAAGGGTGGGGGGGGGGGGGGGGTCATCATGCAACGCCCCCTCCCCACCCCTCCCTCCCACCCACACGTTCCAAAAACAAACCACATACCCATTGCAAAATCATTGTTTAAAAATAAAAACAATTCCCGAGGGCCTTAATCTGGGTCTAATCAACCCACATCACTTAGTAATGGGATTATATAAAGAAGATAGAATTTGACAGTGGACTTGATCTGAAGTGCTAATTAAGTACCTGATTATAAAGCTGTACTGTCTATTGGCAACACTATTTTAAAGCCAGCTATCGTGAGAATAAATATCAAGTTAAATTGATCTGATATTAATAACAGTCTAAACAATAGCGTATAGATCACCCTTTATCGTAGGTGATTTGGTGCAGTGAAGACTGGCAGGTAAAAAGGCAAATGTCAGGGCTAACTTGCCTCGTAATCGGCTGTAAATGTCAAGTCTGGGTTCATAGTAATCGAATTTAGATCTCGGTGTGAGGGCCGCATAGTGCTTTAATGCATTGCCTTCTGTCGTCTTGAAGCATGAGATAAGGCCTGGAGAGGACATGTAGCTCTCCAGTGCTGCATTCATGCATCATGCCGGACTCTGTAGGCTACAGGGCTGATATACTCCCGATATACTTCCAAAGGGAAGCCATGATGCATGAATGCAGCCTTTGTGAGTAGATTCACCAGGGCTGTATTCACGCATCATATCGACCAAGGGCATGGCACTTTAAAGCACTATGCGGCCCTTAAAGGGTTAGATATATAGGGGCCTACACTGGCTACCTGCATACGTCTGGGGAAGGACATTGACCCACAGCTGATTCTATTGGTGTTGTGTACATACTACTCCACTACCTTAATGCAAATATATGGGAAAATGTGTGATTGCAAAAGTAACTGATCGGTTTCAACTGTAGTCCAACCAAATGCCCAGAAGGGAATCTTTTTTTCAACTGGGAAAGAGTGTTGATGGATTTACATACATACGTGCCAGATTCTTTTCTCCGTGCCCGTGCCCCAATGCCACACCCTGGATCTGCTACAGTAACCTACTGCATAACTTATGCATAAGAAAACGCTGTACAGTGTTCTTCGCTAAAAAGATGTGAAGAGGGGAACACAATTTGTTGGTACTGTCTCCAAAGGGATCCAAAAGATGGTTCTCCCTATACCATCTCAGGGGCGGACCCAGGGATTTGAAAAGGGGAGAGTGGCTGCGAATCAAAACATCTTTAGGAAAATAACTAATCCAGGAGGGGGGGGGGGGGGGGTCCAGGGGTCCGGATCCGCCTCTGCACCACCCCCAACCCTACCGGCCACTGCTATCAAAAATGATCGAAGCTTGGGGCCATGTATTCCTCCATGTTGCCATGGCTGCACCCCCTACCCCGCCCCCCCCCCCCCCCCCCACCACCCTCCCCACACGTCCGTGAATAGTTAAGGGCTGTGAGAGATACGGTGGGTGCTGATTGGGTTTTTACATGGCACTGCAATGAGAGCTTATTAACCCCCCCCCCCCTCAGCACTGATACTCTGTACGGCCGTTCTACCACTTGCTGTTATGCTGATACGTCACCCTTTAAGGGCCACATAGTGTTTTAATGTGCAATGCCCTTTGTCCAAGAAGCTTCTATGGATCTAGAAGTCTCGCTTTGTCGTCATGATGCATGAATAAATGCCTACCCAGTGTGGACTGCATGCGTGCATCATACCATCCTTTCAGGAGTGTACCAACGTCGGTATGATGCTTGAATGAAGCTCTGGCGAGCCAGGTTGCATGTATACTTCATGACGACCAATCACATATACTATTGAAACAGGCATTAAAGGCTTAAGCACCACCGTTGATGCCTTGGTGGCACCCTGGTACAGAGGCATCAACCATTTAAGGGCAATCTAGTGCTTTAATACATTATCCCATCTGTCATCATGATGCAGGATGCCATGAATGCAACCATCTAACTCAAGTAAGTAGTAAATCGCCACTGCTGCATTCAAGCATCATGCAGGCTGCATCATGTAGGTCCGACCGGCTTGATACACTCTCGAGGAGTCAGCATGGTGCCTGAATGCGTCAGGGCTGCATTATTACATGTATGCAGTATGGATACCGGTACATTAAAGCAATATGCGGCCCTGTAAGGGTTAAGTAGTACCCTACCCCATATAGCTAACAATCACCACTTGCTGCCAGTGGGCACAACCCGCCACTAACGCCGGCCAATTACTCCTCCAGTACAAGGGCCCTTTTTGCCTTGGTTATGATTGTTAAATGCCATTATTCCTACTCCAGACCCTGCCAACCCCTAAGTGGCATACCTGGGGGGGGGGGGGGGGGGGAGGGTGTTGGAGATTAATAGTAGGGGCCAATTTATGAATCAGTAGCGGTGAGGTGAAAAAGAACAGGCAGGTTCCTATTGAAGCACTTAAGTGTGGCATATAGAACTTGGAAGTTGCAGCGACCAGACGATCCCGCCTCCTCTACATATTCATTGTTATGTTCATAAATTCCTTCAAGGTAATCCACCCCCTTTCCAAGCCGCACCTCTATTTCATGCATATATGGTATTCCATACAATATATTGGACAAAGACAGAAATCCCATGTATTTCTGTATTAGACTATTACCGAGGTTGACATAGGTTTCTCACGAAACACTTACATAACAGCTTTAACAAAATGACCAATCTAATTACATATACCACAGTGAGACTGTGACGTAACACACGCCCCCATTTACGGTTGTCCCCAGAACAGTACAGTAACAACAGAATCTGTAGATTGGTTCACAGCAGGACGTCTAAAATACCACCTGAATCTGGACATTGAATCTGGACATTGCTAGTACTAGCTCCCGTGTGGGAGTTGGTGTGAAATTAAATGCCATGCATTAGGCCTGACACCAGGGTGTCTATATATAGGACTGTTTCGTGTCAACTTATCGTCATACTATACTATAGTAGTTTAAAGTGACTGTCACTCTACTACAAGCTACTCCGAATGTGGAAATCTAAACCACAGAAAATTGACCTGAAACCCCTGCAATATTAGTATATTAGGACTGCTTGGTGTCAACTTTGATATCGTCATACGAGTACGTATATAGTTTTAAATGTGACTGTCATTGGTGATAGTACTTGTTATAATGTGAAGGGAGGGCTCACTTTAGTTTAAATCCCTACATATATCCGCTTTATATTGAAGTCCAGGTAATCTCCCAGGGGTAATCTCAATATAACCCTCTAGATTAGATGCAGCCTATACCAAAGTGAGTTGTTGTTGGTCTGTAGGCGTCATCGATAGAATAACAAAAGTGGTTAACCCTTTTCGGGCTGCAAAGTGTTTTAATGTGCCGTGTCCTTTGTCGTCATGATGCATTCATGCAGCCCTGGTCTATGGAGTCCACGGAGACGGATACTCGCTACATGCATCACTTCAACCCTACAGGTTTGATACACTCCAAAAGAGTCGGCATGATGAGGCCAAAAAAAAGAAGGTTTGTTTCAGGTAACATGGGAGGAAAATGTAGGGTCGGTAGGTCGGCTTTTTTTCTTTTTTTTTTAAAATGAATGTACTACCCAACTTTTTTGAATCCCCCAAAATTGACCCAAAAACCGTAAAAACATGAACATTTCTTCAAAATTGCATGAAAAAACGTAGGGTCGGCCCTCTTTTGCTAGGGTCGGCCGGGTGACCTGAAACAAACCTTTTTTTTTTGGCCTGATGGAATGCTGCACTACAAATGGCGAATAGAATCACCAGAGACTGCATGAATGCAGTATGACGACAATGGACCATTGAACGGTTAATTAACGTGATGGAAAGGGGGTCTCCACAAAACAGAAGGCAATAACTGTACATACGAGAAGTAACCTTGATCTACAAGAACACAGTGTTCGTAATAAACGTGAATGTGATAATGCGTGTTCAACTGTTGTCAAGATTTGCCTAGGATACTGTCCATCCTTGACTGCGCCAGGGTATGGATCTAGTTTGTCTAACCAATGGTCTACAAGTCACTTTCAATTACATTTGTAGTACTGTTTGAGTTCAATTACCCAATGGTGAGACAAACATACGCAATATGTAGTGCATTTCTCAGGTGTGGGGTTGGATCCATATGGTGATCATGTAGACGATCTTTACAGTAGATTTACCAGACCAGTAGCCCACACATCTAACGTTAACCCCCCCCCCCCAGTACCTATATATAGCAGCCACCCCCCACCACCTCCAGCCGTATTTAGCACGGGTCAAGCCGTCCTGATGAGGGGTTAAGAAAACGCCGGTCAAGTAGCGACTTTGTCGCGTCACCAAGTGTACCTGTAGCCAACTCGACATGTCCTCCACCCCCCACTACTGGTCACTCAGTGCGGGGACTTAATAATCCTTTAAGGGCCGCATAGTGCTTTAATGTCCTACCCAGCTAACAAAAAACGTTATTTTACGTCGAAATAACGTTTTAGAACTTTATACAACGTCATTACAAAGTATGGAGCCTTGGATAAACGTTATATAGCGTTATAAAATGTTGCATAACGTTTTTTTTTTGGTTTACTGGGTATGCCCTTGGCCGTCATGACACATGAATGTAGCCAGTCTTCTTATCAGGGCAGCATTCATGCATCAGTGTATAAAAGCTGTCAGTCGCTTGAATATAAAACGCTTCAAGACCTAAAACTTGCTACCCCCCAGTGACAATCTGCGCTGAGCGATGACCGACAATCTGTCTTTAAATAGAGCGGGTGGGACTTTAAGTACCTTTCTTCGCTCCACTCAGACTCAGACTATCAGAGCAACAACATCCCAACCATTAAAGCACCATGCGGCCCTTAAAGGGTTAATAGTGAGATCTCCTTGGCTAACCAAGTGCCCTACAGGGGGGCAGGTGTGGGGATGCTGTAACCTGGTCTGGGGTTTTGTGGTAAGCTATTCCCAATTGAGCGTGGTAAAGAGGTACACTCTGGTAAAGAGGTACACTCTGGTAAAGAGGTGCACTCTGGTAAAGAGGTACACTCTATAGCTTAAAGTGGTACGGGGGTGTGCAACCCACAAATTAATGTACCACCTTGTGTCCAGCAGAGGTTCAGTTGAATCCTACCAATTAACCCTTTAAGGACAAGGTGTCGCTAAAAGATGGCATGTGTCTTCATGATGCACCAAGTAGCCCCGTCCCGATGAGTGCATCCCGCTGACCCTTCGGAAGTGTCTCAACCCCGTAGGGTTGGCATGATACTTGAATGAAGCACTGGCAAGTTACTCGCCAGGGTTGTATTGCTGCATCATGACGATCAAGGCGATGATGCATTAATGCATTATGCCATCCATAAAGGGTAACATGTTGCAGAGGGAGGGGAGTAAGGAGGGATATGATGCGTAGGAGAAGGGTCTACTTTACGTTTACCCCAAATCAGCACTATTTCTCATGTATGTACATGACGTATGAGGAACTGTTTGGTTGAGCAGTGCAGGAATCTCTATGTGAATGTGAGTGTTGCAGCACGTTTACTATTATCATAGTATAGCATATAAGAGTAGGTAAAAATATCAAGTCTACATAGGTATATATCTATACCAGGACATCTGCACCCTCAGATGTGCTCAGAATTATGATATATATTCTATAGGATGACACAGTTGTACTCCTTTCTGCTTTTTCACTTTGTAATTCAACCCCACCAAACGCCCCTACTCTATAGAGTGTAGTGTGCTTTAAACTCACATAAAAAGCTGGGTTTACTCACCTATATCTAAGAAGCAGGCCTCTATATCACAGGCATGCCCTATCCCTCACCTCGACCCCCAGTGATGACAGATTTACCCCTACCACGCGGCATAACTCACCCAGGTGAAGCACACCTCCCTTCCAGTTTCACTCAGACTGAGCATAAAGCAGGATGATCCCGTCCTATGGTGGCCCAACCCTTCTCTTAAACACGACAATATTTTTCAGCCAGGTGTATTTATGTGATTAAAGCACGGCTGGACGGCCCGATTAATTGACCAGTGGCTGGAGGCAAGGGGTGATCAATCCTTTAAGGACCGTATCGTGCTTTAACCAAATACCCTTCTGCCCTTTGTCATCATGATGCTTGAATGCAGCCCTGGAGAGTAATTCGCCAGCGCTGCATTGAAGCATTATGATGACCCTGCAGGGTTGATACACTCCTGAAGGCTATAGAGGGCTTTGCATGATGCATGAGCACAATGTTGACAAGTAATTAGCCAGCGCTGCATTAATGCATCATAACGACAAATGATGCATCAAAGGCCCATATCTCGGTACCCCTCCAGCGACAGTTGGAGTGGAGCTGGGACAGATATTCAGCCCTATTTATAATAGTGCTGGGGGCAGAAGGCAACATGCCGTCCTTAAGGGGTTAAACGGGTGGCATGGTGGGGAGGGCCCTGAGGGGGGCACGCTCACTCCTTCTTGTGTACAGAGGTTTTTGACGCCTTGTAATACACAACCAAAACACGCACAGCAGGCCATTCTAGGACAAGAGGTCGACTTCGGAATCCCTCTCTGAGAGGTCCAGATCTGTAGCAGTGGTGTCACTCTCCCAACACAGTCTTAGTCCAGACTCAGACATAGTTGTATAAACTACCACGCACTAGACTTTGCTAGTTAACAATGGCTTTCTCAGTACAGAGACATACTCGGCTCAGATGGCGCCATCTCACCACAGAATGGTAAAGATCCGGGGTATTTGTTGGTACTGTGGCTATGTGTGCTGAGCCTGCTTGTCCTGCCGATATCTGCCGCGTATATAGCATCACCAATATACCACTCACAGTGGAGGGATTACCATCCTCAGTCAGTAAACAGGGATCAGAGCAAGCATAAATTTATATTGGTGAAAAAAAAGTAGGAACATTTTGGATTCCTAGAAGAGGTGGCCAAGAAAAAGTGCAGGGATAAAGTCGTGGACAAGATGCAGCCACACTCTGTGACGCCCCAGACAACCTCTCTGATGCCCTTAATGGGCAGACCCAACCCTAGAAACGGCAAATCCTACCCTCATTAAAGCCCCAGCTCTCCTATAAATAGGGCTGAGTACCTGTCCCGACTGCGCCCTGACTGTCGGTGGAGGGGTACCGAGACCTGCGGGTTTAAGGACTACTAGAAATATATGTTAGCCCTATTGTCGATTTGGTATATTGTCCATTGGCATTTATAGCGTCCTTTACCCACGGTGGACGCCTGAGACAAAGGTTTCACACTTTGGGTATATTGCATACCCGAGGGTTAAGTCAGATAGACGACACCTGTACCTTGGTATGCCTTATAACCACTGCCCACTGGTCGTCTATCTAATACATACCTACTACACTACACAATGGATTGATCACATCGTCCATTTGGCCATATCGTCCATATTTTTGGTCACATAATCGGCCTCAACTTGGCCACAATGCCCACATCGCCCATTGGCCACACCGTCCATATAGACCAACTTATGTTAATGTAAATATCTTATTTCATAGATCAATGGACAAAGTTATACGAGCGGTTACTTGTTTTTCCCAGATGCAAATGCAATTAGGATCAGCAGCTAAGTAGGGAATGGCGTGTAGACTGAGATGGGTGGGACGTGTCCGTGGGATGTATACTGGGGGCACAAAAACACACCCAATACCCATACCAGGTCTCATGGTGCCCCACACCTAAACAATGGTCATTAGTAATGTGAAGCTCACCATTATGTGTATGTGTGTGCATATATATATACAAATGTATATACAAATATATATATATATATATATATATATATATATATATATATATATATATATATATATATATATATATATATATATATATATATATATTATATATGTGTGTGTGTGTTATGTATATATATAATTATTTCATTTTATCTTATCATTTTTTGCTCATATATTTATATATATAATGTATACCATATGCATATAATGTATACCATGAAATGCAGCATCTCCAATGGCAGAAACAAGAGGTTAGAATATTTATCATTTTGCTACCCGTCACATTTCCGTTTGCTTTCTAATGGGAAACATTTATCATAATTACCATTAAAACGTATCTTACTTGCACGTGGTCCGCAAGAATAAAAGGCACTGAAATGAAAACATGGTTCCCCAGTTTGATCCCACCCTACATATTGCTATCACGCTCACGGCCTTAAATGCTAAAGACGGGATTAATCCGTGCCCCCGTGCAAACACAAGAGCCTGTAAAACAGCAATGCAAATCCCACGGCATGGAATATTCCAAATATTTATTTTACTCGGGGCGACCTGGCCAATAATCCCCCCTCAATCCTGCCCGATGAAAGCCTCGACAGAAGTCGCCATTACTCGTAATGATAACAGGACTGGGTGCTTCTAGCGTTGGGCCGGTCCTGCGTTGGAAGTTTTGACTAAGAGCCCAAGAGTGCAATTAATGTTGGCTTTTTAAGGGCCGCATATTACTTAAATGCGCTATGATTTGCTGACATGATGCATAAATGTAGGCGATTCGCCAGGGCTGAATTCATGCATCATGACGACCTTTTGGTAGTGTACCAATTACATAGGGCCTATAACACTCAAACTCGACATAATACATAATGCAGCCTTGGCGAGTTACTCGCCAGGGCTGCGTTCATACATCATGGCGATACAGTGCATACTGCATTAAAGCACTATGTGGTCCTTAAAGGGCATTAGAAGCAGATTGCAATCTTTGATGGAGTCTTCACACTGCGGTGTATTTGGGGGGACCTTTTGACCTTTCAGCGATCGGTAGCCAATTCGTGGATGCCATCGAGCGATGGATTTTTGCAATCGGTTCTAAAGGTTGGCGGTTTACACAAGCGGCCACAGACATGTTGGTCGTGATGGAAACCGCAGGGACCAGTAAACGTGAGCTTCTCCAGCTCGGAGCTGCTCGGAGCAGCTCACACTCACCCAGCACAGGCGTGTTCACCTGCTCCTCCACTGTTATAGTGCATGCACAGGACGCAGTCTGTGCTTGGAGAGCTGCTCTTTACTATTAACCTCATTTTGGGTGGAGATGGGGTAGGGAAGCAGCTCAGGGGAGCTAGGAGGAGCATCTCAGGGAGGTCCATGGGCCGTGAAGGCTACATGCTTCTGCCCTCAACCACCAGCACATCCAAGGCCGCTGCGGCATCTGTGGTCCTGACCTCTCAGGGCTATAGGAGCAGCTCATGGAGGGTGGGGAGCAGCTCATGGTATAAGGGCCGAGGGGCCGATGAGCTGCTCAGAAGCCTCTTCAGCATAGGGCCAGGGGAGGTCCACATGGATCTGATCGATGGCCACTATTTACCTCAGAGATAAATAGGGTTATTGCTCGGACATGAGTGGCCTCCAAGATGAGGAGAGCTAAGTGGATGGCACTCGGTGGCATGGAGTGTCCACCTACACTGCTTCTCAGTTTGGATCCTCCCCCTCCCCCCCTCCCCCTCCCTCTCCTCTGCCCCCCTCTGCCCCTCCTCAATTCCAGCTTGTCCATACAAACATATGGTCTGAGTGCTGGACTGGGGACCAGAGCTCATGTCCGTGCTGGACTGGGGACCAGAGCTCATGTCCAACCTCTGAAGTGATATTCAGCAAAATTGCTTTGAAATTGGGAAATTGCTCTCGAGACCTAAACCCCGATCGCTTAAAGGCCCAGTGCCCCTATATATACGGCTGAGTACCTGTCCCGACTCCCGACTGCACTCTGACTGTTACTGGACGTGCAGTAAGAACTGTGGGTTTAAGTCACATTACACGGTGTCTCAAATTCACCTCCAACATGTATACTTTGATATCTATATTTCAGACAGCGTATAGTATATATTGTATTAAACCACAGTGGTGGGGCAGAACAATAGACTTCGCACCTTGGTTATATAGCATACCCTGGTTTAAAACAGATATACAATGGTTATGAGAAGGTATGTAGATTAACCACAGCTTGCTGGTAGGGCGACTTGGGCTTCGCCCTCGTCTGGCCCCCACCAGCAAGCTGTGGTTAATTCTACATACCTTTTCATAACCATTGTCTATCTATTACATATTATTCGCCAATAGTTACTGGTATGTATATTATACGTTGCAATGCAATGTAGCTTGTCCATTATACCACTCCATGGACACTGATATTCTTTATGCTAGAAATCTTAGTCCGTATTGACAAACTTCTTTAGTCATCTTTTTGGCTCTCTATACGAGCAACCTAGGTTACCGGTAGTTAATACTGTCAGTCTGGTCAGTACTGACCAACTCACCATCGTCCTTTCCATTTCAATAAGTATCAGGCTAAGTCGTTTTGAGTAATGCATTAGTCATATGTCGTTTTGCCTCAGTCATTTTTGAATTGTGCTTGCTGACCAATGTCCCTATGACTATCCTGGGATAACCGCTACAGACTAAGGGACGCAGCATTTAGATTATCTATGTATCACACTGAAGGAATAATCCTATACCCATATACCTCGATATATACTTTACTACCAGGTCTGCAGAACTACATTCCTGCACTCAGCAGCCAGACATTCACTGCATGTAGAGGCCTGTATCCCATGCTGTCTGTTCACCCCCCCACCCCATCACGTCCTGGCCCAGGCAGCCTCTTACTTATTAAGGCCAAATATGAAAAAGGTATGTTACCAGGCACGTGACAGTGCTCAGCAAAACAGGGCCCACTTCAGTTTTATTTTCTAATGTTGGGAAAGCATAATATTTCATTCATGTTTTATTTGCATATTTATTTTCATATTCTTCTCCACATTTATTTAGTATTTTTAGCATTCAACCAAAGGACCAGACATGTGTGAATATAATGCACGTGGACCTGCTTTTCAATAAAAAGCAACAACTTTTCGATACTGTAATTACAGTAACAGCATAAGTCTTCCTGGTGGAAAACGTTGTGGTGTGGCTTAAAAAAAGAAGAAGAGAAAGAAGAGAACTCCGACCTACCTATCTCAACTTCTTTTTTACCATGCTACCGGAAACGCAGCTTTTATTTATTTGGCCCTCCCACTCAGTGGTACAGTAAGTAAGGTAAAGCAGTAACACCTGCTTGTCGTTTCCAAGAACAGGAAATGGGAATTGAGGCTCACTGGAGAAAGTCCATTTACCTAACTCTACCTGAGGGTGAGAGCTACATTTGCATCCAAGGGGTAGACATACATTGGCACCCAAGGGGCAGTTTGCTGGGGTTAGCCCCCACCCCTGGCTCCTCCAGGGCGTCTGGCCTTGCCCCTGCACTTAATGCCCATAGGGAACACCACCTGCGCTCTTTGAATCGCGAAATATTGGTATTTTGCTCATGCATTTCCAATTACCTTTGATTATATAATAGGATGTCATTTTATCAAGGAGACTCCATGGGTTTTGATATATGGAACCCTTTCTTCATCTACTCCATGAATTATGAGTAAAAGGGCTGTGTCTTCACAATAATATAAGTAAATGTATCTCCCTGTTATCTATAGTAAGGGGTGTTTCTAGTCCTGTACAATCCGTCAGCTTCTTCTAGAAAAAATTGTGTTTTCAATAACTCAAATTCTGTGCATAAGGGGTTATTTAAAAAGACTGAGAACGCAGATGAAGTTTTCTTTTTCATGCCGAGTGCATCCCCCATGCAGGGAGGCTGCCCACCCCTCCCCACCCCCTGGAGGAGGCGGCTGGTGTCGTGCTCCAGGGTCTGGAGGTGTTTGTGTAGCCTGGCCCAGTTCCCGTCCCTCTCCATGCTAGTCTCCCCCCCCCTCCTGCACACACCTGGACCCTTTAAGGGCCGCATGGTGATTTGATGCACCTTTATGACATAGGTGATGTTAAGCCTATGGGAGCCCCGCACATACTCCAGGGCCTAAAAGTTTGTTGATTTTCTTCACTTTCAACCAGTAGAAACATGTAATAAACACAAACGTTAACCCCCCCCCCCTTATTAGAGTGTGCCTTGGTGAGCTGTAGTGCTATAGTGCTATAAATAGGCACTCTCTTATGTAGTCAGTCCTCTGTGAGTCAGATTGCCGTGATATGGTGTGTTGGTTCATCAAAATACTCATTGATGAAAAGACATTTTTCAATTCATTTCCAGACCATTCTGTGCTCAACATGTTCAGCTATCTTTTTGGTACAGCTTGAAATGATTTGGTTTATAGTTTTGTCGTAGTTCATGATCTTGTGGCAAAATCTGCTGTTTTTTGGGTGTAAATCACTGCTATAGCACTGCAGCCTATGGGTAGAATGGTCATATTTTCAGTATTTGTTGTGCTCATTTTATACACCTTTCCTAAATAGATACTGCTTAGATTTTTTTACAGTAGCAAGTTAAGATTGGGGCATTATCATTTCTTAAAAATGTAAGTTGGAATATTTTGTATTTAGGTGCATTTCTTGTAGTTTAATATGCCATATTCATTTCTTTGAAAAGTGATCGGGGTCAAAGAATAATAATGGCATAAGAAGGATCACTTGTTATAGAAATGTTGCATAGATTGATTTTCATGTGAAGATATGTGTCATTCAAATAAAAGTTATTATCAGAAACATATTTAGGAGGCTGGGGGATGTGGGATTATTTTGACTTTTTGGGGGTAAATTATGATTTCTTATGCCTCAGCATGCATATTGATGTCAGGTTTTTAGGCTAATACAATCTGTTCCCGAGGGGGGGAGGTTATTGCAATTTTTATTCTATAGTCAGCATATGGGAATTAACATGGGTCCGAATTTGGTATTTTCTAAACCTGTTTTAGATGTTCCCCATAGGCAGTGGTGATCATTAAAAGATTTTTTTGCAAACACATCCAGGTCGTAGGTCACTTTTTTTAAATTATATATCAGTATGGCCATCTGAAAACAGCAGGTCGAAAGTCACAAAAATCAATGGTCCAGGTCAAAAGTCGCCTGGAAAACGGCCCAGGTCAGGTCGCCTTTTACCCCTCTGGAGTCACAATCATGGGAAAAAAACATCTTAAAGAATATTTTGTTCATACATGGTATCCATATTTGTGGGAGTGGTCCCAGGGAATATACCGTCGTCATTTTAAAGTTACAACTTCAGTGTAGTGTCTTATTACTTATTACTCTTTGATTTTCACGGCTTGACCAGTGGGTGCACTAAGGTAGAAGGGTGGGCGGGGGTGGCAGCCGAGGGGTGGGTGTAAGACCCTGTATGAGGCCGCTACAAGATCAACAGACAGGGGATAAACAAGTGGTGCAGTGTCCAGTTGAGCAGGAACGCCGAGTCAGCAAGTCTGCCAGGCGCCGGTCAAGTACCCCCCCCCCCCCCAACTGACCTCAGGTGACCATTCCCGTTTCTGGGCAAGGGGGACGTGGGGACGGCGAGTCAGCTAGTATGGAAGACCTTGCCACCCCTCCGCCCCCCCTCCCCCCACCCACCCACATACACGCGCACTGCCCCAGATCAACCTCCCAGTGGCGACGGTGGTTTGTGTACCTGGTATGTGTGGAGGGGGGGGAGTGGGGACAGACGGGGGCCGAGTCTGACACCCTACTCGCCACCCCGTGGGGGGGGGGCACTCCCTCAGATTTGGATACCATGTGTGAACACGATTTCAAGGGAAAGGATCCGTTTTTGGGTCCTAGGCACGGGCCCGCGAGGGTCCTTGATAAGGGATGCTTATTAAGCAAATTTTAGGAGAAAGGGGTACATTTTCAGAGCTTTAAAGGGTCAATTTTACTTTGTTTTCCTATAATATATCTTGATCATCCTTGAGAAGTGGATATATTTTAGGATCACCCGTAATTAATGTTTTCCAGGTTCATCTGTGATTTAGGTCTGTTTTCTTGCTAATTTTCCTTTGGAAAGGGGATGTTTTTTGAAAAATTTGCCCCATGATAAGGGTACCAGATTTGAGGTAACGTTCACACATAGTGACTATAGAAAAGATCGGGAGTGGCCCCCCCGGGCTCGCCACCCCCCCTCCCCAGGACCTTCCGCCCATGTCCAGAAACGGGAATGGTCACCTGTATCACCTGAGGTCAGCATATGATGGTGGGTGGGGGTATGTACTGAAGGCATCGTTCTCCTTCAATGCACACCCAATGGTAGTGCACTGACCTGAGTCTGTCTAATCCATTCTCTATATATTTGAATGAAATAGCGATATAGAGGCAATATTACATTTACGGTACATATATGTTGCCTATTATGCCAAGGCACACTCTTCTAGTACACAAAGCTGTTACTATACTAATGATGTAGAGCTGGATGCTATATTTTATTGACATACATGTATGTACATCATACCTCACTCGTTGAAGCCGGGTCATATCACATGAAGCCTTCAACTCGTCAAGTATGATGGACATGTATGTCAATGGCGTGTAGTTTTGTCTATTCATCGTCATGATGCATGAATGCAGCCCGGCGACTAACTCGCCAAGGCTGCCTTCAAGCATCATGCCGACCATATCAGGTTGATATTCAGTCCCGAAGGGTCGGCATGATACATTAATGCAGCCCTGCAAGTAGACCCAGCATGGCGAGTTTCTAGCCAGTGCTGCATTGAAACATCATGCCGACCCTATGGGATTGGCACAGTCACGAGGAGCCGTTATGATGCTTGAATGCATTCCTGGTGAGTCACTCGCCAGGGCCAGTTTTATATATACAATTTTATTTTTAGTATTCTCATGTAATGTAACAAGGTAATACAAGTTTACACTGTTCTCTTCCATGAACATCTTAGTTGAGGACCTACTGTGAAATTGCGCAAGCACTGTCACAGCTTATTATAATAATATGATAATTCTATATGAATCCATATAAAATATTATATACATTATTAAGAACTTTTCACATAATCCCCTATGGCAATGATATGTATATCCAATATGAATATCATCGCTATTCGGGCATGCACATGAATTGCATGGCACAAACAGGGCCTAGCCCTATGTAATGCAAGGAAAAATAAACGAAATAACAACAACAACAATACTGCAATAATACACTATGCGGCACTTTAAGGCTTAACTTAACCTGCAACACTTGGCACACTGGAGGAGTCTGTCGGCCAAGGCTGCTACCCCCGTCTCTCATATTGCATTCTCCATGTTCCCCACCTTGTGGTAAGTGTGTTACTGTATGTACCATACACCCTAAGTGACACGCCTCCCGGCCCTGGAGGTTTATAACGGTAGTAGGGAGACCACTTGACCGTGACCTCCATGATGTATAGAACTCCACGCCAGGTGTATACAGAGTCCCACATAAACTGTGTCTGACATAGGGTGTAGTCTCCTACCTATGTCCTAACCAAGTCTCATACCTATGTACTAACCATGGAACCATGCAACAATGTGTGTGGTAACTTTCAAATACTAAGAGCAATTTCACCCTCTAATCGCCGTATAGTGCTTTAATGTGTTATGTCCTTTATCATCATGATGCATGAATGTAGCCCTGGCATGTCGACTCACCAGGGCTGTACCCATCCATCCAGCATTCCGATGCATACATACATCTCTGGAGAGTCACTCGCCGGTGCTGCATTTATAGTGCATGAATAGGCTATACAGCCATAAGCCGGTTAACCACACATTCTGCAACAATGTGTGTGGTTAATTTCGGATCTATTCAGCAGTTGTTAAGTATCATTTTCATCGCAATTGCAGGATATTTCAAAGTACAAGAACATGGCTATTTCACTGCTAAGAGCTCTAGAATCATGAGTGTTCCACTATTGTGACCTGACCTTAGACCTACAGTCCGTCTAGTAGCATTGACACAGGTGTAAAAACAGTTAATAATAGAAATTACCACTGGCTAGATTCATCATGCTATGCCACCATGGAGACCTGTTGACCCATGTTAACTTCAATCTCACACTCAGTCAGGCCAGCCCACCTTATACTATAGTAGACAGGGTGGCAGGGGGTGGGTGTTGCTAATGCTAGTTGACAGGGGACTCTATAAAGGACTCCTTGTCACCCAATAGGTCAGGTACAGAGATCTATTACAGCAGGGCCTCATTGATAACACAGTCTGTACTGACTGAGCCCTCCCACTGAATCCCGTTCATCCCTACAGAGGATGAGGACAATGAGAGTTGGGACTGTGTGCTTAAGGCCACTGAAAAGAAAAGTTGTTTCTCATCACCAAGCCATGAACAGTACACAGCCAAAAATAATTGTCTCATTTCAAGAATCTACGATAAATAAATTCGCCTGGTGGACAAATGACTAGTCTCAAGACTGTGAACAATATGGGTTATATATGACAAGGCATAGAAAAGAATCTCGGCTTCCCCAGCAGTTCTTGGGGTATTATGATATCCTGTTTTAGTAGTAAAAAGTTTAGTAATATGAAGGTTGTGAAATTGCAGATTATTTCTGCATACCTGACACCCAAGCTTTAATTTGATACCCGATATGCACATATTCTGACATGAACTTATCGAAACTTTCATTAAAATCTATAATAATAATATAATTCATCTCGAAACCTCATTTCTATGACACGTGAGATGATGAGAATCGGTGTTATGAAATATAAGTTATTCATATGAATATGCAGGGTATTTCTAGCATTACTAACACCTAAGCTTAAATTTGATAACAAACACCGATAGTTGTTCTATCCTGTTTTAGTAGTAAAAAGTTTAGTAATATGAAGGTTGTGAAATTGCAGATTATTTCTGCATACCTGACACCCAAGCTTTAATTTGATACCCGATATGCACATATTCTGACATGAACTTATCGAAACTTTCATTAAAATCTATAATAATAATATAATTCATCTCGAAACCTCATTTCTATGACACGTGAGATGATGAGAATCGGTGTTATGAAATATAAGTTATTCATATGAATATGCAGGGTATTTCTAGCATTACTAACACCTAAGCTTAAATTTGATAACAAACACCGATAGTTGTTCTTAATTTGTTAAAAGCTTAATTAAATAAGCAAATGATAAGAAAACTGTCCCCCGTGGCCTTACTGCAGTGAGTATGTGGTTTACTGGACCAGGGTATCATGAATAAAGAATGCCGCTTTAGTAGGTGTTTAATGGCATAAAAATATACATCATAATATTCAGGTTATTTCCAGCCCTCTGAATTACTACACCGTAATACTCTAAGCTTCGATATAGGCCACTCCAAATAATGTACTTGTTTCTCATCACCGCGCGTCTCCAAAATCGTCCTCTGGGATTTTTTTTTAATTTTGCAATTTTCAGTGGAAAACATTTTTGTCATGGCTTGGTGATAAGAAACAAGTACATTATTTTGGGTGGCCTTAATAAGAAACACATATTTGTCCATGAGTATTGTAAATGTCCATTTGACACAAACAAACCTGATACGTGGGATGATAAGAACCCCCCCCCCCTCCAGTAACCTTACGACATTGTGTATGTGCTTTACAGTGTGCAGGGTATGTTTCCTCCTGTGCCATAGATCACCACTCTATCCTACACGTAATTACAACCTCCTCCAGTATCTAACGCCCCTCTCTGCCCCTCCTGTGAGCACCAACAGTATCAGATGTACAGGAGGAAAGAGAACAGCAGGCCTCTAGCAGAAGCTACTCATCTATTAGACATAAGGTTGAAGTAATAATAGGGTCTGATAGTGTGCAGTTAACAGTAAGGTACATGCAAGTGAGATAGTGAGGGAGGCAACCCAGAGAAAATAAATAGAATCATGGTGACTCCCAAATGGGAGTCTGGACTCGATCACTGAGGTAACTCTCCCCACAACTCTAAAGTGACTCCTAATCATTAGGGAGTCTTAGAATAGGAGTCATTAGAGCATTATTATAGAGTCCTGCTAATGTTAGGGAGTCACTTTAGAGTCCTGGGGAGAGTTACCTCAGTGATCAACTTAGTCGGGAGTCACATTGATTCTACTTCTTTTCTCTGTGAATGATATTGTGAGGATTGAAGGAGGGCAGGACGTGAGGGGAATGGTAAGGGAGTGAGAGAGAGTGAGAAAGGGAGATTGGGGTCATTTAGGGTAACAGGTTAGGTGCCAGGTGACATTGCACCTTAGATA
The DNA here is from genome assembly GCA_947462335.1 of Harmothoe impar. NCBI lineage: Eukaryota > Metazoa > Annelida > Polychaeta > Phyllodocida > Polynoidae > Harmothoe > Harmothoe impar. The sequence goes on from OX381709.1 coordinate 17,903,319, forward strand.
ACAGCTCAAGCATTTTTCAAGGACAGTGGGGGTGATCGAATCTATGAAGTTAGTGAAAGTAGAGAACCCTCCCCACTTTTATCAAGGCAATGGTTCTTTTGTACATCATACACTACCTGGCATGGTGCAAGATGGACAGGACTTTATATGAATATGTCCACCACAGCAGAGGAGAGGTTGTCAGGTTAAACAGAAGGATGCTACCGAGTCTTGAACCCTTGCCCTTGTGGGCTCTAGGCTAGAGGAATGCTCTACCATCTGCAAAGTAACAGGTGGATTGAGGATAGGTATATAGGCAGGTAGGGAGACAGGAGGGAAAGAGGAATGTAGATGATTCATTGGTGGGCAAAAGAAGTGGGGTACAGACCTCTAACCAATACTTCAGGTTCTTGGCAATCTGATGAGAAAAAAAGGTTTTTCAAACGTATTTACATTTCCTGTGAGGGTCTTGGAAGTGAGGTCACAGACTAAATCCCAGGGCCCTGATTGGTCAGAGATGATGGGTAACCATGGTACACACAAGCATAGAGACTGAGAGCCTTGTCAACAAGGCATTCAGTGGTTGTGCAAAGTAGGGACAAGTAGTCCTTTTCCGTTTCCTGAAGGTTCTTGGTAATCTGATGGGGGGAAAAAAGTTTTTCAAACGTATTTACATTTACTGTGAGGGTCTTGTACCTCTCAGGTATATATACAGTCATACCCCCTGATGTCCCTTGACATTAACCCTTTAAGGACACCTGTCACTAAAAGGCGACATTTGTCGTCATGATGCACCAATGCAGCCTTGGCGAGTAACTCACTGGTGGTTATTTGCCGGTGCTGCATTGGTGCTTCATGCCGACCCTTTGCTTGAATGCAACACTAGCGAGTTACTCATCAGGGCTTCATGTATACATCATAAACACCAAGAGCATAATGCATTAATGCATTATACGGGCCTTAAAGGGTTAATGGTGCCCTGTTGGCTGATACACCTGATGCCCACCTGCCCTGTGACCCCAGGTACTGGGTGACTCTATAGCTGTGAGTGTGGGTCTAGATAGACTTACCCACCCCCACTGCACAGAAAATCTAAATGCCCTGGCCCTTAGTCTGAAGCGGCTATACCAGTTTAGTCATAGGGATATCGATCAGGCATGACCAAATGCTATTTTAAAATGTCTGAGACATAACAACATATATGACTAATGCCTTACTCAAAAGGATTTAGCCTTAAACTCATTGAAATGGAGAAGACTAAGGTGAGTTGGTCAGTACTAACCGACCTGACAATATTAACTAACCTAGGTTGATCATATAGGGAGCCAAAAACTGACTAATTAGGCTATAGTCACTGAGAGGTTGGTCGTATTATGGCAAATATGCCCAAATATCAGGGTACCAGCTCCTGTACCAACTGGTTATATTGTGGTAGAGCAACAAAGCTGATACATATAAACCAAGTTAAAATAGAAACTGTTACAAAAAATATATAGGGAGCCAAAGAATATCAGTGCATGCCCTGTGCTGACAGTGGGTTATGAGCAGTAAGGAGTTAGTCTGACCTCCAGCTCACCACTATACCACCACCACCAGACCTGTCTGCTGCTTCCCAGCATCTATCCTATTTGGATAGCCTGGGAGCAGGCTGCCATCTAACCCCAATACACATATTCTAATTACCCCTTTCAAGCATAGGTGTTAATCACACAGTAGCCCCCCTCCCACCTAATATAATTACCCCTTTAAAGTAGATAAGAATCCGTCTGTAGTTAGGAGCATATTTCCCAGATAATACACTTTTTTTGCGCCACCAAACTGGCGCAAAAGTGAAATACAGCCTTGCTCCCAGCACATACTAAAGTATTGGGCTGGGAGTCCGAGACTGCCTGCCTCTAGCCCTCCCTCCTACTCCTAGAGCAGCTCAACAGCCTCAAGCACCAGGCATCGTTTATTTTGCCTCTTGCCAGGCGAGGTTACTGCACATGGAGGAGTCTGTAAGTAGATGGTGTGGCCAACCCCCCCCCCCCCCCCCACCCCCCCACCCCTCCACGCCCACACAGAGCTCCTCCAGACCATCGGGCAGGAACTTAACACTGTTAGGACGGCATAGTGCAGTTATAAATGTACTGTACTTCTTGTCTGTCTGTACTGTACTTCTTGTCATCAAAGCTGTTCCCCGAGCAAGCAGCTCTCCAGTGAAGGATTAAGGGGGCATGCTGATCCTACGAGGTTGATACAAACGCGAAGTCTAGGTGCAAGGAATGAATGCAGCCCCAGTGAGTAGACTCGCCAGAGCTGCATTCCTATATCATGGCGACTAATGCGATAGCACATTAAAGAACTATGCAGCCCTTAAAGGGTTATGGGTTATCTATTGGCATGTCTATATGTCAGTGTAGGGAGACAAAGGGTCTGCTGAAATGGGAAATTTTAAAGTGGTCTCAGCGGTCGATGTGTCTCTATCGAAAATGTTTATGTTTTGTCAGACTGAATGACTCCATGCATTATCCCACTACAGCAGGGTTGTAATGTAGGTTCTTAGTGATATACTGCGAGTCTCAACACTGTAGATTTGTGCCATCCATGTTTGCTTCTCTCGTTTAACCTAACCCGTGCGCTCAATCACAGATGTTCGGATAGTGTTTGTCTGTCTGTTTGGTATGATTGTAATGTGAAACAATAATCAAAGTACATGCATCAGACTAGCACACTAGGTGACAAAGGGCATTACTACTACATACATTTGAAGTACTTTTTTTTCCAGAGGTCCCACATCTCCTTAATTAAAAGCACAGACATACATAAGTAGCTGTCTTTTTCGGTGCGAAATACCCGGCAGCATACTTAACTATATGTATTCACATTCACCAAAGCTGTGTTATATGAGCAGAAGTATTCATGTTACGTTCTAAGGGATCAAACTGAATAATTTTTACAAAACATTACACACAGATTTACACACATGGATACACAATACACTGTGAATGCATCACTGGCAAGTAGACTGGGTTGATGAAACACTCCCAAAGGGATGATGCATTAGTGCAGCACAGACGAGTAAACTCGCCAATTCTGCATTTGTGTATCATGATGCCAAACGCATCAAAGCACTGTGCGGGCCTTAAAAGGTTAAGAAGACCTGAGAAGTAAACAGAATACAACAATAGTCCTGGGACTCATAGGATGTTTAGCCTACATTAAACGATGCAATGCCTTCCGTCTTAAATGTTAATGAGCCAATTATCGAAAGCAGGTGGAACATGAAATGGGGATTTGGAGTTATCTCAATCATTAAAATGGTGTTTTTTTTCTTGGACACAAATGTTATCTTTATGAGAAATGTGTGGAATTCTACCTTCCTGAATCCAAAGGTTGTACCTTTATTCACTGTATGGCAAAATCTATTACACATCATATAGACTTGTGTGATGTGCGTGACCCATATGTCACAGGTACAGGATGTATCAGAAGCCCATGTCAGCCACCTTACTGACAGTTAGCCTCAGGCAGTAGAAGCAGTAGCTGCATTAGTGATTATATCATGCCCATCAGTGAAGGCTTTGCCATCTGGCAATGGGTATATATGTATGTGGATAAAACTGGTTGTTTCTCTATAGCTGAGGGCAAGGAAAATGTCAGCCTTTTTCAGTGAAAAAAAGACAACACACACAGTATACTCACACTCTCAGGTGAGAGTGGTTTTAGCGACAATGACGCAGACTTTTTCTGAGGGTGCTGCTATAGTTGAAAAGGAGTGGGGGAGCTACATATTGACTCCTCAAAAGGTGTGCGCCTTAACAATATCCATGAGAAACGCCCCTCTGATGTAAAATAATAATCACTCCCCCTGGCCTTGCTGAAAGTGATTTCAATATATTGAAATTGAAATGTACCAGTGCTCTTTATTTTAACACCTGGTTGTCAATGTCAAAGTAATATGATGCTACCCGAACCCTCTTGAGGAAGCATGCATACTTAACACCATCTAATGCCATGCATTACCTATCCATATTAGACTCTTTTCTTATGCAAATAACCTATTTTCAATATTACCGATGAAGCAGTTAAGCCACCCCTCCCCTTCCCTAACCCAGATACGCACAGTCTATTCGGCAGGTGTCTATTTTGTGTTCAGATTTATGTACTTAGAACCCCTCTGTGGAAGGGTGCTTCATAACGCAACCGCAAACTGGATTAGCGGTAATGGAGCTGTTGATGGGTGGCATCCCCGTGGTGATGACTCTTTTGGGGAAGGCTGATTGCTGGAGTGGGTACTGGAATGGCACGGGTGTAACGGATCTCATTGCCGAACGGCCCATTGTTGGAGTCTTAGCGGGGTGCTGCCACATTTCTCATGAGGTTGCCATAATTATGTCTTCATAATTGTCTCCCACAGGCCATATTTTAAGCCTACTCATGCAACATTTTGCTCTGAATGAATATAAACTTGTTATTTATTCATAGGCAGAGCGTCTATAATATGATATATTGACTTTGCAATATCCCTTGTCTCCACAAATTAATGTAGATGATCATAGTACACCCTTTAGGTATCATTAGATGTGCACACCATTATATGCATGTCATGAACTCACTATATGATCTTCTTTATAAATATATGATAGCACATAGCACTTACATTATTTTTTCTGTTTACGTTTTACTAATTATGACATTGATTTAACCGATGAATCCCATATCACAGGCAACCATGCTATTCCCCGTAACACCATCAAAGCTCGTCTCGTTCTTGATTGGGAAGGCCAAGATGTGCAGTGCTCGTTGTAGATCTCTACAGTGCAGAAGGGTTGAGACTTACTTAATTTGAAACAGAAAGGCAGTGTTACAAAAATGTACTACACAAGCGGGAGTTAGAGCCATGTCTCACTCTCTGCTCATAAACTAACTTGCTGTTGGGAGTCTTTTTCATGAACCATTGTCTATGACCTTTTGTCATTGGAAATGCTATTAGTGGTGCCCTCTTGTGGAAAGCACATACTCAAAGAAAAAAAGTTCATGAACAACACCCCAGTCTAAAAGAGAGGAAAATATATTGTAAAGCTATAAATTGATGGAATGTGCATAGGAAAGCTGTTGTCAGTAATACATTGTCACTAGATCAACCTTTCTGCACTAAGGAGACCATATATATACAGTTATATCTTTAGTTGTTCAAGCCAAAATACGAGAATACCCCCTCCCCACAGACATCTACAAACTTAATGCACCTTAGTACTCTGAGAGTGAGTTGAATTCTGTTACACTCTGAGCATATATACATGATAGTCTTGAGCACAGATAAAAACCTATCCCACATTAATTTTGTTCGGCATGAGGAAAATCGAAGACAAAGAAAAACAAGCAGTTCATCCCTTGTGGCCCAGTGCTGTCAGTGTTCATTGTTGGTGGTCCAGTGTAGGCTAGCAGTATTAATGAAGGTAGTGGTGTAGTTCATCTGGCTATCTGCTGGGGGCAGGGTTTGGCTGAGGTTAATGAGACCTCACATCATGCAGGTGGCCCTGGGCTCTTCAGCCTTTAAAGGGGCGCTTTGTGCTTCAATGTGCTGTGCGTAGTGCTTCAATGTGATTTGTTGTCATGATACATGAATGCAGCTCTAGTGAGGCTACTTGCAAGAATGGCATTCATGCTGACCCTTTGAGTGTATCAACTCTAGTATTGGCATGATGCTTGAATGACCCCCCCCCCCCCCTAGTTGCTCAATGGGGTTGCATGGATGAATCATTAAGACAGAGACCACTGCACATTAAAGCACTCTGAAGGCTGAAAGGGTTAGACAGCTCTTGGAGGTAGAGAGGAGCTCACAGCTCACTCTCCTTTTGTTGTGTACTGAAGCTGTAGCAATGTCTAAGTGCAGTATCAGTTTTACTTACAAGTCAGTGAAAAGTCCAATCGGAGTGCAACGAGTCGTATTGTCAATACTGTAATAACACCTTCCCCTTGACTGGGCCCAGTCTGTAACCTGAACACAGTGAGTACACTCTCTCATTACTGAATACAGCAAAGTAGTAAGAAAACATGAGAAACAAAACACAAAGTGCAGCTACTTGCTTCAGTACATCTGGTTGTTATCAGGAACCCCATTTCGAATAACCTGTTGTCCGACCTCCGAAGAAAAAATAGTGCAATTACCCGACACCATGGCATTAAGGGTAAGCTGCCCGTAGGTGACCATATTCTTGTTCAAAGTTGGTGTACAGTTACAATTTTAAATTTCCCTGACTTCTCTTTTTACTGCTACCATAAAACCTAGAGTATAAGCCTAACTTGCGTATAAGCCACACCTAGACTTTGGGAATATCCCTCACAGGGGTCTGAAAGTTGTTGATTTAGTACTGTAGTTTACACATGAAAATTCACGTATTAACTGCATCTTTAACTTGGGCCAATCCTATAAGCCGCACTGGCTATCTAGTGTACTAGCCGTGACCTCTACGAGAGGTTTTACGGTAACTAGAAATGTGCATCCTGTAATTAGTTTCAGCCTTTAAGCTCTCATTTCTGGAAACATAAGAGATTGCTCAATTGAACATAGGAGTAGGGTCAGAGGATGGAGGGTGCAAAAAGATTTGGGCCCCTCTTCTCCCCTAAAAAGTCTGGGTCTCCCTTCGTTCATAGTTCCCGTGATAAAACGACTAATGGGAATGGCCTCTTCTTACCTGGACACAAACACTATGCCAATGAGTAATGTATGGAGTCTTACCTGAACAGGGAGGACCTTTGTGCACTGTATGACTAAAGCTAATACATGTCCTATAGACTTGTGTGATGTACATAACCCATATATGTCACAGTTACAGAGATGTATCAGAAGCCTTTGTTAGCCACATTACTGGCAGTTAGCCTCAGGCAGTAGAAGCAGTAGCTACATTAGTGACTATATCATGCCTATCAGTGAAGGCTTCTCCTTCTGCCCATAGACGCACATGTATGAGGATAACATGGGTGGGGCAAGCAAAATGTCAGCACTTTTCAGTGAAAAAACAACAACCCGTGTGTTCCTATAGTTGAAGAGAGGGGGAGGGAGGAGGCCTCCCCCCCCCACCTCCTCAAGAGGTGGGGGGTCTTAACAATATCCATGCGCATAAAAATTCACCAACCCCATTGATGTTAAATAACAATCACTCCCTTGGCCTTGCAGAGTGGGATTTCAATATCAAAATAAACAAGCCCACTGTTCATTATATTTTAGCACCATGATGTAATAGTCCAAGTAATGTGATGCTCTCCCAACCCTCTGAGGGACCATGTTTACCTAACTCCATGCATCATCCCTCCATGACTCTTTATCTTATGCAAATGGTATTTTCAATATTACAAGAGAGTAGCACCCCTCCCCCCAACACACACACAGGTCTATTCAGCAGGTGTCTATGTCTGTGGAGGGGTGCTTGATAACGCGGCCACAAACTGGATTAGCAGTAATGGAACTGTTGATGGCTGGCATCCCCGGTGGTGATGACTCTTTTGGGGAAGGCTGACTGCTGAGAGTAGGCCTGGAATGGTAAGGGTGTAACAGATCTCATTGCGGAATGGCCCATTGATAGAACTTTAGCCAGGCGCTGCCATATTTATCATGAAGTTTGCCATGATAGTGTCTTGATAACTGTCCCCCATGGGTAGTACCTTAAGCCTAGTCATGCAACATTTCACTCTGAATGAATATATATAAACATGGTATTTACTCATAGGAACAGTATCTATAATGATATGATGTATTAACAATGAGATATCACTGGTCTTCACAACTCAAATGTTTATTATTCCAGTACACCCTAGGGTATCATTGAATGTGCACACTCATATAATACATGTCATAAACTCACTATAATGATGTTCTTTTAAAATAAATTATAGTTCATATCCCCCCTTCTGTTAATTAACCCCCACCAGTATGCCATGCCCTGTGACATCATCAAAGCAAGCCTCAGGATGCCAGGATGGCAACGCTCTGTTAAGATTTCCACAGCTCATTTTATACTAGATTTTTACTTTAAAAATTGGCATCATTTTGTAAAAATACGAAAATGTCTATTTCTGGGAGAGAAAATATCCCAGTTGTCATATTTTCATCACAGATCATAGATAAGATGTATTTCTTTCAAGCCAAATTCTAAAATATCCACATTTCACCTCCCCATGGTGGATTCCAGCCTAATATGATATGACATGGAAATCTCCCGATTGTTGTAGTTATAACAGTTTGGGATGCCCATAGTTAAGGATGTGGGTTATTTTCTGGGTCAGTAGCCAATGGGTTAAAGGGTTAGCTGTCATCTGTCAGTAAGGGTAGGGTGCAGCTCACAGCTCACACTGCTGTTGTTGTGTACTGCTGCTGTAGCAGTAACTCATTGGCGGATCCAGGGGGGGGGGCGACGGGCCTTGCCCCCCCCCCCCCCGAAAAAAAAGAGGAGGAAGAGAAAAGAAAGGAGAAAAAAGAGGGAAAGAGATCAAGAGATTGTGGAGTACGATTCATAGGGCCTGACTGTGAGCCTCTGGTCTGGATGGGAGGGGAGGGGGGGGCGAGTCTTAAAAAAATGCGTGAGAATTCACCATTTCAAGTCTAGATGAACAAAATGTTCTTGGGGGGCATGCTCCAAACCCCCCCTAGTATAGCTAAGTGTCTCAGCAGTTTGTTTTACTTACAAGTTACCATCAAGAATGTGATGTGGGGGAGAGTTGTCAATACTGTAATAACTCCTTCCCCACGGCTGGGCCCCATTTGCAACATCAGCCCAGAGTTCACTGCCTCACTTCTGTACATGACCAAGCAGTCAAAAAACATTAGAAACAAAACACAAACTGCATCTTCTTGCTTCAATACAGCTGGTTGTTATGAGGAACACATTTTAAAATAATCTTCCATCTGCCCTCCAAAGGTAAAAACACTAATGAGCATTTAGTGACACCGTGGCCTTAAATGTAGGCTGCCTTAGGTGATCATATCCTTGATAAAAGTTGGTGTGCAGTTACAATATTCTTTTTTCCCCTGGACTATTCTTTACAGTTAACTAGAAACATCCATCCTTTTCATAACCATTTCAATTACATCACTACCAGGACTTATAATGCAGTCTGCCTTATAAGCTTCCTTTGTATAAAACATTAGAGTGCTCATTATTTAACAATGGAGGAGGGTCACAGGGGTGAGGCAAAAAGAGGTTGGAAGAAGGGGAAACCAAAAAAGGATTTGGACCACCCCTGTAACAGTGTTTATCAAAATGGCCTATCCATTGATATAGCTATTGAACGGGGTCTGCTTCTATAGTATAGGGGGGGGCAGAGAAATATTTTTGGGGTCCTTGCATGAAAATCCACCAACCCTAGCCCTGTAAGTAGGTAGTGTTTGCAGCCCCTGCCCCGCCTACAGCCCAACTTCAGGTCTATCTATTGGCATGTCTATATGACAGAGTAGGGAGACAAAGAGTCTGCTGAAATGGAACATTTAAAGTGCTCTCCCCAGTCCATATGTCTCTATCAAAAATGCATATGTAAAGATGTACTCAATGGGCCCATGCAAAATGTAGGCCTATGGTGATATCTTGGCAGTCACAGACTGTGCACTAGTGCCATTGGGGTTTTCTTCTCTTGTTTGGCTTAAGCATTTACATATAGATAATCCTAGGTGTTTTAAATCTTGTTTTTGGTCTGTTTGGCATGGTGTAATGTGCAACAATGTAAGCAGACTAGCACACTGGCAGACAAAGAGCATTACTGCTATGCACATTTAAGGAGCCTTCTTCCAAAGGCTTGATGAAATGGAGAATGGAGAAAAGTAGTTGGCTTTCTGATGAGTGGCGCAATGCCTCACATAATCTGAGTGATCTAACTAAACAAGATTGAAATTACACAATAGTTAAATGAGACATCTCTTAAGCTTTACACAAAATACATGCCAGTCCAACTGGACTGATACACTTCTCAAATGTTGGCATAATCCCTGATTGCTACCTCAGTGAATAAACCTTTCAACGCTGCACTCTGCAGGACAAAGGGCAATGCACCATTAGCATTAAAATGTTTGGTATACCTGAGAGAAGCAGACTGCAATAATAGTCCTGGGAATCACAGCATACTTGGCCTCCATACAATATGATCTCTTCCATTCTAAATGTTAATGAAAGCAGCTGGAACGTGAAAATGGGGGTCCAGAGTTATCTGGAATTAATTTTAACAAGTAATTGAAATGGCATCTTCTTATCTGGACAAAGAGCATATCTGAATGAGTAAAGTATGGAATCCTAGCTTCCTGAAAATGCAGCACCTGTGTGCACTGTATGGCTAAAGCTAATAAATGTCCTATAGACTTGTGTGATGGGCATGACCCATATGTCACAAATACATAGATGTATCAGAAGCCCTTGTTAGCCACATTACTGGCACTTTGCCTGGGGCAGAAGAAGCAGTAGCTGCATTAGGGACTATATCATGCCTATCAGTGAAGGCTTCTCCATCTGTCAATGGATGTCCATGTGGATAAAATTGGTTGTTCTATACAGCTGTCTGTCAAGGAAAATGCCAGCCCTTTTATAGTTAAAAAGTGTGGGTAGGGGGAGCTACATGTTGACTACTCCAGAGGTATGGGCCTTAATAATATCCATGTGTAAACTAACCCTTCTGATGTGAGAAATGATCAATCCCTTGGCCTTGCTGAGTGGGATTTCAATGTAAAAATCGACAAGCCTACTGTTCATGTGGCACCAGGTTTTAATAGTCCAAGTAATAATATTATGATGCTAGCTCAACCTTTTGAGGAACCAAGCATATCTAATACTCATTATATTGACGTGCATCACCCATGTATATTTGATTCTTCTTATACATGTAAATAGCCCTTTTTCAATATTATCAAGAAAGCAGATCATACCTATTGTAAACAGGTCTTTCCAGCAGGTGTCTATTTTGTGTTCTGATTTATGCATGTAGAACCCCTCTGTAGAAGGGTGCTTCATAGCGCAACCACAAACTGGATTAGCGTTGGTGATGACTCTTTTGGGGAAGGCTGATTGCTGGAGTGGGTACTGGAATGGCACACCTGTAATAGATCTCATTGCTGTATAGCCCATTGTTGGAGTCTTAGTGGGACACTGCCACACTTGTCATGATTTTGCCAGAATTTGTTGTGATAACTGTCTCCCATGAACGTTATTTCAAGTCTAGTCATGCAACGTTTTGCTCTGAATGAATATAAATTCACTTTCTCTTGTATTCACAACCAAGTGTAGATGATCATAGCACACCCTTAATTATCACTAGTTTTGCATATTCATATGATACATAAACTCACTGTATGGTGTTATTTTTGATTGAATGGTAGCATAAAGTTTCTTTTTAAAATTAGATAGGATCTCTTTATTGATTTAACCAATGTATTTCAAATCTCCCTGTTAAATAACCAGTGCCCTCATCAAAGCGAATCTCATTTTTGATTTTTGAATACAATATGGAAATATACAGTATTACTTCTACAGCATTGAGAACTCATTACTTCATTGGAAAGTGAATAAAGGTAGGAAAGGGAGCACTCAAAAGACTCCCCAAGGTAATCTTACCTGATGAGTATGGCTACATCTCTTTCTGCTGGTAAAATAACCTGCTGTGGAAGTCTCATGAACCTTTGGCTATGTCCTTTTGTCATTGTAAATGCTGTTATCGGTGCCCCCTTGTCAAAGTCACATAATCAAAAGAAACAAGTCCATGAACAACATCACAGTCTGAAGGAAAGGAATATACCTATTAGTGTTAAGACACAAATTGATGAGCTGGACATAGGGAAGCTGTTTTCAGTAATACCCTATTGTAAGATCAACCTGTCAGCACTGTCATTGTTGAAAGTTGGCCGACAGTTACTGTATTTTAAGAATTTTATAAGAATTTTACCGCCCACTTCTATTTCTTACGGATGACTGGAAATATCCATCCTGTATTTCGTATCAACATCACACCAGCAGGACAAGAAAGAGAAGATCCTCACATGAAAATCCACCAACTCTCCCGCCTATAAGTAGCCCCTGCCCCTCTACAAGCCCACAGAGAACTCCTTCAGACCTTCAGACAGGAACTTAGGGTATATCTATTAGGATTTCTGTATATGCCAGTGCAGAGAGAGCCAAAGAGCCTGCTGAAATGGAAAATTTTAAAGTGCTATCCATGGTCCATGTGTCACTATCAAAAATGTATGTATAAAGACGTAGTCGAATGGCCGATGCATCATTCTGTTACAGCAGGATCGGAACGTATGTCCATGGTGATATACTAGGAGTCGTCAAACTGTAGAGTAGGGTGTTTTCTTCTCTTGTTTGGCTTTACTTGTACATCCAAACAATCAGGGGTGTGGCAACCTGATCATAGATATTTTAGAAGGTTGTATTCTAGTTTGTGCGACTTCTTAAACCAGAGAAATTTACTCTTTAAATAAGGTCAGTTACCATCGCAACAGGTACAGCCAGCGCGATAGCGTGTACTGTGTGACCACCCTACTTACAGTACTATGTAGGCCTTAAAGGGTTAAGTAGGACAGAGAAGCAGAATAAAACAATAGTCCGGGGAATCACAAGATACTTGGCCTACATTAAATTATATGATGACTTCCATTTTAAATGTCAATTAATCAATCATCTAAAGCAGGTGGAACATGAAAATTGGGATTTATAGTTATCTACAATAAAACAATTATAGAAATGGCATCTTCTTACCTGGACATAAACGCTATCCCAATCTGTAAAATATGGACTCTTACCTTCCCAGAAATGGACCTTTTGTGCACTGTATGGCTGAAGCTAATGAACATCATCTAGAGTTGTTTGATGTACATGACCCAAATGTTACATATGCAGGACAAATCAACAGCCTTTGTCAGCCACATTACTGGCAGTTAGCCTTTAGGCAGTAGGAGCAGTAGCTGCATTAGGGACTGGGTCATGCCTATCAGGAACAGCCTTTCATCTGCCAATGGCTTTTCATGTATGAGGATACAATTAGTTGTTCTCTACAGGTGTAGGTGACTGGGGCAAGGAAAATGTCTGGCCTTTCTGGGAGAAAAAACATGTGTTGCTATATTGAATAACGGGGGAAGATACATGTTGACTCTTCCAGAGGTGGGGGCTTTAACAATATCCATTGTAAAATCCACTAACCTAGCTGATGTTTAATCAAGATCACTCCCTTGGCCTTGCGAGTGGGATTTTAATATCAAAATAGACAAGCCCACTGCATATTTTAACACCTGGTTTTGATAGTCAAAGTAAGATGATGCTACCCCGACCTTCTGAGGAACCACACATGCTTGGCACCGTGAAATATTATGCATCACCCTCTCCATGATATTAGATGCTTATCTGATGCAAATAGCATTTTCAATATTACTGAAGAAGCAATCAATATAGTTCTCCTCCCCCTCCCCCCCCCCCCAACAACAAGGGTCCTCTCAGCAGGTGTCTATTTTGTGTTGTGATATATGAACTTAGAACCCCTCCATGGAAGAGACCTTCATAACGCAACCACAAACTGGATTAGCTGTAATGGAGCTGTTGATGGGTGGCATCCCCGGTGGTGATGACTCTTTTGGGGAAGGCTGATTGCTGGAGTGGGTACTGGAATGGCACGGGTGTAACGGATCTCATTGCTGAATGTCCCATTGTTAAGCCTTAGTAGGGCAGTGCCACATTTCTCACGACTTTGCCTTAATTATGTCTTGATAACAGTCTCCCAGGGGCAGTATTTTAAGCCTTGTCATGCAACATTTAGCTCTGAATAAATATAAACATGGCATTTCTTCTTAGGCAGAATGTCTATGATATGATATATTGGCAATGCAATATCCTTTGTCCTTGTAATATAGATGATTACAGTACACCCTTAGGTATCATTAGATATGCACACTCTCATAATGCAAGTCATAAACTGGCTATATGATGTTCTTACAAAGGTAGCATATAGCTTTATTTTTAAGATAAGACAGCTTCATTTATTTAACCAAGGAATTCCATATCCCTCCTCATTCTGTTAAATAATTCACACCTTTATGCCATGCCCTGTGACATCAAAGTTAATTTAGTTTTTGATGTCAGAGGAAAGGTGGTGCTCTGTTATGTCTACAGCATAGAAAGGTCTATTTTTACTTCATTTGAATCAGAAAATAGGTTTAAAAAAATAAAACAAAGGAGCACTTGAAAGACTCCCCAAGGCAGTGTGCTTCATGAGCAGGTGTTTGAGCCATATCTCATTCTCTGCTCATGAACTAGCTTGCTGTGGGGAGTCTTTCCCCGTAAACCTTTGTCTTTTTGTCATTGTAAATGCAGTTATTGGGGCCCTTTGTGCAAGGCACATACTCAAAGAAAACAAGAAAAAGCCCACATTATGAGAGGGAGGGAAAGATCTAGTATTGTATAACCATGAATTGGTGTGGAAAGCTGTTGTCAGTGATACATTCTTACAAAATCAACCTTTCTGCACTGAGGTGACAATATTTTAGTCATATCTTTAGTTTACTTATCCAAAATAAATGTGGAGAATAGTCCCTGCTCACTACCAAGAACAATGTATCTTGCTATTTACTCTGAAAGTCAGTTTGATTCTGTTATTCTCTGAGCATATATACATCCTGACCAAAAATTATAAAACCTATGCTACAGTCATGAATTTGTATATGAGGATAATAAAGACGAACAATAACAAGCTGTTCATCACTTGCAGCCCATTGCTGCCAGTGTTGATTGTTGGTGTCCCAGTGTAGCGGTATTGATGAAGGTAGTGGGGTAGTTCAGCTGCTTGGGGTGGGGTGTACCTGAGGTTAATGAGACCTCAAGTCATGCTGCTGGCCCTGTGCCATTAGCCCTTTAAGGGCCGCATAGTGCTTTAATGTGCAGTGTCTTTTGTTGTCAAAACACATGAATATAGCTTTGGGTAGTACTTGAAAAGGCTGCATTCATGGTTCAGGTCGACTCTTCAGGAGCAATTCAACAGTGTAGGGTAAGCATGATGCTTGAATGCAGACATGGCTACTTACTGGCCAGGGATACATTCGTGCATGATGAGGACGATAGCACATATCACATAAAAGTGGGTTAGCTGAGCGGCTCTCAGGAAAGGTATGGAGAAGCTCACAGCTCACTCTCCTGTCGTCGTGTACTCACTGGCTGAACCATTGTCTCAGCATTGTATTGTTTCACTTACAGGTCACAGTGAACAATCCAATGGGAGAGTCATAGAAGAAGAAGAGTCATATTGTCAATATTGTAATAACACCTTCCCCTCAATTGGCCCATGCTGTAACATGAACACGGAGTACAGTGTCTCACTACTGAACACATTGACAGGAACCCCATTTTGAATAATGTTTTTTCCGACCTACAAAGGATAAAAAGAGCAAGGAGTCATTACCTAACACCATTTACTTAAATGTGAGGTGCCTTAGGTGACAATATCCTTGTTCAAAGTTGGTGTGCAGTTACAGTATTTAATCGATTTTTTCCCCAACCCACTTCTGTTTATACAGTTGACTGTAATTCGTTTCACCATACCATCAACTTTGTCTTAATCAAGACTTATGATGCAGTCTGCCCTGTAAGTTCCCATTTGTAGAAACATATCAGTGCTAACAAGAGGTTGGAGGATTTGATGGGGGGCAAAAAGAATTTCGGAACTTTAAGGGAACACCAAAAATATTTGGACCCCTCTTGTGTCATCCCTTTTGTAGGAAAAACATTATTATAGTTAACAGAGGTAGGCTGTGATATATTTGAACCCTTTGAAGGGGGAATGGAAAAGACATGATCACTGCCACTCACCATTCGATCAGTTTTGTAAAAGTATATATTTTTTTCTGGTATACAATTTTGCCGATTTGCTAAAAAGTACAATTTCGGGTGGATTTAAATTCTGAAATTTGGCACCTTAGTTCAATACTGTATAAAATTCGCTCCGTACATATTTTTGCAAATTAAAAAGAATAATTACGCGAAAATCGCTAAAATATCTATGTTTAAAGTATATTTGTGCTACCTTTGGGACTGCTAATAATTATAATGACCCTTCCTGTGTGAATCCACCATCTGTGACAGACCCTGGTTGTGGGCAGGAACATGCGCGCTGTCCCTAGAAATGAACCCGTGCCAACCCTCTTAAATAAACAGGCTGCCTCCCCTGCGGACCCAACTCTCTATGGTATGTGCGGCCTCTAGATCACCCTTGGCCATATACCTCATCCAAGAAGATTTAGATGCCGCCATGCCCCCCTCCCTTTTGCATTTGGTTAAGAATTCAATTGCCTTTTTTGAGGACCAATGCAGCACAAAATAGACAAAGATAGAAAGCCTAGAAAGCCAGGCTGCATCCCCATCTTTTCCAAATCCCAAACCTGAAGAGGGTAGGGGGAGCAGGTAGGGTGAGTAGGTATATAGTAAACAGGTAGGGTGAGCAGTTAGGGAGCACGTAGGCTGAACAGGTAGGGTGAGCTGGCAGGGAGCAGGTAGGTTGAACAGGTAGGGTGAGCTGGTAGGGAGCACGTAGGCTGAACAGGTAGGGTGAGCAGGTAGGGAGCAGGTAGGGTGAACACCTATATAGTAAACAGGTAGGGTGGACAGGTATATAGTTAACAGGTATAGTGAGTAGGTATATACTAAACAGGTAGGGTGAGCAGGTAGGGTGAGTAGGTAGGGTAAACAGGTAGAATGAGCAGGTAGGGTGAGCAGGTAGGTAGAGAAGGTATAGTGAGTTGGTTGGGTGAGTAGGTAGGGTGAACACGTAGGGTGAGCAGGTATATATACTGAATAGGTAGGTTGAGCATGTATATACTAAACAGGTAGGGTGGGCTGGTATAGTGCGCAGGTATATAGTAAACAGGTAGGGTGGACATGAAGGGCACATTCCTACCTCTGCGTATCAGTCAACAGTGGCCGCACAACCTGCTGCCCTTGTACCCTGCACCCCACATACTGCTGCACATGGTACCCCTACCCCCCCCCCCCCCCCCAACCCTCACACACCCCACACCACACACACCTACAAACACATGGTGTCTCTCACCCAGGGTGTACCCATCAATCTCACCCTCTACAAACCCTCATTACCCCTAACTGTAAAACCTCGCGTAGAGGTGATGCGGCTCGCGCTCAAGTTAGATTACCAGTGCGGCTTGTAGGATCAGGACAAAGTCAGGGTGCGGCTTATATGCGAGTTTTTAAATGTATACTACAGCTAGTACTAAAGTCGCCATAATCAGACGCCCCTGTGCGGCTTATAGGATATTCCTCAAGTCTAGGTGTGGCGAATACGCGAGTTAAGCTCATACGAGAGGTTTTTACTGTATTCCCATGTGTACTGGTAGTGATAGCACTACCTCACTCGTTTACCCCATATACTACAGACTACCATATACTTACCCAATGTATGGTATGTCTGATTTTGAGATTTAACACTAATTTCTTCTTGGAGGGGTTGGGTGTGTGCTTGGGTCAACTTTGTCTTTGCGTTGAGGGAAACCTTTGCAAATAACTGGCATCGGAAATGCGGAGGGCAATAACGAGAGGGTCCCAGCCTGCACAAAATCGTATATGCTTCAAGCCTGCTTCAAGCCAAGGCCCTCCCCTGCCTCCAAATAACTGAAGTTTCTTCCTCTGCCTCTGCAAGCTAAAGAAAATGCTAAGGATTAGTAAGTACATAAAGGATCGGGTCCATTTCATTCCTAAAGCACTCAGTAGTGTCAGTAGTGCGGGTGTCTCAGTGCAGAGGATTGACTGAGTCACACCCATGCTACTGTAGCCGGCTGATTGAACACTTTGGGGATTTGTGAGCTCCGGCTATTGAGCAGCGGCTGGTGCCTGGGGTAAGGGCAGAGGGGCAGTAAAACGCTGATCTGAGGTCATTGGAGACCTTAGGATCCGGGAGTGTAAGCATATAAAACGTCTGTATCAGTGAAGGGAAGGTCCCTGCATTGCCAGTAGAGACTAGTAGTTGGTTATACTGTTGTGGAGAGTTGGTTAACGTTCAGTATACATGTAAATGATCCCATACATCGCCAAAAAACTAGCGATGAAGATAATAAATGTCTTTTAAGCAGCTCTGCAGAAGCGAGGCTTGCAACCATACATGCACCCGTATGGGCCGAGCCTCCTCAGGATTTTAGATACTCATAATCCCAAAGAGATGCAACCTGTTCTACTTTTTCATGAATTTTTGGCTGTATTTGATTAGGTTTATTTCCTGGACAAGATCATGATATTGGCTACTTTTGTTTGACCAGGATGTGGCCAAGCTGTCTGATGTATTATACAGTACCATTAATATCCCAAATACAACTATTTTATTTCAATCAAGGCCCTTTTCTGAATGGTGTATTACCAGCAGAGTCTCAATGGTGTTACTGATAGTTCCCCATCTATAAACCAGTCGGGTAAAACTAGTTGCATTTGTGTCCAGACAGTTGATTATCAAGTTGATAGATTATTATAAATAAGTGATCAACATAATGTACGATGTCCCATTTTATGTATCAAACTTCCCAAGCGATGATAACACTTTAATTTTTTTGAAATACAATACTTTCTATGCTTAAGCACTGGAAGCACTGTATTCAATGGCCCCCATTGAATACAATGTGGCCATATTCAATGGGTTAATTAAATAGCTCAAATGAAAAAAATAAACACAAATGCCAACAACATTGATACAGTTGATGACATATTTCACTTGTAGGGGCTGGGGCATATCCCAGTTAAACCTGCGACTTCATGGGATATGGCCCCAGCCCCCAACTCCCGCAGTCGACGACATCGATGGTATCATTGCGCTTTAGCATTTGTCTATATATCATTACCTGTAAGGCTAAAACCCAGCCTGGGGGCTCGTCTGGACAAGGCTCAGCCTACACAAAACTGCATGAAGTCACGAAATCATATTGATTTGATTTAATTAATCTCATAAAACAGGTTTCAATGACCTTAAGTTTCCCTTTCTTTCCACAACTGATGATTATGAATCTTGCCGGTAAGATAGTTTTTGATCCGTAAAAAAAAGTTATACTATTAGTGTTGTCCATCTCAGCACATGGGGTTCACATAAATAATTGTTATTTGGTAGCAAAATTTGAGCCCAAAGACTTTTCGTTGAAGCTTTAATAATTTCCTGATGAGGGCATCGTATGTTTCCAAACTTTTTTGTAAATAAAATCCCACATTAAATCGAACTTCACTGTCTTGCACTTATGACGTCACTCATAGAACAATTTTGAAATATTATCCAAAGATAAAGGTACTCAACCAGTACCCTTTGCTGCCACAAGGGCTCCAAATGGGACTGGTGGGACTGCTATATTAAGATTGATACTTCCTGCCAGGCTGTGCAGAGGATTTGGTGCAGAGGATTTGATTGGTGGAGTCCAGATTGCCTCCAGAATGACTCCCCTGTTTAGAGGAGTCCAGGTCGCATAAGGGAGCCTAGGCAACTCTCTGGCTGACCTAAGGGAGTCACCTGGGAGAGTCATATGACCCAGAGACCTATATGACTCCCCCAGGTGACTCCCTTAGGTCAGCCAGAGAGTTGCCTAGGCTCCCTTATGAGACTGGACTCATTTTGGAGGCAACCTGGACTCCCCTTCGACGCTGTTTCTTCTCTCTGTGTGTCCATGTGTGTTTGGGAGGGGGGATTGGATAATGCAGGGCTATTGCTTATTTTGCCTTATGGCACCATCACCATAACGAGCTGGAGGCTTAATTTACATCTAAATGAGCTCTGTCTCCGTTTGACAAGACAGAAATGAAAGTATGCCATGAATTCATGGAGCTGAATGGCACCCATACCCCCGGGCGAGGTTCTGATTGGCAGTTAGTCTGAGATTTATAGATAAGAAAGAGCCCTGGGAGGCGTTGTATGTGTGATAGGAAGGGGTGGAAGGGGTTATCTGCCGCAGTTGGAGGGATGGGGTGTAATGGAAAGTAGATCAGTCTGGGTTGTCATTGTAATGTATAAAGGGCCAGCCCGATGCTAGCTAAAAAACAGGGCCGAGTCTAGCTTTTCTTCCAATTTTGGATGATTTGACATTTAGAAATAATTAGTATTACATATAGGAGAACAAATAATTTGGAAGTCTGTAAATAAACCTGGCAATACACGAGTGAACATTGAGATCCGCAGGTTGACACACACTCAGAAAAGTCAGCGTCGTTGTCGCTAAAACCACTCTCACATGAAAGTCAGGCAGTGTCTGACTTTCATATGAGAGTAGTTTTAGCGACAATGACGCTGACGTTTTTGAGTGTGCAGGTTTACCCAATACCCGGCCCAATACTCAAACCACAGCTACTTTCTAGGATGAAGTTTGAAAGGAAATAGAAAGAAAGACTAACCTTCCTACCCTACCTTGCAGACCATGTTGCCTGAAGCACAATTTCTTTTTTGCCTGACAATTGTTTATGACGTTAGGCAGGGAGTGGCGTTACTCCCCATTGTCTTAATGTACAGTTGTGTAATGATATGAATGTAGCAGGGTTCTTATAGCACTTAGTACATTATTGTCTCATGTATCCTAATGTGTCTTCTTTTTCTTCATTGTTTCAGGTGAGGTTCAGTTTCTGTGTCGTAGCGGCTTCTGTATGGGACGTTCAACAAGTAGGTGTATGCGGACTTAACCCTTTAAGCACAGTGTGCTGCTAAAAGATGACATTTGTCGTCATGATGCACTCACCAATGCAGCCCCGGTGAGTAACTCTCCGCTGTTGTATTGGTGCATTTTGACGATCCTTCATGAGTGTCCCAAGACAGTAGGGTAGATATGATGCTTGAATGTAGTACAGGCGAGTTACTCGCCAAGGCTGCATTAATGCATCATGACGACCATGGGCATGATGCATAAATCCATTATACCGTCCTTAAAGGGTTAACATTGCAATCCGCAATTCAGCATTTTTACCCGAATCTCGATTCATAGCTAATTGCTTGGTTGAGGTTTAAATTTGATTTAAAAGAAATTGAATTCCGACCTCTCTACCCTATATATTTATCAGACTGTGTTACTTGAAATACACCACTATTGGCTTATCCACTCACAGAGAGCTAAGTAGCCTGTAGCGCCATTACTTTTCAGGCATTTCTCCACCCCTTGTGTCATAATTTCCCCTTCTCGTGCAATGGTATAGTACAGGAACTACATGGTCATGTCGTCATTCCCCATAATTATACCCACTTACCCCTTATTGATAACGTCACACTTGAATAGGCCCAGACATATGTCGATATTCAATCATATTGTGTAATTGCAATAATCTGTCTCACAATTAGAGAGGTAAAGAGTGAGAAAAAGAGAGGAAAATTCCAGGATGTGCAGGAATTTGTAAGCACACTATAGCCCAGACCAAGGCCAGCCCGACCCTGGTACAGTAAGGCCAAATTAAAAAAAAGGTTTGTTTCAGGTAACATGGGAAGAAACTCTAGGGTCGGTAGGTCGGATTTTTTTCTTTTTCTTTTACTTTTTTTTTTTTTTTACTTTCCCTCTAAAATTGACCCAAAAAAGTGTAAAAATGGGAAGATTTTTTCAAAATTTTTGTAAACCCAAAAGTAACCCCCAAAAAAGTGTAAAAATATAAAAATGTCTTCAAAATTGCATAAAAAAACATAGGGTCGGCCCTGTTTAGATAGGGTCGGTCGGGTGACCTGAAACAAACATTTTCTTTTTTTTGGCCTAAGGCCACGTATTAAGTTTCTTACCTGGCAGGCTCTTTGGTGGTTTTGCCAACAACTCATCTTCACATTGACAGTAAAAAATTCAAAAAAACTAATTTAATTTGTGAAAATTGCTCGGTCCTGTTTCACAAGGTACGGTCGTGTTACCTGGAACTTTGGCCTGGAACGCCCTTGGTTTTAACTGTGATGTCTGATGTGTCTGTGTTGGTTGGGTGGGGGGGGGGGGGTAGGGGGGGTGATTTGAGTAATTTAAGCCGTGAAGCTGGGCCTCTGACATCTGTCAGGTGGCGATGGCAGCCACCACGCCTACCTGTGCCACTATTACTCATCTTAACCCTTTAAGGGCCGCATGGTGCTTAAATATGTTTAAAATGTCCTTGGTCGTCATGATGCATGCCTGGTGATTAACTAGTTAACCAGTGCTGCATTCAAGAATCGTGCTGACCTTTCTGGATTGATACACTCATTGGTCAGCACGCATGATGCATTCCTGTAGAATCGCCAGGGCTGCATTCATGCATCATACCGACAAAAGGCGCAATACACCATTACTGCATGACCATAAAGGGTTAACATATCGCTACAGGAGCTTTCTCCCCAATCTGAGATTGACAAGAAGTAGTTTCTGCAGAAAGGATTAATCATGGGAAGTGGTGAGGGGTCCATTGCTATCCGTGTAATAGGGGCCCAGGTGATATGGTAAATGGATTAGGGAGTGGTCATGTTTTAGCAACATGGGCGGGTTGGTGGATTTAGAGGGGGGGCAACATAATTAGAAGCCCTAGAGAGGGGTATACCAGAAAAAAAGTGAATGCCTGTTGAGGGAGGAGGGGGGAGCATTTTAGAGAAAAATCCCCAGTGTTTAGTATAGCTCAAAGGAGTCGGCCGTGATCAATTTGAGGAGGAGGACAACATAATTTGGATCCCTCTTGTGGGTGAGACCGAAAAGATTTCGCCGTGCTCACAGGGAAATCCACCACACCTCACCCCTCACCCCCCCCCCCTTTGTTTAAAAATGGCCACGCCCTTAGTAGTGTACAAGGTCTGTTTTCTGCAACGAAGCGCAATTCTGGATGAGTGGTACAGTTCAAGGGCGGATACAACGGGGCCCTTTGGATCCTCCTCTTCTGGATACTAAATTAGACTTCTCTAATGATACGACATGTTGATAACCACCGGCCTCTTACAAATTCCAGGGCCTGCTCTGAGTAGTTTTCAAGTCTATCTTTGATTTTTCAAATGTTGTGTTGACCTGCAATAACCTATAGAGAAGCTACATCTGGGGAACTCCATTTGAAAATTTCGAGTTAAAAAAAAAAATCAACCTTTGTCCCTAAGTAGAGTTGTACCGTAGAGTGTAGTAAGGTCGGATATATAACGTAACTCATATATGAAGTAGTAAAAGCCAGGTATGCTGTGTAAGCTGTATATGCTGTGTAAGCTGTGTAAAAGTGGTTAGTTGTGATTCTAAGTTACATTCCACATGTCCATTCCTCCACACCACCACCCACTACTCCACTCTCACCTCTTCCTCCAGTACAGCTGTGTGCCTGGGACTGACCCAGAGTGATATTCTGTACCCCAAGATGACGCCACCCACCGAGGTCAACTACCTCTCTGTACGGACACGGCCATCTTTATCTACCAGTGGATAGTTCTGTTTAGTAACACAGTTGAATTTGAGTCTAGAGAGTAATCTGTGAGAAGATTGATGCCCCTGCTTAGCTATAGAGATTTGACCCCAACAGAGAGGCCTTCTGTTGACTCCCGCTGGTGCAGAATGGCATGGAGAGCAGCTCCATGCGCGTCTCCATGGTGACGGGTGTGATACTACTCGTGTTGAGCTGCTCACCTGTCCGGGGTGAGTCACTCACGGCATACCTCTACTCCCCCCTCCAACACACACAGCTCCACCCCCCCCCCACACACACACACAGACATACACACACTGCCCCACACTGCGCATGGAGCAAGTCGGCGCCAACAGAAATACGGATGTAGGTGTGCCCTGCCCCCCCCCGGCCCCGCACTCAGACCCCTAATCAGACACCATCCAAGATTAGAAATCGTAGAAAATGTGTTTTTTTTCCCAAAAAAATATTCGCGTTGTTTTTGCTGAAATTCCTTACCCAAAATTCAATGCTAGCGCCAACATGACCACCCCCTCTCCTGACCACTGCGCTGAACATCCATCGAAGGCCCTATGTGCTGTCTAATAAAAACATGAGGGAATACTTCTCATGCACTTACACTATTCGTGGATTGCAGAATAGAAATTTTTTCATCAGAAAAACTCTGGTTTGTAAAAGAGTAAAGTAAATTACTATATTATAATAAGGGGTGTTTTAGGCCTCTAAAAATCCCTGTTTGAGGAAAAGAGGATAGGAATTCGAGCTTTCTTGCCTCAAATTCCGTGGATAAAGAGGTTATTTCTGATTTCT
Organism: Harmothoe impar; assembly: GCA_947462335.1. NCBI lineage: Eukaryota > Metazoa > Annelida > Polychaeta > Phyllodocida > Polynoidae > Harmothoe > Harmothoe impar. The sequence continues at coordinate 17,927,435 of OX381709.1, forward strand.
GATAAGTTAGATGATGTCACCTTTTGATGCTGAGAGCAAAGGTCGGATGTATCCCCCCATCCACCCACCCACCCTGGAGAAGTCTGAGTGACGTGTGTGAGGGGGAGGAGGCAGAGATGTAAAAGAGCCGGGTCCTCTTTTGCCTCCTGTCTCTTCTTCTGACTGTTGCACAGACAAACGTCTTGATCGTATTACTCACCGGGAGGTCGGAATTAATCGGATGCTTGTAAAGTATTCACCACCGTCAGGATCCTCTGATCCTGAAGGCTGCTTCTTTTCTGTCAACCCCTCTGGATGTGCATACTATGAGTAGCTCCTATATCTACCTTTTTTCCTTCACGATTTATATCTTTCATCAGCGCCTCTCATCCCACTACTTCTTTATGCCCCACACAAACCTGACCTAGTTGTGCCATGGGTCTACCGGTAATAAACGCACCAATGAATATAAAGTATATAAGAAAAGAGGAGGAAAAATGAATAACGGGTATGACGAGCTAGTTGTGGGTAGGATGCTTTAGGGCGAAGGGAATGGTATTTTTTTTAACAAGATAGGGCATGGATTCAGGGGGGGGGGGGGGCAAATGGAATCGGACCCCTTGAGAGGAGGAGGTATAAAATAAAGTTCACACTCCCTTATATAAAAAGCGAAATCCATTCCTATATTACTATAACTAAAAGAGGTCGGCTGTGATCAAGTTGAACTTGTCTGGGGTTGTTATAAGAAGTGCTCCCTCCCTAAAGTATATAAAGGAAAGATGTAAAGAATGTAAAGCAAAACCTCACAGGAGGAGGGAAAAATGAATAAAGAGTGTGACGAGTTGGTGGTTGGCTGGTGAGTAGCTCATGAGTCGCTCATGGCTGAGTCGGTGTCTGGGCCGGGGGGGGGGGGCTACTCTATCATGTATTGGATAGCTACTGCAGCACAACTTTCAAAAGCCGTGGCGGTGACTTTCCATTAGATCCTGAAAAGTTGGGGGGGGGGGGAAGTCAAGGCACTGATAAGTAGGGCGGTTGAAATCATAAAATTATGAATATAATTGAATTTGTACAAAAATCAGAGAGACCGACTCTCCCAACCTCTGAAAAAGTAGGGCGGTTAAATCTCCCATCCCCTGAAAAGTAGGGTGGTTAAATCTCCCACCTCTGAAAAGTAGGGCGGTCAAATCTCCCACCCTCTGAAAAGTAGGGTGGTCAAATCTCCCACCCTCTGAAAAGTAGGGCGGTCAAATCTCTCACCCCCTGGAAAATAGGGCGGTCAAATCTCCCACCCTCTGAAAAGTAGGGCGGTTAAATTTCCCACCCTTTGAGAACAGGAGCGGTAGGGCGGCAGTTGTTATCTACTCTGAAGGACTCAGTGCCCACAGTGGGTGGCTGGGGTGCCCCGCCGAGTGAGCAGCGACTTTTCTGTTTACCCCTGTTTTCACTCAGAGCAGCACCATTTATCATCTGTAGAGCTTAATCCCAAACTACAAGATGGATGAGCTGGCAGCTTTTTCTCCAGGTTATCCTGGGATAGACCCATTTCAACATTAATATAAAACTACATTAAACCTTTAAGGACATGTGTCGCTAAAAGTTGACATTTGTCATCATGATGCACTAATGTAACCCCGGTGAATAGCTTCGGGAGTGTCTCAACCCTGTAGAGTCGGCAAGATGCTTGAATAGGGAGTTACTTGCCAGGGCTGCATTCATGCATCACAATTCCCAAGGCATGATGCATTAGTGCACTATGCTGTCCTCAAATGGTTAATGATAGCTCAATAGCCGCTTATGCTGTAACTTTACCCACTATCTGAGGGGCCTCTTGTGATGGCAGGGGGAGGCCTACAATGATTGTGAATGGGGAAAGCTTAAGAGACTCTTGGAGTCCATATTCCATGTGTTTTATTAACACTAATTATGGAGAATTCCATTTGATCAAAGAGCTACTAATGGCAGTCCGTTTAAAGACCAATCACTCTTGTCTTCAACCAGTCTTTCCACTAACTTCTATGTGGAGATATTCTTCAATGCTTATCCCTTTGAGGGTCGCATTGTGATTTAATATGCATGTGTCGTAATGGTGCATGAATGAAGATTTGGCGAATCTGCTGACCAGGGCTACATTTATGCATCATGCTGGTCATATATGGGGATGATACAATCCCAAAGGGTTGTCCTGCATGATGCTTGAATGCAGCAATGGCGAGGGTGTATGCGTCAGAACAATGAAGGGCATAGCACATTCAATCAACATGTGGCCCAAAATGGTTAAACCTGTCAAAACCCCATGATTTCCCAATTTAAGACATGATGGAAAGGAAAGGGCCATGGATTTACCTGTTTACAAGGCCAGGCGAAAAACTCCATTTTGGAATTATTGTCCAAAGGGGAGAAAACAACATGAATTCTACTCGGCAGAAAGCCTCACATAGAAAAGTGCCCTGAATGGCAGAACGCCTTTTTGAAGTTATTGAGAAAAGAATAACGCCTCATCAAAAGCATAACGACAAATGGAACAGAACAATTTGCATGCCTTGTGAAAGAGTTGAACCTTTTGAATTTCGCCCGCCAAAAGTGGTGTCATGCATTTCAGAAGAATAAAGGGTTCCACTTTCTATTATTCTTTAATTTGGGCTCCATTTAATAGCTAATGCGCGTGAGAAAATAATGACTCGGGTTGATAATAACGGCTGTTGATTCAACTGAGTGTGATCTCTTTCATAGATTATTCTCCGATTATCCTAGAGCATTGGCTCTATTTTGGTTACAACGTTGGGCAGAGATCCATGCTTATAGGAGTCCAACTTATCGAGCAAGACAACTGGGTATTATATTTCAATCGACAGCCGTCAGCAACTATATTGTTATTTGACACATCTTAATTCTCTACATCAGTGTCTCTTCCTATCAATTTACAGTGAGATATCCCTGTGCGTGTACCTTACAGATCTTGATAACGGCAACCCTAGCTGAATAACGTGTAGCCATCAGGCACAATACCCCATACATGGTATCTTCAATACTAATTTATTTTGCTCTGTTCACTGCATACAATTTTGTTGGCATTGTATAATTGAGTTTGAAAGTACCCTGCAACTATTATCCCATGGACTATCTTTCACGCATCCAATGTAAGTGGAAGAACGCCCTTTTTAGGGCGATTCTTGCAATAAATATTTCAAATTTCAAAATCTCAAATCTCAGTGTCAGCTACTCCTCCTGTCTACACAGAGAAAAGAAACAGCGTCAAAAGGGAGTCCAGGTTGCCTCCAGAATGACTCCCCTCTCTAGGGATGCCCAGGTCATTATGGGACTCCCTTAAGTGAGTCAGGAAACTCCCCCAGGTGACCCCCTTAGGTTGCCCAGGGAGTCACCTAGGCTCCCTTATGCAGCCTGGGCTCCCCCAAAGATGGGAGTCATTCTGCAGGCAGCTTGGACTCCCTTTTGACGCTGTTTCCTTTCTGTGTGTACTTTTCGTTGTGAGGGAGGGGGGCTACTCTGACTCTATGAAGGAGAGGATACCAACTGGGGAGTAACACTGAGGAGCCGTAGCTGCCGACCTATTGAAGGGTAGGAGCAAAGGGAGCTGTCAATGACATGAAGGTTAAATTCAAGGGCTGTCAGTGACTAGAAAGCACAGATACAAGGGTTGTTATACTTGTTATATGAATAAAGTCAACGTAACAGTTATTCATCCCTAACTTGAGTAATCTATATAATTACAAAACAATCTCATGCTAAGCGGAAGAGAGGGGAGACTCCAAACCGTGAGGGGCGGGAGCTGTTTTATTTTAAATATTAAAGCTTATTTTAAAAAAAGGGGGCTTTAAAAATAATGTAGCTTTGATGGGTCGGTAAAATAGCGAAACAGTAAGCAAAAGACGTTATAAATACATCGTTGTGTAACGTTGCCCTATGGCTCATCATTGTGGCAAAATGTTAGAGAAGATTTAAAACGTTATTCTCACGTAAAATACCGTATTTTTTAAAAGCTGGGGAAGCTGTATTTCGCAGTAGGTAGGTAACATCAAAGTAGGAGTGCCCCCCCCCGGGGGGGGGGGGGGCGTTACCCCCACATGGTTCACACACTGTCATCCCACCATCTTTACTCACTGCTCATATCATGCCAGCAACCTTTACCTTCTCTCAACGAGAAATGCGACATTTCCTACATTTTGGCTGACATTTACGTATTACATGGTGTTAATTTCCTGAAAAATTGGCTAAAGTCCGCTACTTTCTTTGTCAAACAGGGAGTGAGTTCTCTGCTCAATACACGTACATTATTGACTCAGGGTTTAATTAACCCTGAGTATTATACACCTACCAATTTTGCATTTTAAGACTATTTTGTTACATAGGAGAATTGTTATATTTCGGTTATCATTCGACATAGAGACATGTGGAAAATTCTATGATATAGGCAAGATCGGGGGACAGCATTTTCCTCAAAAAAAATTCTAAAAAACTCAATTTGTCTTCAAGATATTGAACTGCGATCTTCGCGAATTTATTTCTCTCTTTCGCTATTATGGAAATGTACTAAACCAAATCTATCACCCGCTTCGGACACCCATAGACTTCAAGGCTTAAGCGTTTTCAACAGAAGATAGAAATGACATTTTCAGCGAATTTGCCCGTATTTCTCTCTTTCTACCCCCAAACTGGGCAAAAACTGGGCACATTCTACCACTAGTCTAAAACACACAACAGAAAAAGTGGGACATGCAAAATGTGAGATGCAGAGAATCAATATAACTAAGATAGCACAAACAAGGGCATCACAGATCACTTCCAAATTTTACAATAACACAGTCCAAAGACAGTATAAGGGAAAATATCAACTCCCCACACACCCCTCCCCCCTCCCCCTATTTTTTAAACTACTTAAATGAACTTCATATAATACCCTGTGCATACCAAACACAAGGATCACTTTTAGTTCCTGTACCACCCGTCTTCTACATGGTGGCGCCATAGTGGTTTCTCGCGTACCTCAAGAACTCAGCAAGACAACACAAGAGTTGTCAGCGACAATGGCAGGATAAAATGAGTGCAGAGCGAAATTGTGCCACCCGTATCTCCTTTTTGATAGGGACAGAAGGCGGTACATGCCCGCAGCCTGCAACCGTCGCCCACACCCACCTGCACACCCACACCCACCTGCTCTCCCACACCCACCTGCTCACCCACACCCACCTGCTGGCCTGAAATGGAATAACATACATGTATGACACATGACTTTAGGGTACTTTTTAACAAGGAATTCATTTCTGATGCCAGAATTGACCAATGAATGATTATAAGGGAGTACTGTATCTAAGTACATGATAAGCTCCAGCTCCAGCTTACCCTGAGTCATCTGTGAGGCCACTCACACGCTCAATCTTTATCAACTCGAATACTCCCCACTTTGAATCCTATTCTGCCCAAAATCGAAGCATTTGACACTGCCCCCATCTCTTCTGGATTAATATGAAATTAGCCGGAATTCTCAAAGTTGTTAAGCCAATTAAACTAGTATTCAACCAATATTCAATAAGGGTATTTAATTAAGTATAAGGGCCCAGTGTGTTAATTACGTCGAATATGTGTAATAATACCGTCACTAGATTTGATACTTTAAATGAATACATTCAAAACACACGAATACTTTAAAATTTGAGCAGTAGTTAGCCTATACATACGTAACCAAGTGTCTTATCCCTCATACACAAATTATAATCTTTAACAATGGTCTGTGGTACAGGTTTACATGCTTAAATAGCTGGACCTGAGTATTGTTATTGTAGCCATTTCTTGGATCTGTTACCTATTTCATAATATCCAATTAATTAGTTTACATAAGCGCATTAAACTATTGTTTTCCGCTGGACATCCAGTGAAGAAGTGCTTACCCATGTATTTCCATTACAGTCGAGTCCAATGCTCATGGACGCCTCATTAATTTGCACAAGAAAGTATCACTATTTATTTCTATGAATCAACAGTTGCATATTAAACTCTTCTTATATTCTTATTAGTGGCTGTTATCAGAAAGACATCATTTCAATCAAATCTGGTCAATAAACGATTTTCTACTCAGTTCAACTCATACAAACTACTGCCTAAAAGCATGGAAGCCTCTTTAATGTTCACAACAAAGTATCACTTTCTATGAATCAACGGTTGCATATTAAACTGTCCATATATTCTTATAACTGGCTATTGTCCAGAGGACATCATTTAGATTAAATCTGGTCATTAAAAATCTAATATGTTCTACTCAGTTCAACTCATACAAACTACTACCTGAAAGTTGTGCAGCACACACACCTGCGAACACCTGACGCCTTACCCTTTACCTTTTCTAAAATTACTCCGCGGCTGCCCAAACATCAGCTGTGAGTGAGCAGCTCGTTGTGTGTGTAGGAGCCACTCTCCCTAGCTACCACCGGTACTACTTCATCTCTGCCTAAGGTGGTGCATCAACCTAAAAACTTAATCAAACCATACTCTTAAGATAAACCATGCATACAGTAATTAAACCTTTCATATATCTAGAGGAATGTATATTCAGAACAGATTCTGTGAACTGCAGACGTATCAGACGTATATATATGTTTTTGTACCATACAGCTTGAGGATAATCTTAGGAACTATTTTCTTTTGTGTAGGGAGACAGTGTGTAATGAGGATGAGAGACCAGGAAACTAGTACTGTTTTCTTCCCTTCTTCCACAGAAGAATTCCTATAGTAACAATGATAAGCAATCTGGTAGTCACCATAGTTAAATAATTGAAATGGAGGTAAATGTAATCAATTTGTGTGAACATTATAGGTATCGACCTCTTCTATATCCAACGTAATCTTCATTGCTTATTGAGATCAAGAGAATAAAAACTTACAAATGAATTGAAATTTAGGTTAAGGTAGAGATAGGGGTACAGCTCTGCCAGGAGAGTGAGGGTGAGCAGCTTCTGAGTAACTCACAGGGGCCGTGAGCTGCTCTCCTTAGGCTGAGTGTTACGGCTAGGTTGGTTCACACCCAGGTGGTGTCAGCAGTGAAGGATTACCTATGGACCAATGCTGCAAAAAGTGGTCACTTCTTAGAGAGGTTATTGTTAAGCTGCAACTGGTGTAATACACACAAGAATACAACTGACAAAAAAGGACTTTTATTGTTGGGAATTACAGATGTAGTACAAAAGTAGGTTTTGGTAGAATAATGTGGGTTTGATCTAGATTTATATCGACGTTTTGACTACATTGATATATTTGTTTTCCTCAGGGTCTGTATTGCATAAAGTTTTATACTTTTTCTATGTTTGACTGGCAAGATGACAAATACTTATGACATCAACAGTTGAGGATGGATATATCATTTAAACCCAGTCACAGTCTATCAATATTAGCTGGTATTTATTGCTGATATACATACAGACAGGTGTTAGTCGAATAAATATTAGAGTAGCATTTAAGAAGCATAAACGTTTCGATATAAATCATATATTCTTCATGCTTATATTATCTGCAAGATAAATGTCCTGTGCATATCCTGGTATCATATTACGCATGTGTTGACACAACAGGCAATAATTTCGAGCATTCTGCATGAATCAACGTCAAACAACTTTATGATGAAGAGTCACCCTTTCTTGCTGCATTGGTCACTTTTTCTAATAAACAGGTGACCTGAGATAGAGCCACCTTATTCACCGGGAAGATTGATAAGGTGGGTTGGGGGATATATCATGTGTGTATTGGAGGGGATGGGTGATATCAAGGTATCCGCGGCAGATTTATGTACAGTGTTGGGTAGATTCACCTAGAGTCGACCACATATTGATATACACTTAAATTTGTAGTCATCCAAGCAAACTAAGGCCTCTATTTGTGTATAAGAGTACTCTTACTCTTACCAATAAAGTGCGAATAGAGAACTTACCACACATGAACAACTACAAATCCAGGTGTCGCACTCAAAATATATGTGGTCGATTCTAGGTGAATCTACCCTATGTTGTCCAGGGTGTGCGCTGTACCAGGATAAACTAATGGTGTAGGTTTTGTGGTAAAAGGCTCAATATGTAGGTCAGAGCGACGCAGATTGCCGAAAGGGCAAGTCTATAGCAACAAATGCACAACATGTCAAGTGTGGAGGCTCACGTACCTCGAACATGTCTACAGTACAGACAGTATACACACATACACTGTAAAAAGTTGGTTGCCATTTTTGTAGATGTACAATAGATTCTACTGTAGGTTCAGAGTTTATTGTAGGTAAGCAGTAGAAGCTGTATTTTTTTGAATATTTTACCTCTTGGGATTGGGTACCCGGGATTCATTTTAAAAAAAGCAAAAAAAAACAGTAGAAGCTACTGTAAATCTACAGTAGATTATACTTAAATCCATCTTACAGTCGCTTATACTGTAGATCTACAGTAGATTCTACAGCGTACCTACACAGTACACTATTTACAGTGTAGAGTTAGAGCTACTCAACAACTTGTAGGGTTCACTCAGTGTTCAACATGAGCAACTCCTACAACTCTAGATGTAAAAAATAACATTTGTTTCTTTTTGTTTGCATTTTCGATATTGCATACAAACGGTACATGTTTTCTTAAACTGCACAATGTATTACTTAAAATGAGAAATATGCTACTTAAATGCGCAATGTGTTATTTAAAATAATCAATATGCTACTTAAAATGAACAATATATTACTTGTAATGAGCAATACAATACTTAAAATGAGCAATATGCTACTTAAAATGAGCAACATGTTACTTAAATGGGCAACATGCTATACATTACTCAAGGCAGCTTGAACAACGTTAGTTAGATATGGAATATGGCCTTGAGTTATTTTGTGTTACGTTTTCTCCCCCATCAAATTACCATTTTATGCGGACTGAACTGCACAGGTGTTTTGTCCATGACCATGCATTCATGGGGCGTCCCATGCACAAATAGAAATGCCATTAACCGGCTGTAACCTCGCTGTTTGTGAATAAATGCCTCGCCATCAGCACCCACATGATACAAGGGATGAATGGACATGTCGCCCCTTTAGGCCTAGCGCTGTAATACATTATGCCCTTTGTCGCCATGATGCATGAATGAATGCAGCCTCTGGGAGTACCATGCCGAAGCTGCATTCATGCATCATGTCAGGCTCGAATGCAGCATTCGCGGGCGGGTTACTCGTCGGGGTTGCATTCATGCATCATGAAGAGAAAGGGTATAATGCATTAAAACACTTTGCGGCCTATAAAGGGTTAGTATACATGTGGTGCAGGTATTATGTGCTTAATCACGATTGTTAGAGATGATGAGGTCTTATGTGACAGGGAAAGGAGAACCCCAAAAGGACATTTCTCATTAGTGACCTTTCCTCCATGTAATGTCCTGGAGAACTGCGCATCAAATACTCCAGTCTCCTCGATTTCATGGATTAAAAAGTCCAATTTTCTAGTTTAATGATACTCTCCAATTTGAATTACTAGACTTTCAATTGCCAATGAAATTGACAAAACATTGACACAATAGTGTTTGGAAATGAAAAAGTCCTAATCTATGTGCGGTGTATTTTTATTCTGATTAATTTTCTTATATTAATAGTTATGACGTTAAGGTATAGATCATGATCCGTATGAATTTCTATACACTTAAAGATGGTGGTCATACAATTCGGATCATCAATTGTACCGCTATTGTACAGTTGTTTGCAAAGTTTAAAAGCAATGTGATGTCTCTCTATACTTGTGCTAATAAACTCCTATCTATTGAGGGGGCCATCAAATACCATGACATAACATTAATGGATGCTTTAATCATAGACTGCTGTATGCCTTCTCCTACACAGCCAAAGGTAATCATCTCATTTCAAGAAAATAAGATAGATCAACTCGCATCGACTAGTTTCAACAAAAAAATGTTTTTCTTAAAACTAGTCATTTGTCCGCCAGGCGAGTTTATTTATGTTATTTTCTTGAAATGAGATAATTATTTTTGGCTGTGTAAAATGTTTTCAAATGCAACCTCCTCTGTAACGAGATATTTGGAAATATGGGAAACCAGACAATGCACATTATGTGCAAATAGGATGGAAGTCTGGGCTGTGTGAGGTAGAATTTGATAAATGGGATAAATGGATGGTTCGCTGGGCATGAGGGACAACATGGAGGTAGTGACTTTCTTTCTTTAAAAATTATTATCTTATTTTTATTTTTATTATGGGGGCTGATTAATGGCAATATCCTATATCCCCAGGCAGTCTAAGACAGAAGGTGGGATTCTCATTAGCTAAAAGGGTAGCTTCACGTGATATTTTCGACTTTTATCGTCTACACACTTCCCTTCTTAAAGTAAGTGAAAACACGCTACGTGAATAGGCAGCGGTCCAAGCTATGCTTGTCTGTCTATGGTTATTTTGTAAATAAATAACCCAGAAAAAAAGTCTCACTTTATTACTTGCCTAAAGCAATCTACTCGACCATGTGATCCAAGGAGGTGATAACAAAATATCAATAACCTCTCCAACCAATTTGCAATATCATATGCGCACTTTCTTTACGTAGAAGCTCATATGGTGTGACTGCATTTAGTTTATAATTGAATCAATTTCTCCCCATCAAGTTATAAGTGCGTTTTTTAAAATCAACTCTTTTAGTGCTTTAATATGCTTCATCGTCATGAAGCGTCACTGTCGCCCTAGTGAGTAACTCATCAGAACTACGTTCTTGAATCATGCCAAAATAAATCGGCAGTGTATAAACCCCACATAGTTGGCATGAAACATGAATACAGACTAGAGAATTACTAACCAGAACTGCATTCATGCATCATAAGGCCAAGAAATAAGGTTTGTTTCAGGTCACCCGACCAGCCCTATCTAAACAGGACATCCTACGTTTTTGTTGCAATTTTGAAGAAGTTTTTATATTTTTACACTTTCTTAGGGTTAAATTTAGGTTTACAAAAATTTTGAAAAACTCTTCACATTTTTACGCATTTTTGATCAATTTTAGGGTATGCAGAGCGGCTGTAAAAAAACGTTTAAAAAAGAATCCGACCTACCGACCCTAGAGTTTCTTCCCATGTTACCTGAAACAAACCTTTTTTTTATTTGACCTAACGTGAAAATGACCTAGCACATTAAATCACTATGCGGTCCTCACAGGGTTAATAACCCCGCCCCTATACATCCATAGTACGTATAGGTGTAACAATAGCAGGTGGGTCCTCCTGCTGCCCGCTGCTCCTCCAGTAGGTGTGAGTACCTGCCTACCAGTACCTGCCACCATGAAGGGTCATCAACCACCCGACACACCTAGCTCTTTAAGGTCTGTATAGTGATTTAATGCATCATGCCCTTTGTCAGCATGATGTAAGAATGCAGCCCTGGTGAGTAACTCACCAGTGCCGCATTGAAGCATCATGCCGACCCTAGCGGCTTGATGTACTACTCCCAGTGGGTCCACATGATGGATGAATGCAGCCATGGTGAGTAGACTCACCATGGCTGCATCCATGCTTCATGGCAACAAAGGCATAGCGCATCAAAGCATTCTGCGGCCCTTAAAGGGTTAGCTAATGGAGTCTTTGTGAAGTATAGCAGGAGACAGAGGGGGTGGGTGGTATATTGGATGGTGAGACCAGTTGTGAGGTAAGCAGGGCAGAGGTCCAGTTCCCCCCCCTACCCCCCCCCCCCCCCCCCCCCCACCCACCCACCCACCCATTCCTACCTCTAACACTACCACTGTACATGCCGACTGGCAGCGGCTGCCAGAGCGCCAGGCTGAAGCCTCAGATCTCCGTGAACCAGACCGACACGGCTGTAGGAGAAGTGGGACAGGGTCGGGCGGACTGAAAGGTAGAGGTCGGCGCTCCACACTACAGGGTGGGGAGGCGTCTGTAGCTACCCCTTTAAGGGCCGCATTGTGCTTTAATGCATCATACCCCTTGTCGTCATGATACATGAATGCTATATTGATAAGTCTATTCACTCCTACGCATACCAGCGGCCTATCTCACCCATCTCTTACATCCGCCTGTTATATAACTTACACTGGGCTCCTGTAGCCTTCTCTATCTCAGTATCCTGATCACCACAGATGCTCTGGGTGTCAGGTTCCTTTTCCCAGCTCATGTCAATTCTCATCTGGTATGCCTAGGAGTGTATTTGCCAGGCCTGCATTCATGTATCATACCGACCATTTGGTAATGTATCAACCATCTATGGTCGGCATGATGCATGAATGAAGCCCTGGCGAGTAAACTCCCCAGGGCTGCACACATGCATCATGACGACAAAGGGCATAATGCACCAAAGTACTCTGCAGGGTTAGTAGGTGGGCTGGTGGCAGGGATTCACCTGTTGGTGCTATCAGACGTGGTCCATGACTGTCTGCTACCTTTGTAGTAAGGTACACCCCGCCTCCTGGGACTCCACTTACTGTAGGGTAGGGTTAGGGCCGGGGACCCTGGAGGAAGGGCCTGGAGGAGGAGGACAGGAGGAGTGGTGTTACATAGAGTGGTGTAGAAGCCATGTTATATATAGGGGTCAAGCTGATTGTCTTGTGGGAGCGGCCATTACTTAAGCTAGTACTATAGATGCACTGGCTGTGTTACATATATAGGGGTCAAGCTGGTTGCCTTATGGGTGTGGCCATTACCTAAGCTGGTAATATAGAAGCACTGGCTGTGTTACATGCATAAGGTTTAAGCTGGTTGCCTTGTGGGTGTGGCGATTACTTAAGGTGGACTAAAATTATTACATTGGCCAGTTTTCTGAAAGAAATTGACATATCTTAATGCAGAAAATCCAATACAGAAACTCCAGTGAAGAGGTAGGAATTCCTCCACATGTAAGAAACAGTGGCATCTGTGCCAGTTGTATGTGGCTTTGTTCCACTCTTTACTAGTCATTCTCCTAGTGATATATGCCACCTAGCCTGTATACCTACAACATAGACAGTATATATATATAACCATCTCAGTAAACCCCTGTCTTTGTTTGCTCTATTGTTTTCCTCCCCACCACCACCCCATGTTGTCATACAGATTAACCATTTAAAGACCGCATAGTGCCTTAATACTCTATGTCCTTTGTCGTCATGATGCATGAATGCGGCTCTGGTGAGTAACTAGCCGGTGCTGCATTCATATGCCATACCGACCATATGGGATTGCTATAATATGTATACTCCCCGGGGTCATGGTGATGCATGAATGCATTAAATCATGATGCGGTCATCAAAGGGTTAATCTGTTGTCATACAGATTAACCTGTCACTAGAGACACCATCTCCCCTATTGTTCCAGGTGCCACGTCTCATAACGGCCTCACCCAGCTAATAGTTCTGCTCGTGAGCTGCTCGGGTGAGAGGCAGGTGTTAGGGATACACTTAATCAACTCGACGTCTGTGGATGGTGGGGGGGGGGGTTAGTAGGGGGTAGGTAGGGCCTATGGTGTACACACCAAGAGTATATACATGTGCTAAGCTGTGTAGAAAGTATAAAATGACACGTCCCATATACACTACACTGATATTCTTTGACTCCCTATACAACCAATCTCTCAGTCACTATAGTGCCTAACCGAGTTAGTCATTTTTGGCTCCCTATACGGCCAAGCTAGGTTGGTCAGTACTGACCAACTCTCCTTAGTCTTCTCCATTTCAATGAGGTTTAGGCTTAGTCCTTTTACAGTAAGGCAGAGTCATATGTTGTTATGCCTTAGTCATCTTTGAATAGCACTTGGTCATGCCTGGTCAATGTCCCAATGACTAACCTGGGATATCCACTACAGACTAAGGGCCGGGGCATTTAGATTGTCTACGTATATATATACACCGCTGTATATAGTGATTCTTTAAAGACCTCCCCTATATAAGCCCAGCGTATAGGTCCTCGCTTCACCCGTCTCTTACTGTAGGGGCAGCAAGAAGACAATTTCTAAAATAGCTGTTAATGAATGGCCTGCGGTGATTCCCGGCATAAGACAGGATAATCAGTCTATACTGTTTTCTTTTTCGCTTTATGAGCCTACACATAATCATTACTTATGGTGGTGTTTCTTTACTTTGTAAATCCCTTTGATCTAATTTGAATGATGGTGTGTATGAGCAGATGTGTGAGGATTACCTCCCCCCCCCCTCCTCCCCCTACTCCTCTCTACTACTATATTATAGAGGACCTTGAGGTAAGATAAGGACAACAGGGCATCAGAAGTCCCATGTAGTTTATCTCACAGTATAAGATATATAATTCAATGGACCCTTAAAGGGCCGCATGGTGCTGTTATGGTCCTTGTCCCATGTAACTGATACATATTGAAATCCAGCCACGGTATATGATATGATATGTCATACTCATGAGGATTACTTGTGCTGTTATTTGAATATCCCATGGCTGTGTGTAATGTTACGATGGTATTGCAATGTAGGATGAAAGGATGTCCAGTCCTGATAAAGCTACATATATTTATATATATTTATATCTATATCTATCTATATCTATCTATATATATCTATATATATATATATCTATATATCTATATATATATATATCTATATCTATATCTATATCTATATCTATATCTATATCTATATCTATATCTATATCTATATCTATATCTATATATCTATATATCTATATATCTATATATCTATATCTATATCTATATCTATATCTATATCTATATCTATATCTATATCTATATCTATATCTATATCTATATATATATATATATGCCGACCCTGGCATGGTATATTAAAACACGATGCTAATTACTACATAAAGCTACATATATTTATATATATTTATATCTATATCTATCTATATATATCTATATATATCTATATATATATATATGAAGAGTTTGGTTCCAAAACGCAATAAGCGCCATTTTGAAAAATGACTCCAATTTTTTACAAAGGTGTAGGGCTGGAATAGGTTAATGCATTTTGGAAATATGTTTTTATAAAAATTGTATTTTTCATGTCTTTAGGTCCTCTCTGATGTACACATTATATCCAGAGCACAATAATTACCAATATGGTAGCCTTAGAGAAATCACTACATGCTGTAATCTCTATATCTATATCTATATCTATATCTATATCTATATCTATATCTATATCTATATCTATATCTATATCTATATATATATGCCGACCCTGGCATGGTATATTAAAACACGATGCTAATTACTGACTACACTGTAAATAGGTAGTCTAGGTACACAGTACAGGATACTGTAGATCTACAGTAGAATTTGCTGTAGAATGGATTAACAGTAGAAACTATTGTAGATTTACAGTAGATTCTACTGTTTACCTACAATGAACTGTATACCTAAAGTAGAATCTACTGTACACCTACAAAATTGGCAACCAACCATTTACAGTGTAGTACTTATATATGCCTGAGTATAGCATTGCACCAATTTATCTGTCATGCAATTACAATAATTGGGGTCTTACCAGCCTAGGAGGGATTCCTTATTCAATCAATAATACACGTAGGATGAGACCCATTGCCTATGTGTCAGAATGACCGTGGATGTGGTCATCAGCATAGGCCTATCAGACTGATTGGCAAGTAGTATATCGGATCAGGCCATTACGCCTGGCACCAGATTGAATGGCATTGAGATAATCCCCAGAGGTGATCACATTATGCATTACACTCTGAAGATCCGCCCTGATTCTTAAAGCCGATTCATACTGTCCATCCACACTGGTATTTTTTATTCTCCGGAGCTTAGTCTGTAGTGGCTAACATTTTAGTCGCTATATAGTAATTAATCTAGTTTGTCATTTTTTGGCTCATATGCCCAACCGAGGTTAGTCATTACTGTCAGATTAGTCAATGCGGACCAATTCAGCTAGTCTTCTGGTGAGTAATTAGTATTAGCGTTAGTCTTTTTGACCCCTATGACTAACCTGGAACAGCTACTAATGTTACATATCTTAAACATATACATTATGAGTGCACCAAGAGTCGAAATGGAGCGAGAACTGTTGCCTTTTATCCCCCACCTACACTGCCTATTTTCTATGGACCCTGAAAGGCCATATGGGAGTGATTTCATTATAAAGCATACATGTGCAACTATATCATACAAATATGATTAATGTGTTGGCCTATACAAGATGAAAATCACCAAGATAGATACCTTACGCAAAGGGATTGAGAGAAGAGAATAGAAATAGAAATGAAATACTTATGCAATGTAAATGGTTTGATGGACTCGTCTATATACCCAGGTATCATTTCTTATCTCATGGATAACTTAACCTGGAGGACGCGGCTTCTTATATGGACAGGCAATAATGAGCTGAACCTGAGCCCACCTGGGGAAATGTATAACCCTTTAGGGGCCGCATACTGATTTAATGTTATATGTACGCATGAGTGCAACTCTAGCGAGTCTACTCACCAGAGCTGCATCATGCCGAGCCTTAAGAATGTATCAACACCAATGCATAAATGCAGCCCTGGCAAGTTACTTGTTCATGCGTGCAGTATGGCGACAAAGGGGTATGCTTGATAAAAGCAACATGCTGTCTTGAAATGGTTACACAGATGCACAGGCCTGGGGATGCATCAGATGGCAGTGTTGAGGGATAGGCTAATCAAAAAGTGTATGGTAGAAGATATTTTACATACTATATATGATATATCTGATGATTACCCTGGTGATTGGCTATATAAGGTGAGATGCCAGACTTATATGTAATGGGCATGGAAAATAACCAGTTGGATATATGAGACTTGGATTTCAAGAGCATTTCCTTACATTAGGCCAAAAAAAAAAGGTGTGTTTCAGGCAACATGGTCCAAAAATGTAGGTCGGATTTTTTTTTTTTTTTTTTTTGAATGTTGGAGGTACCTTGAATGAGTCGCAGACTGCCATATCGACTCGCCGGTCAACAAGACGACTCACCGATTCTTACTATAACTAGGAATATCATGAAATTATTGGACATTCTTGTTAATAAGCAATTTCCTGAGGCTGGACAGCTAATTAGGCATGTGATGTGTTCTTCCTGACCAAAAAATTGCTAAAATTTCCGAAAAAATATGAACATTTTGCAAAAAAAAAAAAAAATTCTCCAAAATCGGAAAAAAAATGCTAGGGTCGGCCCTTTTTTGAAACTAGGGTCCGGTTGCCTGAAACACACCTTTTTTTTCTGGCCTTATCGACACTATGTGGCTTCTCGGCAAAAGTTCAGAAACTAGGAGGGGACTTCCTCACCATACAGCATATAGGCATGATCTGATAACTGCATACTAATTCCCAACTAGAAAGCCTTAAGTGGGTGATATTGACTGAAGAACCCAATATGCAAGGTTTGCAATATGTTAACCCTTTATGGATGACATGATATTCATGAGTTCATCTTCGTCCATTGTTGCTGTCTTGATGCACCAACTACCAACACAGCACAGGCGAGTAACTCGCTGGTGATGCACTGGTCCATCATGCCGATCCTACAGGAGTGTATCGCAACACTGGCGAGTTACTCGCTCGTGCATACTGTACCCATGCATCACAAGACACCAGACCATAGTGCATTAAAAGTTAAACAGTAAGCTGACCAGGAGCAAATGCAACACCCTTGCAGATACTTTATCGATATAAAGAGGCAAGCATTTTCTGACCCCCATTCAACGATAGTCTGACAAGCTTTGACTATCACCCCAGCTTTTGAAGGGAGTCAGGCAACGCTCAACGCTATGTACAGTGGTGTATGGAGAGTCCAGCATTGTCTGAGCATTTTGAATGGAGTCAGGCAATACTGGACTCAAGAATGTCATTTCGAGACATGCTCCAGAGGTGTGGTAACTAGGGAGGGGCGGGGGACATGCCCCCCTACTCTTGACCAACCTCATGAAAGGTCAGACCTACAATGTAATAGCAGAATAAAAGATTTAAAAAGAAATAGCTATGCACCCCCGTCGGCCCCCACCCTTGAAACTGCTTTCCACGCCCCTGTGGCCAGTACCCGGCATAAACAACTTGCAAAAAAAGCCAGACTGAACTCCATTATCCCTTTGTAAACCGCAGACTCTATTCCATCCCCATTTGAAACATCATCCTCTATGTTGTGCCAGACATCTCCCTAACTGTTACAGCCACTCTGAGTCTGAGTGGATGCTACTTGTCAGTAGTATCAGTGTCAGGGGGTGGTTACTCGGCAATGGGTCCTGTTTATGAAAGGTGAGTCCGCCCTTCACCACAAAAGGCGCCGACTATGGGACGCATGTCATCGCTGAATACCTTCACTATTATTAACCCTTAAAGAACAGGATAATACTTGAATGCGCTATGTCCTTTGTTGGCATGCTGCATCTATATGCAGCACTAGTTTGTAACTCGCCTGCGCTGCATTCATGCATCATGCCGACCTCGGCATTATTTACACATATGAACACTGTAAATAGTGTACAATAGTGAAACCAAAAATAAGTCATTTTTTACTGTAAACCAACAGTAATACCGTAGTTTATACTGTAATACTACTGCTCCGCCACATTAACTACTAACAGTGAATGCAGCGCTGCTGGGTTTTCATACAAATGGCATAGCATATTAAAGTACTATGCGGCCCTTAAAGGGGAGATCGCCTTAATAAAGTGCGGTGTAAGGTGTGTGCTAGGACCTGGAGGAATCTGTCTCTGTCACGTAGGGTGACAGGGCTACATGAACGTCAAGTATTAGTGCTATTACTCCTGCGTCCAGCGTGACGGCATGGCTTATCTCACAATAGACGCCATGATTTACACCTATGGTAAAGGTGTCATTCAGCTGACTGGTATCTCCCTCCAGTACCTACACAGAAAAAACATACAGCGTCAAAAGGGAGTCCAGGTTGCACCCAGAATGACTCCCCTCTTTAGGGGAGCCCAATCTGCAGAAGGGAGCCTAGGCGACTCGTTAGCTCCGCCAGGCATTCACCTGGGGGAGTCACATAGCTCCCTGGTTCACCTGTGGGGTCACATAAGCACATGTATGTGCTCCCCGAGAGAGGGGAGTCATTCTGGAGGCAACCGGGACTCCCTTTTGACGCTGTTTCTTTTCTATTTGTAACCTTCTTGACTGCTATCCAGCATGTTCTCCCCTAAAACCTGAATATTCAGTATCAGCTGTCCTCCACCGAGTCTGTCTCCCCATGCTGGCCGTATAGGGTTGAGTGAGGGTTGATGTGTTGATGTGCTATGTCCTTTGCCACGATGGTGTATATAAATACAGCCCCCCTGGGTCTAAGGCCAAAAAAAGTTTGTTTCAGGTCACCCGACCGACCCTATCGAAACAGGGCCGACCCTACGGTTTTTTTATGCATTTTTGAAGAAATTTCCTTATTTTTACCCTTTTTGGGACAATTTTCGGGTCTTCGGAGAGGCCGGGTAGTACTTTCATGTAAAAAAAAAATCCGACCTACCGACCCTACATTTTCTTGCCATGTTACCTGAAATAAATCTTCTTTTTTTGGCCTAATCGCCAGGGCTCTATTCATGCATCATGCTGACCCTACGGGAGTGTATCAACGTTAACCTTACAGGGTCTGAAGGATGTATACAGCACTGGTGAGTTAATTAGGGCTACATTCATGCAGCATGGCGACAAACGACATAGCACATTTAAACTCCCACCTCCTCTCTAAAGGCCGAGAGTGCCGGTTCTCGCTTAGCTCCGACTGTTACTGGAGGGGCAGCAAGCGTTTGGCCTCTAAGCACTATGCGGTCCCTTTAAACCCCCAGCGCCCCTATATATAGGGCTGAGTACCTGTCCCGACTACACTCTGACTGTTACTGGACATGCAGTAAGATCTGCGGGTTTAAAGGATTGAAGCCTGCTGATCTGCCCCGATCCCCACCATGCTGCCCTACTAGATACCCACTAGTCCTCCCCCTCCTGTCCCCTTCAAGGCTTCAGCCGTATACCATGACCTCACATTCCCGGACTCTATTAGGCCCTTACGCAGTCCTCCCTAACCACTGGGGACATGGTGGGACGGGTCCTGATAGTATGTGTAGGCCGATGGGGGGGTGGGGGGGGGGATAGGAGAGGGAATCCTCCTCATCCCCCGCCTGATCCAAGCCTGACCCGGGGACGGGACCTTTTCATGGTATTCACTCAAGCGATCGATGTGGGTCTGATCGTCAGTTGAAGTGAATCACAGCGGCCTATTACGTCGCTCTCCCAGCTCGGCCGCGACTTGCTGCACTCTCCCTGCTAGAAAGTGCAGGTTACATTATCTCTGCCTCAACCTACTGAGTACACTACAGGAACTCTTTTGTCGAAGAAGGGGGAAATAGAAACAGGGTTTGTCTGTTACTTTTCTGCTCTCTTGTCTGGATCACACACTGCCAGTTTTCCTGACTATCTTCAATTGCTACCACAAAAGCATGGCTCACATGCCTGGTACCGAAAGAAAGTTCTCTTCATATATTCCTTGAAATATTTGAATAGATTGATAGTTGAATATCTTGTTATTTCTACATGTATGATTTGGTAAGGTCTTAAGGGTGATCCGACATTTTTGGCAGAGATGAAAGCAATACTGCATGGAGAGTGCCCTGACTGCAGGAGGTGGTGGTTGGGCGGGAGAGGGGATGGGAGGGGGGGGGGGGTCGTGGTGGGGGATCCCTGTTTTGATGACCCGCTTTTACGGCCCCCATCCAGACGTATTGTATACAAATCACGCCCGAATCAATCACTCCACTTTATAGACTACTCACCCGCCTACAGCCGCCACCATTTTGACGACCGTCGTTAGGTATGAAGTGCTACTTGCCGCGCCCGATCGTCGCCTCCTCCACGGCCTAACCGGAAGCCACCAACCACCACCCTGCTGTTGGTGCTTCCGGTCGGCATATTAACCCTTTAAGGTCTGCATAATTTGCTCTATATGTCGTCATGATGCATTCATACCTGATGCCGATCTTCCGGGAGTGTAGCAACCCCCGTAGCGTCGGTATATAGGATTGAAAGCAACACTGGTGAGTTACTCGCCAGGGCTGCATTCATGTGTCATTGTGATACAGGGCATAATCTATTTAAACAGTATACAGATCTTAAAGGGTTAATTGGGGTCCGATGATGGTGGTGGGAGGGTGGAGGGGGTCAGAGGTGGTGTAAAGGACTGATTGGGCGATAATAGGTGACGGGAGTCATGGTGCTGAGTCATGCTCAGGTCATCAGCACATTCACAGCTCTCTTTGTAGAGGTGTCCCTTAGGGAACAACCTATAGTGAGGAAGGGGGGTCGGGGGCTTGGTGGAATCGAGGGAGGGCCAAAGAAACTTGGACTCCTCTTGAGGGGCGGGGGAGGCTAAATTATATTGCACATTTAAAGTAAAAATGCGTGAATAAAGTTAAAGGAGGTCGACCGCGATAACTTTGAACCCTACTAGAAACCCCTCGGGTGGGGGTGGGAGGAGCTTTGGACCACTCATGATAAACCCCCCCCCCCCCACTCCCCCATGTTGTTAACAACTGATTGGTCCCATCACTGCACGAGCTTTGGGTTTTACAACATGTAAATTCCAAGTAAATAGGTGTAAATCTCTTTGAGGTTCTGTGCAAAGATGGTGATTGAGATTTACACTAAGTTACCTGGCATTTACATCAACTGATATTTACATGAACTTTCAACTTTGGTAATATCCATGTAAAAATCGTGTGAATCATTGTAATTTTCACTGTAAATAGATGTGCAGATTGTGCTCAAAATTTACACCAATTTACCTGGTATTTACATCCATTGATATTTACATGGATTTACCCCTCTGTAATTTCCAAGTAAAATTTGATGTAAATGTGTGCAAGTATCCTTGTAAATCTGTGCAAAGATAAAGCTCGAGATTTACACCAATTTACCTGGCATTTACATCAGTTGATATTTACATGCATTTACCACGTTTGTAATGTGTACATTTATCAGGTTAGGTGACATACAGGCTGGGTCAAAGCTCAACCCAGACAAACCTGACGCCACAAGGGGGTGTGGGGTGGGAGGGGGGGGGGGGGGGCGGCACAATGAGAAGGGCTACATGATTTTCTCAGACTAGAGGCCTTAAAAAGTATAATAATTTGGTGAGACTCCCCTAGCTCCCCTATATAGTATCACAGGTTTTACCAGGTGTCCCCGGCCTCCCCTGTCCTGTCCCCGGCCTCCCCTGTCCTGTCCCCGGCCTCCCCTGTCCTGTCCCCGGCAGTAGCTCCCCTATCTTACTAAAATATATACATTTGATTTTTCATCCCTGGAGCATGGACCTACATATTATGAACGTTCATGCCTGGAGGTACCATTTAGTGAATATCCACCTCTATTTTACGCACCACCCCCGTACCTATGGTAGGGAGGGAGCAGGGCATGTAGTACCCCCACCCCCGGCCAGCCCTATGGGGGACATGGGGGAGCAAAGGTGTGAGGGACGGCCTCACCCCCCCCCCCACCTTCCTACCCGGTAGACCCAAAGTATACATAAATAAACATCTTATGTTAACAATTTATGTATTAACGGAAGGCCATGTTTCTCCTCTATATGATGTGCCTATGAGATAATGAGCGCATTTTCAAGTACAATGTACCAAATAATAGCTAAAAACATCTTCTAATCGACTGAGGGGTTCTTAATGCTTTAATATGATGTATGTCATTGGATACCCGTTTCCACATCAGTAAATATATAGGAATTTCCCAGTGGTACCCCAAAAATTGGCCCAACATTTGGTGCAGCCAACCAACTGATAAGGGACCCTAATAATACTATTAATAATGCTTGATACTACAGTTTTCTATGGTGTTACCACACATCTTAATACTAATACCATGTGGTATACTATATATCGCTGCTTAAACACTCTAAAATTATTCATTTTTATCATAGGGAGAAAAGAAAAAGACGTCAATAATGCTAACAATGTATAGAATTCAGTAAAACTATTATTGACATTATACTTTATGATATTAAAAGGAATTTATCATTCAATCTAGATAGGGCAGGTACCCCCCTCCCCCTCCCCCCCTCCACTTCCACCACATTAACACCTGCCCCTCTATCCGCATCTGTAAATGAATGCTGCCACCACACTGCTACAGGAAACAATGGAGGTGCGACTTAGCATCCAGCCCTGTTACCGACACTCTGTCTACATGCATACCATTACACAATGGGTAATATGTGACCTACATACATATACCAGCCAATAGGATGCCTTTAGGAGCGGACAGTTGTATTTTGAATCATTAAACTGCTGGAAACAGACAGAAGCACATGCATACTATAGGAGGTGTGTTGACTCTACACTATCTGTTCACGGTTAGTATTTGTATATGTCCAAGTATATATCAAGGGTATTTATTGTATACATTATCATTAACACACTATCTAACCCCTAGAAGTATTGTAATAAAAACATATTAATAATTATTGTAAATGATATGATACCCAATTATATTAAACACTATCGTTTAACTATTAAAGTCCTGATTGAATTACTATAATGTAATTAAAGTAGAATCTGGAAATTTGAATAATACCAGGTACATCTGTCTATTTAAATGTTATTATGTTTGCAGTTACACTGGAAGGCGGATCCCTACCCCTGGAGGCGGATCCTAAACCCTGGAGGCGGATTCCAGCCCCTGGAGGTGGACCCCTGCCCTGGGGGGCGGGCCACTGCCCTTGTAGACGGACCCCTACCCCTGGAGGCGGATCCCAGCCCCTGGAGGGGGACCCCTGTCCCTGGGGGCGGAGCCCTGTCCCTGGGAGAGGACCCCTGTCCCTGGGGGCGGACCCCTGTCCCTGGGGAAGACCCCTTCCCTTGGTCACAGCCCTCACAAAAATGATGCTTCAATTGATGAATATATAATAAACAAGAATTGCGGTTGTTGCCGCGTAAAAAAATGCCTCAGGCATTTTTATACGCGGCAACAACCGCAATTCTTGCATTTGAAGAAACATAATGTCTACATGGTTGGTATGTTTGAAGGGAACCCATTCAAGACACCAAAAAAGCAGGGTTGGGAAGGGGTTATCAGGGGGAAGGATGATATTACTTCAAATATGGCATTTCCTATGAATTCCTTGGGTCCATGTTAGGGGGTAAGGAAATGTGTGTTGCTAGGCAGATAAACAATTACAATAGATGTTGCTAGGCAACCAGCTGGATTAGCAACAAACGAATAGAACCATTGAATTCCTTGGGTCATTATTAGGGGGGGTAGGTATGATTATAATCAACCTCAGGACCATGGAAATGTGTGTTGCTAGGCAGATAAACAATTAGAATAGCCGTTGCTAGGTAACCAGCTGTATTAGCAACAAATGGATAGAACCATTGAATTCCTTGGGTCCATATTAGGGGGGGTAGGTATGATTATAATCAACCTTAGGACCATGGAAATGTGTGTTGCTAGGCAGATAAACAATTAGAATAGCTGTTGCTAGGCAACCAGCTGTTTTAGCAACAAACCGATAGAACCATTGAATTCCTTGCATCCATATTAGGGGGGTACGTATGATTATAATCAACCCTGGGACAATGGAAATGTGTGTTGCTAGGCAGATAAACAATTGGAATAACTGTTGCTAGGCAACCAGCTGTTTTAGCAACAAACGGATAGAACCATTGAATTCCTTGCATCCATATTAGGGGGGGTAGGTATGATTATAATCAACCCTGGGACAATGGAAATGTGTGTTGCTAGGCATATAAACAATTAGAATAGCTGTTGCTAGGCAACCAGCTGTATTAGCAACAAACCGATAGAACCATTGAATTCCTTGCATCCATATTAGAGGGGGTAGGTATGATTATAATCAACCCTAGGACAATGGAAATGTGTGTTGCTAGGCAGACAAACAATTAGAATAGCCGTTGCTAGGCAACCAGCTGTATTAGCAACAAACCGAAAGAACCATTGAATTCCTTGCATCCATATTAGGGGGGGTAGGTATGATTATAATCAACTTCAGGACCATGGAAATGTGTGTTGCTAGGCAGATAAACAATTAGAATAGCCGTTGCTAGGCAACCAGCTGTATATGCAACAAAACCGATAGAACCTCTGAATTCCTTGGGTCCATATTAGGGGGGGTAAGTATGATTATAATCAACCTCAGGAACTATCAAAGGTTGATTTATATTATTGTTATAAAATAGCATAAATTTGGGTTGTGACACCTTAATCCAAGATGGCGGCACAATCCAAGATGGCGGCGCCCGTTCTGATTTCTGGCAAAGTGCAAACATCATATACCTCGTTCTGGTGGTGCCTGGCGGCACCACCAGGTGGCTACGCCACCACTTCGGCATAAAAAATGTGTCTCCAATCAGACATCCAATAACCCAAATACATGAGTCAACCAATAGTTTCCAATATGTTCCAAGTTACTGTGGGTTTACAGCACCGTAAAGATGAGGGTTGTAGGGGTTTGCTATGGTTTTACACTGGTGTAAAGATGAGGCTTGTAGGGGTTTGCTATGGTTTTACATGGGTGTAAAGATGAGGCTTGTAGGGGTTTGCTATGGTTTTACATGGGTGTAAAGATGAGGCTTGTAGGGGTTTGCTATGGTTTTACATGGGTGTAAAGATAAGGCTTGTGGGGGTTTGCTATGGTTTTATATGGGTGTAAAGATGAGGCTTGTAGGGGTTTGCTATGGTTTTACATGGGTGTAAAGATGAGGCTTGTAGGGGTTTGCTATGGTTTTACACGGGTGTAAAGATGAGAATTACAGGCATTTGTAGGGTTTTCAATAATGTGTCAATACAGCCATTACGAACTTTGATCAGGGTGGTAAAGCCTATGCAAAGATAAATTTTGATCAGACTTACATTTGTGGTAAATTCTGTTGTAAATGTCTGTAATTTTTTGTAATTGACTGTAAAATCGGCCTTTACATCAAATGTAAAACCATTGTAAACCCCTAAACTCGTGCAGTGCATACAGCTTGGTTTGTGCAGATGTATACATGACTGCTGATCTGTTGGTATTATTTGTATCATAGAGTCTATATGGGGATATGGATATGGCTTATAAGTATCATAGAACCAGGGGTCATGGCCCCTGCGTCGTCTATGCAATGGGCTGGGCAAGATTATAAGATACGATGTCAACCCATTTTGGGTTCACCAATTTGAAGGTCAAAGTGACATCTCTTAAAGAATGATGCACCAACACAGCGCCAGTGAGTAACCCTGGGTGAGTATATTAAAGCCACCGGCCCTGTATCAAACCTGTGTCTCTTTCTTGCTGAGCGTTACCATGTAAGCCAGGCCAATCTGTATCCCATATCAAAAAGATGGACAGTGCAGAGACAAGCCAACTACTTAACTGTCTACGTCAAGAAAAGAAATAAACCAGAACAAATGTGTGACAGAAGAAAGGCAGTGATGTGAATGAAAGGAACAGATTGAACTAATATAAATTGGCCTGCAGAGCACCATTGATATGTACCGGAGGGTGGCTGGCCCCGACTGGCTGCCTTGGAGGGCGGACTCGGCCACTAAACGATACAGCGCCAAGGAATATGAAGTAGCGACTGGGTGTCCCCCGTGGTCGTTGGTGGTCGGTGGTGTGTGAAATGGGCTGATACCGTCGGTCCCTTCCCCTGCTGCCCTCCCCCTGCCTCCCCTACTAGTGGGACTCGTCAGACTTAAATGGCGACTTGAGTTGCAGCCTCAGACCAATGCTTAACCTTAACCCTATAGCCCCTGGGGGTCACTGAGTCTATGAGTGTAGATAGCAACTGCCGTCCTACCGCCCTACTTTTCAGAGGTTGGAAGACTTGACCGCCCTACCTTTCAGAGGTTGCAAGATTTGACTGCTCTATGTATGTGAATAATCTGTACATAGACTGGCCTAGGTCAGCTGGATAAGCTATAACAAGTTTAAGTTTTGTACAAATTCAATTTTATTCACCCCTTTTAGCAAGAAAACCTACTCAATTTTATGCTATGATTTTGACCGCCCTACTCATCAGGGCCTGGATGACATCTGACCGCCCCCATTTTTGGGATCTTATGGAAATTCACCGCCACCGCTTTGCAGTGGTTATCCAATACATGGTAGAGTGACTCCCCCGGGCCTATAGCCCTCTCCCTACTCCTGCTCCCCAGCACACATATCCCCCCTCCTCCCCTCCCTCCCAGAGCCCTACTCCACCCTGGAGATACACACGTCAGCCTCAGCCCATCTCACGTACAGGCCGTTCCTCCAGTGTCCCTTCACCCAGCTTGTGGACAAATACAGCAGAGGCCCACAGCCTCCAGGGTTGGTGCATTACGGCCTGGCACATCTACAGGGCATGCACCCTGGGCCGGCCTGCCATGGAGGAGGATGGGAGGGAGGATGGGGGGTCAACAAGCACTGACTGACAGGTCCAGTGCCTAAAGAGGCATTCAGGGCTTAGATGGGATATTGTTGTCTCTTTAGGGAGTTGTCATTTTTAACAACACGGGAGGGGGGGGGGGTTAAAATGTGCACCCCTTGAGGAGGGGGGGGGGCAAAAAATGTTGGACCCCTCCTAAGTGGGGGGGGGGGGGGGGGAGAGAATCTCACCACTTTTTAGCTAAAGGACATGTGAAATAATACTATAGCTCACATGGGTTGGCCGCGATTTATTTAAACAAAAAGGACCAAAAGCAATTGAAGCCATCTCGTGGAGGGGGGGGGGACAGAAATATTTCGGCGCACTCGCGCGAAAATCCACCCCCCCCCCCTTGTTAAAAAATGACCACTCCCAATGTACATGGGTGTCCAGGTTCCCCCAT
Source organism: Harmothoe impar (assembly GCA_947462335.1). Lineage (NCBI taxonomy): Eukaryota > Metazoa > Annelida > Polychaeta > Phyllodocida > Polynoidae > Harmothoe > Harmothoe impar. Next base: position 17,955,204 of record OX381709.1, read on the forward strand.
GGGCTTTTCTCCTCCTTTATAGTCACAATACAAGGTTGGTTTTGTAATGCCATACTTCATGTAGCGTAAACCACCGACCATATCAGTATAATTATTTACTATATAAACTTGTTTTTTATGGACAGCTAAAATGTCCTGTAGATATACAGTACTGTAGATATACAGTATTATTTTTTGGAAATACAAGATCTCCTATGCTTGAGCACTGAAGGGCCGTATTCAATGCCCCCCATTGAATACAATGTGGCTGTATTCAATGGGCTAGGAAAAGATTGTTTTTCTTCATGAAATGGCCTTAAATAAAAAATAAACACAAATGCCAACTACATTGATACCATCTCTGATGTATTTCACTCGTGGGTGCTGGGGCATATCCCACTCAGCCTGCGGCTTCATGGGATATGGCCCCAGCCCCCACTCGTGAAATACAACAGAGATGGTATCAATGGGCGTTGGCATTTGTCTATTTATTTTTTGGAAATACAAGATCTCCTATGCTTAAGCACTGGAAGGCCGTATTCAATGGTGCCATTGAATACAATGTGTCTGTATTCAATGTGCTAAGAAAAGGGTGTTTTTTCTTCATTAAATGGCTTCAAATGAAAAAATAAACACAAATGCCAACTACATTGATACTGCTCTGATGTATTTCACTCGTGGGGGCTGGGGCGCATCCCACTCAGCCTGCGGCTTCGTGGGATACTGCCCCAGCCCCCACTCGTGAAATACAACAGAGACAGTATCAATGGGCGTTGGCATTTGTCTATCTGTTGACAGTGACCTGAAGTAGACCTACAGCACTTTCTCCTGTACTAAGGCCAAATTTAAAAAAAAGGTTTCTTTCAGGTAACATGGGAAGAAACTCTCGGGTCGGTAGATTGGATTTTTTTTTTTTTAACTTTTTTTTTACAGACCTTTGGACGTGACGTCCCACGCGCTCCCTTTTTTTTTTGAACAAGAATCGACTTTATTGGTCTGAGGTAAATAGTTTGACAATTATGACGTACATGTGTCTCAATCCATCGTTGGGTGGTGGTATAAATATAAGCGTTTGCAAGCTATAATCATTATGACCTTTGGGATTAGTGAGACATAAGCGATTAAATTCGACCAAAAAGTCACTGAGTGTACCCGTCAGCAGAGCTGTTTGTTGATACACCCAGTTTCACCATTTGAACAAGTCATTAAATAACAAATCTTTTTGAGAAAACAGTGGCTTATAAACTATAACTTTCTTACTGAAATTTTATGATAGATCAAATAGAAGAAACCCCCCTATATAACAATCTGTAATAACATAGATAATATACCTGGCATGATGGTAGTTTTTTATGTATCTAGTACCGGTATAGAGTTTTCAAGTAAACTTCTCATTTTTGATTTAAACTCATCAAAGTGCTCAAGTTTCCTAATCTCCACATCTAGGGCATTCCAGGTTTGTCCACAAGTCACCTCTATAGAATTTTCATAAGCTGAACATTTAATGTGCGAATACTTCAATAAAGGAGCGGCTGACAACCTGGTGACTCTTATCTTCTTCTGTAAATTCTCCTTACATCTTGACCTTTTGAACGCATACACCCTTATGTGATACAACCTCCTCTGTGATAGGTAGGGAAGCTTGGCTTTGCTATGAATGAAATCTGTAGGAGTTAGTATATGGTCCCCATAACAAGTTTTCAGGCACTTATTCTGTACACGCTGTAGTTCCTCAAGGAGGTCAGCATTTCCACCGTTATATAGTATATCACAGTAGTCAATGATTGGAAGTGCGTGAGACCTGTATATTTTCAAAAGAGATTGAACACTCATTACGTCTCTGGCTCTATATAATAGAGTGGATTTAAAACGGAGATTTTTTATTAAATTTTTTATGTGCATAGAATAATTTAGCTCTTCGTCCAAAATGACACCTAAATATTTGTAGGAGACTACATTTTTTAGAAGTTTACCATTTAAACGTATAGCTGGCTTCTGAATTCTTCCGAGCTTAATTTTTGACGCAAACGTCATAATTTTCGTTTTTCCCTCGTTCATGGAAAGTTTATTAATAGCTGTCCACTTATAGAATGAGGATAAAGAATTTGAAAGCTGCATTGTTAAAGTGTCTAAATTATTACCAGAGACATAGAGTACAGAGTCATCGGCATATAGGAGCGTATCATGGATGTCATTAGATGAAATACAGTCATTTATATATAGTAGAAAAAATAGGGGGCCTAAAATAGAACCCTGAGGGACTCCACACTGGAGTGGTACACACTGGGATTTAACATTGTTTGCAACTGTGCATTGCTGCCTCCTGGATAAGTAATTTTCTATAAGTGTTAAAGTGCGATTTCGAATACCGTAATTTTCTAGTTTCTTTATTAATATGCCAAAATTTACTGAATCAAAAGCTTTTTTAATATCTATAAATGCAGCCAAAGTTATATTACCAAGATTTCTATTTCTAAGAATGTCATCAACTAATATAGTAATAGTGTCCAAGGTAGACTTTCCTTTTTGGTACCCGCCTTGTTTTTTCGTCAAAATTGAATTTGTTTCCAGGTGGGTCGAGATAGAAGTGTGTAAAAGCCTTTCCAAAATTTTTCCTGGTACAGGTAATACACTGATAGGCCTGAAGTTAGATACATTTGTAGAGTCTCCCCCTTTTGGGAGGGGTGTTACGATAGCTATTTTCCAGGAGTCAGGAATTCTGCACGTAGAAATACATAGTTTAATTATTTTACAGAATCTAGACGAGTTACTAATCACACTTTGCTTAAATATATTTGTAGGAAGATACAATAAAGCAGATGATTTTGAAGTGTCCAAATTCTTAACACACGTTAGAATCTCCTCATCAGAAAATTCTACATCATGCATATCATTCAAGCAGCGCTCACCTCTAAATTCAAAATCCTCTTTATGTTTCTCCGCCAATTTAGGCCCTATCTCAGCAAAAAAATTATTAACATAGGAAGACGTGTCTTTTTTTAGTACCGGTAAATTATTTTCATCTACAATGTTAATAGATTTTGATCCATTTTTACTCGAGGGAATAACTTCTTTTAACACCGACCAAAATCGTTTTGAATCTTTAAAGTGAGCATCACTTAATTCTTTGTAGTAATTACTTCTTACAGTGGATATTTCCATGGCAACGTCATTTTTTAAAGCCCGCGCCCTATGCCATAAAATGATGTCTTTGGCTTGTCGCGCTTTATACAGTAGGTTATTTTTGTCGGTGATCCTTTCCAACAAGTAGTGGGTCATCCAAGGTTCATTTCTATCTCTAACCTTAAATTCCCTGACAGGACATTGAATGTCTAACATTTGTTTTAAATTACTCTCATAAATGTCCCAGCAGACGCTAGGGTCACCAGAATCGTCAAACACTTGCCAGTCACAATTCTCAACATCTAACAAATATTTGTCTATGTCAAAGTTACGGTAAGATCTACCCTTGAAACTCTTCATGATAGTTTTTACATGTACTTGCTTATTAATAAGATATACCGGGAGGTGGTCGCTAAGATGTACATTCATAGGACCACTGGCTACAATGTCAGACGAGTTAGAAAAAATTAGGTCAATGCAGGTATTTGTGCCCGAGGTGGTGGTGACATCTTTAATTAACTGGTGTAAGTTAAATTGATCCATAATTTCATAAAGTTGTCTTTTTTCAGGAGAATCATTAAGAACATTCACATTAAAGTCGCCAAGGATGAAAACATCATAATTATTTAATAAGTCGATTTGTAGAAGCAAGGCTTTTAGAGTTTGACAAAAAGTGGGCAGAGAGCCGTTTGGTGGCCTGTATAGATTACATACTATAACATCCTTGCCCCTTCCCTTTATAGAAAGCAGCCATTGCACTTCAATATCTGCGGTACATCTATTTAACAGTCTAAATTTCTCGACAGAACAAGTTATATTCTCATCTACATGAGCGCATAAACCTCCTCCTCTATAAATGCTAACTCGGTCATGTCGGAATAAATTATACCTGGGATAACTAAATAATCCGTCCTCATCACTTACATTCAACCATGTTTCTGAGAACATTACTATATCAATATCTTTATTCATAAGTTCTACCTTAATACCTGTTGTCTTATTACGTACACTTCTCGCATTAAGGTGGACTAAGGAGAAGCCCTTTTTGAAGTCAGGTAACACGCCTAAAACAGCATGAATTTACATTAATAGGGACACTAGATTTGCCCCCATTCATAACAATTAAATATGTAGTACCTTTTATCATACCAGAAATTAAATACCCTATAATACCCCCCTGCAAAGGTATACGGCTCTTATGGCCACCAATGCTGTACAAGCTTCCTTGCGGTTACAGTAAGCGTGGACCCCTTTAAATTTCAAGTGCTGAAGTCATTAAATAAAGATCTATTTTGATAGACTAGGAATTTGGAAACCTAGCTATTAACATGGAAGTTAATAGTCTAAATATACAGCTCCAGCGCTAAGTACCGGTAAACTCCAAGACCGACCAGTATAACGCATGATTAAGTGAATCTGAATATATAGCTCTAGCACTAAGTACCGGTAACCTCCAAGACCGACCAGTATAACACATGAATAAGTGAATCTAAATATATAGCTCTAGCACTAAGTACCGGTAAACTCCAAGACCGACTAGTATTACACATGAATAAGTGAATCTGAATCTGTAGCTCTAGCGCTGAGTACGGGTAAACTCCAAGACCACCAAGTATTACACATACATAAATAAGTCAACTTAAATCAGTTGTGCTCATACTTCAATAACTAGTCAACAGACTCCAAGATCAACCAGTAACACACATGAATAAACATGACTAAATAGAGTTTACACTTAAATGACTAGTTTTCATAAGTCATATGTACCGGTAGGAATTACCTCTGTCCTATAATTCATATAGCACACGGTAATATAATTATCACATCAATAAATCCATCGAATTTATCAATTAATCGACCTGTGTGCATCACACTACAACAGAGGAGTGTAGAATATACTCCATTACTAATAAGCTTCACTTCAAATTTTCTTTTAAATTTACAGGGTGATTTACAACAAGACGATCTCACTATATTTATGAATTTGGATGTGAATTTTATAAATGGAGTTTTCATGATTTAATATTTGACTGCTCTATTTACCTGGGCTAAATTGAGTTAAATTAAATTGAATTGAATTCATGGCAATACAGTAGAATTAGCAATAATGAGGTACATAGAGAGAAGTTGGGCGTTTGTCGGTGGACAGTCTTTGTTAGGTTCTGAGAGTCTCTACCGGTAAATTTAGGTGAAGGCTACGTTGCGTCTGGAAGATGAACATCTTGTGCTTGAACTTGGGGTGGAGCTTGTGGCTGATGGTCTCCTGCAGCAGCAGGGGGGACTGCCGCCTGTTGATTTTGCCTTGCCCGATTTTGCCTTGCTAACCAGGCTGATTATTCTACACATATGGATTTTACATCTATGTAGCACAGGGTAGATTCCTTATAACCTTTGGGCAATTAAAAATCACAGTACATGTACACTGATATTCTTTGGCTCCCTATACGACCAATCTCTCAGTCACTATAGCCTTACCAAGTAAGTCCTTTTTTTGAATCCCTATATGACCAAAACTGGGTTAGTTGATATTGTCCGTTTAGTCAGCACTGACCAGCTCACCTTAGTCTTCTCCATTTCAAGGAGTTTTAGGCTAAGCACTTTTGAGTAAGGCATTAGTCATATGTGGTTATGCCTCATTTTTGAATAGCATTTGGTCGTGCCTGACCGATGTCCCCATGACTGACCACTTCAGACTAAGGCCTGGGGCATTTAGATTTTCTGTGTACTTGTAATTAGTGATTACATTTTATAGTGCTTAGAGTACTTACGGTACTTCTAGCAGTGTTGTTCAGCCTGGGGTGATGGGCTCCTGGGGTCAATTGGACATTTTTTGGTGAAGAATATAGAGCCAATATGTGTGTTGGAGTTATAGGTGGATATGTGTGTTGCGGTGGAGAGGGTGGGGTGTGGGGGATATGGGGGGGCAGGTGCATCTGAGACCATATGAGGCAGGGCTGTAATGGGGGGGGGGGGCAGCAGCAGTGGGTGAAGCAATGGGAGATGGGGGATTTGGGAATTGCCTACAATCGGAGTTTTGTAGGGAACTGAGCGGGGAGGAGATGGGTATGCTGGGGCTCCAGGGGCAGGGGAAGGAGGATGGGGGGAGTTGGAGAGGAGGATCTATGTGATCTTTGAAATGGGGGACGAGGGGCCGCCAGGGAATGAGGGAAGTGTGTGTCTGTTGGGTGGTGCTGGTGGTTGAGGGGCAAAGTGAGGCCACATCTAAAAGAAGGTGTGTTTTAGGCAACCCGACCTAGCTTCAAACAGGGCCGACCCCATCATTGTTCCTCAATCTTTTCCTAATTCCTTTACTTTTTTTTATATTTTATCTTCTTAATTGTCTTAATTGAAAAGCAAGCTCTCACTGACCCCATTGACCTAAATAATTGTTCGACATTAAGAAATGACGTCAAAGCATTTCTTGACATTCTTAGTTACTGGAGGAATCCTGATGAGCTGTCATTTGATGTGATGCCAATTCATAACTAATTCCCGAAACTTTCAAGATTGACAAAAAGGTGAGATATCTGACCTATACCTATATCATAATCCCTAAGGGCATTCAGCTTGACTCTCTTGCCAGAGACATTATGCATTTGTCATGATAGAGTCCCAGCATTGCAGGGGCGGCGGAAGGTGGATAACGTGGCGGGGGGGGGGGGGCAGCTCCCATGAACTGAGGGATATTCATTGGAGGGAGTTATATCTAGGTTTTCTAGGGCCACAGGCCCCAAGAAGATTTTGGTGTTTGACTCATGTATTACTGGATTCAGCAATGCTTTGAAACCTATCATATGATCATGAGAAAACTATGGACAATTTTGGGAAGTTTACCTTGAGATTGGTGTACTCTAGGGCATTCTGAGTCTAAAATATTATTGTTTCCCAATGGAAGACATTTTATCCTCATGGCAGATGCAGGCTTACGCATTCTCCTTTATCCCTTATTTTCGGACCATGTTGCCTGAAACACAGATAAAGTTTCCTGCCTGAGGTACACAGAGGAGAGTACCAGGGGGAGGCTGGAACCCCCGGCTAAGCACCTCACCCACCCAGGTGGAGCAAACATGAGCAAATATGATCATCAGAGGATGTCGTGTCCCCTTACAGTGTCCCCTGGAGCCTGACAAACCGACAGGCAGCCCGCCCCGACAGGTCATATAGACTCAGTCAGTGCAGGAGGAGCCCCTTTGGTGGTGGGCCCCGCATTCCTGATACTTTTGATCTTTTAACTGTTCCAACTTAGCCCTTAAGGGCCACATTATTCTTTAATGTGTGTGGTTGCTATGATGTATGAAGGCAGCCCTGGCTAGTAACTCACCAGTACTGCATGCAGGCACAATGCCGACCCAGTGGTAGTATGTTAACTATGTAGAGTCAGCATGCATGACGCTTGAATTCCGCACTGGCGAGTTACTCACCAGGGCTGCATTCATACATCATAACAACCTTGGACAAAGCACATTAAAGCACCATTTGGCCCTCAAAGGGTTAACCGCTCCAAGTTAGACCACTCCAAGCTGAGAGTTCCCCCTATTCATCATAGGGCTGTATTTGCCGTGTCCTTGGCACCAGGACCTCGTGCTTCCTGCGTTACCTCTTTGTACCAATACCTCTGATGTTACCAGTCCAACACGCCGCTTTTTGCTTTTTGCTGCAAACAAGGTGTAAGTTACATACTTGGACCAGTTGAGGAGTGTCATACTTTGATTTTATGGAGGTGGAGCCCTAAAATCGGCAGGGCGACATGGCCCTTGTTCATAATGGACAGGCGACATGGCCCTTCTTATAATGGCCAGGCGACATGGCCCTTTTTATAATGGACAGGCGACATGGCCCTTTTTATAATGGACAGGCGACATGGCCCTATTTATAATGGACAGGCGACATGGCCCTTTTTATAATGGACAGGCGACATGGCCCTTTTTATAATGGACAGGCGACATGGCCCTTTTTATAATGGACAGGCGACATGGCCCTTTTTTATAATGGCCAGGCGACATGGCCCTTTTTATAATGGACAGGCGATATGGTCCCTAGTGACAGATGACAGGAGAAATATAAAGATAGTGACAAGAGCCATGAGCATTTCTTTAGATCCGCAGGTGACATGGGGATCTCCCATCTAGACCACCAATGTTGCCTTAAAGCACCAACACCTTCCCAGCGAGTTATTCGCCGGTACTGCATTGGTGCATCGTGCTGACTCTTTGGGCGAGTATAAACCATGTATGGTCGGCATGATGCATTCATGCAGCCTTGGCGAGTTACTCACCAAGGCTTTAACCATCCATCATGACGATAAAGTACATAGAACCCTATCTAAAAGCAGTATAAATGCTTAGTACTCTCAGAAGGGGTCTTTTACTAGAGGATCTGACCTTGGTTCTATTCAGGTCTTGAAACGGGCCTGAAAGATCATGGCTGTATTTCACCATCGGCGACTGATTTGCCGCCAGAGTCAGGCGGACAGTCCGCCACTCTAGGTGCGCGCCGCCTCCCTTGGGATTAATGTGATTTAAGGCTGGTTTTGGGACAGCGGGTCCCAGGGTGGCGGTATGGGATGGGATGTCTAACCCCGCAAGGGCCGCATACTGCTTTAATGATCATGATGCATGGTTAAGGCAAATGGCTGTATTCAGGCATCATTCTGAAAGTATGTCAAACATTTATGCTCGGCATAATGCCAGGGCTGTATTCACGCATTATGACGACAAAGGACATAATCTATCAAATCCCGGGATCAAAACACTGTATATAAGGGGTTAGTGGGGGACCCATGAAGGACCTTTCTCCGACGTTTGACAATGGCCATGTATAACCCATGGCTATCTTGGTCACAGTTATGAGTGGACTGTCTTTGGCCAGCACTGAACTTCACACACCCTGCGCCTGACAGTATCTACCATTGCCGTTATTGCATGCTGATATGATAATATCTATGTTAAAGTACAGGGATTTCCGTATGCCATACGGTGTGGTCACATATGTCACGGTCTGTGACATCACCTGTGGGACACTGACGCTATGCTAAATATTGTTATATGTGTTGTTTCTCTTCCGTTTTAGACAGTAATAATGTCAAAAATACAAAATCCTTTCACACTCGCCATACATTCTTTGTTATATGGCCCAGCTCCAACCCGTCAAGAACGATGTTAATGTAGCCCATCGTCTTGTGATATTGTCTATATGGCCGTGTCTTATGAGTTTGTAACAATTGAAACGTCTTTGACCGGGTGTCGTCTTTGACCTGTGTCGTCTTTGACCGGTGTAGTCTTTGACCAGCAAGTTTTAAAATGGCTGAAATGGGAGCTATGTACACAGAAATGGGGGGAAATGTTAATGGATATTTTAACACTATATACTTCAAACTTCCCGGCTTTTCTGTGTACATAGCTCCCAATTCAGCCATTTTAAAACTTGCTGGTCAAAGACTACACCGGTCAAAGATGACACAGGTCAAAGACGACACCCGGTCAAAGACGTTTCAATTGTTACAAACTCATGAGACACAGCCATATTTATCCTGGTTATAACTCCACTACATTCCAAAATGGAGAGCCAGAGGGGAGGCTTTCAGAAGGAGGTGGGGATTAGTTTAATGCAGCATCAACCACCACTATACATACAATAATTGTAGTCTGAATTCTATATAAAATCTCAAAATGTTCATGATATCATTAACCCTTAGTGAGCAGTATATGGTTTAATGTGCTATGCCCTTTGTCTTCATAATGCATGTAAATCGCCAGGGCCCCATTCACGCATCATACCGACGCCATGGCATTGATGGGGTCGTCCTGATGCATGAATGCATCCCTGTTTAGTACTCTCACCAGGACTATACATTCATGCATCATGACAACAAAGGGCATAGTGCATTAAAGCATTAACATATGGTCCTTTAGGGGTTAATTTGTCGTGAGACAAGGCTGGGAATGACTCAGGTGCACCAGGACTACACTGACATTCCTAGGCTCCCTATACGCCCAACCTCTCAGTCACTAGTGCCTAACCTAGTCAGTCATTTTTTGGCTCCCTATACGACCAACCTAGATTAGTTATTATTGTCAGGTTGGTCACTACTGACCAACCCACCTTAGCCTTTTTAGTTCCAGGGGGAGCCACTGAGTGGTCATCACAGGTGGCCCCAACTAGTGGTATACAAATACAACACACCAATGATGGACCTGGGTTAGCCACTACTGACTGACCCCTTGGTCATTTTTGAATATAACTTTGCCATTGTGACTAACACTCATATGGCCAGCCTAGGTTGGTCGGTACTGACTAACCCTTTCAACCTATGGATTTTCAGTGTACCGACCCTCATTGCGTGTGGTTAGAGTTAATCATATTACTTGTGACCATATCTTACCCGCACACCTGTTTGAGGATTGAATACTACAACATCTGTGCTCATTGCCTACGTGCACACAATGAAAAAGGGCCTTTAGTTTGACTCTACTGCCAGAGATGTTATGTATTTATAATCAAAGAGTCCCAAAGGGAGTGTCCCTCCCAAGTCCAGCATGCTTGAGGAGGGGGGTGACCTGGACTGACCTGGACTGACCCTCCAAGAAAGAGGGTCAGTCCATGCTAACCTCTGGGGAGTCGAGCCTACCTGACTCCCATTCCAAAAGGGAGTCGACAATGATCGCCTCTCTCCCCAAAGGGAGTAATTTTGTCATCATGTCAGAGGCAGGGTGACAAGCCCTGTTTTATTACTGCTTGACAAGTTTGATACATTGAACAAAGAAAAAGAAGTGAATGTATGATGAATGTATTTGTATTCACCCTGTTCACTGCCTGATCCGAAGGACACTGAATTACAGGCAAACCATGATAAATGTACTACCATACTCGTCCCAAATACAACTCTTTTTTTTTATCAGACTTATTTATTAGTGGTGAATTATCTGTGTCACCCTTGGGCTCTGTTGGTAAAACATTATTCATAAAATCGCCTGATGAAAATGTTGTATTTGTGACTTTTTGTTACTGTGTATTTCTCTGTATCCTCGGGGTGTTTCACCTAGACTGCCTCAGGGAGTGGTCATTTTTTAGCAACAGGTGAGGGGGGGGGGAGGGGGGGGTTGGTGGGTCCACATTTTTTCTGCCTTCCCCGACACAACCAGGTTCAAATTTGTCGCGACTAACCGTTTTTATACATTTTATTTAGTAAATCGGTCTTTTTTTCTATTATTATTAAAAGTGATGATATCTTTTTGACCCCCTCTCAAGGGGTCCAACATTTTCTCCCCCTTCCTCATATTCACCACCCCTCCCCATGTTCTTAAAAATGGCAACTCCCATGCCATCACTTCCCTGCCCCTCCCCCTCCCAACACACAGAGATCCGTCTCCTATGTCCGTGCTATACATGCCACCCTCACACGGTGGTAATACACACGTTCACTGTACACCTTCTGATCTGATACCATCACCTCATATATCACTTAAACAGTGAAAAGCTTCCACACGGTATAGACTATGGTAACGATGGACAGACCACATTACATATAAGTACACACACAAAAAGGTGAGAGTCATTGGCACTGCCTGACTCTCAGGTGAGGGTAGTTTTAGCGACAATGACTCTCACTTTTCTGAGGGTGTAGACAAATGCCAAAGCCCACTATATTTGGAGACAATTTTTTTAGCGCATTGAATACGGCGACATTGTATTCAATGAGGGGGGCATTGAATACAGTGCTTCCAGTATTTAAAAACAAATGTACATATGTTGTACTATTGGTAGTCTATACCGTAGGTTACAGTTAGTGCTAATAATGAAACTGAAATGATTCCATATACACCATCAATCACGAATATTTGTAACTGAAAATCAAATGCATGTTATGAATAAACAATAAAAAACACACTTAAACAGTGAAATAGTTAATCTTGGATTACAAAAAAAGAGTAGTTATTCATAGGGTTGTATATACCAAAAATAGATACAGTCAAATCGAATATATGTGAATTTTTAATGCTGGGAAGTGCGAATGAATAGTGAATAATTTACAACTGTTGTTGGGTAGCAGTGGACTGATATCAGTATTTCTATTAGACAATATTGCTTGCAGGTTGCATATAGATGCTAGGGTTATTTATATCTACAAAATAAATGCACGGCTCGGCAAAACAGAGCCTAAACCTGGCAGATATAGAGACTGCTCCGTTTGATAATAGTCCATTATCAGTATACCGGTGGTTGCTTCATAGAAATTAAACATTAAACATGTATACAACCCACTATGTACCCCCCTATAATGGCCATACATATATCATACATCCACATGTGTTTAAGTCTGTTAACGCCATAATGTTAGTGGGTATAGATTACAGGTATGCCCCATCATCACATTGAGGGCTGGGGGGATATTGTATGAAGTCTTCAGTATAGCAGGGTTCATGCTAGAAAGTCGATAGTGTTTAAATATTCAGATCAGAATGGAGGGGCCCGCCATGGCCTCGGGAGGAACACATGCTCTGGGGTGGATACAACGTGCCACACCGCTTTAAGGAGGATATAGTACTTTAATGTGCTATGTGGCCCTTTTTCTTTTATCATGATGCATGAATGCAGCCCTGGTGGGTAACAGACTGTATTTATGCATCATGCCGATTCTACGAGAGTGAATCATTAACATGGGGTTAACATTATGCTTAGATACAGGACACACGAGTTACTCACCATGGCTACAATTATGCATCATATATACACACCAGGGCATGGTACATTAAAGCACTATCCAGCCCCTAAAGGGTTAACATGATACCCTAAGCATATACCTCTATAACCACATGATAGATGCATCATCAAAGGGCCTTAACCAAGTGTCATCATTCTCATACACCACATCATACACTATATATCCCCTCTATTTATACACTATATATCCCACTTTATTTACTGTATGTATGATATAAGCCAGGGCCCCCTGTATCCTCCACTCTCCCTATTTGACAGACGTGACAGGTATGATGGATAAAATCCCTTCTAGGGTCGTTCCTCGCTGTATGACCTTTGAGAAGGTCAGGTGTGTCTCCTGTAGTTAATATATTGATGTATACATCACCGGGGGTCAGGACAACACAATGTGGCAGAAATAAGAGAATAGCAGCACAAAAGGAGGAAGACCTGTTGTGTTTTTCTATTCAGAAAGAAGCATGGTGTATTTTTATTATATGGATACGTCTATAGACCAATGCGCCAAGAAATGGTGACTTTTCCACAATAAAGTTGTGTTTTCGTTAGTTTAAGCAGAATGCACATAACAATGTCTATAATGGCTGTATTTGCAAACATCTCACATCAGAAGATTCACAGGACAATTATCTTTCAAATAGTACATATTAAAATGTAGGATTTTGAGGTTATATTCATATGTTTGTTGGTCAGACTTCAGAAATGTTCAAAAACTTTATCAACAACATTTATGAAAAATCACCCTTTCTTGTTGCATTGGTCTGTAGCAGTGTGGTGAACGTTCACATGATGATGTCTGGAGATGTGGGTCTAGGCTAAGGGCCCTTTTGCAGTTTACACTTGTATAGGGAATTCCCCAAGGAATGATGACAAGGGGATGGGGACTTTTTAAAAATAGTGACATAATTTGTGAACGTTTCATTGTAGGCCATGTCAAAGCACTAAGGAACGTGTTCAACGTAAATCGAAATCCCATACATTGTACATTTATCAAAAGCCCAATATCCTTTGTTACCTCGGCAATCAAAGGCTGTACATATCAACATTGAAAATGTAAATAATTCATTTCAAATACAGAAGGTAACAGCCTAATTATTACATTTTATTCGGCCCTCATGAAGATAAAAATGATATCCCTGAATACCTTTGTTTCCTAGAAAGAGATATTCTTTGATAATCTGTTCCCCCTGAGATTTTGCAGTAAGGCCAAATAAACATAAAGTTTTGTTTCAGGTAACATGGGAAGAAACTCTAGGGTCAGTAGGTCGGTTGTTGTTTTTCTAACTTTTAACAAATTTTACTTCCCCTCTAAAATTGACCCAAAAAAGTGTAAAAACTGAGAGATTTTTTTCCAAAATGTTGTAAACCTGAAATTGACCCCAAGAAAATCGAAAATATAAAAATATCTTCAAAATCTTTTTGGCCCAAGGACGCGCACTAGGGACACTCTCCTCGCTGTCTGCATTTACAATAGTGTAATGATATGAATGTAGCAGGGTTCTTATAGCACTTAGTACATTATTGTCTCATGTATCCTAATGTGTCTTTTTCTTCATTGTTTCAGGTGAGGTTCAGTTTCTGTGTCGTAGCGGCTTCTGTATGGGACGTTCAACAAGTAGGTGTGTGCAGTATTAACAAGGAGATAGCAGAGATAAGATACTAAAAGTGATATCAGAAGGATGAGTGTTCACTATAGATACTCTTTGTCATGGCTTGTGACTCGAGACCTATAAGTATAAGCATGCCTATTAAACTTGGCATAGTGCTATAATGAGCTAGGCCAGTATCGTCATTATGCACGAATGCACCCCTGTCTAAAAATGATATCAGAAGGATGAGTGTTCACTATAGATACTCTTTGTCATGGCTTGTGACCGATAAGTATACGCATGCCTATTAAACCTGGCATAGCGCTGAAATGAGCTAGGCCCTTCCTCAGTATGCACGAATGCAGCCCTGGAAACTACCCCTCAACTACCTCCCCAGGGCTGCATTCATCCATCATGCCGTCCCTTTGGGAGTGTATCAACCTCTTAGGGTCAGTATAATGCTTAGGTACAGCGCTGGCGAGCAGACTCACCAGGGCTGTACTTATGCATCATGGCAAAGAGTATGTCTATACATGTAGTACATCTTATGCTATCTACATAATTATTATTTGATGCTATATCGAAGGTTGAGGATAAATCTTGAATACTTGGTTACACCCACTGTCACATCAGGCAGAATGGACATTAGCTTTGCTGCATATTTCAACCATTTTATTCAGAATTAAAAAAGGAAAGCTTCAATGTTAGAGCCTGATACAGGGAAGGCCCATAATGAGTAACAAGGAAATCATTCAATTATCTTAACTCCCTTGCATTACAGCTCTCACTACTGGGCCAAGTAATTGTCGAATTAGTACCTCACAAGCAACTCGATGTTCCCAGTGGAATGAGATTTGATTTGAAAACTGCCAGAAGATGATTGCAATCCATCGATTTAATCATATTTACATTTCAATCATGGTTGGGAGACTGTTAGTTGACATTGGTTTCAAATGCACGGTGTTGAGTCTACATTCATTTTTTGCCAAACTAGATTCTTCTTTCCATTTTCCAGTCTAGAGCACTTATTCCTGAATCAAAGGGATAGAACATGTTTGATATAATTCAATCTTCCACATGCAGATGTGAAGATGTGCATTTTAGGTTTTTATAGTTCCTATTGCATTTGAGCTATTTTTATAATTCATGAGGGACATTTCATGCGGCAATATTAATCATATTATGCAATGCTACAATTTCGAGATTACACAGCTTGTTTATTAACAAGTGGCACAACCTAATATAGAACTATACCACAAGACACCTACCCTCTGAATAGTGTGTATTAGATTGCAAGATTGTAATGTCATATGTATCAGTGGAAACTCAGAAGAATAAAGCTGGGACTCCACTACCTGATTTTGTGGTCAGATCGAACCTATTCTTACAAATTGGATCCAGACAGATGTGAATATAAACAAACCCAAACATCTGATCATCCAAGTTACCATGATCTGACAGATTTACATAAATTTGTGAAAATCGACGAAGAAATCAATAAGTGGAGCCCCAGCTAATAGGAACTTTATCAACAACTTCTCTGAAAAGTCACCAAATCTTGCATTAGTGTATTTTTTAAGAGGAATGTTTAGAAATCTGTAAGGTTATGGACAATATTTATAACGAGATGAGAGGGAGCAGACAGTTATTGTTATTTTGAGGGGAAGGCATTAGTTGTTGGATAAAAGTCGCACACAAAGTTCTAATGTTTAAAGTGGGTCTGTCCGATTTTTACCAACTCCTACCTTACCTTTCCCAAAGGCTGTAAATGTGTATCATTTATGGAACGAGGCGCATGCAAATGTTATCCATTGGCAGTAAAAACTGGTCGTTTACAGTGTATTTTCAATGGGGAGAAGAGAATCGTGCACAATTTTATTCCACCCATGAGTCATAATTGGCGATTAAGATCAGATTTGAGCAAATGGATACATAATGAGCATAAATGTAAGAATAAAAGGTAAGAAAGGAAGTATGATAATGGTCAACATCATGGATCAAATTTCTTTTTTTTGAGTCCTATTCATCGGATATACTCACTTTAAAGTAGTTTGTCGGCCGCGCTAAAAGCAATATTCACACATTTGAGACTGATACTTGATATGTACATGCACTTACTTATGTATCCCACGCGCATCAATGCAAACAGAAGACTAATGAATGGGGAGAGCTAATTCTGCATTAAAGGTACACCAGGGTCTACGCATACGGCACCTGGTGGCAAAACATGAAACTACCCAAAACTATGCTAAAAGCATATCTCCCTTGTGCATATCATCTAACTCACCTTTACTGACCCTTTAAGTGCCTCACTATCACATTCTACACATCTTGTCACTCTTTTTCTCTGCTTCAAAAAGCGGTGCCCTAAGCTATTATAGGTGTTTAGGCTAACTAGAAAATATTTGAATAAATCCCAAACTGTTTTAAGTTATCAATGAATCACTTGTTTTTTTGTTGTAAAATGTATCTTTTGATCCTATGTACAGATGGCTAAGGTTTTAATTACGAAATGTTGGCCAATTTTTTGTCTGTGTTGAAAAATATAGAGGAAATAGAATAATTTTAGTTTTGTGTTTTTCCCTACATCAGTCATGGCTCTTTGGTTTCACCTATTACTACCCATTTTCATAGTTTGATTGTGTTGCTTATCATCTCCTCTAAAGAGCTGATAGGTTTGGTTGAGATACTATGGGTCAATCTTTCAAAAAATTGAAAAACATTGAAAAAATAGGGATTTACACATACGCGGTCATAGTTAAGGGTGTCCTATCTTCAAATGTCTATATATCAAAATCTAGCACTTTGAGGTTTTGATTTCTTTGCTTCTTTTACATCACCATATATCAAACTAATATAATCCCAAGTGATTAAGAGATATTATGGGTAGATCAGAATTGACCGAACCCTGGTGTATACCTTTAAATACAGGAAGGCGTCAGCAATTTTGCATAGTGTATATATTGATGTTTATCGGGCTTATGATATCGGGTGACAGATTAGTAATTTGAGGTTATCATAATTGTTATTGACAATTTTCTGAGAACAAATCGTATTGACTCAGGTATCTACGGGTGTCTGTGTGACTGGGGTTGGGGGTTTCTGGACCCTATATGTCTGGTAGTCCATGGATGACGTATCAGTGACGTCCAATGACGTATCAATGACATTTTGGGGTGTTATTCATAGGGCCCTTCTTCAGGTGCAAGGGGCTTTCAGCCCTACCACCCTTCATGGTTAGTTAAATCTCACAGATCCCACTGTTCCTCCTTTTGTATGAATTTATACTTTTTGCATGGGGATTCGGAATTAGATAACATTAAATTACTCTAAAAACTGACCAGAATTGCGAGGCTTTCTACATGTTTCTCACCAGAGAGTGCGACCCACCCAATCTGTCTGATTGAGCAAGTGGTATATGTATATATGGATTGTGGGGGGCGTGGGGGTGCAGTAAGATACAGCTGCCATGGACCTGCTCGTTGTGAGCTGCTCTGTCCTGGGGGGCCTTATTCCCAGGGCCCTTCTTCATATAGGGCCTTCAGTCCTGGGGCCCAAGTACATGGTTGGTTGATTGGGTGGGTGGTATGTATCCATGGATGTGAGTGTGTTGTGAGATACAGCTCCCATCGACCTGCTCCATGTGAGCTGCTCCGTGAGCTGCTCGGACATGTCCAGGCACCAGTAAACACGACCCTTGCATTTCGCCGCCCCATGATCCCATCTTTGTGGTGAGGGATGGCGGCGGACATGTACCCCCCCACCCTCCAACCACCCCTACATGCTGACGCCCAACGCACCCGGACACTTGTACCTAGGCCAAAAACAATAAAAGGTGTGATTCATGTTACATAGTCTAAAAATCTAGCGCCAGATTTTTTTAAAATTTAGATTCTTTACTTTAACCTGAAAAGTACCAGGAAATTGCATTGCGAACTTCAGTGCCAACTAACTGACCAATACCTCGACTCGCAGAGCCTCAACTCAACTCAGAAATAGCCCCAAAATGACCAAAAATAATGTTTTTGTTTTTTTAATTGGGTAGAAATTTCTAGGGTAGGCCCTGGGTTGCTAGTAAGGAGCGGGTAACATGAAACACACCCTTTATTTCTTATACCTATATTCCCCCAGCTTGCTCCCCAGCCCACCAGTCCCTTGTGTAGAGAAGAGGAGTGAATTATAGTTTCTATACATTAACTATTTACGAAGGTTCAAATGGGCCAAATCTATCAATAGTTACTTCATACAAATGTACCATGTATTGATTCAAATTCCAAAAGAGGCATATCATTCTAACATATTTTACAGTTTTTTGGATCACCTTTCATAGTTCTTTTACGACCCAGTTACATGCTGTTGTAACACATGTCTAAGGAAATATATGAAGAAGGTTGACCATTTCAAAATACATGTACTCTTCCGTATACGCCCACCGCCTGGATTGTCTGTACAAAATGCATCCGGCCAAATTGTTACACCTCTTGGAGACAAGATTTCCTTCAATGTGATAACATTCGCCTCTGATTCACTCAGCTGATTTCCAACTATATAACCCTTGACAGACACCTGTCTTAGAGCCATGCTATTTGCTCATCGACCCTCATGTCAAATCGATTTCTATACAAAAATACATTTTCAAATCATATCCAATGATTGCTCTCAGTCACCTGAATGTTTAACCATTTAAGGGCCGCAGAGTTCTTTAGTATGGCGTACCCGTGGTCGTCATGATGCAGGAATGCAGCCCTGGCGAATAACTCGCCAGCACTGCATTCTTGTATCATACCAACCCTCGTTACATGATTGATGTATTCCCAAATGTTGTCATACATGCGCATTGGCGGCCCTAGCTAGTTACCCACCAGGACTGCATTCATGCATCATGACGACAAAAGCCATATATACATGTATAGTACTGTAAAGCAATATGTGGCCTTTAAAGGGTTAGTAAAGGCTTTGGCTACGTTGAATACTTCAGAAATAATTCCCGCTTCATTCCACGACCAAAGTGACGGCCCCGGGAGAGGCCTGAATGCTTCAAAGAAAGACTATATTGGATTACAAGATCAAGCGCCTCGACAAAATCAGTCCATCACATTTTATTTAGAAATAAGAACGGACACTGCTGGCAAGAAATTTATATTTAAGTCCGCGAAATGCACGTCCATGTTAATCATTGGCCGCAAGTCACATGCCAGGACTTGTCAAATTTGATTTTCAAAGTTAGTACATGTCCGGTATGAAATTTCGTAAATCCTACTCAGTTCTGTTGCGTTTGCTCTGGTCATATCATAAAGAAACGATGGGTAATGTTATCTATGAGCGCTAAGGGCTCGGATAGGCGGTGTCATGGTATCAAGCCAGAAGCCTGTTTCAGTGTATTTCTAATAACTTATAATGTGGGCCCTCCAAAATGTGACTAGCTCACTTCTACTCTATACACGTTTATCTAAACGAAGGGCTAAAGACAATTAGCTCATTCATAGACACTATGCATACTTGATGCATGACCAACTAGAACTTCTGGACATTCATAGATACCATAATTCTGCTTCAGTTACAAATGAACACATCACAATTGCCTGGAATATGTAATACTTTGTAATAAAAGAGTCTCGTTTAGAGCTCATTGAAACGAAACGGGAAAAAACGTACACCATGGCTTAAGCAGGACTGTTACAACCATATGTATACAAGAGAAATCCGAGGGCTTTACTAGTATTTAGAAAAGAAAGTATGGTCTCTGTGATAACCTTGGTGCATATTTAAAATGAATGGATCTGGGCCCCAATCTACGGATTTACTAACATAAAGGAGATGCTTCAAGCAACCGTTTTCATGTGGATGTTCTATAGATTATCTCCTGGGATCTCACCGCATTCAATAGTCTAATCCTTCTATTAAAACGAATAGATAATTACTGAATTAAAGAATCACTGTACTAATAATGTATTAATGGTCTGGTTGATATTAAAGGCGCTATGATCCATCGAGTCATTAACCCTTTTAGGGCCGCATAGTGCTTTAATGCGCTATGCCCGTTATCGGCATGATGCATGAATGCAGTGTCTTCGAGAGTGTATCAATATAGATCGGCGTGATGCATGAATGCGAGTACCTCTCCAGGACTGCATGAATGCATCACAATGACAAAGCGCATTTATAATTTCATTAAAGAACCATGTTGCCCTTAAAGGGTCAATTAAAGTAATCCCGGTTTAAACTTGGGCCTGCACAATATCTCTCAGGCATCAGACTTGACGCCTCGGGCACCTGCAATTCCAAGAGAGCACAGAAATATGGCGCCCGTCTAAATCTTTCAGCTCGCTCCCCTTTTCACAAAGGCTACTTAAACCTATAAAGACCGCATAGTGTTCAAATGCAGTATGCCCTTTTATTTCATGATGCATGGATGCAGCCCTGGCAGGTAACTCGCCAGTGCTGCATTCATGCATGGTACCGGCCCTACAGGGCTGATACACTCCCAAAGGGTCGGCATGACGTATGAATGTAACACTGGCGAGTTACTCACTGGGGCTGTTTTCATGCGTCATGGCGGCCAAGGATATTAAAGCAGTATGCGGCCGTTAACGGGTTAATTCATAATGAACCACTTTCACTAATTGTGAGTTGTAGCAGTCGGGGAGAGCTTTCCCTCAGTAATGCGCATTCAATTGCAACTTTTATTGCTGTAAATAGACGAAGGCAAATGCCACTTTCCACTGACTTTACCTAAGAGATCTGTGATTGCGAACTGTTGCTGCATTTCTGGGGTTTTCACCTTCCTTCAAACTACTTCTGCAATTTTTGGAATCATAAAGATGTAACTGTGGCAAATATAGTTAAATAACTTTGGAAACACCCATTAAAGAGTTACTCGTACACTGATAATAATGGGCCTGGAAATGTTAGTCACTACGGACTACGTTTCTATAGTCACGTGAACGTAGAAAAAACTGCTATACCTAGTTAGTCACCTATGTCTAATGTAAGTTAGTCATATAGTCAACCTATAGTCAGCCATTGAATCGGCTGATTTGGGCTATATAGTCAAGTGACTATGAATCTAATGGTTTCATGGTCTAAAGTAGTCACTGTGACTAATAGTAGGGATGTCATTGGTATCGAATTTTATGAGTTATCAGTTATTCACCATTTTGTTGTCGATTTAGGTAATATATCAGTTATTCATTATATAAAAAGAAGAGGTAGATTAGTCCACATTTTCAAAATTTTAGGTTACAGACACTGTAAGAAATTACAGTACAGACAATGAAATGAATCTTCCTTTTTAATATTTGGGGTTTTTGTGATGAAAAATAACACTAAAATTTATAATATTTAGAATAACATTTTGTCTTTCCTGTTTTACTACCTAAATACCTTAATAATGGTCTGATTTACATGCCGTAAAAACTGACATAAAGCACAAAAAGAATCCAAGATGGCGGCGTATCGATACCTGTTGATTGTCGATTCAGTTATCCAATACATAAAAAATAGCGATGTATCGATACCTGTGATACCAATGACATCCCTAACTAATAGATATAGTCAATCATGAGAAATAAGCGAAAGGCAGGTCAAGGTTCAGAAGGGTAGAGCAAGGCAGAGCACGGCAGAGTAAGACAGAGCAGAGTAATGGAAAGTAGAGCAAGGCAGAGCATGGCAGAGCAGAGTAATGTAGAGTATAGTAGGGTAGATCAAGGCAGAATAAGGCAGGGCAAAATAATGTAGAGCAGGACAGGGCAAAGCAAGGCAGAGCAGAGTAGTAGGGATAGGGCAGGGGAAGGGACAGGCTAGGATAAGGCATGGCAGGGGACAGGCTAGGATAGGTAGGGCAGGTGACAGGCTAGGATAAGGCAGGCTAGGGGACAGGCTAGGATAAGGCAGGGCAAGGGACAGGCTAGGATAAGGCAGGGCAGGGGACAGGCTAGGATAGGGCAGGGCAAGGGACAGGCTAGGATAAGGCATGACGGGACAGGCTAGGATAAGGTCGGGCAGGGGACAGGCTAGGATAAGGCAGGGCAAGGGACAGGCTAGGATAAGGCATGACAGGGGACAGGCTAGGATAAGGTAGGGCAGGGACAGTTTAGGATAAGGCAGGGTAGGGGACAGGCTAGGATAGGTAGGGCAGGTGACAGGCTAGGATAAGGCAGGACAGGGGACAGGCTAGGATAAGGCAGGCCAGGGGATGGGCTAGGATAAGGCAGGGCAAGGGACAGGTTAGGATAAGGCAGGGCAGGGAACATGTTAGGATAAGGCAGGGTAGGGGCCAGGCTAGGGCAGGGCAGGGGACAGACTAGGATAAGGCATGACAGGGGACAGGCTAGGATAGGTAGGGCAGGTGACAGGCTAGGATAAGGCAGGACAGGGGACAGGCTAGGATAAGGCAGGCCAGGGGACAGGCTAGGATAAGGCAGGTCAGGGAATGGGCTAGGATAAGGCAGGGCAAGGGACAGGCTAGGATAGGTAGAGCAGGGGACAGGCTAGGATAGGGCAGGGAAAGGGACAGGCTAGGATAGGTAGGCAGGGGAGAGGCTAGGATAGGTAGGGCAGGTGACAGGCTAGGATAAGGCATCACAGGGGACAGGCTAGGATAGGTAAGGCAGGTGACAGGCTAGGATAAGGCAGGACAGGGGACAGGCCAGGATAAAGCAGGCCAGGGGACAGGCTAGGATAAGGCAGGCCAGGTGACGGGCTAGGATAAGGCATGACAGGGGACAGACAGGACAAGGCCTGGCAGGGGACAGGCTATGATAAAACAGGGCAGGTTACAGGCTCCTGTGTAAGCCTATTATGCTCTGTCAGTCTAGACATACACAGTTCATGTATTTCTATGTTATCAAAATTTGAACAAAATACCACGATTACTCTATCAAACATGAGAACTCATGCACCCTAGACCATCTTAAGTTGTCATAGACAACTGTAACATAACATATAACAAGCAGGGATATCCATAGAACAATGGTTTAGAAGAGGATGTGCCTACCTGAAGTCCATGGACCATTCAAATTTGAATCCTAACTGTTTCCTGTGCACACATTCCTGTGACATCATCAATTTGTGTGATCCACATATAGTCACTACTGACTATCTTATGACTAATATGTGACTAAGTTGTATAGTCCCCTGACTACGGGGGTCAAAATATGGTGGTATAGTCACTACTGACTATAGGTATTATTATCAGTGTAGCCTGTATATGGTATTAGTTATCCATTTACATTAAGATGTTAAAATACTTTAAGACGTCAAAACACAAGAGATCTTTACACAAGAAAATACATACCGTAGTGGCTTGAATAAGCGCACCTGCGCTTATTAATGTCGATGGTACCATTTACCCTGCGCTTATACAAGACCTGCGCTCATTAATAATGGCCCTGGAAATGTTAGTCACTACGGACTACATATCTATAGTCACGTGAACGTAGAAAAAATGGCTATACCAAGTTAGTCACCTACGTCTATAGTAAGTTAGTCATATAGTCAACCTATAGTCATGCATTAAAAGAGCTGATTTGGGATATATAGTCAAGTGACTATGAATTTAATGCTTTCATGCTCTAAAGTAGTCACACTGACTAATAGATATAGTCCATCATGAGACGGCAGGACAATAAGTTAGGACAAGTACTCCCCTGGCATCTACCCCCAAGACATCTACCCTTAGGCCTACTATCTACCCCCTAGGACATCTACCCCAGGCCAACTACCACTACCTAGGGCATCTACCCCCCTAGGACTTTTACCCCTATGGGCATCTTTCCCTTGGGATTTTACCCCCCAGGACTTCTACCCCTTAGGACATCCCCTGCCTTGGAACCTACCCCCAGACATCTACCCCCTGGGGCATCTACCCCCTTTACTCTCTAGGACCTCTACTCCTAAAAACATCACCCCCCCACCCATATACCCATATGGTTGAGTCATATCATGTGCGGGAGGTAGATTTTTCCAGAGATATCAGGCATCTACCCCTGGACATCTACCCGCTGGGAATCTATCCCCTTGGACTTTTGTCCAGGGGTAGAAGTCCTAGGGGGTAGATGCCCTAGGGGTAGATGTCCCAGGGGATAGATGTCCCAGGGGATAGATGTCCTGGGGTAGGTGTCCAAGAGAGTGGAAGTCCTAGGGGGTAGAATCCTAAGGGGGTAAAAGCCCAGGGAATCAATATCCAAGGGGATAAAAGTCCTAGGGGGTAGATTTCCAGGGGGTAGATGTCCAGGGGTAGATGTCCAATGTCCCTTGAGAAATCGTCTCCCTCCACATGATATTATTGCCCTCAGGGGTAGAACTGCTAGAGGGTAAAGGGGGTAGATGTCCAAGGGGATGGATGCCCTATGGGGAAGATCTCCAGGGGGTAGATTTCTGGGGGTAGATGTCCAAGAGGGTGGATATTCTAGGGGGTAGAAGTCCTAGGGGGTAGATGTCCTAGGTGTAGATGTCCCAGGGGATAGATGTCCCAGGGGATAGATGTCCTGGGGTAGGTGTCCAAGACAGTGTAAGTCCAAGGGAGTAGAATCTTAAAGGGGTAAAAGCCCAGGGAATCAATATCCAAGGGGATAAAAGTCCTAGGGGGTTGATTTCCAGGGGGTAGATGTCCAGGGGTAGATGTCTAATGTCCCTTGAGAAATTGTCTCCCTCCACATGATATTATAGTCCCCAGGGGTAGAACTGCTAGAGGGTAAAGGGGGTAATGTCCAAGGGGATGGATGCCCTATGGGGTAGATGTCCAGGGGGTAGATCTCTGGGGGTAGATGTCCAAGAGGGTGGATGTCCTAGGGGGTAGATGTCCAGGGGGTAGATGTCCTGGGGTAGGTGTCCAAGCAGGTGGATATCCTAGGGGGTAGAGTCCTAAGTGGATAGGTGCCGAAGGGGATATAAGTTCTAGGTGGTAGATTCCCAGAAGGTAGATGTCCAGGGATACATGTTGGATGTCCCTGTAGAAATCTACCCCCTCCACATGATATGACTTATCTAGAGCATTTGGAGGGGGTTGCTGTCCCCAGGGGTAGAAGTCCTAGAGGGTAAAGGGGGTAGGTGTTCAAGGGTATTGATCCCCTAGTGGGTAGAAGTTATAAGGAGGTAAAAGTCCAGGGGATAGATTCAAAGGGGATTAAAGTCCTACGGGGGGGGGGGAGTCCTAGGGGGTAGATTTCCAGGGGTAGAAGTCCAGGTGTTAATGTTGTGGTAATGTTTAGCATGTTTAGCACATCTACCCCTTGGGCATTCATCCCCTGGACATCTACCCCCAGGACAACCATCCCCTGGACTTTTTTGTCCTGGGGGTAGATTTTCAGGTGGTAGATATCCAGGGGTAGATGTCTGGGGGTAGATGTCCAGGGGTAGATGTCCGGGGTAGATGTCTGGCAGTACCTGCCCTAGCACCATTGGATAAAGTAGATGGGCATGGGCCATATGCCTGGCACACTATAACCCTTCACACAGTCAACTTCTGTATATTCTAGTCTGGAAGCCTAGAGATCCACAGTCACATGATCAGAATTTGAACAAAACCACATGATACTTCAATCAAAATTGAGAATGCATGTGTCCTATGATGCCTTAAGTAAGTATATTCAACATTAACACAAGAGCTAATGCACAGGGAAATGTGTAAAGGAGTAGTTTAGCTAGAATAAGATGTGCCTACCTGAAGTCAGTTGAGCATTCAATTTTGAATCCCAACTGTTTCCTGTGCACACATTCCTGTGACATCATCAATTTGTGTGATCCACATATAGTCACTACTGACTATCTTTATGACTAATATGTGACTAACATATGTAATCACCTGACTACGGGGGTCAAAATATGGTGGTATAGTCAGTACTGACTATAGGTTTTATTATCAGTGTGCGCTTATTAATGTCGATGGTACCATTTACCCTGCGCTTATTCAAGACCTGTGCTTATTTGAGACCCCTGTGCTTATTCAAGCCACTACGGTACACAAGAAAAGGAAGAAAAACATTGTAGAAACAAGGAGGTCAAATTATGAGGGGGAAAGTGAGGTCAAATTATCAGAAAATCACGAAATTCAAGAGATACAACAAAGAAAAAGTACCTGTTAGCAAAGATAACTTGATCCGGTAAATGTACACGATAATGGATGTTGCAGCTTGACCATAACATGCAAAATGTACATATGTCCAGTAGTTCAGCCTTGGCCATACACACACACATACATGGCTCCAACCAATATCAATAATAGCCTTCACTAATACAACCCAACGTTGTAGACCACCTCTGTAATTGATGCCGAGACAAAGGAGGACGCTGGCGGCGACTTCTTGAGTCCCTCCCTCTGGACTGGCCACTCCTTTTTTTACTCTAACATCCCCTGGCGGCGCTTTATGGCGGCACAACGTCACGCCATCAGACCATTCCCACCGGAAGTGAGTGTGTAGATGGGGAGGGCGCATGCGCGGCGGACGTCGGCGTAATGTGAACGTGCCGCGGTACGACCGCTGTCGGTCCCCTCTCATCGTCCCCAGTCAAAGGTAAAACATCCAAAGGCTAAAGACTTGAAAAAGAGCCCTCTACACGTGTTATTCGTGCTTAGTGGGAAGAAATACAAGGGCTGGGTCGTGTGAGGCATAGCAGGACAGGGCTCTTCTTGTCAGGGGGGTCCTTGAAGCTGGATTTGACGTCTTGTTTTTCGCTGGAGAATGTCGCTAAATGTAAAGGACTACCTTTGTAGCTCTTCTTACTGGTTTAAGTTTGAGTTAGCTATGATTAAGAGGCCCTTCCAAAAGATAGTCGAGGGTTAAGGGTATTTAATTTATATAAAACATGGAGGGGAAAAGGCAGGGTCAGCCATAAAAACAAATGTCGCCATAAAAACAATCCTGAAATACAGGTCCACCATTGTCTGACTCTCCTGCAAAATCTGAGATTGTCTGGCTTTCGTAAAAATGCCTTATCCTGTTTTGGGAGACATTGCCAGTGTTAGGCTGGCCCCTCCATCCCCTTTCTCTGGAAATGCATTGCCAAAGCTGAATTATATATTTCCATTCGTAAATAACTTGCCACAAAGAAGGACTTTGTTGGAATGTTCACAAATGTTGTCAATGACTAGGGGGAGGGTCCTTCCAAGTAAACAAAAAAAGTTATACAACATTTTATAACATTATATAACGTTTCCCTAAGGCTCAGTACTATTGCATAACGTTATAGAAAGTTTTAAAACGTTGTTTTGGCGTTAAAAAACGTTTTTCTGTTAGCTGGGTTGGCTTTAGTGACGAGCCATGAGTATACATTTGTATCGACCGATTTGCTCAAAAACTTGAATAAGGGGGTGGGAGTAGGAGTCTTGCAAAAATATTCCAAATAGGGGACGTCATTTTCCCTATAGGAATGAGGATCCAATATATGACCCTTAATATCAGCTAGACATTTGCAATGCAATTAGGAATTCATTCCCCCATGCAGTGTCCCTAAGGGTTCATCGGCAGTACATACCCATAGCCTATAGGCTATTCTTAGCCCAGAACCTTGGGTTCTGTCGCTGCAGGGCTGGATTCACCAAGAATAAAACACAATAGCACGTGTCAGCGGCTGATGGGAGTATGAGTTATAGCTGTCCACCACTTCACATCCTCATGCAGGCAGCCACACCTTCCTCCTGCACCCTCTTGTCACCTTTAAGGACCGCATAGTGCTTTAATGTGCTATACACTTGTCGGTATGATGCATGAATGCAGCCCTGGTGAGTCTACTAGTACTAGCCAGGGCTGCGTTCATGCATCATGCTGACCCTTCGGGAGTACATCAACTTCACATGTGGGGTTGGCATTGTCAATGAATGCAGCACTGCTGAGTTACTCACCAGGGCTGCATTCATAAATCATGACAATCGAGGGGGGCATAGCATATTAAAGCCCATGATTAAAGCCCTGTGTGGCCCTTAACGGGTTGGTCCCCTCTGACGTGGGTCTCTGATTATGTAGCACATCCGGTTGGCACCATTATTAATGCAGCCAGTCGTCCTGTGACCGTGCATGCTGGAGGAACACGGGGGGGGGGGGGTGATGTATGGGCTCTGACGGTGACCGCACTCCAGCTGCAAAGGCGACACCATCAATGTTCATGCCTTTCAAAAAGACCCCCTTGCCTGCTGGGTTTAGACTGAGAAATAGCCCTTTGTGGTATATCTTTGTTCATAAAAGCACTCATATTTTGGTCCTTAGATTGGCCTCTTTTTCTAGGGATACACATAAATTTAGGTAAAAACAATAATCTACAGGGGTATTACCCATTTTGAAAGTAGTAGTCAAAGTATCCCTTTTGAATTTCCACAAAATGAAATTTGGAAAAGTATCTCCTTCTCAGCAAAAATACAAAATCCTCTCGAAAAGACCACACTCATCTTCTGCAAAGAACTCTGCCATTCTAAGAAGATGAGAAAACACAACTTATTTTTGGCTTTTTCTGAACGATGATGGTGTCTACTCAAGGGTTAAAGTTGAGTGCAGGGACTGGGGGCTTTGGTCCCCACAGAAGGGTTGGTAGCCCAAACACCTGTCTACCAGTAGTCACCGGCCCACCCTGTGTTTGATGTTATTCAGCTGTCATGTATATTGTAACGTGGTCAGCACTGTAATGTATAGTGTATGGCCGTCAGGTGAAGGTCTTCAGCTGTAGGGTAAATTCACATTGAATCGGACACATGCTTTGAGATGGACACTTGAATTTCTGTTTATTCAAGCATTCCTATCTTTCTATTTGTGAATGATGGCAAGATCTACACTGTAAATAGTTAGTGTAGGTGCACAGTAGAATCTGCTATAGATCTACAGTAGATTCTACTGTAGAATGGATTCACAGTAGAATCTAATGTTGATTTACAGTAGATTCTACTGTTTACCTACACTTAACTGTACATCAACAGTAGGATCTACTGTACACCTACAAAAAAAGGCAACCCACTTTTTGCAGTGTAGGTGCCATTCTTTCCAACAATGAGCCACAAGAAGTATAATCGTACATGGATAGCCCAGGGTATGTCGCCGACTCGTGATGAATCTACCCTAGTGTATATTGCATGTTGGTCAACCCTGCCTGTCTGCAAAGAATCATATTTCTGACAGACGTGTGCACATTTTAAATCGTTCTCAGCAAAAGATGAGCTGATAATACCTCCCTGTTCTGTCATAGGTTGGACATGCGATCCATCAATGTTACATCTACAGCATCCAAGGACAGTCACCATATACATGTACTATTCTTCCCCTATGAAGTGGGGGCCTCAAGAATTTAATTGTTCAATACATTATGCCCTTATGCTGTACTCATGCATCATGCTGACCTTCGGGGTCTGGGGTTGTGGGGGGGGAGGGGTGGGGTGGCAAATAGTGACTAGGCCTAGGTAGGATTAAAGGTCCATACCCACCACACTAAGCCTCCCGATCCTCTCACGTCGTAGCACCCCCCCCCTCCCCCCGCCCTTGTCCTTGCACATAGGCCTAGGCCTACAGTACAGAACAATGCGCGGAAAGTTCTCCCTGAGGCAGTGGACCAGCGTCCTTTGTAAAATTGATTCTCGAATGGTCGGCATGGCGAGTTACTCGCGAGTTTCTCGCCGCGGCTGCATTGGTACCAGTATTACAGCGACAAAGGATCTTGAAACTTCAAAATGACGACGCTTGCGTCGGCAAAAAATACATAGAAATACGGGGTCTTCCTAATAAGAATGTGCAGATTTGATTTGTGTAAAATATGCTGTAACGAGAGGCACGTTCATTGATGTGGGTGGGGGTCATGTGTGCTGCAACGTGCAACGTGAGGTCTGCCTTCTTGTGTGTAGGACCCGCCCACGCACAGGTTTTAACAAGACCTCAGGTTGGTGAGTGGGTAGGGTATAGGATATAATAGGTAGGAGTGCAACCGAAAGTCCATGATCATCTTTACACTGCCGATAGACTCTACAAAGAGGTAGTGCAATCTAGTGTATGTTGTGCACACTACCTTTTTGTAGAGTATTGGAAGGTGCAAATATGATCATGGACTTTTGGTCGCACACCTTCCCATGCTACCTCCTACTCACTCACCAAGCTGAGGTCTTGTTAAAACCTGTGCGCCCCCGCGTGGTGTCCCTCCTGATCCATCCCTCAGTTACACATAATCTGAGCCTGCCTCAAAAGGCTGCCTTCTGTCTGGGCTTGCTAAATAAAAGATCCCTTGCAAGTACAATAGGGATTTTTTTGGTTAACAATCCGCCGATTGTCTGGGCTTGTTTTTAGGACCAGACAATGAAAAGAACACTTGCCATCCTTTAAAGGAGCTCTGCGTGCAAAAATCGGCAGGGTTAGTTTACCGACTCTGTGCTCTGGGAACGTGTTCAGGAAGGGAGTTCCTCTCTAGTCCCAATAATCCCATAGATTTCTTACCAATGGTGTAGTAGCAAGCAGCAGCATAGATAACAGAAATCGTTAATGGGTAAGGCCTTTACAGGACTACCTTTTGGCGTAGCCTGTAAACGTCATGCGTTGGGCTTTAGAAATAATCACCAGGACTATCGTAGATGACCTTATACACCAGTTACATAAACCATTGCTGTATCTATAAACATTATCTCTGCTACACATGTACCCCCCTTACTACTAGAGATAGATGACAGGGTCACTTTCCCATATATCAGTACATTGTATATGGATGTGTATTGGACAACCAGCATTCTAAATATCTGTCCTACACGAGTGAAAGGATTTCCCTTGTGGAATTGGGTTTTCCTAGAAAGGCCCGACTGGATGTTAAAAACAACTCAAACAAAAAAACCTTCATTTCTAACCAAGTGACATTAGGATGTTTAAGTAGTGTTTAAATGGGCGACGAATGCTGCAAACCAAGTCATAATTCCGCAGTGAACCAGTGGGTACTGGAGACCCCAGAGCCCTGTGCAATCTGTTCACGGAAAAACCCTGTAAGGACCAGCTAGTGCTTTAATGTGCTTTACCCTTTCTCATCCGCAAATGCATGAATGCCCAAGCAACTATCCAGGGCTACATTCTTGAATTATATCTAGGTTGATACACTCCTGAAGGGTCAGTATGATGCATTAATGCAGCATCTTGACTGGGACTGCATGAGTGCATCATGACAATAACATGTTGCTTTAAAGCAACCTGCCGTCCATAACAGATTAACACGGCGCCTGTCCACGGGTCGTGAAATCAGATTGCACCCCTCTCCAGTCACCAAGGACCGTGGAAATAATGGCGTTCTGATCTTGTCATGGAATCTCGGTCATTCTTTTGTCTCTTAGCCATTGTAGCTGAAAGCCCTGCATACTGCTGGCCCCCGGCGCTCACCATTCTGAGACTGAGGACGATGGAGGAATATCCTCTCTGAGTGATCTAAATCTGTATCAGAGGCGCCATTCTTCCAACACATTCTTTGTCTCGAGTCAAACCCAGTTGCAGAAAATCTCATGTGTTATCCATCAGTGGTTAAAGAATTTATATTATCTGCGATTTACTTAATGAATATTTTGTAAGAATATATAGAACGTACTGTTTAAAATAGACTGCTAAGGTTTACTGCAACCTGTTTGTGCTATTAAAGTACCCTCCATGAAGCTTTGTTTATATTTTAGAGGCAATTTTGCAATTGTGCTGAGCTTATATGAATCAAATTGTAGTTCACTTCGTATAAAGAGCATATAGGTACTTTTTTTAAACTTTAAGCTAGTGCACTACAGCTAGCTTCCAGGAGGGTAATGCAGGTAAACCAACTGACAACTGTACACTTTTCTGGAAAAATAAAAACCCTTAAAACTTAAACTTGAGATGGCTGTAACCGTACAGAGAGGTAGTACATTTGTAGCCTCGGGTGGCGCCATCTTGGACTACAGAATAGATGTCCACCGCAACTGCAGTCATAAAAGTGGATAAAGATTATTTAGAATAATTCATTCTGATCCTATTCTGTTCTTATCCACCCGGTCCAGAATCAGTCAATTTTAACCCTTTAATGATGTTGCCCCAATGCAACATTGGTAGTCATGATGCACTGATGCATCGCAGGTGACTAAATTGCTATCGCTACATCATGCTGACATATCAGGATTGTATCAGCTCTGTTGGGTCGGCATGATGCATTCATGCAGCTCTGGGTAGTTACTTGTCAGGGCTGCATTCATGCATCATGATAACAAAAGGGGAGGTGCGTTAAGGCACTATGCTGCCCTTAAAGTGTTAATACGGATTTAAGCATATGGAGGCTGACCTGAGCACACTCAGAGGTTGCCAGCCTCTCACTATCAGCCAAAACTATTCTCCCTCCAGAATCAGGCAGTTCAAAGGTAATACTGAACTATCCTTATTTAGAAGAGTCCAACATTGGCAGACTGCAAGAGCGTCTGGCAATCCTGGACTCCCTCCAGACTCTGGCTATAGCTGAGTCTCCTTTGTGACTGGTTTCTCCAGAGTTCAGCATTGCCAGCCTCTGGAAGGAGAGTCCAGCATTGCCAGAGTACTTTTGGGACATAGTTAAATAGTCTAAATATATATGGATGTCCAGCACAGTCCATTATTTAGGACAGCTTCAATTTCGGGACATCCTGCTTTCTCTATGCATACATCCATATCTAATTACACACTATATAGTATTCCTGGATGAGAGATTTCACCATATGTGTACCCTTTATTTAACTTTGTTAAATCATTAATCAATTAACTTTGTACACCCTAGAGCACCCTGTCAGAAAAAGGAAGGAGTAACCTCGGTATGGATGGGCACGGAGATGGGCCTCTACTACCTGGTCAGGTTGAGATTGGGGCATTCTGAGACAAAAATCGACTAAGGAATCCCTCTCTGA
This sequence comes from Harmothoe impar, assembly GCA_947462335.1. Classification (NCBI taxonomy): domain Eukaryota; kingdom Metazoa; phylum Annelida; class Polychaeta; order Phyllodocida; family Polynoidae; genus Harmothoe; species Harmothoe impar. The sequence continues at coordinate 17,988,441 of OX381709.1, forward strand.
GGGGTCCAAATCAAATCCAAATCTCCAATGCAGAGGTGTCTCTCTCCCAACACCTTCTTGTTGAAGACTCAAACCCAGTTGCAGGAATTATTACATGCCAGCCGCTGCTGGCTAAAGATGGCCGTATCCGTACAGAGAGATGTTTGGCTCAGGTGGCGCCATCTCTTACTTCAGAATAGAAGTTGGGGAGTGGGGGTTAGGGCTCCTCCAGGTGGTGAACACACCTTATTTTTACGGCTTCATATCAAAGTTTTATGCCTTAATACCAGCGGGACCAGTCAGCGTCGGTAAAACTACCCTCACCTGAGGGTCAGGCACTGCCCAGTCTCGAACTCCCAGCCCAACGCCACTCCCGGTCCCCTCTGAACGTAGTACAGAGCGCGAGCCGAGGCTGGGCACTGCCTGACTCTCAAGTGAGGGTAGTTTTAGCGACAATGACTCTCACTTTTCTGAGGGTGTACCCTTTATTGTCATGATGCATGCAGCCCTGGTGAGTAAATAACCAGTGCTGCATTCATGCATCAGGCTGACCCTACAGGGTTGATACACCCCCAAAAGGGTCGGCATAATGCATGGATGCAGCCCTGGTGAGTAGCATCGCCAGGGCTGGATTATAACCACAAAGGGCTGAGCACATTTAACCACCATATGCGGACCATAAAGGGTTAAACGTTATCTGAGCCGCACAAGATCTCTCCCAAGGCATCAACAGTTAATGGTGTCCCACCCCTACCCGCCGGGTTTATTAAGTCTGGTCTCCTTCCCCTGACCTCTTGTTCACTCCCTATTAACGTTTTTGCACCATCGCCCCATTAAATAATTCGTATTAATTCCCTGGACGAGTTTAATCCCTGGGACCAGGCAAAATGAACCACCGTTTTCTTAATGGTGTGCCATGGTATTTGGGAGGGAAATTGTAGCATTTAGTAACGCCGCAGGCAGGGAGCCTAACCTGGATGGCCATGGGTGGCCATATTGTTCGGTCAAAATGGTTAATTAATTTGCAACATTAACATGCATAATTATGATAATTATTTAAAAGGGCGGCAGTAACAATGAAAAATAAAAAAATATGATAATGAGAGAGATTCATGGCATACCTGCGAGTCACAAATATGATCCGCCAGAATCTGAATCCACAAACCTATTCCCCGTCCCGCTTCCAACGCCCAGTGTCCATATTTAAATTGAGACCTTTTGAAATGTGGTTATCAATGGCTATCCTGAGGTTTTAAATACGGTGTTTTTAAACCGGTAGCGTTCAAAGGCTACGTACTGGCCACTATGGCCTTTACACTCCCCTGCTGCATAGCAGAGCACCAGCCCGCCCATCCAGGGCAGGCATTCCTCCTGTGTAGGTACACAGAACATCTAAATACTCCAGCTCTTAGTCTAAAGTGGCTATCCCAGGTTGGTCAGATAGGGACAATGGTCAGGCATGGCCAAGTGCTATTCAAGACTGACTTAGGCAAAACAACTAATGCCTTACTCAAAAGGACTTGGCCTATGATTGAAAGACTAAGGTGAGTTGGTCAGTACTGATCAACCTGACAGTATTAATTAACCTACACTCAAAACCAAATGGGGCTAGAAGGTCGTCACTGGTGACGACCTTAGGGTGATCACTGTGCTGGTGTCGAGAGCGATCACCCCCTCGTCATTAAGGTGATCATATATGACGACCTAGGGTGATCATTTTGATCATATTTTGCTCTAAAATTAGGTCATCATTATGACGACCTGTGGTCATCACCAATGATCACATGCATTTTATTTGTGTATTGTTTGTTACAAGGGTAGAACCCATGTAAGAATAATGTTGGCATTAACCCCCCCCCCCCCCCCAGAAAAAAAAAGATCATTGGGAGAATTAGTACTTCTCAGCAGGAGACAAAGGTACTTGTGTGTATATTACCCATTCTAGCTATTCCTCAGACTTGTATCAATGGTTTCATATACATAAGAGGTGTCTATGCTCTACATATCTCTCTTCTATTATTAACTGCCAGATTCCACTCTGATATCATAATTGAAAATATTCAAATATAATACTGCAAAATAGTGTACATTTTCCATATGGGTATGTAATACATATGGCTGATATCAAGGTAGATATTGATCAATACATCACTTGATGGATAGTACATATCACACCATTGCATAGTAGAGCCCTCTATTGACAGGAATACAGTGATCAATATGACGACCATGGGTGATCTACATGCCATGATCACCCTAAGGTCGTCTGCAGTGACGACCTTCATTTAGACCTGGGTTTTCAGTGTAGATTGGTCGCACAGGGAGCCGGGAAATGAATAATTTGGTGAGGCACTGTAGTAACTGAGAGATTGGGTGAGGGAGCCAAAGAATATCAGTGTAGAGGCTAAAGGCACCAGCCAGGCTCCTGCCCTTTATGTGGTTCCTCCTGCCTCCCCACACAAGCCCCACCAGACAAGCTAGGCATGGATGGGAGTGTACTTTATCAGGCCCCTGGTATTTTAGACCCAGGTTTTATGTGGTCGATTTTAATTTCCCTGACTCCACAAAAAAAGAGAGAACTCTAGCTGGCATACAGCAAAACATGCCTCCTGGTTTTCAGTGCAATCCTATGGGTCCGTTGTGCTCTCCTAGTGTTTTACGTTTTCAATCATTTTAATGTATCTTCCCAGTGTGAACTGCATGTAACAGAAATACAATACGCCTACTGTTGAACCCGGGAGGGGCTGTTTCATTCTCCAAAAAGCACAACTGTGTGGAGCGTTTAGCATACATCAAAGAGGGGGAGCACACGCAGGCAGGCCATTTAGAGCATCCAGTGCTACAACGATAGAGTCAGTCCATCAGCACTGTCCCTGTAGGGACGGCATGGTACACTGTAAATAGTGAAAGTAAAAATACTTCCCTTTATACTGTAAACTAACAGTATATTCTACTGCCCATATATACTAATACCGTATTGTATATACTACAAAACTACAGTAGATTCTACTGCTCAGCTACATAAACTTCTCACAGTGTAGCGTAATGTGCTATGACATTTGTCATTTAATGAGTAACGCTGAAAACAGAAAAAAAAGAAGATACAAATCATGATGCATGCACGAATGCAGTGTAGTCTACTCCCCTGGGATACAGTAACATTCATGCATCATACCGACCCTTCAGGAATGTATCAACCTCATACGGTCTGCATGATGCTTGAATGCAGCACTGGCAAGTTACTCACCAGGGCATAGAGCTTTAATGTGCTATGCCCTTTGTCATGACAGACCATTCTGCATGAATAAGTAACCACAAAAACAAAAAGCAAAACAAGAGATAAAACAAAAATCATGATACATGAACGCAGTGTATAGTCTACTCACCAGGGCTACATTCATACATCATACCGACCCTTCATGGGTGTATTAGCCCCATATAGTCTGCATGATAATTGAATTCCTCGCCAAGGATGCATCATGACGACAAATGCATTAAAGCACTAAGCGTGTTTAAAATGCTAGGGGGAGTAGTAGAAGTCCACAATGCCACTATTTTACAACAGACAATGTGGGGGTTAAAAAGGAGCCGCTCCATTCTCCCCAACTGAAAGTGATCTTCTGTGTAGCTACATCTCCGGAGCAGCTCTCACGCTCTTTAACCCCTAAATGGCCGCATGGCGCTTTAATGTACTGTCCTTTTATACTGTAAGCCAACAGTATTCTACTGCCCATGTTCACTAATACATTTGTACACAGCCAAAATGATTATCTCATTTCAAGAAAATAAGTTTATTAAACTCGTCTGGCGGACAGCGCACTTGTTTTAAGAAAAACATATTTTCTTAAAACAAGTGCCCTGTCCGCCAGAAGAGTTTAATAAACTAATTTAATTGAAATGAGATAATTATTTTCGGCTGTGTACTCGTAACAAACAAACTCGTCATAATGCACGAATGCAGCACTACGGGTAGTTAGTTCCCTGCCAGGGCTGCATTCATGCATTACGCCGGTTCTGCGAGAGTGTGTCAGACCGCTTGAATGTATCGCTACCATGTTACTCTGTGCCTCTACATGGGTACCCACAATTTTGACCATGTCGTCGTGTCGATTTTTAGCAGAGGAGCTGTGTCATTGTGTCGATTTTTAGGTATATAAGAACTTAGAGAAAAAACCCTGTGGGTCGATTTTTACCCCTGATTTTCCTGTGTCCGTCGATTTTTAAAAGTGCCTAAAACGGCCGTGTCGCCCATGTCGATTTTTACCCATGTAGAGGCACTACTCTCCAGGGCTTCATCCATGCATCATGGCAACAAAGGACATTTTACAATTGCTGTATTTCTGTATAAGTAAAGAGGTCACAATACCCACGTCGCCTAGATACGAGACCAGCGTTTATTCAAAACTAGTACGCAATAATTTAGTTTCAGGTCCGCTGTACCCATCCTGACGACAAAACATATCAGCCCATTAAAGCACTATGTCCTCTTAAAAGGGTTAATCCCTACACTGAGCTGCACAGTCTATATGTTTTTCCATGCCATAGGCTATATTGCAGTCAATCAGCGGTGAGTAGGTAGCTTTAAATATTATTGCCCCTAGAATATAGTCAGGGTAAAGTCAGCAAATAGCAAAATTGCTGCGCAAAACCTGCATCACTGTAGGGCTCCACTTTGGAGGCCATTTTCTCATTCTTTGAATGGAGGAGTCGATGTAAGTGCTATATAGTTCATCCAATAATGTATGGTACATTTCCATCAATGAGGACTTATAGATGCAAACTCATGTTAGCTTTAATATCAATGTATTTTCATCTAAGAACATGTGTATGGCACATTGCCATCAATCAGCACATATATATGAACCCTCATATTTGATAAAATGTATTTCATTATCATTATCATTACATCTAAGAACAATAGAAACATAACCATCCTCAGTATAAAGTGTATACATGTGATGAACCATTGGATAATTCCTGCTGAAGCAGACTATTCCTAGAATGGTGTACTCCCATCAATTCATTGGTTGTATCTGTACCACCAGTAGGTGGTGAATATACTATAGTAATGTGAAGAGCTAGGAGTAGAATGATATATAATAGCAGAGGTATAAATAGTGAATAGACCCATTCAATCTTCCAGTGCCAGAGAATTGTCAGTATTAAAATAGCTATTGGAATGTTAATGACATGAATCGGGTAACTGCTTGTGTCTACATTAGGGAATATAAATGTGCTGTCTGCCTTCTTACAAATATAGCAGAGGCACAAACAAAGCCTAATACTATAACTCCATACCACATGTTAGCATGCAGTCATTTTGATTAATTGGTATGTGAGAGAAATTAGATATATGAGCTGGTGGGTATGGAATTCTAGAATAGATTTATCAGTTGTACTCATATGTATAAACTTTATCAAATTCTCAAATCATGAGCTGGATGCTGGTTTTGTTGTAGTCAATCTGATGTGTGTGTGTAAAATAGCACTATGTATGCCTGGAGGTTATTCCTTTTGTAAAATTGATTCCTAAAGATATATGATACCATCAAACCTGGTGCATTGACAGCTATACCAGATAGCTCCACCTCCCCCAAGGGTATTACTATAAGCCTGTATAGTATATGTCATATTTCATAGCCTCCAGCCTTTTATGGATAGAGCAATATCAAAGTTCCTGTAAATCATGATAAATTTACGCTCAAGCCAGAGTGAAAATTCAACTGGATTATTTGAATATACTAAAATATAGATATATAAATAGATATGGACATAATATGAACGGTTAATTATGCTCATGATTATGGGCTTCAGATATTATTGCTCCAACAACGTAGTCAGGAAGTTGGCAAATGGCGGTGTAAAACATGCCTCACTGTAGGGCTCCACTTTGGAGGCCATTTTCTCATTCTTTGAATGGAGGAGTCGATGTAAGTGCTATATAGTTCATCCAATAATACATGGTACATTTCCATCAATCACGACTTATAGATGCACTCTGATGTTTAATGAATGTAGTTTTAATATCAATGTGTTTACATCTAAGAACAATTGAATAATGACTTTTCACAGTACCGGTATATGTGTATAAACATGATAAACCATTGGATTATTTTTTCTGAATCACACCATTCCTAGAATGATGTTCTCCCATCATTGGCTGTATATATATGCTGTAGGTGGTGAATATACTACAGTAATATGGAGAGCTAGGAATAGAATGATATATAATAGCATAGGTATAAATAGTGAATGGATCCGTTCAATCCAGCAAATGCCAAATGGAATGGTATGGCAAAGATGGGACAATTGGTGCTGTTTATATTATAATAAAAGTGTGCTGTTTGACTTCTTACAAGTATAGCACAGGTACTAAAAAAGCTATAACTTTATACCACATGTCCTTTGGTGGCTTGGTACACTCAAAAAGTAAACTCGTCTGCAAACTCTTCTAAGTGACAAGAGAGTGGGTCCTCTAGCTGTAGTTGTCAGATAGAAGATACACTTGGTATGTGCCAGCCCAAAACCTGACTCATGTCAGCCCTAGACTCGCCAACCAGGGTCTGATTCAGGACTTTCCCTGTAGGTGGCATCAGTATAATATGCATTCTGTATAAAGTTGGGGAATGAATTGCATAATTTCTATGTTGATTTTAATCATATTTATGGGAATACACATTCATGTTATGGAGAATCCTGAGATTTATCTATTGGGGATGCTAGAAAAGGTAAAGGAATCAATGTTTTGATATAATTGAGACAAAACAAATATGTGTAGGGCACAGACACCTCTTTTGTGGTTATTTCTATGGTACAATAGCTGCAAGGAAACTCCCATTGGTATGACATCCACATATGTGTTAGCAGTCTGTAACTAAAGGGTAGAAATACTCTCAATATAGACTTGGGGATATGGCAGGAATTCCCCTAACCTACATACCTCTATGTTTGTATGAATTAGCTATTATAAACCTCAGAAATATAGACAGACATGGACAACAATTATGCCTAGGCAGAACCCAGTTAGCTCCACCTGCAGTGAAGTAGAGGTTATAGTGCACAGGTTAACCCTCTAAGGGGTGCATAGTGCTTTAAGGTGCTATGCTCTATGTGATCATAATACATGAATTCAGCCTTGGCAAGTATACTCGCCCAACTGTTGATTCATTACCAAAGGTGCATGAATGCAGGCTTGGCGAATAGACTCACCAGGGCTACATTCATGCATCATGCTGACCAGGGGATTCAAGCACATTTAAAGCAGTTTGCAGCCAATAAAGGGTTAACTATTTTGGGTTGTCAATTCGACAACCTTAGACTTGTCACTTGGAGTGGGCCACTGCCTGGGCTAACATTGTCAGTTAGATGACCCTAGTCTTGTCTTGTGGGATGGTAACCGGACAGTTCATCAAATAGACAACCTTTAACTCGTTTATTTTATGACCGTCACTTTAAAGACCCTAAACTCTTCTTATAAGACAACCTTTTGACAAGTTTGGATCCCTTCATTTTATCAGTGTATGTGAGAGCGATTGTAATTATAAGCTGGGGGAGGGCGAGGGTATGGAATACTATAATGGACTGTGTTTGCCAGGTATACTCAGGAACATTGCCTTTATCAAATCCCAGAATTAAGAAGTGAATGGTGGTATTGTTGTAGTCAATCTGATACATGTGTGTAAAATAGCACCATGTTTTGGTTGCAGGTTAGTCCTTTGTAACATTGATTCCTACAGATATATGATGCCATCAAACCCTGTATATGGTGGACAGCTTTCCCAGATGACTCCACAAGGACTCAGGTTTATGATCACTGCTACCGGTACAACTGCTATGAGCCTGTATAATATACGGATGTATATGTCATATTTCATATCTCCCAGCGTTTTATGGATAGAGCAACATCAAAGTCCCTGTAAATCATTGTAGAGGTATCCACAGGGGAGAGTATAAAGCCATCTGGTCCCTTTTCTGATGAAGTACCCCCGGTATACAGAATCACATCGTGTGCTATGTTATCTTTCATGGTTATGATTTTACTATTTCTGTAGCCATGTTAATTCCATTCATTATTTAATATTTTTGATTAGGTAGAATTTAAAATTATTCAGTCAATCCCAAAAAAGGTGACATTTATATTAACATTATCTTTTAAGGGCTGCATAGTGCTTCAATGCACTATGCCATTTGTCATAACTAGCCACACGGTCAACATTTAATAGGTATACAGTATGGTCTACTTTAGGTGTACAGATTATTGTAGGTAAACAGCCACAGCAACTGTCAAGCTACAGTAGTTACTGTGAAACTACAGTATAGATTCTACTGTGTACCTACAATTACTATTTACAGTACAGGGCTGCATACATACATCATGACCAGAAAGGGCTTATCGCATTAAAGCACCACGCGGCCCTTAAAGGGTTAATGTAAAGCCTCCACCTAGTCATCAGTCTACTGTTACCGCACTCCAGGGCATCTCCACTTAAGGAAACCTGATTATTTATTCATTGCTCATTTTCTTCATTTCAAAAAGGAGCAGTTACAGATCCATCATCATTGTTTCCTGAGACTAGATTGTATCCTGTGAACAAGCAGGGTCCCTGACCCGCAGAGCTGCTGTGCTGCTGCTTCCCTACATCCCAACATTGATGTCTCTATGGCATCAAAAAAAGAGAAAGGAGAAAAGAAGAATATGTTTCATATGCGATGTAACCTTGCTCAGCGAAGTAGAACCAACATTAACCCGGGCTGTATTGAAGTATTTTTCTCATAGTTACTAGGGTGGGCTCCTGAGATGTCTCCAAAAAATTAAAACGTCTCAAGGAAATTACATACTTTCCAGAGTCAGGCATTTTAGTCAGGCATAGCTAGACTCTACTCATAGAGTCTCTGTGTTTCAAGACCCCTAGAGTTCAGCTCTGCCAGAATCTGGAAAGAGAATCCAGCATCGCCAGACTCTTTCAATCTGAGAATGCTTGACTCAATATTATCCCGCAGTCCAGCATTGGCTGAGGAAAAGGATGATCTACATTCTCGTCTTTAATCACCATTCTTAACTAAAGCTATTTATTTTTAATCCAACCATCTTGCCTCATATCTGCCCCCCATGCTACCTGCAACACACGGTTATTCTCTGAGCCCTTAGGTATTGTATGGTGCTTTGGTGTGTGCATGTGTGCAGGTGTATGTCTGTATGGGGGGGGGGTCTGCAAATATGGCGGCCTGTGCCTTGCCGTCGGGCCTGTAACCTATCGGCGCCGAGCGTCCGGTGCTGGCTATCATATAGATCTGCTATCTGCCTCCTGTCTTAAATCAACCTGGCCGCAGACCGGGCCTGTCTAACCCTGCAACGGCCGCATGCTGCCTTACAGACAAAGGCCCACACTGAAAAAAGAAGCAGAGCTGGACTCTTGGAGCCTTGGAACACAGATATTCTATGAGGAGAGTCCAGCACTGCCTTACTAAAATGCCTGACACTGGAAAGTTTGTATTTTCCATGAGACGTTTTTGTTTTTAAGAGACATCTCGGGAGTCTCGCTTAGTAACGATGTGACGACTACTTCAAAACAGTCCGAGTTAATGTTGGTTCTACTTCGCTGAGCAAGGTTACATTGCATATGAAACATATTCTTCTTTTCTCCTCTATTTTTTTTATGCCAAAGAGACAATGCGTGCTATATGGACAAAGTTCCAAACAGAGAAAATAGACAAGAGTCAAAAGGGAGTCCAATGGTTGCCTCCAGAATGGCTCCTCTCTTTAGGGGAGCCCAGGCTGACTAAGGGAGCCTGGGTGACGAAGGGAGTGACCTAGGGAAGTCACATCTCTCTAGCTGACTTGAGGGAGTCTAATAAGGACCAGGACTCCCCTAGAGAGGGGAGTCATTCTGAAGCCAACCTGGACTCCCTTTTGATGCTCTTATCTATGTGCAAGGCTGTGGGCAATTGCCTTTATTCTATCTTAAAACATGTTTTTAAAAAAACACTCAACTTTTGCGTAATATGTAAGTAAATGATGATGAAGTCACAAACCATGATGACGTCACAGACCAGTAGAAACGGGAACATGCATGGCGGTGGGTGGAATACAGGATTCCTACTACTTAGACATAGTAATAGTCGTATTAACCATGCAGTAGGGTGTGTTATGCCCGGGCCGTGGTATTATTCATGGATGCAGCCCTGGCGCGTATAGACCCGCCAGGGCTGCATTCATTACCGCAGCTGACATGGCATTGGTCGTGGGCATCAGGACATTAGCTAGATAGGCTTTATAACAATAACTCCTGGCTCTCAACCAATGATCCGATAATCAGGGGTAATCCTGAGTCTTATTGGGGACAATGGTACTAACCCGATGGCTGCTATCAGTGCTTATCACTCCAGACCCATGCAGTGAAATGAAAGGCTCCGCACACTGGAGGACCTCGATATGCCCCGGAATTCCAGCACATTATTTAGCATAATAACCATAGAAAATTAAGACAAGGGAAACATTGAACTTTTAGAATTATTCTCTGGCCATGCATCAGAGATGGGAATATAGCCATGTTCTGCACTTCATTTCTGCTATATTCGATTTCTAATCTAGCTTTTGCCGCAATCTGGGTCCTCGCGAATTACCCCTTGATAGGATATATATGTAAAAGAAAGGTCTTTCATTTCAACCAATATCTAGTCCCTCAGGTCATATTGCACTTAAGGTGAGACTGTAGGAGGAAATGAAAGAGTACGGTTGCAGGCAGAGGACATAATACCGCCACTTTAACACAAAAAGCATGTCAGGATACACCGGAAGCAGGAGGTGCGTTCCGATCAGACACTGTGCAGCATCTTAAATCAGCACTCCTTTCTTTTCATACCTCCTCCCACTCACCCCCACCCTCCTCCACCCATCCTCCACCCCTCTTGAATCCCTCCACACCCCTCCGACCTGCCCACTATTAACCCTATAAACCCCCATCCGCCCTATATAAATCACAGAACATGTGTCTGTGATGCACAGACTTTTGGTGGAGGGGCAGTATGTGTTGAGCCTTTAAAGAGAGTATAGTGCTTTAATGCGTGATGCTCTTTTTGCCATCGTAACATATGAATGTAGCTTTCCATAGTAACTCGCTAGTGATACATTTATGTATCTTGCGGACCATACTGGATAAATACACTCCAGAAGGGTCGGCATGATGCATGAATGCAGCCCTGGCGAGTAGACTCGCCAGGGCTGCATTCATGCATCATGCCGACCAAAGGCATAGCACATTAAAGCACTCTGCGGCCCTTAGAGGGTCAATGTGGGATGCGCGGCGCCCATCCCGGTCACGCTCCGTAGCACGCACGTGTTGGTACATGTAGGCCGTAATAGGGTCTGAGGTGAGGCCGAGGGAAGAGGGAGATGCTTCAGTTATAACATGAGGGGATGCTCTCGCTCTCGTGTTCCTTTTTACTTACAGCCACGTTCACCGTCAAAGAGGGACTCAGCTATTGCTCAATTTCCGATTGTAAGCCCCAGAGATGCAATTATTGTTTCTACTTTTGCAGGAATTCCTGCATTTTTGCTGAACTTTCTGTATTAAAATGTGGTATTTTCCCGCATTTATTTGACCAAAAATAATACGATTATAATTATCTGCTCTTTACCGCAAAGGCGATAAGGCATCTCCCAGGCCTTACCTAATGTATGTATACAAAAGCTCCTTTAATACATCATTAATTACAATATCAAGTGTCTGCCTTAAGGTGTGTGCCCTACTCTGATAATCTCTAAATCTACCCTGGTAAATTTCATGGTAAATCTTATAACCATGATGCAGCTCCCAGTGCTTACCCTATGCTGGAGCTCGTCTACACTGCTCCACCACCCAGGGAGAGGAGCAGCTCACCTGGTGACGTCATCAGGCTCCTGGTGTGGTTCCCACTGCTCCTCCAGGGTTGCTGCATCAAGGTGTGAGTGAAGGTATATTGGCATCTACCCACTTAACCCTTTAAGGGCCGCATGGTGCTTTAATGTGCTATGTCCCTGGTCGGCATGATATGTGAATGCAGCCCTGGCTAGTAATTCGCCAAGGCTGCATTCATGCATCATGACGACCCGTCGGGTGCATTAGGTGGGCATGATGGTTGTATGCAACGCTTGCGAGTAACTCATAAGGGCTGCATTCATGCACTATTCCGACAAATGGCATAGCGCATTAAAGCACTATGCAGTCTTTAAAGGGCTAACTTAATGATGCCCGGCGTCTGCCCTATCACACGTGCATTCCTCACGTGCTCCAACCGTACAGAGAGGTACAGGAGGAGGCAGTGCCAGCTCCATCCCGCCCACACCCACAGTTACATACAGACAATGTGCACTCTAAAACAGACAGGCCTCCAGCATTGATTCTTGCAGTCCAAAGAAATAACGTAAGGTTGAGATACAGGACTCACACTGGCCTTGAACGCATCTTAACCCTATAAGGACAGCATGCTGCTTTATAGCAACATTTGCTGTCATGATGCACCAACGCAATGCTAGTCAACAATTAATGCATCATGCTGACACTTAGGGGTTATTACCCCCATCGGGTTAGAATAATGCTTGAATGCAGCCCTGGCAACCGTGAGTTACTCGCCAGGGCAGCATTCATGCATCATGGCGACAAAGCGCTATGCCACCCTGAAAGAGCGGAAGAATAGTGTTTTCTGTCTCTAGCAAATTTACTGAAAGGTTGCGCTGGCACAGTAATTACTTAGAGAAGACCGCCGAGAGTTTTATAGCTACTTGTTCATGAGTTGAGATGTGAAGATTTACTTTTGCCAAAGGGAGAGAGAAGGCCGTATAACACATTCAGTTTAAAGTTCGCATAGTGCTTTAATGCATTATGCACTTTGTTGCCATGATGCATTTGATTATGGATTCAGCCTGCGTAGTGCTTAGTGTTACAGGATATACCGTTTTTCAGCATGATTCCCAGGGCTACATTCATGCATCATAGCGACAAGGGCATAATGCATTAAAGCACTATGCGGTCTTCAAATGGTTGATACTGCAGACACCTCTATGGTTATAAGCATTTTAATAGCATTGGAACATCACTTACATATTAACACAATAAGATTAGGTTATATCTCCTGAGTTGTGTATACTTAGATTATGTGTAATGGGCGAGTCTCTGAGGACTAAATTACAGTTCATGCAGTTGCTTTGTAGTTCAATTCAGCAAATAGTTCTTTGATATTTGGTTCAGTCTATTACCGTAATAAAGTCAGCATATATTACACAGCAATTTAGCTTTAAGAATGCTCATAAAACAATTGATATTTATAAACATATCTGCACTAATGGAACTCACATTTATTTCATGGTGAATACGGCACTCCCATTGATTTAACCAAGGAAGGCCGTATTTAACACCCCCCGTGAAATAACCCTGGTCCGTATTTCACGGCCTGTCAAATGATCAAAATTGTTGATTTAACCACTATAAATTAGCTTTTTCAGAGTAATTAAGTCGAATTTTGACAAGCATTACTAATACAGGGTGCCAAGTGTTTTACGATTTCTGACCCCAATTACGACCATTACGATTTCTGCAGGCAAATTACGATTTTTAGGAATTTTAAAAATGTGATGAAAGTCTCCCTCGATTTCTAGGAATTCCTCGATTTTCATTTAGATCCTTCCCCTCTGCAATCTTATATGGTTAGGGTTGGAGTGATGTTAGCCTAGTAAAATGCTACATACATTGTAGAATACATAATGATTAATGCATCAATCATCAATCTATGTGCATGAGCATTTTAAAAAGGCCTACTGTTGTTACGATTTTTGTTACGAATTCTGACCAAAAGTGTTTTGATTTTGGGGTCCAAAAGTCGTAACAAATACGATTTTGGGGCTAAGTAACTTGGCATCCCTGCTAATAATGACATGAAATAAACACAAAGGAGCACTCGTAGAGTTCCCCACTGAGGGTTATTTCACTCGGCTTCGCCTCGTGAAATAACCCTCAGTGAGGAACTCTACTTGTGCACCTTTGTCTATTTATATACTGTATATTGTTGTAGGCTGCATCACAAATATGATTATATACAAACACGGTGACATACGTATCGAAAAGGAAAAAGACGGTTGTATAATTCTGAGACGGTGTCTCCAGTACCATTTGTTTGCTTGCCCTTTTGCATTGACTCGCACATAAATAAAACTTGGTTTAGTTTATTTCTTGGCTGTTATGACTCTCCGGGGAAAGATTTGTTTTGACCTATATCAACTTTTTAAGCATGGCATAGTGCTTTAATGCGCTATGACTTTTGTCTTAATGATACATGCAAACAGCCCTTGTGAGTAACTCGCAATTGTTGCATGAATGCATCATGCTAACCCAACGAGGTTGATACATGTGTTTATATGGAGTGCCGGTTTGATGCCCCAATGCAGTGCCAGCGAGTCACTGGCCAGTCATAAAGATTGCCTTTTCGCAGTATGCTGCCCTTAAAGGGTTAAATACCTCGGTTCCTGGGGCAATGGTATTGACCTGAATATATACAACCCTCTTACAGATCCCCCTGGGGGGTCGGGTTATAACTAGAATGGGCGATAAACAACCAACATGTCAAAGTTCTCCTTCCTAGTGCACAGGGACTCACATATCTCAGGGCCAGATATGATAGGACTCACCCTATATGTAAATCATTTGTATCTTGACTCATATTTTCCTTCAATATCCAACAATATTGTCTCTCTCCATGTCCCATATGTGATTAGGAAATGGATAAAAACAACACATTTTCCTTCAATATGCAACAACAAGTGTATTGTCTGCCTCCGTGTCCCATATATGGATAAATGGATAAATGGATAAAAACAGATTAGGGGCCTATGTCCTTCGTATTCATACTAAAATGGATGCTTTCTCTACTGTATACTGGGAACTGGGCATTTCCAGCCTACTTATATCTTTCTTCAATTTCCAGCAATATTGTCTGTCTCTATGTCCCATAAATATTATTAGGAAATGGATAAAAACAAGCTGTGTCCTTCATATATCTATACTCAATGCTTTCAATACTACAGAGAATTGGGCATTCTCCGACCTACATAGCTATCCCAGGAGATAGTGAAACTGGAATGTGACCGTCATACATGCATACAGCACTTACATATAAATAACAGGCAGAGTTTAGTCACGTGTTCCCCCTGTTGATCAACCCGCCCATGGATAAACCCCTGCTACTTGAGCGGCGTTTTCTATGAGCCTCCTGTGGGTTTGCATGGAGGGGATGGGGGTGAGTATTGCACCCCTGCCACCCCTCCCCCCTACACACACACCCCTCTCCACACCCTGGAGTGGGGTGGGGATCCCAGGGGTAACGTAGTTTTCACGTGCAGGACGTATTTATAGCGCGGGTTGCTCCTGTGTGTACAGCATGTAGGGTGCAGGGGGGGGGCACTCCCTATCTATTCTGTAGTAACTTTGTGTGAACATCACTTCAAATTTGATACCCTTATATATCAGGGGAAGCAATTCAACAATCTAGCTCACTTTTCGCGTGAATTAATGGAAAATAACATGCTCTATTCAAGGAAGACCAAGAAAAATGCAATAGGCCTCTGGCACACAACATGTATCTTGCATGTTGAGAAAATGTTTAAAATATGCGTCATTGGAGAGTTTTGCAGCCACCGGGCGTTAAAATGCACCCCTTTCCTATACAGAACTGCCTAAAAATATACTCTCACAGGCAATGCCTAGGGCCCAAAAACGGACCATTTCCATTGGAATCGTGTTCAGACATGGTAACCAAAGCTGAGGTAGTGGCCCCCAGGCTTCTAGGCTTGCGCAGGGTGACTTTCAGCCCCTCGATACATCACTCCAGTGGTGCTCTGCTCCCCACCTAAACCACACCCCACCCACCAACCAGCCCACACCCGACCTCTCCAGCCCAGTCCCCGCACTTCCGAGATTTTCAGACACCATCCTCGTTAGAGAAAACACAGATAAAGGGTCATCCTCTTGTAAATATGCATGTCTGCGTTTTCTAGAAAAAGGGGGTCATTTTTTATAGTAAAAACGGGGAATTTGGAAAAAGAGATGTTTTTTTTCCACTGTATAGACTATGAGGACTCGCTTTGATACTCAGGTACTAGATGAGTCTATCTTCTCATAACATAATATTGCACCTATAAAGCCAAAGCAATATTCACAGATCATTCAAATTCTTCTTAAAATTGAATTTTGGATGAAGTTTTGAAATATGTCAGTGTTTCTCGAAAGAAAGAGCTACTCTTAGGGCCCTCAAAATAGTGATTTTGCCATAGAAAGGGGTAGTTTTTCATCCAAAATCCGTGGAAAGGGGGTGTATTTGAAATCCATTAAAGAGGATGGTGTCAGGTTTGTACTGGGAGTGCGGCCCCCTCCACCCTCCTCCAGCACCCTACTCCAGCACCCCTACACACTGACCCAGCACCCACTACGAGGTCGAGAGGGTTTCAGGGTTTTCATTCCCAGCTGGTGGAGTTTGCAAGGTGATGATTTGATTTGGCTGGCAGAGATAATTCCACTGGCGGAGTGATTGTGGGCATGGAATGTGTTCCGTCTGGCGTGGGTCGGTGACCCGGGGGACTTTTCCATTACCCAAATCGTTAAGGGGCCCATGTCGAATCATGAACACTGTTAACCCGGCCAGGAGTCAGAGTCTGGCCGCCCTCTGGCGATCAACCTAGTGCCCTATCACCCCTTATAAATGGCCGTATAGTGCTTTAATGTATTTTCCCCTTTGTCGTCATGATGCATGAAAGCAGCACTGGCTGCAGTTTTGATACTTTACCGTAGGTCGTAATGATGCATGAATGCAGATTTGGCGAGTAGACCTAGCCAGGGCTGCAGGAATAAATCATGACGACGATTAGGCCAAATAAAAAAAAGGTGTGTCTCAGGTTTCTCGACCCTTTCTAGCAAAACAACACCAACCCTAGACATGTTTATTCAATTTTGAGAAAACATTTAGTAATTTGGGGCTATTTCAGAGTCAATTTCAATAGTCCACGACTGAACGCCGTGGTCAGCGACCTTAGAAATATTTATCCAATTTTGAGAAAGTAATTTTGGGGCTATTCCAGAGTCAATTTAATAGTCCACGAGTCAACGCCGTGGTGAGCGAGTCGGTGCTGAAGTTTGTGAGTCAATTTTTGGGTACTGTTTCTGCCCCCCCCCCCCCCATGCAAGGATCCCTTTTATCTACCCCTTTTTAAGAAAGAAATAAGACACATTACTATAGCTAAAAGGGACTTTTTTGGTACTTTTCAGGCCAAAGTAAACAAAGTTTTAAAAAAAATCCTACCTACCCTACATAGATTAACCATGTAACATGAAACATACCTCTTCTTTTTTTGGCTTGGCATAGCACATTAATTGAAAGCACTATGCGGGCCTTAAAGGGGGTTAAAGCTGGCGCTGACCCCAGTATTATTGTACACGATAATAGCCGGCTTTACATATACTGAACCAAGAGTGAGCAGCATTCCAGATCAGTTTAATCTAGGGATAAAAATACGAAAGCACTTATACAAGTACTATAACATATAGTTGGTAATGCATTGCGTTAACTCTTCACTCTGTTCATAACTGTAGGGTTTTGATGGCAGTTAGACACATTGTTGATCTTTCTCCGCCTACAGATTTGTAATTCGGTTTAACCATTCAAGGCCCCCATGCTGCTTTAATGTGCTATAATTATGACCTGTGTCGCCATGATGCATGGATGCAGAGTTGGCGAGTCTACTTGCCAGGACTGCATTCACACAACAAGCCGATCCTTCAGGAGCATATTATTATACTTATCCTAATGCTTGAATGAAGCATTGACAAGCTAATCGCCAGGGTGGATTTATATGTCAGGTAACAAGGGCATAATGCATTAAACCACCACGCAGCCTTTAAAGGGTTAAAACAGAAGCCCTTATTTGGATATGGGATGATTGGAGGCGGTGCTCAATGGCACCCCAATTACGAAAACAGCTTCTGGAAACCTGATACTATTCATAGGAAACAAAAGACAATATTAGAAAGTTATGAAGAAATAGTACACCCTGGTCAGATTAAATTTATTTTCGGCCTGGCCTGGCCTGTGTCCAGTTCACCTGGAACCCGTCAGTGAAAAGGGAAGCACCCAAAGCCAAAGTTTTCCAACTACTTTCTCGTTTTTCCACGTGCATTCTCGTTTTTACTGTCATAAATCACATGATCGTCTAGTACCTGGAACAAAAATCTACTGGGACGTTTCCGCTCCGTTTAATGGAATGCTATGGGATCAATTTGGCAGGTCTGCCCTGGTTAAAAACAAGGATGGGAATAGGGCAGAGCATTCTGTCTGCTGAGGCAAGAGTTAAGTGGACAGGTATGGATCCCGTGGCCTTTGACTCCTGGCAGCCAATGTACAAGGCCATGGGAAATATCCCATATGATCTCCCTCTATCTCCTCCATATATAAAGAGGAGTTAGTGGAAGTATTCCCTATCTCCATCATCTACTATTGTGTGTAATCTACAGTGCAACTTAGAAGAGGTTGAAGATCTTTGCCTCCCGAGATCAAAATTGTATGGATAACCTTGACTAGGATTGCTAGAAGATTTGGGCATTGTGCTAACGTTTTATATTCGTGCTTTACAATATTTCTCATGCCATTTTCAGCCTGATAAATCTGGCTGTCAATAGTTTTGCCCATATACATGGAACAAAATGCATGATCTGAAAAATAGTTTAGGATGTTACTAAGAGGAGGCCTGCAAGGGCAGTTTTATGTCAAAAGTACTGGCACACTCCCGGCAGACTCCCCAGAATTAATATGTATAGTAGCTACTACATGTATATAGGGTCACCCTCTCCCCCCCCCCCCCCGCCCTTTTTTTTTTGCAGATTAATACCTCTATAATTATAATGATCTACAGGCTCTTGCTCACACTGATCATTTCTTCTGTGAAATACTCCCCCATTACACCTACCCTCCTTCTAGCCTGGACTCACTACAGTATCCGCAGCACAGCCTTTTCCTTTTATTCAGTGGCAAGTTTACTATAGCAATTACCATGGATTTTACCATGAAAAACTACATGTAGGGCTATGGGGGGGGGAGGATATATATATATATATATGTGGTTACTCAACTTATTTAAAAAGAGAGGGTGAATTTACTATAGAGCCGCAGTAGGATGAGCTAGCTCTGTGTGTTTTCTTCCATAACATGGCTTGCAACAGGTCTTTTTTGTGCATGTAGATAATATAAGAAAGGCTATTATCATCATGCTTCATTGTTATGTGAAGGAAAACATATTACACACCAGTGTTCTTAATCACTACGCCCACCGCTTTCTCCCTCCTCTACATGTGTTTCTGTAGTGGGTATTGTAGCTTGTTTCTGAAGGCTTTCACTGTCTTGGTGTAAAGTCAATTGCTTTTTACTATTGTGCAATGTGTGCCTTGCATATTTAGGAGTTTGAGGCCGGGTCCCCTTTTGTATTAGGTATTAGTGTCCAACATGTGTGGGCTCTATCGATGAAAGTGTACTGGTGCTGTTTAGATTAGTATTTGTACAGAAATACAAAATCAAATAACCCTAATGGCGCTATTTCTCTATGCAGGGGGTATACGTAGGGAAGCATAGAACTAGACAGTGCAGTTTGAGTTGGCATTTATTATTGAGATAATTACAAGCATGCTTTGTTGGATGCTGAGGTTGTATTTGTCCATCAACGTTTCGACTTAATAAGTTAATAAGTCTCCGGCAGCAATAAAAGAAACTAAACTAAGATATAAAAGAAAGATTGACGAATAAGATACTTCATGATTAAAATTTGTGTGAACATCAACACAATTGAGACCTATGGCAGATTCACCATGAGTCGGACATGTACCTTGAGCTGTACACTTGAATTTGTACTTATTCAAGCATTCTGATACCTTTATTTGTGAATAATAGTAAGACTTAAGTGTCATGTTTCCCAACAAATCACCGATATATGTGTTAGATAGACTACACCTGTACCTTGGTATGCCTCATAACCACTGCCCCACAAGGTCAAGACGAGGTGTTATACACCGAGTCGATGACCAGTGGGCAGTGGTTATAAGGCATACCAAGGTACAGCTGTTGTCTATCTGACTTAACCCTCGGGTATAATATATACCCAACGTGTGAAGCCTTTGTCTTAGCCGCCTACCGTGGGTTAAATAAGTCATATCACACATGAATAATTAGAAAATATCAGTGTTTGTCTCAGTGTATAATGTGTCCGACCCATGGTGACTCTACCCTAACAAGTGCAGAAGAGCTTTCGGTTTGCCCTACTACAGAGCTAGCTGTACAGCAGTATGAGACAGATTAGGGGTTAAGACCATTGTTGATGTACACTGACGGGGCAAGGAAGCTGGCTTAGCCTGGGAATCATTGGGACTTAGCATCCCAATAGGTCAGCTATACCAGTGAATAGCACAGACTAGCTATCCAAGGGCTGCATAGTAATTTAATGTGCTATTCCCCTTTATTGTTATGATGCATGGATGCAGCTTTGGCGGGTAAGTCATGCACTCATGCATCATGCCCACCCTTTGGATGTGTTATAAACCTACATAGAGTCGGCTAATGTTTGAATGCAGCATTGGCGAGTGGCTGCAATCACGCATAATGAGGCCAAATGACATACCCGGTAGTGCATTAAAGCACTCTGTGGCCTTTAAAGGGCTAGCCTATAGAGAACCCAGACTTTATTTGTCCAGGGAACAAACAAGTCCTGGTCAGCTCTGCCTGGTCAGTAGCCAGAACGTGGGTTTGTTATTGGGCTGTATCACCCTAGAGATATCAGATACAGCTTATATTGCCCAATGGCCTTCTCCTTGCCTCTGCTCCGATCACCCAATATTGGTCTTGTAGCAGGTCTTACACCATGCCATATGGGACATGATGTATTGCTGTTATTATAGAGTTGTTGGGGGGTCAATAGCTCATGTGTGCATTGGCAAGTCTACAGCCTTTTATGTACAACTATGTTCACATACCAATGCCAATCTGAAATATTACTTTACACGTAGTAAATGATTGCAATTGATAGAAGGACTCTAATGGAGGTAGCCTTTATGCAGTATATACTCAAGGTCCTTTGTCCAAATGGTATGTACAGTGTAAATCCTGCCACGTCTCAATATAGATCTACACTCTAAAAAATGTGTGTTGCGATAACATGCATAAAGAGTAGCACAACTGACTTTGCATCACACTTTTGAGATGAATACGCTTCTGACAAAATGTGTGTAGTGTGTAGAGTGTTACAAAAAAGGTTTGTTAAAAGTGGCTGCAAAAAGGCACGTTAAAAAGTGTGTAAACGTGACACACTGTTGTTGGAGTGTAAATCCTGCCACGTCTCAATGGATGACCTGGAGATCAGTCCATGTCTTTATCCTCATATAGCAGTAGCCACTATGTGCTTACAATAAAGCTATACGATCCTTGTTGGATCACGTATGGTTCAGTCATGCTATGACGCTTCCCTTGAGGCTAGTAGCTGTCCCTAGTTTTAGTACCTTATCATATGGCATATAAAGGGTTCATCTCTAGAACATTATATGTCTTGTATGTTCCCTGGGTAACATAGCCCCTCCCGTGCGTGCCCCCTCACCCTTACCTCCTTACATGTGGAGGCATCTCGTCAGCAAATAGCATGTGTATCCCCTCCCAAGGTAATTATCCCACCATCCTTTAAAGGCCGCATAGGGCTTTAATACACCAACTATTTCTCGTTATGATGCATGAATGCAGCCCTGGTGAGTAACCTACCAGAGCTGCATTTAAGCATTATGCTGATCCTACGGGGTTGATACACTCCTGGAAGGCCTGTATAATGCATAAATGCAGCCCTGGCGAGTAACCCGCCAGGGCTGCATTCATGTATCATCACCACCAAAGGCATAGCACATTAAAGCAGTATGTGGTCACTAAAGGGTTATGCCCCTGTCTACCCCTAGT
The DNA here is from genome assembly GCA_947462335.1 of Harmothoe impar. Lineage (NCBI taxonomy): Eukaryota > Metazoa > Annelida > Polychaeta > Phyllodocida > Polynoidae > Harmothoe > Harmothoe impar. The sequence continues at coordinate 18,010,416 of OX381709.1, forward strand.
ACCCAGCCTCCCCGGTGACCCCGCCACCTCCACTCCTCCCTCTGCGTGTCAGAACAACCTTATAACATGCTTATGGCTACATCAGCATCTGAAGGATGGGGAAATAAACTCAGCTGACCAGTCTACCAGGAGTAGGCAGGGCGGGGTGCTGTGTATATGTGTGTTTAGGAAGAGGGGTAATGTGAGATAAGCATACTAGCAGGCACCCTGCGATGAAGGAGGCGGGGGGGCACTCAGTATAGGAATGGGTACCAACTTTAGTGATGACCACGCAAAGCTAAGTCTGTGAGCTCAGCGAAGAAAATACTCATTGTAGAAAGAAAAATGGTGGTCTGTCATTCACATGCATAGTGAAAATCAGGGGCTGTCAATAACGGCAAGGGCTGTCACAAGTGATATAGTAATCACACTTTTCCTTCTCATACACAATTTTCAAAAGTAATCCATATATAATTACTGAACAACCTAACAACACTTGCTGGAGACTGCTCTCAATAGAGGGCTGTCATCTGAGTTATTTCAATATCTAGGAGGCTGTGGAAACAACACACTATTTCAAGAGGGCTATCTACTGACCAAATAGATGGGGCTGTAGGTTCTTAGCAGGTACCTATACCCTTAAAGAGTCAGTGCACCCCCTGATGGTAAAGCACACCTCCCCTCAACCCTGGAGGAATGTATCCTCCTCCATTACTCCAGGAGGTGTTTTGAGAGAACCTTATTACTTGAGGCGATCAATGTATTGGAAACTTCTCAATGTGACGGCTGAGTATGGACCAGACGGCCAGTAGTGGTTAGAGGTAGCCGCAGCCTATAGTGCCCTCGGGCAGGGGTGGGTCGTATAACAAGTATAGTACTATGGCGTATCAGGTTATGGTAAGGGTGTTTGTGTTAGGTACTGTAAGTTAGATTAACCCTTTAAGGGCCGCATAGTGCTTTACTGTGCTATGCCCTTGGTCGTTATGATGCATGAATGCAGCCGTGTAAAGTAGCTGTAGCAACCCACCAGCAGATCAGGGCTGCATTCATGCATCATGCGGTCGATGCACTATGTATTCCTTAACGAGTTAATGTATACATGGATTAAGAGTATGGCATTTACTAAAAATAATAGCATATTCAAAGGCTGATATCTGCCTCAAAAATAAATTGAATTAATCAGAATGTTGTTGTAAATGGCATAGCAAGAATAGAAACGGCCGTATAGGTAACAGATGTATACCGATATGTAGGTATTCTTAGACATCAGTACACATATAAAGGTCTGATTGTAACCGTATTGGCTGAGTCTAATAAGGGTCCCGATTCCATGGAAATTAATTACAATGTCATTATCTAGGTTGCACCAAGCAGAGGGCACTGGCCTGTACTTCTGGGAATGCCAGCTACACTAGTCTGACTGTGGTGGCATCCGTCCAATAAGGTGTACCTAAACCCCTGCTGCTGTCACTCACAACCTGACCCCATGAGAGCAACAGCTCTCCTGCTTCTCTGAAGTACTGAAACACATATCAACATACACAGCCAAAAATAATTATCTCATTTCAAGAAAATAAAATTATTAAACTCGTCTGGCGGACAAACGACTGGTTTTAACAAAAAGATATTTTCTTATAACAAGTGTTTTGTCCGCCAGTCGAGTTTAATAATCTTATTTTCTTGAAATGAGATAATTATTATTGGTTGTGTAGTATATCAGGACCACCAAACAAAGCATGAGCAAAAATGTTTGCTGAAGGGTGTTAATAACCAATGCCATTGGTTCTAAGGGCCTTTTATGTTATATGTGCGCCGAGGTGGAAAGGTAAATGGTAAGTCATCTCTGAGAACCTGATCTGAATGGTTGGTTTCCAAAGTCTGGATATGTTTCCCTGCAAAGGACGAATTGTGCTTTAATGTGCAATGTAGTTTCTCTCTATGCGTAAAAGAAGCCCTCCGCTGCTGCATTGCTGCATCATGACGTCAAATGACGTTTATGGGCTGCTTACTGCTTTCATGTGTTATTCATTTCCATGAGTATAATTGACAGGGTTACATTCATGTATCACGCCAAACTCTACCGTCAAAGAGCTAAGAAAGTACTATTTGCTTTTTGCTACTGTGTATCAGCCCCGCGGGCATTAGAGTACTATGCAGCCCTAAAATGGTTAAAGTGTTATATTTATAATAAATCTTGCCTATCTTGTAAATAAATCGATGACAAATCCGCGCCATGTCTGTAAAGCTGATCCCATTTACTTACTTCATTTCAGGTGAGCCCTTTTCCATTTCCTGTGTACACGACAGCGACTGGGTATGGTTTGTATTTCTTGTTTTCTTCTCCAGAGCTCTCCCCGATGGCTCTTTGAGACACTTGGAAAGGATCGACATAAGTGCACCTCTAACGAGTAAACTCCTGAGTGCTGCATTCATGCATCATGCCGACCCTTCAGGAGTGTGTCAGTCCAGTAGAGTGGCATGATGTATGAATGCAGCACTGGCTAGTTATACAACAAGGCTGCATTGATCATCATGATAGCAAAATGGCATAGGACATTAAAGCGCTATGCGGCTCTTAAAGGGTTAAAATATGTAGCTGTAAGGGCCGTTTAATGCCTGTATGCGCTGCATACTGAGCAGGGGGACCACACAGATATTTTACCACCTGCTTGGCCTCTTGGTCCCTGAACGCATCAGATAGGGATGTCACCTTAAAGGTATCAAGAAATTTAAGAATAAAAAGGAGACCCCCCTTTTCCAGAAAAAGACAGCTTTTTAGCAACTCAAAAAGCCCCCCTTTCAGTACAAGGGACTGGGAGACATTTAGACAAAACACAGTTTTTGATTAAATCCACATGTAATTTGAGGAAAAATACAAGTTATCTTAAAATCCACATAGTTTGCTGAGAAAATTATTTTATCTTATTTTAGAATCCACTGACTTTCCTTGAGAAAGGAAGCCCTTAGTCATAATCTTAAAATCCAAGGACATTGGAAGGGCACAGAAAAAGACTTACTGTACTTCACATTACTTTATGTAGATGTTAAGTTCAGGGACGGCTCTTACCTTACTGTACAGGTGGCAACTTACACCGCTCACTCCTATTCTGGTTGCTACATTTAATAACGGTCTACATTCTGACTTCATCCTCAGGAAATACAAAACCTTTTAGATCGTTTAATTGAGTTATTAATACGGCATTTCTGAATTGGATTATTGCTAAGCATTTAGATACTGTTCAGCCCTACTTTCTCTTGAATAGCTTTGATACACTGATGTTGTTACAAAACTTTGAAGATAATTATAATCGTACATAATGTAAATTAGGCTTAATATAAATGATTAAAGATTAAGGTTAAATGCTAAAGGCTTAATATAAGTCATTCAATAAAGTCCTTGACTGTTCACCGTAATTTGCCCTCTACAAAGACAGGACCGACAACATAGAACATAGAAGTGATCCCCAGAGATCACATGAATGATATCTAAGAATCGTATATCCATCTCAACTAGTTGTCCATTTGACCTGAGTTGGCCCGATATCTTATCACACTCCATATAACATGCCCACAGCCAGTGCTATACATCCACACCCTATTACCATTGGTGTATACAATACTGACTTGTATATGTAATATTGTTATCATGGGTAAGAGCCTGGAGCAGCTGTTGCTGAGAGTGTGAGTGAGCAGCTCAGAGCAGCTCTGTTTTGTTTCACACGAGCTGCTCTGGTAGTATCTGGGGCGCTGTGGGGTACCAGTACTATACCACTGAGTCTACCTGCTATAAGTCCATGTGTACCTGGGGTATACTAGTGTGGTGAGTAAGTTGTATGGTTAGCTCTATGTTATACCCTTTAGGGGCCACATAGTGCTTTAATTAATATGCTTTGTCCTCATGATGCATGGAGTAATTTGCCAGTGCTGCATTCATGTATCATGCCCACCTTACGAGGGTGATACACTCGACATGATACATGAATGCAGCACTGGCGAGTGGACTGCATTCATCCATGCATCATGACAACCAAGGAAATAGCACATTAATCCACTATGCGACCCTTACAGGATCAACCCTGCAAACCACATTTCATATCTTCCCACAAAACACATGTGACTGTATGATCTCACACTAGGTCAGATACCTTCACATTAGGGTCATTGCTATCGGCAATACTTTCCAACAAGAGTACAATTTTTCCACCTCTTCTGCCCATTTCCTATTAACTTCCCCCCTTACTTTTTGACTAACCCTGAGCCGGCCTGACCTGGATAGAGTCGCTGCAGCAGCTGGTTAAACAGCCAGTGTGTAGTACAGTAGTGACTAAGTTAAAGTATATTTGCACTAGCCGCGGGCAGGAGGAGGGAGGAGAGGGGACGGGTCAGGTACGTTAGGTGGGTACGTGATCCTTCTCCTCCTCCAGGTGGCTAGTAGTGTACATGGAGGAGGGGTGCAGGGTGGGGAGGAGCACCCTTAGGGTGTGTGTGGTGGGGGGGGGGGGGCACGTCATATATTTTCAATTTCTAGTCAATTTCAATTTGACGTTGAGTTTATTCTGTAATTTCAAAACATATAAACGTATATACAATTATATTTGTTTCCATCGAATCACAGAAGAGGTTGATACTTATAATGATACACGGTATTTACTTTTGCAATTTGTTTACAGCACCTCCATTTCAATTATACATTTTGCATAGGCATGTAGAGGCATACCCAGTAGGTCCCCCATTTACAATTTCGCTGGTTGCGGTATAATCACTGATAATAATACACACCCTGACTGGTACCTTGTCCCTATCCTATCAACTCGAGTCCCACCTAGGCCATATACACGTGTGTACCAATGGCATGGGTACAGTTTGACCGGAGTACCCCACACCAAGGGTGACTTTTCTGTGATTTCAACAAATCCCTTCAAAGTAAAGGTCACCTTTTGAAGTTTTCATCAAATATCTAACAGCAAGGGTCAAATCCCTCTCACCAAAGGTCACCCCTCAACCTTTAGCACATTTGACAAAAAAACATCCTCTTCACCAAGGGTTACTCATTTCGACCAAAAGATGCAAACCTTCATCCAGGGCAAGGGTTGTCAGTCATTTACCTGTGTCAATTTTTTTAAAATTATTTAACCGATCATTACATACAACAAGTGATACATGAAAGTCTTTCCAGTTAATTCTTCGGGGGTATTCCATCCAGTCAAGTAGATACTCATAGTTTATTCAACTATAAAATCGAGTGCCCCCCTCAATCCCCATACCCCCGGGAGCAGCAGCAAGCTAGGTGTGTATGTATGGGATCCTGCTGGAGGAGGGAGGGTGGGGGGGGGGGGGGGGGTGCTGGAGGATCTAGGTAGGTAAGGCTGCAGGCAGCCAGAAGGCAGGGTATACCTCCCCACACCTCAGCCGTCAACGCTAAGGTATGTAGCCCTGAAGGCGGCTGGTGTAAAGTACGCTCCCAGCTCCCTGCCAGCTCCCAGCTCAACGAGCAGCTCACGGGCAGGGCACGAGCAGCCCCTCACGGTGAGCAGCTCGGCCAACGTGGGAGCAGCTCACAGCAGGCTGCCCCAGCCACCAGCCAAGCTGCCGCGAGACATGGCGCCACCAATAACCTTTTTTTCTTATTGCCAAGTCAGAAAGTGCATACCAGGGGTGGGTGGATCCAGGATGGGATCCAGGGGGAGGGTCCTGGGGTTCTGGGCCCCAATTATTTTTGGAAGATTTTAAAGATTTTTCCAATGATATTTTGATCCGCCGCAAGAACGTTGGTGTTTGTTCGACCCCCCGCCTTTTTTCTCCCAAATTCATGGGTCCGCCTCTGCATGTAGATTTGTGGTATGTTTCAGTTGTTTACACATCAGGGTTCAAAAATGGGTATAAACAGATGATCTGAAGATGAGTAATTCAATTATAGCTGAACACAATAAATAAATAAATGAATAAATAAACATTGCCAATAACCTCTCTGTATGCATATAACCATCCTTATCCATCGATGGATAATTGCACTTTGATTAATGCACATGGATTTGAGTCTGGACCAAGACTGTGCTCGGAGAGTGATATCTCAGTTACTTACTTGAACCGCACAGAGATGCCTTCTGATCACTCCCTCTGCTGCAGAATGGCCCCAGCCTCCTCAGCAACTCTTGCCAATGCCGACCATATGGCCCGCTCATCTGTGGTGCTAGTGAGCAGAATGGTGTGTGTGTGTGGGGGGGGGGGGCGTTGTCAGGAGCAACGCCCCTTACCTCTATTTTACTACTACTTGTACTAGGATGGGTTTGAACCTAGATTCATGGAAACCCTTCTCTCTGAATCAGGGGCGAGGGTACTAGGTTTCTGATGGTACCCGCCAACTGCCAAACTACCGCCCTCTCTTAAAACAAGAGCCACCAAACTACCGCCTGTCCTAAATTCTTTTTTAAGAGATAATGCAGGGCACCTGTTATTACAGGGACCACTGTGCTAGAACATTTTTTTCCCGATACAAATAGTAAGTCAGACATGAATAACAGTTTTGTATTTTTATCATCGTCTCATTGCTACCTTACTGAGACCCAATTCCTGCTCCATTCTCTTGAGTCAACGCCACCGAATTTAGAGGGTGCAGAGAATTCCATCGTTTCTACTGAACGTTTTGCAGTGTGTCCCCATTTCAGACCGACCTGAGTACTCCCGGTCTCATCCTCTATTCTCCATGGTGAAGTCTTGAAGTTATAATTCCATTTTCCTGTCGGCAGTTGAAGAATAATGATGAGCCTTGCTCGTCGCCATTGTCAAGGCTGAGCATTTGTCAATTCTCATATCAGACAGTCTGAGATCGAGTAGCGGGTCCATGCGCATAATCCTCGTGTAGCAGCTGTCTAGACTATTAATAACCACATTTATAACTTAGACAGCATTAACCCTTTAAGGGCTACATAGTGCTTTAATGCACTAAGCCATTTTATCATCACGATACATGAATGCAATCCTGGTGACTGAACACAATGCTTCATACCGACCCTACGGGGTAGATCTGTATAAACCACCATCCAATAGTCCTCCAGTCTCACCTACTCCCAGGTTAAAAAGGGGGTAGTTTTGATACTATACCATACAAATTCCACTCCATAAACCGCCACATTCACCATCCGACCAATTTTAGCCAGCAAGTAGGCATGGCAGATTAAATAAATCTCTCTTATAGGGATGGCATGATGTGTGAATGCAGCGCTGGCAATCATACTCACTAGGGCTGTATTCGTGCATCATGCCAACCATAGCCACAATGCATTTATACACTATGCAGCCCTTAAAGGGCTAAGACCTTCAAATTACAGCTTAAGACAGGGACATGACGTCACAATACAGGGCCTGGATGGGCGCCATTAGTTGGCATTTCCCCCAGCAGGGGGCTGATGCTAATCCAGGTTTCACACCTGGCCGCTGGGTGTGCTGCTGCCCAGGTGAGAAGAGGGGTGGCTTTGGGCTGCCAGGCCCCTCTAAGCTGCTGCCGGTGCCCCCCCCCCCCCCCCCCCCCGGGGCGTCTTAGGCCGAAAAATATGTTTCAGGTAACGTGGTCTGAGAATTAGTGTTAAGAAAAAAAAAAAGAAAAAAAAAATCAAAATGAAATATATACCCTCTTCAGGGCAAGACAATTCTTTCCAAAACATGAAGATTTAAGTTAGGTATGTCGGAATTTAAAGAAATTAACTTCATTTCTTGAGAGTATCAGGTGAATCGCCATCACGAAGCGTGATTTCTCACGACTCACGGAGGGCTCCAGGAACTAGGAATATTCTTTTTAAAAAATGGTTTGGTAGTTCTGTCAAAAAGCTAGACCTTGCAGCCATACAACTATTTAGAGCGATTATATCAGTTGGAAATATCCAGAATGTTTGAATATTTTATTAACAAGAAAACCACGTTAAAAAAGTGGAAAAGGACAATGAAAAAATAAATCTTAAGTAGAAAACACTCAGGTCAGCCGTGTTTTCCAGCAAGGATCAGGTTGCCTTTTTTGGCCTTAGGGCGCACATGTGTATAGTCCCAGGTCAAATACCTCCCCGGTCAAATACCCCCCCCCCCCTGAATCTGAGCTTAACTCCAGGTAGATGAATACACAGGTCAGACCGACCTCTGCTCACAAAACGACTTCTCAGTCACCCCAGGGTATGTTGACTTTACACCATTGAGATAAATCCAGGCAGGTCTACTCGGTTTACTTACCTGAACCAACACCACTAAGTTAATGTATGTATATACCTTTAGCCCTTTAAAGACCGCATAGTGCTTTAATGTATTATGCCCTCTTTTGACAGGGCTGCATTCATGCATCATGCCGATCATTCGGAAGGTTATCAACCCCGCCGTAGGGTCAGTATGATGCATGAATGTAAGTAAGCGAATTACTCGCCAGTGCTGCATTCATGCTTTATGGCAACAACGGGGACAGTGTAATAGTGCATAGTTAGGCCTTTAAATGGTTAATACATGTACCCAGTGGGGATCAAGAACTCACTGGTGGCTACTGACAGTTGTTGACCAGTTAAAAGGAATCACTTGTCAGTGTCCGATTAGGTCAGATCCGGCTCACAAAATAGTACTACATGTAAAGTTTACATGGGGTCTACTTTCCCCACAAAAGTATGTGGTATTTAGCAGGTAGTATTGTGCATTTTAGGAGTGTTCTCCCTTTTTGACAACAGGGGTTTGTGTGTGTTGGAATTGAAGGAGGGGGGGGGGGGCAAAGGAAATTCATCCCCCCTCGTGCAGGGGCGTGGCAACCGGGGGGGGGGGGGCGGGGGGGGACATGTTCCCCCCCCCCCACTTTTGACCAGCTCCAAAAAAAGGTTAAAAACCAAAAAGGTCAAGTAAAAAGGGGTCAAAAAGGGTCAAAATACCCCTCAGTCCCCCCTACTTGGAAACTGCATGCCACGCCCCTGTCGTGGGGGCCAAAAGCATGGACCCTTTTACAGAAAAAATGCCCTTGAGTTCCTAAGCTAATAGGAGTCGACCCTAATGATTTTGAACCCCACTGGGGGATTGCAGAGGAATTTTAACCCCTGTTGCAAGGGACAAGAGGGGCCAGGGATGAATAAATCTGCAACAAAGGAATCACTACTCTGTTACATGAGATCCACCACAATGTCCTTGACCACATAATTAGCACTCCCTTGTCTGGTGGCCCTGGTACTTGTGAGACATGTGTTCGGACGTTGTACAAGGCATGATGCAGCGGCACATGTTCTAACGCTGTTATTTCAAACAGAATCCATTTCCAAATGTCAACGTGGGCACAAATCATCAAATCCAGACCTGTTTAGAACAGGAGGCTTGTCACAAAAGACACGTCGGGTTCGTGTTAATGTTTGGTAAGAGACTTTTTTTCTGTCTAGTTCATCAAATACAGAATAACGAATGGATGCTCATCAACCAACCCTTATTGAAATGCTGTCAGTTTGGATCTAGCAGTGAGGATGACATTGGAGCCAGGGTTTCTTTGCCTTTCCTGTGGAAAAATGAGCACTCATCAAAAGAAATGACAGCAAGGTAGCGAATAAGAGTGGTAAATATTTTGAGACCTGTCATTTCTGAGTTTAAAATGTAAAATTACTGACCAGATTTAGACGCTATGTAACGTTGCTATATATTTATGGGTGTAAATAAAGCAGAGTGGGTGACTGACCCGGTGATAAGATACTAGGAACGAAGAATTTCAGGCAACCCGACCCTAGGTACAATATAGGGCCTACTCAATTGTAGATCCCTCTTGGGGGGGTAAAAGAATTCAACCTGTTTTGAGGGAAAAGCCCGCGCCAATGTGTTAAATTTTAAATGTCTTGACTGTTAAAGGCTAAAGTGTACAGCGGCACAGACAGTTATAGGGGTTATAAATGAAGTCCCCGATCTAATATTATGATGATAGAATACTTCTTCAGCCCTCCACTAAGTCTTTTATTACCTTTATTAAATAACCTCATTTTTTGCATCAATTGGATGTGACTTGTGCCAGGCCTGGTTAGTACGGCTATGGTTTAAGCAGGGGAACGGCAGATTTACTTACACAGAGGTTTTAATGTAAAAAGAGAATACATTCTTGTTGCTTTTAAAACAGGACGTTAAGTGAAATCAAAATATAATGATAAGAAAGCTACTAGTATGATAAAAAGTACTATGAGCTTCATATTTGATAACACAGACAATGTACTTATATGTCCCGTTTTATCGATAGGGAGATAACCACTGATAACAGCCTAATACGATGAGTTTTCATAGCACACCGCTTTGCCTGGTTCAATATTACAGTATTTTGTATGTGTATGTACATATAGTAGATAATATGGATCTGCGTTTGCAGGTCTAACCCTTTAAGGGCCACATAGTTATTTAAAGCAGTTAAGCCTTTGGTCGTAATAATGCATGAATGCAACCCCGGTGAGTTACTCATCAGGGCTGCATTCATACATTATGCCGACCCTATTGGATTGACACACTACCAAAATGGTCGGCATGAAGCATGAATATAGCCCTGACGAGTCGACTCACCAAGGATGCATTCAAGCACTTTGACGACAAAGGGCATAACACATTAAAGCACTATGCGGCCCTTAAAGGGTTTACAGCAGCTAGGCCGAGTAACAAGAGCCCGTGTTCAAGGCCCACCGGAAGTAGCGCCATCTTGTGATGGATGCCTTGTTTGTCGGGAAATGACGACCACACCGGAGGGCAGCCATCTTGCCTTTTTGCCACCTATTTTTCCAGGGTCATATAAATCCGCTCGGACCATAATGAATCGACCTTTGTGCACCGTCCTCGGTCCATAGCGAAAATCCCCCTCCTGGCGGTATATAATCAGTTTTTACCTAAAATAGTACGCACCGGAAGCATACAGAAGAGCTTGAGACTCCTCCATTATAAGCACGCCCCGGCTAGACCTACTCCTCAAGGATATAATGCTACATATAGCCTAATTAGCATATACCCCAAGGGCTTAGAGCTCCCATGCAAGATAGCTCTTAATCATGCACCTAATTTCCCATGTCTTTCAGTCACGTCTTGAATTATTGAAGCAGGTGTAGGGATATCTCTCCTGATAAGATCAGAGATCCCTTATGATACTTGGGTGGTCTTTCTCTCTGAGGGATGGAAGTTGAGTGGGTGGATACTTCTATTTTCAGATTTCACCTCACATTAGGACATGCCAAGCTCTATATAACTATCCCTCCTTCATCCTAACTGGGCCGCATAGTGCTTTAATGCAGTATATGCCCTTGGCTGGTTGGGCGTAAATGCAGCCCTGGCGAGTCGACTCACCAAGGCTGCATTCACACCGACCCTTCTGGAGTGTTTCCTACTCGTAGGGTTGGCATGACACATGTCGATGCATGAATGCAACACTGGCAAATTACTCACCAGGGCTGCATGAATGCATCATTATAAAAAAGACATAATGCATCGATGCGCTATACAGCCCTAAAAGGGAGAACCACACAGGTAATCTAAATGCTCTGGCCCTTAGTCTTTAGTGGCTATCCCAGGTTGGTCATAGCGATATTGGTTAGACATCACCACAGGCTATTCAAGAATGACTGGGGCAAAACAACATAATCTATAACTAATGCCTTTCTCAAAAGGACTTAGGCTAAATTTCATTGAAATAGAGAAGACTAAGGTGAGTTGGCCAGTACTGACTAACCTGACAATATCAACTAACCTAGGGTGGTCGTATAGGGAGCCCAAAAAAGACTAACATGGTTAGGAACTACATGTATAGTGACTGACAGATTGGTCATATAGGGAGCCAAAGAATATCAGTGCATGATGTATTCGGTCTATAGTCTGAGCTGCTCTTGTGCCTGCTCCCAGTGTGGTATGTAGGGTCTGGAGTTTTTATTCCAGCTCTAATCCTTAAGCCCCCCCCCCCCAGCACTGGCCTCGTCATAAACATGTATTAGGTAGTAGGTCGTTTGCATCCGTTAGCTTATTCATTCATGCCGCATCGCCTATAGCCTCAACAGATGGGTTTCTCATGTGTGGCTACCTCTATATATGAAGCATGTTAGTGTGCCTGGTGATGTTTCCGTATTATAGGTTTAAGTATCCACATCATTGTTGGGCCTGAACCTATGTATACATACCATCTATATCCTTTACAGAGATGCTACTTTTCCTACTTTTGCAGGAATCCCTGCTTTTAGACTGGCATTTCTGTATTATATTATAGTAGTTTCCTGCTGAAAAAATTACCCAAGATTGTAAAATTTCCTACTTTTTGTCAACGACTGGGTGATATCCATGAGATTCCTATACTCTACCCTTCTTGTGGCCCTCAACTAGAATTATAACCATTATAACCCGGAATTCTTCCACAGAAACGTTAATCTGCAAGTTAAGGCAATGCTTAGTGTTTTGGGGTGGATATCAGGGTGCATGGTTTCACAAAATATCTTAATACCTATATGGTAGTGGGGGATTTTATATCAAGGTGGATCGGGGGCAGAGTTGTTACTGCGCATCGATTGATCATCGAGCATCCCAAAGTAGGTGGCTGATGCCAATATGACCCGCCCATGGGTGACTGAATGCTTTAACAAGAAAAAAAGACGATAGCTGATATATACGTACAGCATGGGAAGAGGGTTGAGGGAGCTTAACCCTTTAGTGATAACTTACTACTTTAATGCTCTATGCCCTTGGTTGGTGTAATGCATGAATGCAGCGCTGGCAAGTGCTGCATTCATTTATAATGCCGACCCGCAGTAGTGCATCAAACCGGGTAAGGTTGGCGTGATGTATGAATGCAGCACTGAAGAGCAGACTCACAAGGGCTGCATCCATGCATCATGACAACCAGGGGCATAGCGCATTAGCACTAAGCAGGCCTTAAAGCGTTAAGAGCCGGTGAGAATGAAGAAGCCCTCAAGGAAATCAAGGCGCAGCACATAAAACATTTTAGCAGCAGCGGCTCCCTTGATCATATACGCCCTCAAAGCACCTCTGTGCCCAGCCAGAACTAAACTTTTCCATTTCTCTGCCAAGGCAAAAAGGGGGGATTGTGCGTATATATATGTGTCGATCCTATAAATGGCCACTAAGAAGGACGTCCCTCTTTTAAAAGGAACTCATCTCAGATCAATTTTAGAAACCTTTTTGTGTTTTTAAAAGGGAGCAGCGTAGACAGCATAACGATATGATGCATAGAGTAAGTTCATCATATGATATTTGCCATATAACATTTTTATGTGTGACAACAGCAGTTGCAGAATTATACTCGACTATATTTACAATGGCCTGAGCCAATGTCATAATATTTACCCACGTTATATTGGAGTGGCAGATCGCCTTGAGAACAATTCACTCTGAAGATGACATTTGTATGAGCTGGTTAACCATTCAGTGTGATACATAGATACATCTTTTCACAAAAGGACATAGACAAATGCCTACGCCCATTGATACCGTCTCTGCCGTATTTCACGAGTGGGGGCTGGGGCCATATCCCACAAAGAAACAGGCTGAGTGGGATATGCCCCAGCCCCCACGAGTGGAATGCGACAGAGAGGTATCAATGTAGTTGACATTTGCATTTATTTATTATTTTTAAGTCGCCATTTAATGAAGAAAAGACTGCTTTTTCTTAGCCCATTGAATACAGCCACATTGTATTCAATGGGGGGCATTGAATACGGCCCTTCCTATAGTTAAGCATAGTAAATCTTGTATTTCCAAAAAATAAATTGTCATATGTAGACATAGATATAGATAGATAAGTGTAATATCACCTCCAGACCACAATAAGCAATATCCACATGTTATGCAAGCAGCACATATATCTGACTGTGGTTGTCAGGATGCTATTGGCTTATTTAGCCCTTTAAGGATGGCATGGTGTTTCAATGTACAGTGGCCTTGGTTGTCATTATGTATGAATGCAGCCCTTGCGAGTAACTCACCAAGGCTGCATTTATGTACATATACTATGCCGACCTGATGGTTGGGACATGCCTGGAGGGTCGGAATTATTGCACCAATGCAGTGTGGGTGATTTACCCATCGCCATCATGCCATAGGTTTTACCACGAGTCGACAGATGTTGATTAAAGTAACACACGGTCCTTAAAGGGTTAGTGAGCTGCTCAGAGAGCTGCTCAGGGTGGCTTGTGTACAGGCCACACTGTCCGTGTTCATGTCTCCATTGTTACCCATTGTTACCCATTGTTACCACAGTCGGCACGGCAGACACGAAAACAAAACTAGAATTAACCCCCGCCCACCCCCGGCACCAAATAAAAGCTATGTCCCCAGGCCAAACAAAGGAGCTAATTATGGGGATCGTTATCTTCCTCTCCCTGGGCGACACCAGGCAATCAGGGGTCTGTCACAACCCCCCACCCCCACCCCCACCCTCAATAGTTTCTTCCCTACCCCCAATCTCCCAACAGATTCTCTCATTTGCGTCTACCGGTACTACTTTCTTTGCCAAAAGTGGATAATTTCCCTGAAAACTTACCTACGCCATGCTTTTATGATATGCATTTATACAACTACGATTCGATTCAAATGTGTTAAGGGATATGTGAAGAGCAAATGTTAAAAATTACAAAAGGATTGGTTATATTTTTATGGTAGAAAGTGTACATAACCCTTAGAAATATGTTTTGAGTAGGGACACTGTCACTGTGAGATAGGCATAGTAGAGCACGCAAGTAGTACCCCTTTCCTCCCTTGTTCCACAGGAGAGTTCCTGATGTCCGGGCCTTTTGGCAGAGTATTATTTGAGACTGTGCTGGGAGAGTGCCTTACCCCCACACGTCACACTCTCCCCCCACCTCTGTACCCCTCTCCCTCTATATTACCACAGAGTAGATGTGCTTGGAGAGTAATGTATTCGTAGGTCCCTTCTCTGAAGGGGTTGCTTCTAATCAAGTCCCTCTCTTGTGGCGAGTATGTGTTAAAAAGGATGGTTTTGATAATCTGAGAAAGCGGATATAATTAGCTGGCTGTTATGTAGATGTCTGTCTCTTGAAGCCACATATGGTGTCACGGAAAAAGGGATATTATAATGGATTATTGTTTACAAGCTTTTACATATAGGCGGACACTAATGCCTTCCCTGACATAGTGACAACGATACTATTTAGGCTCTAAAACCTAGTCCATAGTGACAAATACAGTCAGATTATTTTGGCTCCCTATATGACCAACCGAGGTCGGTTAATACTATCAGGTACATGTATAATCATTAGTGACCAACCCACCATAGACATTTCATTCATATGAATATACGGCTTTTAGGTAAAGCCTTTTGCTTTGCCTTAGTCATTTTTGAATATCAGTTTGTCATCCTGAACAATATCCCTATGACTAGCCAGGGTTAGCCACTACAGACTAAGGCCCTGTGTATCAATGCAGTGTTGAGTCCCCCCCCCCCCCCCCCATGCGGTTCGGCGAAAACAGAGGTGTTTGGTTCATCTTTCTTCTCGGTATAGTCAGAGTAAGTAACACTGTGCTCGACAAGAGATGAAATACTTTCCTAGAAATTTAGCAGTTGTCTAAGTATGGAACCTCACGCTAACTGCCAAAGAATGATGAACGAGGCCCATTATTTTACTCTTTCCTGTGATACTCTAATTCTTCTTCCAAGAAACTCTGAATTTCCTTTCTGAACCCGATTCTTTCATGTGAATCCAGGAACAGCATTCCGCCTACAGTTCTCACATTTACCTTAGGCCATTCATGTAATATTTATTACATAACTACTAGAGCAGTCTTTGTGTTAAAATATGCTGCTTTGGAAATCTGTATCCATCCCCATTCAATGCAGTATCCTCATCAATACCTCAGATTCAGGAGTTGCCAGAAATTTGGCTGATGTAAAACATCTTCATGAATTTCTGGAAGATTCATTCAGAACCTGCTATGTTTTTAATGAGGAGAAAACATTTTATATTCATGTTTTAATCGTCTATGATGTAGTAACCTTTAGTTGATTGGCATTGCTACAGTCTATTTCTAGGTACTAGAATTTTTCTCTCAAACTTTCTTGCAGATTACGTGTGAGTAAATCTGATCTACCATCCAGCATTTCTTGGATTTGCGTTTCCACTCCCACTCCATTTAATCCTTTAATGTTTGCACATTGCTTTAATGTATTGTGCCCTTCATGGTTATGCTGACCCTTGGGGTTGATAAACTCCCAAAGAATCAGCATAATGCATGAGTGTATCCCTGGCGAGTACAGGGATACATTCATTCATCACAAGATAATTCGCCAGGACTGAATTCAGGCATCATAATTAAGACAAAGCGTGTAATGCATAACAGTATTAAACGACCCTTTAAGGGTTAAATTAAAACAGGGCCAGGATCTAGAGTTTCATAATCGTCATGGTAACTCAAGCTTCTAGCAACACAATACCAACCCTTGCTATGGGTGCCTGGAACCCAACCACCGGCGCATTTCCCTGTCAATCTTAACCACCGTGGTCGTTCATATTGTTTTCTGTTTCCATTCGGGCGGGGAACGCCTTTGCTTTTCAACAAGCGAGATTGATATATTGAACTCATTTCTGTTTTATATTTTTCCCTAGATAAAAATGTCGCACGTGAAATTACAAAGCCATGGGCTTGATTGATCATGATGACTGGGGAATGGCTGGCGGCCAAAAATGGGCCCTGCTGGATTACTTTAAAGTAAAAGGCGATTGAGCGCCATGGCAGTTCAGGCGTGCCTGCCATTAATTCACTCCCCCCAGCAAACCCAGGCTCTACTATACTATATAGGAAGCATGGGTGGTGGACGATATTAGGGGTAATGGCCACTGGTCATGGCTATAGATTCTAGAAACATATACCCAATTCTAACTGTGTATAAGAGCCCAATGGCCCTCTTACTATATAACAGTCCCATGCTCTAACCAATCTAAAGCAATGGCCAGACCAATATCTCACTGGCTGTGGGCAGTAATATATATTCTGAGAAACATCTGTGAAAGCATGTCGTGGCTGATCGACTGTGGGGTAATGGCCAGTGGTCACGCTTGTATATTCTACAAACATACCCAATTGAAACTCTTATTACAGAGATGTAAAAGAGCCCCATGGTCCTATAACCATGCAATGTGAGTGACTTTGTTGCCATGGTCTCTGCGGTTACTCTGACACCGTCGATCTCGCGAGATCTTGGCTCTGCTCTCACAACTTAGCTGGCTCCTTGCAAGCTATATATGGTGTGCGGGTGTATGGTCAATGCCTAAATCTCACGAAAGATTCAGAGCTCAGAACTAACATGGCCGCGCATGCGGAGAGACAAGAACTATTGCAATAAGTGTCACATGTTTTAACCAATATCCAGTCCAATATCTCATTGCCTGTAGGTAGTAATACATATTCTCAGAAACATCTGTGAAAGCATGTTGTGCTTGATTGACTGTGTGGTAATGGTCAGTGGTCATGATTACACACTCTAAGAAATGTGTCTTGCAGAAACATAAGAATAACACATATGACTTTGCAACACACTCCTGCGACCAACACACGTAACACACTGTTCTAAGAGTAAGAGTGCACAAACACGCCCAATGTTAACTCTTATAATATAAGAGACCCATGCCCCAATAACGGCAAGCCCAATATCCATCCGTCCTCGCCTCCTATATATGTATGATGGACAGTCCTCGCATGTGTTTGTATGGTTTCTCTCGGTTAGGGCCGTTTTACTGGCGGTAGTCCATACTAAGACTATATACATTTATGTATGGTATATAAGTGCGACCCAACCAGGCGCCCTTGGGGCAGGACCCCAGACCCCGGACACACATTAGTATTAATGCTCAGTGTCCAGTTTACCACTTGGCCTAAAACCTTCAGTGGGAGAGAACCGTTAACCCTTTGAGAGCTGCATTGTGCTTAAATATCCGTTGTCCTTCGCCAGTGCTGCAGTCTTTGCAAAAACTTTTTCGGCATGCAGGACAGTCGGTCCTGCAGCTAGCCAATTTTGCAGGACCGGATATATTTCTGCAGGACCGGATACCAAAATCAAAGATTTTACATAATATTTAGAATAGAATAGCATTTATAAAAGAAAATGATAACAAAAAACTAGCTCTAATTTGCCTAGAATATTAGAGTGCACTCTAGAACTTGAAACTTCAGTTCTAGTTGGAATATTTGAAAAATTCATTCAGTTTTGGAAAGCCCAGAATGTGAAGGACGTCAGGTCCTGCAACACCAGTCATTCTGCCGGACTAGAGCCATTTTAGGCGGACATTGCCACTGTCCGGCAGGATTTGGTAAAGACTGGTGCTGCATTCAAGCGTCATGGCAGACTCTACAGGCTCACTAAACCCCACAAAGGCTAGGCTTGATAAATGAATGCAACCCTGGCAAGTAGACTCCATCAAGGCTGCATTGGTGCAGCACCACGGCCAAGGGTATAGCACATTAAAGCACTCTGCGGTCCTTAAAGGGTTAAGGTGGGGACTCCTTTAGCGCCTCATTGCTGAGCTGCTCGCGAGCCACTCACCTTAATGTGGCTGATTAGATGAAAAATTCACTGCCCGTGAGTGTCTGTGGCGGCCTTGGTGAGCTGCTCATCCTGAGCTGCTCACCAAGGGCCGCCTTTAGTATGCCCCGCATGATGGCTAAACGTTTAAACCTATAAGGACAGATGGCGCTAAAAGATCATGAAAAGTCATGATGCACCAATGCAGCCCAGGCGAGTAACTGGCCAGTGCTGCATTGATGCATGATGCCGACTCTTTGGGGGTCTGAACCCGTTTGGTCGGCATGATGCTTCAATGCAGCCCTGGCGAGTTACTCGCCAGGGCTGCATTCATGCATCTTGATTACCAAGGGCATGATGTATCAATGTATCATGCCGTCTTAAAAGGGTTAATGTGCTATCCCCTTTGTCATTATGATGTATAAATGCAGTGGATTTACTCGCCAGGGTTGCATGATTGCAACCCTTTGGGAATGTTTCAACCTGTATGGTCAGCGTGATGCTTGGATGCAGCCATGGCAAGTGACTCACCATGGCTGCATTATTAAAGCATTATCATGACAAAGGGCGTAGTGCATTAAAGCACTATGCGGCACTTAAATAGCATCCGTGGTATCAGCCTGGTGCTGTGGCCTTCATATATGATATAGAGATATCAACTAGATCAAACTCTCTCCACCTGCCACCCACACCCATTCTGTAACAAGATGGCGCCACCTGAGCCGATTACCTCTCTGTGCGGATACAGCCATCTTTAGGAACCAGCGGCTAATGTATGATAATTTATGCAAGTAGTTTAGAGTCTAAACAAAGAATGTGTTGGGAGAGTATCGCCTCTGCTAGAGATTTGAACCCCTCAGAGAGGGATTCCTGAGTCGCCATCTGTTCCAGAGTGGTCACCGGGCCCAATGTCATCACCATCGTCAGTCTAATTCACTAGCCGGGATATCGTTATGTGACAAGTAGTGTAATGAAAAACGTGCTGATAGTTTCATGCATAAAAGATGATGTTACAAATTTATATTACTGTTGTACAAAGCTAAATGATGGCTATAACATCATAAAATAAGTCCCCCATATATTCACCATTGAGGTCTCTTTTAGAGCAGCATAGTGCTTTAAAGTGAATAGCCCTTTGTAGTAATGATACATGAGTCTGTACTCACCAGGGCTGCATTCATGCATCATGCCGATCCTGTGGAAATGCACCAACCCCAAAAGGAAGACATTGTGCTAGAATGCAGCACTGGCTACTCACTTTCTGATGCATCGTGCCGATATAGGGCATAATGCATTAAAGCACTACACAGATAATCTTTGAACTCCAGAACTTAGTCAATAGCGACGAACCCAGTTAGTATACGATCAACCATGGTTAGTTAATACTATCAGGTATAGTCAGTAGTGACCGACCCACATTAGTCAGGCTTGGCCTTATTTTGTTTTGCCTTAGACATTTTTTTATATCAGTATGTCATTCTGATCAATATCCCTATGACTAACCTGGAGGGTCACTACAGACTAAGGCCCTGAACATTTAGATTAGCAGTGCACGTGGCATAGGCACATTCAGCTATGGGTCAGCCAATCTTTCTTGCCGACATGTAGCAATTACAGAGTGGCAGGCAGGGGTGTATGTATACATGGCATAGGGTTTTGTTTGCACTCGTGTATTTGCCATATTTTCCACTCCGAAACTAGATTCATGTGCAAATACGGAATTTTGCTGCACTTGAGATATCAGTGACAGGGTCAAGCATTCGTCAAACTATCCAAATATTTATAATTCCCAAGGGCCAGCTTAACGTGAGTTTCAGACCAAATAATGTCATATATGTGTGTATGTGTAACATCTCTATATACCCTGTGTTACGATAAGTACAAACTAAACATCGTACAATGTCTATGTGCAATACCCTTATCACAAGGAGGAGGTGATTCATATTTTTGCCAACACCCAGTAATAAAAGATTACCTCTTTTATATCAGTCTATATAGGCAAAGGTGTGCTTCTTTTCCAAACGATTCCAATAACTGTACCATCATGCATGCATAAGCCAATGCTGAAGGCTGGTGGACTCTCCCCCACCGCATTGGCGGATCCAGGGGGGTGGCCCGACGGGCCTGCCCCCCCCCCAACCCCCCCCCCCCCCCCCAAAAAAAAAAAAGATGGGGAAGAAGAGAGGAGAAAAGAGGGGGAAAAGGGAACAATACCATGTAGAAAGAGACCATCAGCATTTTCTCGGGGGCGATTTTCTTGCGCTGCGCTTCGTTTGCGCTGTGCGCGGGAACAAACAGTCACTACAGGGTTGGCCAGGTTTGGGCCCCCCCATCTGGAAAATCCTGGATCCGCCACTGCACCTCCTCATAATGCTTCCTACCTCTGTGTCACCCTCTCTGCCTCCACCCCCTGTAGGGTAGAGCGTCCATGAGATGACTAGCCGGTCTATGGGTACCTTCAGTAGACCGGTACATGGATCAGGAGCCCTGTGGACAATAGGCCCTATGACGATTAGCCATGAGGACGACCAGGCCCATGTCTAATAGCCCTGTGGAAGAGTGGCCCCCATGATTAATGGTACCCTGATTGCGACAAACCGGCACCTATAGACCAGCTAGTGATCTCATGGGCGCTCTACCCCACTGCCTGTACTGGCCGTAGTAACAATCTCTCCGTCCCCACCCAACTCATTCATTGGCAAGTGCAGTCCGTTCACAAATGGAGATAATTATGATCTCCTGATTACTTAGGCCGCTCCAACCAGACCTCCAGTGGGTAAGAAACAAAGGGTATTAATTTGCAGTAGAATTAGTTTAAGGGCATCAGTTAATCAAAATGGTTAAGAACCCTGGCGTCCCGATGGTTTTCTCACAACCTTTCTTTCGGACTTGCTGACAATTTCCTTTAGCCCAGTGCAGTTTTAAAAGTAGAAGCTCACACGAATTACATTAGGGAATACCTAACAAGCTTGATATAAATTGAGTCAGAAGTCTCCAGACGGGTGAGTTTCAAAGACATCCTAAAAGTGTTTTATATTATATCAAAAAAGCTTTATATCAAAAATAACTAGAATTATTCTCAATTTATCAGATTACGAGCTCTTACGATGTGGTTATTACACGTACGCTTCAGCAGGAAAAGATTTCTTGGAGTGTTTATGCTGTTTTACATTTAAAGGGGAGAATAAAACATCCCATTCTCCAGACGCTGTTTCCTAGAGTATTTGACCTGGGCTGGGGTTATAGTTGACTTTTGGCCTCGGTCCAAAGAAATAACCATTGAGATACATGTCTCACCCGGCGCACGTACCGGCTGTCGGAACATGTTAACCCTTTAAGGGCCGCATATTGCTTTAATGCACTATGCCCTTTGTCATCAGCATGCATGAATTCAGCCCCGGTACGACTACTCCCCACGGCTATACAGCCATGAATCATTCCGACCGATTGGGAGTGTATCAACCCCGTAGAGCCAACCTGATGCACCAATGCAGCACTGATGAGTTAATCACCGGGGAAGAATTCATGCATTATGTCGACAAAGAGCTAGTATATCAAAGCACTATGCGGCCTTTAAAGGGTTAATGAGGCTGTCCTGGAGCGGGTTCTGCCGCCTCCTGTCTCCAGGTCCCTGAGTACACTGATATTCCTAGGCTCCCTATACGCCCAACCTCTCAGTCACTAGTGCCTAACCTAGTTAGTCATTTTTTGGCTCCCTATACGACCAACCTATTATATTATAGATTAGTTATTATTGTCAGGTTGGTCACTACTGGCCAACCCACCTTAGCCTTTTTAGTTCCAGGGGGAGCCACTGAGTAGTCATTACAGGTGGCCCCAACTAGTGGTATACAAATACAACACACCAATGATGGACCTAGGTTAGCCACTACTGACTGAACCCTTGGTCATTTTTGAATATAACTTTGTCATTGTGACTAACACTCATATGACCAACCTAGGTTAGTCGGTACTGACTAACCCTTTCAACCTATGGATTTTCAGTGTACAGGCACCTGAGCTACACTTCCCTTTAATTTAAATGCAGCGCCCAGGAACATGGGACAACTTAAGGCTACAGATAAGAAAATGCGTAATTCAAGTTTTATACAAATTCAAGGTTCTTTATCTACATGTGGAAATGAAAAGGGGTCGTTTGATAAGAAACGTCTTCGAGAATGTAAAATGTAGGGTAGACATAATTTTAATTATCTTTTTAAGTCCATGTACCTCCCCATCAAAGGCCCAAGGCACAGATCGTCACCCCCGCTCTACTTCTTTGGAGGGGCAGTAAGAATTTGGCCCTTAAAGGCCCGAATGTTGGTACCCCTACAGCAACAGTAGGTGTGTGGAGCCGGAACAGGTACTCAACCCAATATATATAGGGAGGGGGTAAGGAAATATATTAAATTCAGTTTCTCTTTGTCTTTAGAAGAGGGCAAAAACTGTATACAGGCTCATCCACACACAGAAAAGGACCCCAGGTTGCTTCAAGAAGGACTCTCTTCTCCAGACTCCTACAGGTGAGCCAAGTAGCTACCAGGGAGTAAGCTAATCTCCTTTAGGCAGGCTGAGTTGTCCTAAATATGGAAGTAATTCTGGAAGCAGTTGGGAATGTCGGGTTGGTGTATGTGGGGTAGGGGCATGTGGGGTTGGGGTATGTGGGGTAGGGGTATGTGGGGTAGGGGTATGTGGGGTTGGGGTATGTGGGGTAGGTTTGCAGCTTCAATCTTTCAGTCAATCAATTCAATCATTTAATCACCCTGACCCTGAGTCATTTGTGATGTAAATCACACGTCCAATCTTTTCTTTTCTCTGTTCATTGTTTTACATGTTATGTGCTCCAAATGCCAACCCCAAACCCCTTGTCTCCCGTGGCCTGGAGGTGACCCATCAGCTGGGTCATTACCGTGTTGGGTAGTGCCCGTGACCTTCCCCCTTTTAGGGAGTGGTCATCTTTTAACAACAGGGGGGGGGGAGTTGGTGGATTGGGGGGGACCAAAAAAATTTGGGCCCCATTGAAGAGGGGGGGGGCAAAACAATTGCACCCCTTTTTAGCGAAAAAGCGCGCATGTTACTATAGCTCAAAGGGGTCGGCCACGCTCAATTTCAGCCTGTCTGAGTGGGGACCAAACATTTTTCGGCCCACTCGTGCGAAAATCCACCGACCCCCCCCCCCCCCCCTGTCGTTAAAAAAATGACCACTCCCTTAGTCTCTGTTGTCTCCTGGAGCCCAGGGCGGCTGCTAGTGTTAGACTAAGATGTATGCCGGCAAGGTGTCTGTGAGCTAATAGGGGGAGCCTCTCACGTCCTCACGTCTGGACGCTGTGTGTGATGAGACCTGCTAAAGGAGGTGGTGGGCTTTTTTTTAAACAGGGAGGTAGGGTGGATGGGATGGTAGATTTTCGCGCCGACTCCCCTTACCTTTGGACAGGTTGAAACAGGGATGAACGTTTTCAAGTTTTTCCCTGATTTCAAGTTGCTTTTTTCATGTCGCGGAGACCTGTACTTTACTATAGAGGACATAATTATATTCAGGAGCCTCAGTTTGAATATTTCTAATAATTTTTGAGCTTGGTCACTTTCATCCCTGTTAAAATGTGTCTGCTTCCTTCTCTTCGAACTGTAGATATGCGCAGGCTTTCTTTTTCGAAAAGGTCTAGAGAGGTCAAAATTATTGAGACCCCGGCGTCAAATCCATTACTCCCCTGTTGTTTAAAATGGCCTACAGAACCCTTTACGTGCATGATAAAACACTCTGTGGGCGAGTAACTCGCCAGCCCTGCGTTGGTGCATCGGTATGGTGCATTCGTGCAGATGTGGGGAGTTACTCACCAGGTATGCATTCAATTCATGCACCATGACGACCAAGGACAGTATACATACAGGGCTGTGAAATCTGAGACTAAAATATGAATTCAGCCAATTTTAAGGTCTTCAAATTGGTAATTTTTGTCCATATCCAATAAGAAATCTGTTTAACCATGTGAGGGGGCGCGGACTTGGAAATGTCCAAAGACTTGAACATCAAAATGCATTAAAGTCCCACCATTTACCTTCTTGATTTTCAAAATCCTCTTGTGGGCATTCCCTCAAAACCTCACTAGGTCTGTGATGACATGTGATTTGCAACGGGACACTAGTTTTTTTCGGCTCGCTCCGCTTATCATCCTTAATGTATTAAGATCATTCTAAGATCATTTTAATTTGCATTTTCCAGATCATACCCATACATGTACAATACAATAGTATGTGGCCCTTAAAGTGCTAAACTCACTGATTTCAATTATTGCCACTCCGATTTAGGGATATCTCATCTTCATGATAAATCTTATACTTTTCACTAGGCGCTTAGTTACTAGAATCAAGGTGCTATGATTGGAGCTTCATAGACAAAATATCCCTACCACCAGCAGGAGATAACTGTCCATGGCCACGAAACCATGATGAGTATTACTGGAAACAGGTATATGTACATGTAGACACATAGACATGATATATCCTTGATATGTAGATTTGAGGTGTGTTATATTTTCATGTTTTGATTTTGGGAGAGCTGTCTTTCATCCCTGCCTGTTAGAGTATAGCTGTTACCAATGTGTTACTGGCTGTTTGGTGATAAAGGCAATGTTTAACTGCCGGTACTCCTGTTAGCCTTAAATGACGCCATGGTGATTTAATGGCATGCCTTGGCGCATGACCCATGCCATGATGCATGAATACAAGGCTGGTGAGTCTACTTGCCAGGGCTCACAGCATTCATTTACATATATATCATGCTGGCCCTATAGGGTTGAAAAGGGTCGGTCATGATGCAACAATGCATTGGCGCTGAGTTGCTCGCCGGTACTGCTTACATTAGTGCATCATGATGACACATATTGCCTTTTAGCAACATGTGTCATTACAAGGGTTAATGTCCTCCTTCCTGACCGCTGCCCACGCTGTGGGGGCGTCATGATGCCCTTTGCCGTCATGATACTTGAATGAGTAACTCACCAGTTCTGCAGTCATGCATCATACCGACCCTGCATGAAAACAGCCATGGCGAGTACACTCACCCGGGCTGCATTCATGCATCATGACGACCATGGACACAACACATTAAACCACTATACGGCCCTTGAAGGGTTAACCCCCTCCCTTCCTGCCACCCACTAGGGGGGGGGGGGGCAGTGGGTTGCTGTGTGGCGTCGACAGGTGTCGCCCCTACTCCACGGACAGCGGCAGGTAAATTGGCGCGCGGTCACGGCATTTGGGGGGCAGGGCAGCAGCGCGCCAATAACTAATTCCTCCCACAGCCAAAGGTCAGGCCAATTGTAACTTCATCTTTGGCCGCCAGAGGCGGGCCTGTCGTTTTTATGTACAGGTATGGAGTGGTTGCTGAAGGGAATAGGAAAAGTGTGTCTCATGATGGTGGGTGGCGTATTAAGAGGTCTCACACACAGAAATACTGGTTAGAGTCAGTGTCGCCAAAACTACTCATATCTCATATGAGTGTATAGTTTTGGCGACATTGAATCACTTCTTATTCTGTGCAGTAATACGTATATAATGATATAAAGGTGAAAGTTGGATTAGTGAATTATTGCAGGTGTAGCTGTTTCTTAGCATACCTTTTGTTTCTCTCAATTGTATGCAAAGATCTATTGACGGTAACAACAGGCATATGGCATGTGGCTGCGTCACTTTGAGGTCTATGCCCCACTGCCAGGACATTGGATAGGTTAGCCAGTTGTTATTGAAGGATCTGTGTCCCACTATGGCAGGGCAGTAAATGTGTCACTGAGAGCTCTATATCTCACTATGGCAGGGCAGTAAATGTGTCACTGAAGGGTCTATGTCACACTATGGCAGGGCAGTGAATGGCTCACTGAGAAGTCTATGTCACACTATGGCAGGGCAGTAAATGGCTCACTGAGAAGTCTATGTCCCACTATGGCAGGGCAGTAAATGTGTCACTGAGAAGTCTATGTCCCACTATGGCAGGGCAGTAAATGCCTCACTGAGAGGTCTCTGTCCCACTCTGGCAGGGCAGAATATGTGTCAATGAATGTCCCACTATGGCAGGGATGTGCCACTAAGGCTGCAGGGCAGTAAATGTCTCACTGAAAGGTCTATGTCCCACTATGGCAGGGCAGTAAATGTGTCACTCCTTGAGAGCTCTATGTCCCACTATGGCAGGGCAGTAAATGTCTCACTGAGAGCTCTATGTCCCACTATGGCAGGGCAGTAAATGTCTCACTGAGAGCTCTATGTCCCACTATGGCAGGGCAGTAAATGTCTCACTGAGAGCTCTATGTCCCACTATGGCAGGGCAGTAAATGTCTCACTGAGAGCTCTATGTCTCACTAAGGCAGGGCAGTAAACATGTCACAGGGAGCTCTATATCCCCCTATGGCAGGGCAGTAAATATGTCACTGAAAGGTCTCGGTCTCACTAAGGCAGGGCAGTGGATGGGTGAGTCGCTGCTCACTGAAGGGTCTATTAGCTCAGCTGTTCTCGTGTAGTCGATCAGGGCCCCAGGGGGATGGGCCTCCCTTCCTAGCCTCAATCTCCTCCGTCTTATTGCAACCTCCAGAATCGCTGCTGATTCCCTAAACATTAGTGTGTCCTTGAGTAGCCGCGTCTATTTCCCCAGTGTAGGGATGGTACTTAACCCTCTAAGGGCCGCAGACTGCTTTAATGCGGTAGGGTAACATGTATTTAAGTCGTCCATGTACGTGTAGCTTGGGTCAACCACTTTCTCCTGTTTTAAATGCCAGAATACAGGCCTAAATAGTTGTTGAATTGGTATAAATTTACCCTATTTGCTCTGACAGAAAAGAGGGAGATTCTGCTTTTTGCTACTTTACAATTTGGGGACTAAATTCTTCCTTTCTCCAATAGATGTCATGATGAATGAATGCAGCCCTGGTGAGTCATGCATCATGCCGACTCTTCGGGAGAGTATCAGTCCCATAGGATTGTGACAATGCTTGGATGCAGCTCTGGCGAGTTACTCACCAGGGCTGCACTCACACGTCATTGCTACAAAAGGCATAATGTATTAAAGCACTATGCGGTCCTTTAATGGGTTAGCTAGGGCTACCTTATCGACAACCTCTAGTCTCTGTCCACTCCCCTGCCAGCTACTGCCCCTCTTCTTGAACCCTGCTTCAGCTCGTGAATATTTCCTGCACTAATTGTCTAGGTAATTCTACATCATCTACGAAGACTGGCAAGTCTAAACTCACCTAACCGCCCTCGCTTGACTGAAAGAAATTGGTCAGCCGAGTATTGACCGATTGAAATCGGGGTCTTTACAACATAAATCCTGCACGGATTACTTAGATAAAGAGTGGCTTCCAAGCATAAAGCACGATAGTAGCAGTGGCTTGAAGCAGTAAAGTTTTCCAGTTTAACCCTGTAAGGGCCGCATAATGCTTTAATGCTCTCTGCTCTTTGTCTTCATGATGCATGGTTGCAGCCCTGTGCAGTGACTCACCAGTGCTGCATTTAAGCACCATGACGTCCCTACAGCGGTAATGCACTCCCTGTGGGTCGGCATGATGCATGAATGCAGCTCTGGTGAGTAGACTCACCAGGGCTGCATTCATGCATCATGACTCCAAAAGGGCATCACAAATTAAAGTACTATGCATCCCTTTTAGAGTTAGACTGGCGGTTGTGCCGCACGAAGCCTCGATCAGTGATATGTTTTCCCCTGCTAAAAGGGTGATTTGTCCTCATCCCAGGCAGACCGTGCGAGATGAAGCATGTCCCAGTCTCCTCTTTTTGAGGACCACCCCTAATCATAGACACGGAAACCATTACAAGAAGGGCATGCGTAAATCCTGCGGGGAGTGGGCGCGGAATGAATTACTCGACATTAAAATCTTTTTTTAAAAGGCCGCATAGTACGTTAATGCATCATATTCTTGATCATCAGAATGTATGAATGCAGCCCTGGTGAGTAACTTGCAAGTGCTAAATGTTTGCCTCATGCCGACTCTACAGGGTTGATATACGGTACTCCCGGACGGTAGTTACTCGCCAGGGCTGCATTCATACATTATAACGACAAAGGACATTGCACACTAAAGCACTATGCGGCCCTTAGAGGATTAAAACCGCCGTGTATAAATATTAAAATGCGGCGTGTAGTTTCCATGAGGGGTACTGCTGCAGCCGGCGGGGTGGGTGGTGACAAACCGACGGCACGCCGCCACGACTTCATTACCTCCTCCTGTAC
This sequence comes from Harmothoe impar, assembly GCA_947462335.1. NCBI lineage: Eukaryota > Metazoa > Annelida > Polychaeta > Phyllodocida > Polynoidae > Harmothoe > Harmothoe impar. The sequence continues at coordinate 18,039,122 of OX381709.1, forward strand.
CAGCTACAGCCCTCCCTTGTTGCTGCTATACCCCCCCCCCTCCCCCAGGAGGAATACTATAGGCTATACAGAGACACCCGAGTTAACCCTAAGCCAAATATAAAACGATGTGTTCAGGTTACCAGACCTTACCTAGCAAAACAGGGCCGATCCTAGACATTTTTATTGAGTTAAAAAAGATAAAACTTGAGGCCATTTAGTGGCTGATGCTGAAGTTTGCGAGTCAAATTGTAATTACCTTGCAGGTCAAAGTTTAAAAATCAATAGAATCAATAGAATCTGACCTACACACCCTAGATTTTCAGACCATGTAGCCTGAAACACACTTCGCACTTTCTAATAGCTCAATATGGGCAGCATCTAGTTCTTCAATGATTATGCCCTTTGCTGTCTTAATACATGAATGCTTGAAGGCAAGACTAGCGAGTTGCTCACCAGGGCTGTATTCATGCATCATAACCCCTACGTGAATGGCACATTAGGACGCTATGCCTTATGAGTCAACGACCTACCTGCACTGAGGGGTCTGTGTCTGCAATGGTGAAATTATTTTGGGTCAATGACTCGGTGACTCAATGTGAGCATGCCTCGTTTTGCCAAAAGCGCACTGCTTCTGCGTTTTAGCCGAGACATCGAAGTTGAAAGACAATACTGTTCATATTTTTCAATTTCAGAAATGGTTAGAGCTAAACCGGTTTATTCCAATAGCGCCCCCTTCCCTTTTCAAAATTCTGGATCTGCCACTGATAAACGATGAAGGCTTTTGTATGCTGTCGTACATGGACTATTACACGGAGCAATAAATGGACTATTCAGCTATTTCGGAATGAGCTGCAGGGGCCTGATTAAGAATGACTGCCGTATCCGTCATAAAAAGAAATCGTCAAAAATACTGCCAAGGATGAAATTTCCACTTGACAAGAGTACTCGGCAGCGACAAAAATGAATGGATATCAAGTGGTTGTCAAAATCAATTTATTGGGTATTGGACAAGATGTATTGTATTGTATTGTAATCTTTTTTTAATTTTTACTGAAAAACCGATTGGTCAATGACCTGTATGATCGGCCAACCTGTTGACTTCATACTTCTGACGATTATATATTTGTGAAATACTTTTGACAATTACCTGATCGTCATCGTCAAAACCCGAGATCTTTTGTCTCTTTTTACCCGACGAATACGGCAGTCGTTCTGAAACAGATCCCTGTGCTTTGATGTATTATGCGTTCTGCACAGAGGCAAATATCAGAGTCACCCAATGTCGCCAATACTACTCTCAGACAAGGGTCAGGCACTGCTGGACTATAATAGATGGGTCAAGGGCCATTCTAGTGAGGGTCAGGCTAGGCTGGACATTCAATAACAGGCTGGACCTTGGCAAACTTGCTTGAAAGTCTGGCCATGCTGGATCCTCATGCCATAGTCTGGCAATGCTGGACTCTTGCAGGCTGATAGAGACTCTCCCAAGAGTCCAGCATTGCCAGACTATGGCATGAGGATCCAGCATGGCCACACTTTCAAGCAAGTTTGCCAAGGTCCAGCCTGTTATTGAATGTCCAGCCTAGCCTGACCCTCACTAGAATGGCCCTTGACCCATCTATTATAGTCCAGCAGTGCCTGACCCTTGTCTGAGAGTAGTATTGGCGACATTGGGTGACTCTGATATTTGCCTCTGTGTGTCGTCACAATGCATGAATGCAAATTTGGTGAGTCTACACACCAGGGCTGCATTTATCATGTTGGCGCCTTGGGAGTTTATGGCCCAATGCAGTCCTGACGAGTTACTCGCTAGGGCTGTATATTGGTAACAAAGGGCATACCACATTACGTGACCGTAACCAGTTAAAACCCGTATGTCGCTAAAGGGCGACATTTGTTGTCATAATGCACCAATGCAGCCCTGGCGAGTAACTCGCCAGTGCTTGAATGCAGCCTGTCCGTCCATGCATCATGACAACCAAAGGTACAATGCATTAATACATTATGCCACCCTTAAAGGGTTAAATGCTAAATCATTTGTCGTCATGATGGACCAATGCAGCACTGGCGAGTTACTCACTCTACAAAGCACATCATGCACCATGCCGGCCCTTTGGGAGTGTATTGACCCCATAGGGTCGGTATGATGCTTAAATGCAGCCTTGGCGAGCTTTGCATTCATGCATCATGACAACCAAAGGTACAATGCATTAATACATTATGCCATCCTTAAAGAGCACAATTATTTGTCAACCAGAAGTGTGTCCAGGCCGTGTCCAAGAGTGGGCACAACTCTGTCTGTGTGGCACAGGGGGCAGCGAGGGGAGCTCCCCGGTACAAACACACCTCATTAAGTCCCATTTCCATTTGATTAGCAGAACATTGGCCGTTAGCTGGGGCCTCCAGGGCGGGATGGCTTCGTTAAGGTTGTCCGAACAGGGTTCAGTGACCGGGGGATGAAAGGGGACCACGTACGTATAGGGGGTGAGGAGTGGGGCTTGGGGGAGGTGGGGCTGGGGTGATTTGGATAAGGAGGGGGAGAAATACATGTGTGGGATAAACCTCCCCCCCGCCCCCACTCACTTACCAACTCCTCACCCACTCACCTAGCCCTTTGAGGGACAAATGGTAATTTTGTGCACGATGCCATTTTTCGTTGTGAAGCATTGAATGCAGTCCTGGGGAGTAAGTCATGAGTGTTTCAATTCAAACATCATACCGACTCCATGGGGCTTATACATTCAAGAGTCGTCATGATTCATAACTGAATGCAGCCCTCAACACGTCTGCATTCATGCATCATGGCAACAAGGGGTACAGCACATTAAAGCACCATGCAGCCCTTGAAGAACTAAATGAGGCCAGTAAGGAAGGGAAGGGGGGGGGGTCCCAGAAAGTCTTGTCCCTCCTCACCCGCCCCCTCCACTCTTCAATGTAGGGAAGATTCACCTAGAGTCGGACACATACCTTGAGATGGACACTTTATTGTATGGTTATTCAAGCATTTCAAGCTCTTTATTTATGAATAATAGTAAGGTTTAAGTTATTCTTTCCATTAGAGAAGTAGCAGTGTATATGAATAACCTCAAATGTCACTGTCCGTCTCACAGTATGTGTCCGACTCACGGTGAATCTACCCTATAGCTCTAGCTTCCCACACGCCTCTCCTGATCGGCCCTCCTCCTCCTCCCCTACAGCCCCAGGATCCCACAACGTCCACTGAAAGCCTTAACCCTTTAAGAACGACATGTCGCTAAAAGATGACACTTGTCGTCATGATGCACGAATGCAGCCCTGGCGAGTAACACACCGGTGCTGCATTGGTGCATCATGCCGACCCTTCAGGAGTGTCTCAACCTGATAAGGTCGGTATGATGCTTGAATAAGTAACTCACCAGGGCTGCATTCATGCATCATGACGACCAAGGGCATGATGCATAAGGGCGTCATGCCGCCGTCCTTAAAGCCTTAATGGCTTGCCGGGCAGTGTGGAGGCTGCCGTTATAGATTCAGGCCCAAGGAGTGCTAAGAGGTGCAGAGCCGGCTACTTATGTCCCTACAGGCCGGCTGGTCCCCAACTCTACCTACTTTGTAAAGCTGTGGTGTTTTTTACCCTCCAGGGGTGGCATAGTGCTTTACTATGGGATGTGTGTTCCTTTTGTTGTTATGGTACATGAATGGGGTCTTTGCAGGTTATTCAACTCAGTAGGGTTGTACGTGTATCATGGAGCGTTAGGAACCTATGGGGTTGACTCTAATGAAGGGTTGGCACGATGCAGCAACGCATTGGGTATGAGTTACTCGCGGCCCTGTGCTTTACATAATCAAATGTTACTTAGAAGCAAGAAGGTGTTCGATTTAACCAATTTTCACCCTTTATAACCCCTTTCTAAACCACCCTTTAACTCTTCCTTTCCCAGATTTTTGGGTGTTTTTTGGACTATAGATGATGGCATGAGCATTTAAGAACTTTTAGAATTATGTAAATATTCAAATTACAAGTGAATTGGTGATACTATGAACTAAGGATGTTGACCTAAAAGGGTGGTACCCTAGTTTCCAATATCTATATAAATAAGCAAGATATGGCTCTATCAAAATAGCAATGATATCAAAAAAGTGTATCTTGAACCAATATTCAAACTGCAATATTTCAGGATAACCTTCATCAATTGAGATGTAATAAATATCATATTGTAGGTTTTGTTAGGTATTTTCAGATTTTGTATGTGGAATGGTCATGACGGCCATATCTGATATGGTTACCATGGCAACCAATAATTCACAAAATCATTATTTCTAGCATGTCTGTTGCTATGGCAACGGATATTTTGACCAAAATCACACCAAAAAGAATGGGAAATATTAGTACCATCTTTTTAATCTTGAAAAACTCTCTAAAGCAGGTTTTTACAAAAAAAATCATATTGTCCTACATTTTTAATGATTTTTACGTGAAAAATCGATTAAATATCGGTGAAAATCGGGTTGATTGTCCCCCAAGTTGGCAAGCCAACCATATGAAGGAAAATATTACCAGAGATAAATGGTTCAAGGTCCCTAGAGACTGCATAGCAAATAGTGAGAATCCAAAAAATCTAAGCTTTTAAGCAATTTTTGAGAAAATGGCAGTGGGCTAAAAAATTCGCAAAAATGCGCGATCGGGAAAGGAAGAGTTAATGCCCCTGCGAGTGCGCCCTGTATGCATTATACCAATATGCTACCCCTTAAGGGTCATATATATATATATATATATATATGATATATATACATTTGTATATCCTGCCTGTCTACGCCATTGTCTGTAAAGCTAATCCCATTCACTTACTTCATTTCAGGTGAGCCCTTTTCCATTTCCTGTGCACACGGCGGCGATGTATGGTATGGTTTGGATTTCTTGCTTCCTCCCCAGTAAAATGCCTCGGCTAATGCATCAAGACAGTGCCGATGAGTATCTCGCGAGTAACTCGCCGGTACTGCATTGATGCAGCAAGCCGACCCCATGGGGGTGTATCTGTCCCACTAAATGTCCCACTTAGGTTCAGCATGATGCAACACTGTAAATAGTTGTTGCATTTTTACAGTTCAATCTATTGTTGTTTTACAGCATTTACTGTAGCTTTACAGTAGATTTCACTGTTAATTTTGTTAAAACTGAACACCTACTGTTAATTTTGTTAAAACTGAAGAACTACAGTAGATTCCACTGATAAAAGGCAACCAACTAATTATAGTGAAGAGCATAACACATCAAAGCTATGCCGTATCTGAAAGGGTTAACTTCAGACAGTGATTGCGACAGCTTAACTATTTGGAGTCTAAAGTACACAGAAGAATCAGCTGCTTCATATACCAGATGCACACTGATGACATGCATATGGCATCTGAACATTCCCTTTGTGCAGTATTTATCTCATTCCGCTGTCATGTTCTTCCATATGTACTACCCTCTCCTGCACCATGAGCTACCAACAAACACGACCCGCCCCGCCCACTTCGCTGTATTCTGATTAAATATTAGTTTCCAAAGCCTAAAAGCCAACACTATGACATTTTAAAATTCAACAATGTCATACCCTTCATGTGGACACTCCTAGACAAATTGCATAATGTAAATGCGGAGCGAAAATGGTGAAATCTGCATGAACCTATCCACATCATTTACAGACCAAGACCATCATTCATGCCAAGACCAAGTACATTCATACAACAAAACCCATAGTCTTTTATCAAAAGTATGCTATTACAAAATATGATATTACTTTCTGAAGCCCAAAGCCAGCATTAAAATATTTCATACTCTTCATATTCACATTCCAAGACAATTTGCATATTACATTAATCAGCTATGCCCCAACACCCCTTGTAATAGTCTTGTAACCTAGCAGCTGAGAAGCTACTACTACTACTGTAGTGAACCCCTGCACAATGATGCAGTGGTCATCACCAGTAGCTGACTTGGCAGCCCAGGGCTTGGTATAATGCCATCATTGTAAGGGGTATAGGAGGCATCAGTGAAGTCACCGAGGCATCGGAAAGGGTGGTGTAAGGCACTCAGTGCTCCTCCCGACCTGATCAATACAACCAATAGCCACCCGTTTGCTGCTCCAGGGTAGGGCGCCAATTGCATAACCCTTTAAGGGTGGTGTAGTGCTGCCTTTAATGTGCTATGCCCTTTGGAGGTGTGGTGATGCAGGAATGCAATCCTGCATGGCGAGGTTGCATTCACACATTGTTCTGACCCTTTGGGAATGTATCAACTCTGTAGGATCGGCATGATGCATAAATGCAGCCCTCGGTTACTGAATTGCCAGTGTTGCATGAATGTATCATGATGACAAAGGGCATGATGCATTAAAGCACTCTGCGGCCCTTAAAGGGTTAACTGCAGTGTGTAGGGTAGGGCTGGAGGCGTTGGGAAGACTCTTGGTGTGGGATCCTGGTACAGGCCCCACCACTGGTGGTTATGAGGCTTTAATGTTTAATGTAGAAACGGTCAGTTCGCATCCATAACCCTGGAGGAAGGGATTAAATGGCAATTACTCTTTTAAATATGGCGCGGTAATAGGCCATGTTTTCTCTCCCCACAGCCCGTTAGCGTGGTGGCACTGAGGTATGGCTGGTGGGGAAGGTAATTAGCATTGGTGTTTTTTTTTAAATTGTAAATGTACATTTACTTCCTTTGTTTAGTTTATTTCTTCCTGCCTCTCCGTCCATCCTCGTCCCTGCCCATCCCTCCCCCTCACTCCCTGCATCTCTGCTGCGCTTCCCAACTACATCCCCCCCCCCCTCATCACATGTCCACTCCCTCCCTCCCTCCCTCCCTCCCTCCCTCCCTCCCTCCCTCCCTCCCTCCCTCCCCGCCTCCCCCCTCCATGTATCTCTGCCTCCCTTCCCTCCCTATTTCGTCCACCTCCCTCTCTTAATGCATCTCTCCTTCCGTTACTCACACCATGTCTAATCCCTCTCTCATCTGCCCCCTCCCATATACCTGCCTGTATGCCCAATTTCCTTCCCCCCTCTCTCACTTTCCTTCCCTTCTCCCTTCACTCCCCTTCCTCCCTTTCCCTCTCCTCCCTTTCCCTCTCCCTCCCCTTCACTACTGCCCTTCCCCCTTGCCTTCACCTCTCCTCTATTTCCCTCTTCCTCCCCTTTGCTCCCCTTCCTCCCCTTCCTCCCTTCCCCCCTTCACTTCACTCTCCTTCCTCCCGTTCCTCCCCTTCACTCCACTCCCTTTCCCTCTACCTCCCCTTCACTCCCCTTCCTCCCCTCCCCTCCTCGTTCCTGCCCTCCCCTTCCTTCCCTTCCCTCCTCTTCCCCTCAGCATCCCTCCCCACTTAAACTATTTACCCACCTACTCACCCAGACATTCCAGCAAACAACATCCCCCAGAGCAAACTTGTTGTCTATGTCCCCAGACGCTTGAGATTTATTTTTTACACCTAAAACACAGCGTAGCAGTAGAGGTTCCCTAAAGGCATACCGCGGCGCTACATTCTACGCGTATCTTATTTACAATGCAAATGCTTTCCTCTGCGGGCGTAGCTGCAACTTTCGCCAATGAAAACGGTTTCATGGATGATGGCGGCTGGGATGGGAGCGGGAGAGAGAGATTCTCAGCTGCTCAAATGCCTAGCCACCCATTGATATGAGCAAATCGGATTGCTCCTGCGAGCAAATGAAATCTGCTCGCGGGGTGAGGGCGGGCGGCGAGGCCCGGCGGAGAGTGCCGATCGTCCACGAGGTGGACGGCAAGGAGGTAATTCTTCCGCGTTTGCCTGCAAGCTTGGAGGGAAATGGGCGCGAAATTCCTGACCATGAAATCTCAGCCGAGCGAGCAATAATAGGCGTGTCCATTTGCAGCGGGCGAGCTGCTCAGAGCTGCTCTTTCCACTGGCTCAGTGCTATTGAGGAGCTGTCGCTCGGAGCTGCACACGATTCAGCGGCTTAGCTGGTTCTGTGGTAACTGGCATAATTTGTAAGGCATTAGACTTCAGGGTAGGTTGCTTTGCGATGGGGGTGGTCGTAGGGATGGGGGCTTGGCTTTAGAGTTGGCTGTCGGCTGAAGCTTTAGAAAAAAGTGAATGCTGTGTCAATGCCTTTGTGCAATATACACCAGTATTCCGCCAAAACCCCATGGGAAACCAAGTAGCTTACCGACAGCCATTCAATTAAAATAAATATTCACACATAGAGTATATACCTTAGAAAGCCCTTCTCCCGGGTGGGTCATATCCAGGGTCCAGTACATGGGCACCAAGCAGGGTAAATTCACCTAGAGTCGACCACATACATTTAGTCGTACATATGAATTTGTATTCATTAAAGCATGATAAGCCCTCAATTTTTGTGTAATGATATATCTTACCAATAAACTACTACTACAGAGACCTTATCCTGTATGAACAACGACAAATTCTAGTGTCCAATGCTAACAATGTGGTTGAATGTAGGTGAATCTACCCTCCATAACATACCAACCAACGTGAGATGATCTATAGAAATAAAACTGGTACTTTCTGATGTCAATTCCTATTTCTATAAACTATCATATGTAATAGATAGACTATGGTTATGAAAGGGTATGTAGAATTAACCACGGCTTGCTGGTAGGGCCAGATGAAGGTGAATCCCAGGTCGCCCTAGCAGCAAGCTGTGGTTAATTCTAATACCCTTTCACAACCACTGTCTATCTGTTTTATACCAGGGTATACAGTATAATTAAGGTGCGATATCTATTGTTCTGCCCCACCATCGTGGTTTAAAAATGACATAAACAGGTTTAAACCTGTTGACTCTAACAGGAAGCAGCAGATGCCATATACCGGAAGGTACTTAAATGAGGGAGTATGGGAAGGGATTTGGGAGTCCAGGGTCATCAGGGAGAGCAGGGCGGCTTGTCGTACCGCCGCTGGTCCCGCGCGGGCTGTGAGGTGTATACTAGTAGTACACGCCCACAACCAGCGGATGACTGCAGCACATAGACTGTCACAGTCCCATGATGGGACGGTCCATAGCTGCGATATTGTCTGTTATTTTGACAGGAATTCTAACCAAATTGGCATTCTCTGGTACCGTCCTGGAGACCAGAACACTATAGACCAACGCAGCAAGAAAGGGTGACTTTTCATAAAAAGTTGTTTATAAAGTTTTTAAACGTTTCTGACGCGTGATCGACAAATACATAAATAAAACCTCAAAATCCTGCATTCTAATATACATTATTTGAAAGATAATTGTCCTGTGAATCTCCGGATGTAAGATGCTTGCAAACATGATGATTACAGAAAATGTTTTGAGGATTATGCTAAAACCAATGTAAACACAACTTTATTATAAAAAAAGTCACCCTTTCTTGGTGCACACATCTATAGTAACCAGCGCAGTGCTGGTTCTAGTACTGACAGCACAGGTCGTCAGCAACAAGTTATGTAGCCAATCAGAAATGTCAATGCATGCCATTGACTTAGGAGACATTGATTTATTGGCTGTCCCTCCGTTCTGTCGACAGCTGAGGATAGGCTACACTGTAGATAGTTGGTTGCCTTTTTTGTAGGTATACAGTCAAATCTACTGTAGGTGTATAGTGTATTGTAGGTGCAGAGTAGAATCTGCTGTAAAGCTACAGTAGATGCTGTAATGTTACAGTACCTACACTTACTTTTTACAATGTACATAGAAAATCGAATTGCTCCGACCCTTAGTCTCAAGTGGCTATCCCTGCTTAGTCATAGGGACATTGGTCAGGCAGGACCAAGTGCTATCCAAAAATAACTGAGGCATAACAACACTGACTTAAGAAGAATAAGGGGAGTTGATTAGTACTGACCAACCAGACAATATTAACTGAACTAGGTTGGTTGTAAAGGGAGCCAAAAAAATGACTAACATGGTAAGGCTATATGACTGAGAGATTGGTCGTATAGGGAGCCAAAGAATATCAGTGTAGCGGCCGCACACACAGACAGACCGACAGCACGACAGACAGACAGACAGACAGACATACAGACAGACAGACAGACAGACAGACAGACAGACAGACAGACAGACAGGAAGGGGAAGTGGTGGCACGTGGTATGTAGTAGTGGGAAGCCACCACACCCAGCCTCTAGCGGGGTCTCCTGCCATCCCTCCAGGGCCGCACAGGGATCGTTAACGCCACTAACCTAATCCTCAGACAAACGGGCCTGCCTGCTGCCACCCTGCAGCAGCTCCCCTCCCTGCCACATCAGTGCTAAACCTGCAAGGGCCACAGAGGGCTTTAATGCATTATAATGCCCTTTGTCGGGATAGCGCTTGAATGCAGCCTTGGTGGGTAACTAACAAGTGCTGAATTCAAGCATCAAGCCAACCCTATGGGGTTGCGGCACTCCCGTAGGATCGGCATGATGCATGAATGCAGCCCTGGCAAGTAGACTCGCCAGGGCTGCATTCATGCATTATGACGACAAAGGGCATAGCACATTAAAGCAGTATGTTGCCCTAAAAGGGTTAAATGCCAATCAGCCCGCAGCCACTTGCGCACACACTGCAAACTACAGCCACAGCCAGCACTGACAAGTGGGCAGTCGGCAATATTGTAAACGCATTGAATCGTATTATCATCGTCACCGGGGTATTTTATCTTTATTAATAAATAAAACACCTGATTTATTGACCTTTTGAAAAGAGTTCCTGCATCTGGTAATGTCCTTACTCCAACCACAATCAGTCATTGTGATTCAAATATTCACATTGTGCAGTGACATAATTTTAAGCAAAGTTGATATGAATAAATGAGTGTTTTCTTCATTATCAATTTAAAAGGCACTGGAATATCGCGCGTGATATTTCCATCAGTGGGCATGTTTGATGTTTGGGAATGGACATCAGGAATGGACGTAATCTAAATTGGGATTGTCCATTCAGGCATTTCTGATAACATATTTAGTGGTCAGTTGATATGGAGGTTCATTCAGAAAATGGGAAATCCATCTCCTAATGGCATCGTTAAAATTCCAGAACATTTAAATGCCATTATTTAATTAACTGGAGGAAAAACGGGCAATTTTGGAAATCCTGGGGAAGCCTTAAATAATACGGAAGTGTTTGGGACATGTTTCATCAGAGTGGATTAAATGAACATTTATGACTTCATATGTAGGTAATTTGAATATGCATCAGTAATACATCCTTTTTATTTGTGCACGGGTCCCGTCTCTCTCGTAATAACGGGAGTAACCGAGTTCATTGGCATTTTAAAACTGGGAATGATGTTTGATAATGGAATTATGTTTGATATAATGATAATGTGTAGATCTATATGTATGCCTAGTGTACATGAGAGAAAAGTGAGAGTCGGTAAATATTCCTTCAAGAGTCAAGTTTTGATTGACTCTGGAGGCCGCGTTCACGCCTCGAAGGAGAGTCCAGCATTCTTAGGTTCGATAGGAGTCTGGCAATGCTGGACTCTCTTTTATGGCTACAAGTGTAGAAGTCAATCTCCTCCCAGAGTCCAATCTTACCTTCTTTCATGTGTAAGATCAGTCACATATCACTACTGCCCGGGTAGTACTGAATGCCATACAACAACCCCTACTAATTAGTCTTACACCGGCAGTCCCGAGCCCTGGCTCCGTGGTAGGGACTGGGTGCTGAGTCTGTCTTCTAATGAGCTGCTCACCCTGACAGATCTGCTCTCTATGCCATGCGGAAAGCTCATCCATGTGACAAGTCTGCAGCCGTCACAGGGCAATGACTGTCACTCAGTCTTCAACCATGGCATTCACCTGGCTTCAGCTGCTGAGGGACAGCCTGTAAATATAGATGCAATGCGATGCATTGTTCACCCCAAAATTTGCGAAACTTGTAAGAAGCTGTCACAGGGCAATGTCTCTCAGTCTTCAACCATGTACCAGAGAAATAGCTGCACACCAGCAGACTCTCATGTCACAAACTCTACACTCTTATCAGAGTCAGGCAATGCTTGGTTCTGCTTCCAGAGTTTGGTAATGCTGGGGTTAGGTGCAAAAATACAACATTGCCAGACCTTCTTGCAATTTGATATTGCTGCACTGAGGGGTAAAAGCCTTCAAATCTGGATTTCAAGGTTTCTTTTGTATGAAGTTTTAAAAGAATTCTAGCTTTTCAGAGATTGGAGTCCAGCATTCCCTGACTGTCTATAAAATGCCATCGCAGTGCTGGTGATTTGAGACTTGTGATTCCGACATTGTTGGTTCCTCATGATGACAAATGCTGTTTTAAGGCACCCATGCTTTATTTAAGGTAAAATAACTTTTCCTGTCTCGACCCCCCATTGGCTGTAATACCTATTGGCATGTTGAAACATCAATGGGGCATTGCAGACTGCTAGCCTTAACATGCAGCAGACTTGAGTTTCTAACCATCCAAAAGCCACATAGTACTTTAATGCAGTATGACTTTGGTCATCATGATGCACAGATGCAGCCCTGGGTAGTGACTCACCAGGGCTGCATTCAAGCCGACCCCATGGGGTTGAGACGCTCCTAAAGGGTTGGTATATGGATAGATGCAATTGTGGTGAGTACCCTGCTAGGGCTGCATTTATGCATCATGAGAACCAAGGTATAATACCTGAAGTCACCATGTGGCCCTTATAGGGTTAATGGCTGTAGTTTACATTTAGAGCTCTTGGATCAGGTTCTATGTGAGTAGTCTGTCACGTGTTATGGCAGTTTACTGTGGGGTTGCCGGTTTGATGGCAAGGGGGATTTCAAACTCTCTTCAATGTTTGATCCCCTTTATGAAATGATAGCCCTTTTTAAACATCCCACTTGGTGCACACAAGCGTTAAGTTTCAGAACAACTTTACTGAGTCGTGGAGATTGATAACCCCATGCAACAACCTGTCCCCTTCTTTGATGGCAAGTGTACAATGCATAAGAAGTATACATACATGAAGTAGATAAGACAGTGGCCTGCCACCATACATTAGCAGAGTAGTCATGGTTAAAGCCTGGAAGTAGTATATTCAAAGAGTGAATAGGAGATGGACATGTTTGCAAGTCAGGCATATGCATGAGGTGACTTTCTAGAACGGTTGTAAAATGTTCTCTGAAGTTATACATTCTAAGCAAATGCCATAGGCACAAAGCATGTGTTCCTTATAACTGTACAGTAATTAAGATGCTATGCATTGACTTCTATATGTGTCACGTGGAATTTATGATTCATACTTGAGTGATGCTGGTTGGTAATATCAGTTTTTATGATAGAGACATTATAAAATGATTAACAGGCTTTAAAAACCATCAGCTTTTGTAAACTGAAACAACCATTTACAGACCATGTAGTCTTATACCACTATAGTCAATGGATTCTGCCCCACTGCCTGAGCAGCTTGCAGCAGTAGATATGATCATTGTCTAACTTCTCCCTCCAGGAGCCCCTGTCCTATCTGCTCACACTCCATGCCCCCCACACAGCACACCAGACTATGAAACAGTACTGTCCCTGCATCAGAGCATCTAGAAGATCTGTTGGGTCTATCAATAAGTTGAGGGTTTGAATGGTGACTGCTTGGGAGGGGTGAAGACCTACATCAGATAATATTAGAGTACAATTGTCTCAAGCTACGTTTTATACTACAGAATAGTCTTTCACTGTGAACAGAAGATGTTATTCATTATAGTCTTTTTGGTTGAGTATCCTGGTAGAGGTTGAAAGTGTGAAACTGAAATTGCAATTCACATCAGGACTTAATCAATGCTGAGAACATTCACTTCAATTCAATTCAAATTAGTTTATTTATCCTGGTTAAGTATGGCCTGATAGACTGTGTTGTTACACAACCAGGGTATCGTCCAATGAGCGAATGGATACTAATGGGCAACTAAACTCTTTCATGTACCTTATATCAGGAACATGCACACTGTATGTGCATGTTCTTAAACAGTAGTTAGTTATTATCAATCAATCAACTTGTTAAAAAATGTAAATGTATCAAGACTGCAACCGTTAGCATCGTCTTTAAAGGAAGGTCTCATATGTGTCCTCTTTCATGAATATTGTGGAAATTTAGTTTTCCTTTGAGAGGGCTGACTAGCTCAACCAAGCAATATGTGCGACACAGGTTATTATGGTGTATATCACCTATGCCATTTGAAGTCTCATCTTCAACAAATTGATTACTTTAGGTGGGCTATGACATTTACATAATTTATTGCTGTCAGCTATTGACATTAACCCTTTAAATGACACATAGTTATATAATGTGCCATACTTATTGCTGTCTCGATGCATGACAGCAACCTTGCTGCGCTTTCGGGAGCGTATCAGCCTGTAGGGTTGGCATGATGCATGAATGCAGTGGTAGACTTGCCAGGGCTACATTTATGCATCATGATGACAAGCAGCATCACACATGAAAGCACTATGCAGTCCTTAATGGATTAATAAGTCACCAGAGGCATGGCTCTCAAATTCTGGCAGCAGATTGCAATAGGCAATCATATTTATTTACCTTGAGTACATGTATGACATGAACAGCTCCGGGAACAGTATACAATTTAACCCTGAGGCAGTTAGAAATTGGGACAGGACAGTTTAACCCTTTAAGGGCTGCAAAGTGCTTTAATGCATTATGACCTTTATCTTCATGATGCATGAATGCAGCTCTGTTGAGTAACTCACCACTGCTGCATTCAAGCATCATGGCATCTGTATAATACACTATCAAAGGGTCGTCATGGTGCATGAATGCACTGACACTAGCGAGTTATTTTCCAGGGCTACATTAATGCATCATGCTGAACCTATAACCTGGTTCATTAAAGCCTCAATTGTCCTGAAAGGGTTAAGAGAAGTGTGTACTGCATATCACCCTCACACAGTGATACAGACAGTGGTATGGAAGCAATTTTAGCCGACTACTGCAATATATATTAGCGGTTGTAAAATGAACATAGCCAACGTCCATAGAGGGGATCAACAGCAGATAGAAAACAGCGCAGTAAGAGACAGAATAACCAATGAGGAATGAGAGCAAATGAGAAACAATACTAAACAGGATCAACACAGAAGGGGGAAGAACACAGAATAAGGGGGAGCAACACCTTATCATCCCTTTGCAAGTTTGATACATCAAATTAAAAGAGAAAGCTGTATAGCGTGGTGATAACTGCAATGTGTAGGCACTCTGTTCACTCTTTAATTGAAAAAGGCAAGAATTACTGACAAACCGTTATTAAACCACCATACTATTCCTAAATACAACTATGTTTATCAGACGTAGTGAGATCTACTGACGATATAGCATTCAAATATTTGTCGGATAAAAAATATTTTTATTTTAGACAGTATGTTACTGTGTATGCTCGAAAGAGATCTTTTTGATGTCTACACGGTGAAGGCGGATCGATTTACTATAAGCATAGTTTCAACACCTCTCAAGAGGTGATGGCAATGATACACCTCTATTATAAAGCCGCAATCAATTTGACCTGCATATGCCCAAAATGAAACTGCTTCTTCCCCCTATCCTGTCAAACTAATGCAATCTTGCCAACATCACCTCAACCCTGAAATGCAATATATATCATTGTACAGTAATATAATACTGTACACATATGAGAGATGCCTATGGTGGCCTGCTTGCTTTGTTATTTCGTCTCACTTTTAAGGGCAGCATAGCTTTTGTATATCCAATTTATATAAAACTGCTGATTTCTGACTTGTAAGATGAGCCCTGCAAATGCGAAAGAAGCCCTTCAGATAACCATAGGTGACCTTGATATTAGCAGGATCCTTCCATGGGAAATTGGAAATAGGTAATTTGCAGTGATCTCCAGTAGCTATCATGGACTTTATCATCGCTTGGTATGCTAGACACCTTAAACAAAGAGAAAACAACATACTGTGGTGATGAAGATTACTACAGTCACCCTTTCCACTGTCCCACCGAAAAGGGATAAAACTGCAGCCTAACCAAGACCCCACTGTTCATACTTTTCGAGGAACTCCTACTTTTTCGCTTGTACATTATGATCAAACTGAAGATTTCCAATTTTCTGTGGCATATAGGAGTGGCATAGCATAGCCTGGATGTGCAGGACGGCTCTACTGATAAGTCACCATTCATAAATGTGTGTTATGGTACTGTGTTTGTAATTTTGTAATTTGTGATTTGCAATTTCCCATCTTTCTGAGGCAGTTAGTTAGCTGAACTTAGAAGTTGGGACAGGACTGTTGTTTGTAGGCATGGGGGGGTAGAGCTATGTGTGATATGGGATGAGGGCATCCCCAGCCAATTTGTGACTAGTCTTCCAGAAGCAATAGGTAAATATTGGTCTTGGCGCTATGGCTAAATGCACCCAATAAAGTCAGGCCATCTCATCATGCATATCACGGGCTAGAATTGTATAAATGGTGTAGAGGTACTAATATTTAGTGTGAGCCATACCTATTTTGCAGGGCCTGTATATACCTGTTATAGTTGCGGGGCTAACGTTTAGAAAACCTGTGTTTTTTGGGGGGGTGGGGGGTTGTGCTATTGAGAAATTTTTCCTGGCAAATTTTGGCCAATATTTACATATATGTGAATTTCCTGATGGGCAGGTCAGTCTAGCATTGGCTGACTTAAAGGGAGCTCAGGAATGCTGGCCTCCCTTCCCAGAGTCGAGCTATGCGTGACTCCTTTTTCATGGCTGAAAGAGTAGACTAGCAAGACAATGCCAGTCAAGCAATGCTCGACGCACCATACAGAATCAAGATTGAAATCTGATTCCAGGATGGACCCTGGAACCAGAGAAGGTTTTGCCACATTGACTGACTCTGTGTAGAGTGATAGTTTGATCAGTCACATATCACGACTTCCCATGTAGTTCTGAATGCCACTGGACGCTGTCTTGTAATGAGCTGCTCACCCTGACAGACCTGCTCTTTATTCTACCTACAACAGCAAAACGTACAGAAGGTCCATAGCGGATAGGTCAAGCACTGAAGGTACCGACGGCGTATGCGTGGCGTACAACGGTGGTACGCCACGCTGGTTTGAGCGGGGCGTACCACAGTCATTCTGTCAAGCTACATTCCACAAATTTATCTCTAAAATCTTATAAAGCCACTTGTGGATCCGTGGTGTACAATGTGTCATATGCAAATCGCGTGGCATTTTACGTTAATATGCCATGCGGAAAGCTCATCCATGTAACAAGTCTGCAGCTGTCACAGGGCAATGACTGTCTCTCAGTCATCAACCATGGCATTAGCCTGTCTGCATCTGCCGAGGGACATCCTGTAAATATATGCAATGCGATGCATTGTTTATCCCAAAATTTGCATAAATTTGTAGGAAATTCTCTGATTGGCCTCAGAAGTTGTTGCTGGTGTTTTGAATTCCGCGGCTGTACCATCGAAGCAGTATTTTGGTGAGAAATCCCTATCAAACAAGATGGCAGTTATGTGCATTCGCTTTTTTGGGATTGGATGGTCTACCATGGCGTCTGTAATCCAGGATGGTGATAATGTGTAACAGTGTCACCATGTAGGGACTTGTAAAACAGCTTCTGGGTGCTACATTGAAAAAAGTTACGGTCCACAGCGTAAATAACTATTTCTGCCCCGACCCCCATTGGCTGTAATACCTATTGGCATGTTGGAGCATCAGTGGGGTACGGCAGGCCAAGGAGGCTTAACCAGAACATGCAGCAGGGTCGGGTTTCTAACCATTTAAAGGCTACATAGCACTTTAATGCAGTCTGCCATGTCATATTGCGTGAATGCAGCCCTGTCAAGTAAATTGCTATTGTTCCATGGAAGCATCATGCCAGCCATACAGGGTCGATGTATACACTGCCAAAAGGACAGCATGATGCATGAATGAAGGACTGGCAAGTTATATGCCAATGCTGCATTCATGCATTATGGCAACAAATTTGCATGATCCTTCAAAGCACTATGACACACTTAAAGGGTAAATGGCTGTAGTTTACATTTAGAGCTCTTGGATCAGGTTCTATGTGAGTAGTGTGTCACGTGTTATGGCAGTTTACTGTGAGGTCGCCGGTTTGATGGCAGGGGGGATTTCAAACTCTCTTCAATGTTTGATCCTCTTTATGAAATGATAGCCCCTTTTAAACATCCCACTTGATCAGAGACTGGGGACATTGGGTGCACTTGGTCACGAGTGTTAGTTTGAGAACACTCTTAGTGGGTCCTGGAGATTGATAACCCTAACTAAGTGCCCTCCTCCCTCATAGAAAGTGCTCAATGTGCAGGCAGTATACATACATGTAGTAGTGGGTCTCTATCCGTTGACAGCTTTAAGTAGTATATACAAAGGGTACATGGGAGATGGGTACACATGTATTTCCAAGTCACCTTGCCAGTTTAACATTATAACCAAATGTTAGCTCATGATGTACATGTTCATCATGTATAGGATTATGCAAACTTTGGCCTTTTTTCAGTTTTTCGATATGCTGTGTTGATTCTGTATTTGGACAATGGGAACATAAACTGAAATGTAAGATCTAGAACCCTATCAATTTTATTATGATGCATTAACACAGCCCTGGAAAGTCTGATGACAAAGGCCATAGCACATTATAGCACTATGCGACCGATACAGGGTTAATTCAGCTTTTTTGTAAACTGAAAACGACCCATTACAGACCATGTAGCTTGAAGCTATAGTCAGTGAATTCTGCCCCAATGCCTGAGCAGCTCCCAGCAGTAGATATGATCACTGTCTAACTGCTCCCTCCAGGAGCCCCTGTCCTATCTGCTCACAGTCCATGGCCCACACAGCAGACCAGACCTTGGAGCATTACTATCACTATCACTGCATCTAGTGGGTCTGCAGGGTCTATCGATAAGTTGGGGGTTTGATGGCTAGGGACTGCCTGGGAGGGTAGGGGTCGGACGGGACGTACATATGTATTCAGTTAGTATTGTCTGAGTTTATGTTCTATATTATGGAGTTGTCTTTCACAATGAAAGGCACTTGTTTTTGTTCAGAACCCTTATTACAGAGGGTAAACGTTTGAAGCTGAGATTGCAATTTTATCCAACAATTAATCAATTTTATCAATTGATCAGTTTGAGTTTCATCATTTTATTGATGACAAGTTCAAACAAATTAACTCCTTGAAAACACCCCAGGTTACAAAATATGGTTCTCACAATATAACTCCAATGAAAACAGAGACCTAATTGACTGTGAATATCATCACTTCTTCCCATAATATTACAAACAATAAACCACTCTTATTTAAACATGTAAATGGACGCAGGCCTCAGCCATTCATATCCTATTTAAATACAGGTCTCATGTGCCTCCTGTTTCACTAATATTCTGGCAAGTTAGATGACCTTTAGAGAACTGAAACGTTGGCTACCTCAACCCATTTATTAATCTTACAATTTGGCTACCCAAGACGGGCAATGACAGTTCTCTCAGTTATCATTAATTTTGATATAAACCCTCTAGGACCACATGTTGTGTTTTATTTTCTTGCCATGATGTATTGATGCAGCCCAGGCTAGCTAGTCTACTTCCATGGATTGCATTCATGCATCATGGGTCTTAATACGTGTATCAGCCCCATATCGTCGGCATGATGCATGAATGAAGTACTAGAATCACCAGGTCCACAGTCATGATAATTTCATCTTGATGGTAAAGGGCATTGCATAATAAAATGCTATGTCGTCCTTAAAGGACAGTTAATTGTGTGCTGAACTACATTTCCCAAATGGTTTTAACTTACATTGACACAATTGTAAATGTGACTTGATGTGCGGGAGTTAATCCTGGCTGAGGATCACAACCACCAAATGAATTTACCAGGGCTACTTCATGTTACATGGAGCAGGCAACTATGCTTAATCCTTCAAGGGTGGCATGCTGCCTGAAAAGCAAGATTTAACTTAATGATGCACTAATGCAACACTTGTGAGTAACTCACTCGCACTGTGTTGAATTTGATGCATCATGCCTCTCCTTTGGGAGTGTATTATTCCATAGGGTAGGCAGGGTTGGCGCTAACCGCTCGCCAGATCGCCATTGGCGAATTATAATTCAATCTGGCGATCCTATATTCCATTGAATTCGCCAGACTGGCGAATTACTCACCAGAATGATATAGTCACTATTGGGAATACCTTGTATAATATATCGTTGGAAAGCTAAGATCAAGGGAGGAACAGCCGAATAAAGCATATTTAGATATTTTCAAAACCTAAAATTTTCTCAAGCAAAAAAGTAAATTTACCAGCATTTTTTTCTCCTATTGATTACCAGTGAAATCTCAATTATAGATCTATGGTCATCCTAACTGCCATTCTCTTTCTCGCCATGTTTACAGGAATGTACTACATTTTAAACTATTTTCAATGTAAACTACTAGTGTAAGAGTTACAGTATCCATTTGAATTTGTCATTTCCCAGGTAACCCATAGCAGCATTATGAATTTGATTCCTTGGGTTTAACTAACTTTGGCAGATAAAAATATCAATTTGTGTTTTTCGGGAAAAAAAGTGAAAAATCCGAAGACCAACTTTTTCCTGTTCTGGCAAAATGGAGGGTGTTGAGGAAAAGTACCTTAAAACCACGGTGGTGGGCAGAACAATAGACTTTGTACCTTGGTTATACAGCATACCCTGGTTTAAAACAGATACTCGCGCCGCCCTCGTCTGGCCCCATCAGCAAGCTGTGGTAAATTCTACGTACCTTTTCATAACCATAGTTTATCTATTACATAATATCATTTTTGGTCATTATTTTCCTCACTTAAATCTGGCGAACTCATGACGAATCTGGCTAATCAACTTTGGGTCAAATTCGCCAGACTGGCTAATCCATAAAACGTCCTAGCGCCAACCCAGGTAGGGATGGTGTATGAATGCTGCATTTATGCATTATACTCGCCCAAAGTCATTATGTATTTAAGCGATGTGTCGGTATAAAAGGGTTAACAAATGTGTACAGTACAATATTCATCCGCATATATAGAGGCAAAATCCCATGTAAAGGTTAATTCTGTAGAAAAACAACCCAAATTCTAGCTCTAATAAAATCCAGATAAGTTCATGAAAGTAGTTTTAGCTGACTGCTCTAAGAGATGAATTGCTGTATTGATATTTTGTTTCTTGATGCAGTCCTTAACTTTTCCCCCTATTAATGTAGAGTCCTCCTCACATGTGGTCACTTATTATTTGACAGTAATGTAATAATGTGCACCGCAACTGTCAAGATATATATAATGGATACAGATATTGTCCCTTCTCAAATTACCCCTACTTACTGAACCTTTTGAGCAGCCTGCCAGTTATCTATTTCACATACAGAAACTCCATATCCTTTGCTCTTGATTAAGGAGTTTTTTCTTTCCTCTGATAGTTAACTCAACTAATCTTAAGTTATATAAAATCATTTTTGATTCGTTAGGTTAGCCATTCAGATGACCACAGGTGAGTTATAACAAGGATCCTTGTATGGGAAGTTGGTAATAAGTGACTCACAGTAATCTCTAATAGCTATCAGTGAACTTATCATCCCTTTGGCAAGCTAAAGATTATTATACAAAGAGACAAAAATTCACTGTAGTGATAAAGATTGCTGTATTTAGCTTATCCACTGTCCCACTGAGGAGAAATTCAATTTCCCAGGGGCGTCGAAATATGCCACTGGGCCCCTGAATGCCTCTAGTGTAGTTTTCTATAAGTCATATAGTCATAACTAATCATGGTCATTAGAATTATTCAAATTTGGCCCAGAAGTTTTTATGGACCTTCAATTACTGTGAATCATGCATGACAAGAAATGGGCAAAACGACCTGAACTAGCATAGCTTTGGTTCACAGCTAATTCAGGCTGTTTCTCATCTTTGTAAGTCAGTTGGCTGAACGTAGAAATAAACACAAAACTGTCGCCTGTGGACATGGTGGTAGAGCGATGCGATATAGGGGATCATGGCATTATTCCAGAAGCAATAGGTAAATATTGGTATTGGCGCTATGACTAAATGCAACCGACAGAATGAGGCCATCTCATCATGCATATCACGGGCTAGAACTGTGTAGACGTACTAATGCCTAGTGTGGTCATATAGCCCAACCTTCTTCATGCCAGCAGTCCCCAGTATTGTTCTGGAAATACCTTCTGAGCAACTGCAAAGTGTATCAGTCCTGTCAACTGTAGTGCAGTAGCTACAATTTCCATTCAACCATCTAACTGTTTAATGTATTAAAATATTAGATATCTCATGGTGTAATTCTCTGTAAATTATACATTATAGCGTTACGGTCATCAGAATTATTTAAAACTTGGCACATGTATGTATATGGCCAAACTAACATTGCATGAATGTTTGCATTTTAGCATATAATTATATCGATTCTCAAGTCACTCTTTAAGCAGCTTTAAGTGCAGCAAATGTCATAGAAATGTCATGGGAATGTCCTAATGCCATTCAAGCGGCCAGAAGTGATACTTACTAGAATTAGAGATGTCTAAGGTGTGGATTTGAGTATGTTTAATCTACCTAAATGCAAATATTCATGCAATATAAACCTTAGTACGCCTTGATAGTTCTGACCCGTTTTGCATATGGAGGTAAGAGCTGCTCGCCTAGCTATTGTTCCCCTGCAGTTGAGCTACTCACTTTTCACCGTCATCAAGCCGCCAGTACCAATGGGATCCAGTACACTTGGCCTATCTAAAAATCCTAGCTTTTCTTTTATTGAAGCAGAAAAAAGAGGGACTGACATATAAATATATAAGCTCCATCGCGATTGATGGATGGCAGTAATTTACATTTATATGGACGTTGACGGAGCTCACACAATTAGATTCCCACCTTTCTCCGTCAGATTGTCGGTTAAACCTCTAAGGACCAAATAGTGTTTTGATGTGCTATGTCCTATGTTGCAATTTAGATGCTTGAATGCATCACTGGCGAGTCTGCCCACCAGGGCTCTATTTGTGCATCATGCTGACCACTTGGGGAGTGTATTGACCCGATATGATCGGCATGATGCTTGAATGCAGCACTGGTAAGTCACCACTCACCATGGCTGCATTCAAGCATCATGCCGACCAAAAGCATTAAAGTACTATCCGGCCTTCACAGTGTTAAAGCGTTGGCACAGATTGGCTGTGGTGTCTGTGAATTGGCTGCGGATCCATCGGGTACCCAACGTGTCGGACACCCTAATGGACTCCCTGCAAAGTTAATAGGAATGACACGTGATTGTACAAGCAGTGGCAGTGCAGTAAAAATAAATTCAGGAATTGGAAGATTAATTGGCAATTTCTGAGAGGCAGATAATGCAATGACTTGGAGATATCCATTGTTAAGAATCGGTGTCGAGCGCTTGTATTTACCATTCGATAATTCTGTTCGACAATTCAATGAAATCCATGAATGAAAACTTTTATTCTGCCTTGACCTACTTGCTATAACTTGGGGATAAAAAGCCCTGTTCTCGGACACTGAGTGGATTTTAGTGAAGACTTCTTCAACTCAAATTCCAAGATTCACTGAAATCTCTCAAAATCGCGACAAACGTTATTAAAGGTCAATCCATTTCAAAGCCATGCAGTGGCCACAGGCCAGCACGCTAGGCAAATGCCATAGCTGAACATACTATCATTTGTTACAATTATGTGATGGATCGGGTTTAAAGTGTCGCGCCAAGTCTACACTTTGGTTAATGCATACGACATAAGAAATCCAATTTTATTTACATGTCTGCCTATGCTGCTTGTCAGTGACGTCATGTGTGTCAAGATACCATGTTAGGTATCCAGCACGGACGGTCACATGACCTATTATATCAGTTGTAATTAACACAGTTACCATTTTGCTGGCAGGGTAGGCTATCTGGGAAAGGGCATGTGTAGTGCATCGTAAAAGGCACTGGTTCTGTGAAAAAAAACAAATAGCTCTAAACCGTATAAACACACACAGCATAAACCATACCTGACTAGTAGTACACTGGTACAGTTTTTATGTTTTAAACAATCTTTATTTACCACATGTATGTGTATAAAACAATGCACCAGGGACTCGCAGATAAAATGACAAGTCTCACTTGGCCTTTATGCATAATTGATCCTCTCTCCAACTGTATGCTATACAGCACAGCCATTGTATACCACCGACGTGACACTCGGACTACACATCAACCCTTTATGGGCCGCAAAGTGCTTTAATGTGCTATGCCTAATCGTCATGATACATGCTTGCAGCCTTGGTGAGTCTACTCTCCATGGCTGCATTCGTACCTCATACCGATCCTACGGGCTTTATACCCTCTCAAATGGTCAGAATGATGCTTGAATACAGGACCAGCGAGTTACTCACCAAAGATGCATTCATGCATCATGACCCTAAAGGACAGGCTTAGTGTATATCAAAGCAGTATGCGACCCTTAAGGGGTCAAGACGTGAGAGTGTGTCTCTGAGCTAGAGTCTCGTGATAAAACTGATTACCAGAAGGCTCGCTACATCCCTTGTTGGCCATTGTCATTTCTCTGTTGTGTTTTCCCCTCCCTCTTCTTGCTCTGCCTCCTCATGAGTTGGCGAGACAAATGTTGTTTGGACGTAGCCGCACCCCACCCCTTTATTTTCCCACGTCAATCTATGAATGGTAGCCCTTTCAGGACAGCGGGTTGTTACCATAAAGAAGCATTTGTCATCATGATGCACCAATGCAGTCTGGCTAATAACTCGCTTGGGATGCATTGTTGCATCATGGGAAAAATGTGGGGGTGTATCAACGCCGTAGGGTCGGTATGATGCATGAATGCAGCACTGGCGAGTTACTCGCGAGGGCTGCATGAATGCATCATGCCGACCAAGGAAGAGTAAAGCGCTCTGCGGTCCTTAAAGGGTTAGGAGACAATGGAGGGGTGCATGTTGCTGGTGCTGGAGATTGGTGCCAGACGTGGACGCCCCCTACCGGCCTGTGCCGGCCGCCAGCTGCCGCGCGCCGCCCCCAGATAGCGGTGATGAATGCGGCCACACAATCTATAGTAGCCACCCCCGTCCCCATATACCCGTCCTACTCCCTACCCTGATATACCCCCACACCCTCAACCCAGTGCCTATATACCTCCCCTACGCCCTGCCCTGATATACCCTCCCACCGCCCCCACACACACCCCAGTCCCTATACTACTACCCCCTACCCTGATTTACACGCCCCCCCCCCCACACACACACACCCCAGTCCCTATACTACTACCCCCTACCCTGATATACCCCCCCCCCCACACACACACACCCCAGTCCCTATACTACTACCCCCTACCCTGATATACCTCCCCCCCCCCCCACACACACACACCCCAGTTCCTATACTACTACCCCCTACCTTGATATACCTCTCCCCCCCCCCCCCCCCACACACACCCCAGTCCCTATACTACTACCCCCTACCCTGATATACCTCTCCCCCCCCCACACACCCCAGCCCCTATACTACTACCCCCTACCCTGATATACCTCCCCCCCCCCACACCCCAGTCCCTATACTACTACCCCCTACCCTGATATACCTCTCCCCCCCCCCCACACACCCCAGTCCCTATACTACTACCCCCTACCCTGATATACCTCCCCCCCCCCCCAACCACACACACCCCCAGTCCCTATACTACTACCCCCTACCCTGATATACCTCTCCCCCCCCCCCCCACACACCCCAGTCCCTATACTACTACCCCCTACCCTGATATACCTCTCCCCCCCCACACACCCCAGTCCCTATACTACCACCCCCTACCCTGATATACCTCTCCCCCCCCCCCCCCCCCACACACCCCAGTCCCTATACTACTACGCCCTACCCTGATATACCTCCCCCCCCCCAACCACACACACCCCCAGTCCCTATACTACTACCCCCTACCCTGATATACCTCTCCCCCCCCCCCCACACACCCCAGTCCCTATACTACTACCCCCTACCCTGATATACCTCCCCCCCCCCCCACGAACACCCCAGTCCCTATACTACTACCCCCTACCCTGATATACCCCCCCCCCACACACACACCCCAGTCCCTATACTACTACCCCCTACCCTGATATACCCCCCCCCCCCACACACACACCCCAGTCCCTATACTACTACCCCCTACCCTGATATACCTCCCCCCCCCCCACACACACACCCCCCAGTCCCTATACTACTACCCCCTACCCTGATATACCTCCCCCCCCCCCCCGGCCACACACCCCAGTCCCTATACTACTACCCCCTACCCTGATATACCTTCCCCCCTCACACACACCCCAGCCCCTATACTACTACCCCCTACCCTGATATACCCCCCCCCCCACACACACCCCAGTCCCTATACTACTACCCCCTACCATGATATATCCCCCCTCACACACACCCCAGTCCCTATACTACTACCCCCTACCCTGATATACCCCCCCCCCCCCACACACACACCCCAGTCCCTATACTACTACCCCCTACCCTGATATACCCCCCCCCCCCCCCACACACACACACCCCAGTCCCTATACTACTACCCCCTACCCTGATATACCCCCCCCCCCCCCCCACACACACACACCCCAGTCCTTATATTACTACCCCCTACCCTGACATACCTTACCCCCTCACACACACACACCCCAGTCCCTATACTACTACCCCCTACCCTGACATACCTTACCCCCTCACACATAACCCTACCCCAGTCCCTGTATGTCTCCTATACCCTGATATGCCCCCACACGCACCCCAGTTCCTATATACTTGTCCTACTCCCTACCCTTATATACCTCCACACACACCCCGGTCCTATATACCACCTCCCCTACCCTGATATACCCCACCCCTTCCCCATCACAGTCCCTATACTACTCCCCACCCTGATATACACCCCCAGTTCCTATATACTACTACTCTCTGCCCTGATATACACCCCACCCTAGTCCCTATGATAACCCCCCCCCCCACACACACACACACCCCACCAACCCCAGTCCTCATCCTCTGTGCCTTCCCCAGCCATTCCCACAGTCTGAGGGGCCTATTCTCCATATTCTCTGCCCCCCCCCCCCCGCAGCACCCTCCCTCCCTATACACTATACCTGTCGCACATCACAGTTACTCATATACACAGACATTGTATGGTCCCCCCTTGTAAGATAGCCAAGCCAGACAGATCATATTTTATTATTCACAATCCTTGGCTATTTCAGAGTCCTGGTAAATAATAGAACTGGCATGTCTGAGAGCTGTTTGTCCAATCTATGACTAAATCACGTGTTTACAAGCTCAAAGGAGTAATCCCCACTCGGTCTATTTACATTTAATGATATCCAAGAGGCTGTACAAAGTAGTGATGGTTGATGTGGCGTCTTAATGTAGGAGAGAGCTTGTACATACTCAGAAAAGTCAGCGTCATTGTCGCTAAAACCACCTTCATCTTAAAGTCAGGCAGTGCCTGACCCTCAGGTGAGAGTGGTTTTAGCGACAATGACGCTGACTTTTCTGAGTGTGTATCTGTACTTGGCTGTACTTCTGCATTTGGATAAGGATAGTAGCCTAGGTACATAAGTGCTCATTGCCATAAACTGATATTCTTTGGCCCCCTATACTACTAATCTCTCAGTAACTGTAGTGCCTAACTAAGCTAGTCATTATTTGGCTCCTTATAGGACCAACCTAGGTTAGTTAATATGGGTCAGTACTGACCGACTCACCTTAGTCTTTCCATTTTAGGCAAAGTCCTAATGAATAAGGCATTGGTCATATGCTGTTTTGCCTCAGTCATTCTTGAATAGCATACTTGGTCATGCCCCTATGCTATAGGGACATGTCCCTCCCACTTTTGACCAACCCCCAAAAAGGTCAAACCAAAATGGTCAAGTAAAAAGGGATCAAAAAGGGTCAAAATACCCCTCAGTCCCCCTACTTTGAAACTGCTTGCCACACTCTAGGAACAGTGTGTTGTTGGAACATGCATGAGGAGTTATACACACAAATTCGCAACATACTTTTGAGATCAACACACTTTTGGCATAGAGTGTTTAGTGCATAGTGTGTTACACCAAAATGTGTGTTAAAAGTGGCTGCAGAAAAGCGTGTTAATAAGTGTGTAAACGTAACACACTGTTCTTAGAGTGCACGCCCCTGAAATTATGCCCAACTTGGGACTACAGACTAAGGGCCGGGGCTTTTAGGTTATCTGTGTAGGGTAGCTTACCACATGTCCATGCAACAGGTACATACATTATATTAAGTGCTCTATTTATTAGTTTTTAACGTTAACAAGGTTTTTATTGGGTCGATAATTATACCTGCCAGATTCAGAATGGATGTTCTGCCATCGGGGTCCATATCAAAGGGATCTCATGGATGGAAACGGAAAGTAGCAGCACACTATTGTATGTAATCATCGTGTGTCATGTTTCAAAACATCTATTCTTGCACCTGACAACATACATATCGGTATGTATAAAGTGGTCTTTGAGTACAGAGGTGGGGGTGGGGAAAAATGAAAGTGAATACACTGCAGTAATATATTCGTAATAAATAGAATCACTTGTATATGGTGACGTTAAAGGGGCATTCTCACCACTCGCACTTACCACATAGTACATTATGTACTCGCACTTACCACATAGCAGACTAGAACAGTACTAGAATTATGAGTGGGAAACGCTCGGTGAGAATGCCACTTTAAACCACTGTTTATTTTGAGTTTCAATAGTCTTTATTTAGCTTTGCCATCATTACCAGGCGGTGCATCTAGATTCAATAATATAATAATAACAAAGTCAGGCTGCATTTTCTTGCAGTCGATAGGAAATCCCAGTAAATTGGCTACAATATTATTCAGCAAGGCGCTGTGTAGTCGCTGCATGGCGAGTCCGAGTCAGATGCCCCCGCGCCGTAAGAAGAATGGGGCGAGAAGCGCAGATCGATGCACCCTCAGTCAATAGGCTCAGGAGGAATTAGAGACAAGGGTCCTCCAGTGGGGGACAGTCTGCACCCCCTGTACTCCTCCACGGCCGTAAGGCCAAGTCAGGCGGCTTGTCGGGCAGAGGCGCTACGAATCCCACCCTTCATGACCATGTAAGCGCATTAACCCTTTAAGGGTGGGATAGTGCTTTGATGTGTGTATAGTATGCCCTTTGTGGTTATGATGCATGAGTGGAGATCTGGTGGGTAACTCGCCAATGCTGCATTTATGCATCATGCCGACTCTACGCTCCCAAAGCACTGTCATGATGCGTGAATACAGTCCTGGGAAGTTACTCGCCAGGACTACATCCATGCATCATAACGACTAAGGGCATCATGCCAACTAAGGGCATAAGACATTGAAACACTACGCTGTCCTAATAGGGCTAACCAGAATCACTACACCCCTTCTCCTCCTACTAATATGCAGATCTAGGGTGCACAGGCCATGTCCCATATCCTAAAGCTGCGCCTGCGACATCCCTGTTGCCTCCAAGAACATAAATAATACTTGGCAGAATCCAAAGAGGACTTTACTCAAGGCCATTTTAATCGGCTCTGTTGCCAATCCAACAAGGCTCGACTTTCAAAGGAAGTGCATTTAAATACTAAATATCTTATCAGACATTGCCCCAGGATGGATTTTGGATTGAGTTGCATGAACGTTCTTGTAGATTCATGTAGGGTAGATTCACTATGAGTCGGACACATTCCTTGAGGCGGATAGTTCAATTTGTGGATGTCAGTGCATCATAAAGCCTCTAGCTGTTTTACGAATAACACGTTATGTTATACACAAATACACAAAAGAGGGCTAAGCATGCATTATTAAATACAAGTGCATGTGTCAGACTTAAAGTATGTGTCTGACTCAAGGGGAATCTACCCTCTGAGAATGGCTCAGCCTTTGACATAACTGAGACCTTTCAGGTTCTGCTCAGGTGTCTTTGAGGGTAAGGTCAGTGACCTAACTGAGAACCATGTATGACCTGTTTCTGATTGTGCAGGATTTTATGGGTCTCTAAGGGATTTACACAGAACCCCAAAGAAAGCATGACAAGAATGTACTCGGTGTATAACACCTCGTCTTGACCTTGTGGGGCAGTGGGTATGAGGCATACCAAGGTACAGGTGTAGTCTATCTAACACATAACTTTATTCTTGCTAGATGATTACTCTGCATGGATAACTTCACGTCCATGTTTCGATCCTGCTCTAGGAATGTGTCCGATTCATGGTGAACCTACCCTACTTAAAATCCCACATTCCAATATCTCCAATATTCAGATACTGACCTGCTGACTGAATGTTACAAAGGCTCATCTGATCAGCCACAAACCCCCATTACACATGATAGATACCCAGGAATTCGATAGCAGTGATAGATCAGTGTCTTTATCACAGCACATCGATGGGTATGTGTTGGTAGATGGACCTATCAATGACCCCTCCTCACCTCTTACCTCCTCCAGGGACCCACAGGAGGAGGACGGGTTCACCAACCCCAATGCCAACCCACACAGAAAATCCTAATGCCCGACCCTTAGTCTGAAGTGGCTATCCCAGGTTAGCCATAGGGACATCGGTCTGGCATGACCGAGTGCAATTAAAAAAATGACTGAGGCAAAGCAACATATGACAAATGCCTTACTCAAAGGATTTAGCCTCAAACTTATTGAAATGGAGAAGACTATGGTGAGTTGGCCAGTACTGACCAACCTGATAATAGTAACTAACCTAGGTTAGTTGTATAGGGAGCCATGACTGACTTAGTTAGGCTATAGTGACTGAGAGATCGGTCATATAGGGAGCCAAAGTATATCAGCCACATGATCTTTCATGTTTTCACTGACAATTCACACTGTGCATCATTTGTAGGATCTTGAAAGAAGTTTCTTGGATTTGAATAGTCAATTTGTTAGGAGAAGAAGGGGGGAGTCTGTGGCAGTCGATAATGAAGCCTGGAGGAGCCTGCCATAGTAAAAGTTATAGCCTTCAGTTTCAGAGTTGTACTCAACAGTGACCCAGCTCAAAGAACAGGGTGAGGTATAGTGGAGTATATTTTTACAACATGTGAATATTCCCATTGTATATTGGAGATAGAGTTGATTTGATTTCAAACGCTCATCATTACACATGCCAGCCGCTTCCAGCACAGTTCTATAGAGAACTGCGCCTTGTGAAGCGTCCACCGTTTGGCGCCGACAAGAAACGCTCTGCTGCGTCCTTGGCCCAAGTTGGGGCGGTTGGCGGGAGCCGGATGTGGCTCTGGGGACGCCAGGGGAGGGCCAGGACCATTCTGCAGCAGGGGGACTGGTCAAAAGGCCTCTCTGTGGGGTTGAAATCTCTAGCAGAGGTACATGTATCACTCTCCTAGCATGTACTCGGTTATAGCTTAAACCCCAGAGATTTCCTGCTTTTTGGGTAGAATTTCTCTATTGAATTATGCTTATTTACTACAGAAAATGGACCAAAATTGTAAAATTTCCTATGTTTTGTCGTTGATTGAGTGGCATCTCTGAAAGCCAGATACATAAGCATAGTACATTTTATATGGCTGTATCCGTACAGAGAGGTAATTGTTGTCAAGAAGTGACGCCATCTCCCTGTACAGAATTCTGGCAGGGTGTCTCAGACTATTGAATTCTGGTAAGGCTGCACGCGTTGACACAGGCGCCAGACGCGCCGCCTTTGAGCATCATTGACTTCCTTGCCATGTATTTTTTCTTCCTATATGAGAGCACACGTCCCCTATATGTTCACTACCTACACCCACGACATCCCAGCCAGTCACCCCTATCAAGCTCCTGGGTCTGGCTCCCTTTTTGTTGCCTCTCTCGAACCACAGCGACAACATCAAATGAAGTAATCAATTGATGTAGGCTTCACGCCAGGGCTATTCTACCATGGGATAATTCCGTAGGACGGTACCTTAACCATTGGGAGAGTAGACTAGAGTGGAAATTAGTCTAGATAGTGTAGGATATTATGTAATGAAGAAGTCAATAAAGAGGACATAGTTTGGATATCTCTATGTAATACCATCATAATCTTGATGTGGCCAAAAATTAGCCGACTATGCTTTAATCCAGTTTGGAGGATAATATTCCTTTTTTGTGTGTGGCTATTTTTGATTCAATATAATGGCACTTTTGAGTCAATTTAGTGGTCCACGAGTCAGTGTTGCGGTTCCCAAATCAGTAAACAGTCTGCGGGTACATTCCCGGCTATTTTCGAGGCCAAAGTAAAAAGAAAGAAGCCCGACCCACCTATACCATATATTTTTCATACTGTGTAACCTAAATCACCCTTTTAGGGGGTCTAATTTACCATATTGGGAGGTCATAGCATGTGAAAATTACAGAGGTGCTCTTTGAAGTGAGCTGGTGTGTGAGGAGCTAAGAGAGTGGTCATTACCTAACAACAGGGGGGTTGGTGGATTTTCAAGCCAGAGGGTCAACATGTGTTGCCCCCCCCCCCCCCTCTCGGACAGGAGGGGTCAACCGTTTTTCAGCCCCGCGCCACGCAGGCTGAAATTTAGCGCTGCCGACCCCTTGGAGCTATAGTAATGCTCAGGCGTTTTTGCTTAAAAGGGGTAAACATTTTTTGGTCCCCTCCTCAAGAGGGTTTCAAATCTGTTCAAGGGGTCTAACTCTTTTTGACCCCCACCCCCCACACAAACTCCCCCTCCCCCCATTTGTTACAAAATGAGCACTCCCTAAGAGCTGGAGTAATTGGGTCAGGAGGTGCGTGATGTAGTTAGGCAGAGTAGCCTGCCTGTTTCCTCTCTCCGCACCGTGATCACTGATCAACTAGTGGAGTCGTTTAGCCGGATCAGATTAAGTGGGGTCGGCCACTTTAAAGCACCCGGCCTGTTAACACCAGCTCCACACACACGAAGAGCTGGGAGGATGCCTAAAGGGGATAAAAGGTGGGGAAAGGAGTGGCTTGTATTGAACTATTCACATACCGACTGGGTTAGCTTTGCCAACAAATAGCGTGAATACCGGAGCTTTTGTAGGTTTCCCACCCATCAGTTAGAAGTCAGGCTTTTTTGCTTTAAAAGTCAGTTAAATGGCAGTTGAAAAAACAATTGTCAGTTTTTTTCTTGGTCTTAAGAAAATGCATATCAGTTAACGTTTCAGTTAAAATAATCATTTGTCAGTTAAATGCCAGTTAAAACTGTGACTGAAAAATAGTGGGAACTCTGTTTTTTGTGATACACATCTGCTTTGTGCAAACAGTCTCCCAGTACCATTGTCCAATTACAAAGTCTTTCCAATATAAATTCTTCTTTTAGATTTCATATCTCAATATCTTTGTGCAATCTGAAGTAGGAAATGTCATATAGTAGGTCAGATAAAATACCATTTTGGGGTCAACAGATTTATCAAGCTGAGTATAAACACCATGACTGCGATCAAACAATCGAAGCCACTGCCCCTGTTCCAGGAAGCCAACGCCATGATTCTTGGAACAATTTGAAGCCACTGATCAATATGGTAGAACGATTTGACGCCTTTGTCCTGATATTAGGAACGACTTGTAGCTACTGCCATGCCAATATCATGGTCTCACCAAGCCAACAATTGAAGCCACAGCCATTGATCTTAGGAAATGTGTAATTGAGTTAACTTTGCGATCTTAGGAAGCCCTGAAATTGAAGTCACTGACATGGCCAACAATATAAACACTTCCAAATCATTTGAAGTCAGTTCCTTTATCTCATAACAAGGCCATTTGCACCTACTGTCAATTCTCCAGAAGCCATGTAGCACTCGAAGCAGACATTTTATCAGGTCCATACATTAAAAGAGCCATGATCTAAGGAAGGCAACAAGGTGACAATTGAAGCACAGCCACACACCAATAAAACCATCAGTTTGATGCCAGCCTCATGACAATAGCAATTTGAAGACAGTACAATGACATAGGACCATTGACTTACCATGGGCCGCAATTTAAGGGCTCTGCAATTGAAGCCACTGTATCTTGAATTCAACCAACACGAATCTTAAAACATAATCACTATCTCATAAGGTCTGCGATTAAAGCACAATCTTATGAGGCATCTGCATAAATTTAATGACGAGCACAATAAAGCGCCAGTGCAATGGTATTATTAGGAACAAGTTGCCATGATCTTAGGAGACCAATAATTTTAAGACACATCCACAATCCTACACTGTAAAAAGTTGTTGTTCGTGAACAGCAATATGTGCTGTAACTATACAGTACTTTAGCTGTAAAAGATAATACAGCAACTTTTGCTGTACACATACAATTCTGTTACTGTAGATGCAGGTTCGAATCCCATAACCAGCAACCAGAGGGAGAGAGAGCAGAGAGGTTGGAGGGAGTACCATACTGCACAGCTCAAATATGACCTGATCTTTTCAAAAGCCCAATGATGCAGGCTACATAGTGACTGCCCCTCTAGCTCAGTCGGTAGAGCTGTGGGAGATGTAGTCTGAGGGTCAGCAGTTCCAGTCCCGGCAGGAAACTCTCACACAAAATACATTTCTCCTGATGCAATTCTAAAGTATAATATATTTTGGTACACTGAAATGTTACTATTGAAAATATGCAGAGGATAAGACCAATGTATCTCAACAATCTGCATGAAAGATAGTAAAATTTACTTTGAAAAACATCTATAGGCCATCAAGATTACACTTCAACTAATGGTAGTTCAGTCCTTATTAGTACATTACTGCAATAGGGTAATTTTCATATTATCCCTTAAGATATGAACAGTCTAGTTCTAAAATTGTCCCCAGGGATCCTGTGTTGACCTCATTACCATTCACACATAAGTAGGAGGTGTTTCAATGCACCTGACATGCAGGATTCACTGGCGTAGTGGTCATGGTTCAGGACTATGGATTGGAACCTGGGGGTTCAAATCTCCAAGATGTTGAATATGTGAGCCTTTTTAGAACTCAGGTCTGCGTCGACAGTAGATTCTACTGTAGGTCTACAGCAGAATTTACTGGAACCAAAGTTGCCCCCAATAGTTGCTGTACAGGAACACTACTTACTTCTAACAGTGTAGGTCTTAAGACACTGCCATAACCTTAGACATCAAGCAATTTAAAGACTCTGCTATAGCCTTAGGATTTAAACACACTCCCGTATAACTGCCCTAGGAATCCAGCAATCTATTGACACTGCCATTAGGTTAGAGAAAAAGCAATTTTAAGGCACTCCCATATCTTTAAGAAGACAGTATTCAAAGACACTCTCACAACATAAGGAAGCCAGCAGTTCAAAGACAATCCCATAGCTTAAGGAAGTCAGTAATTTAAAGCCACTGCAATAACCTTAGGATGCCAGCTGTCTTAAGATGGTAGCATGATCTTAGAAAGTCTGACTTGAAGGCATGACCATCATCTTAAGAATGCTGCAATTGAAGCCATTACCCTGGTCTATAAGTAAATCGGCCGTTTAGACTTCCCCATACATCTGAAGCGGTGTTTACCACTTAAGAGGCAGAACCTAACCCTTTAAGGGCTGCTTAGTGCTTTAATGTGCTTTGCCCTTTGTAGTCATGATGCATGAATGCGGCCCCTGCAAGTAACTCGCCAGGGCTCCATTCACACATCATGTTGACCCTTTGTGAGTGTATCATCGCTGTAGGACCACTGTGATGCATTAATGCATGAGTAGACTCACCAGGGCTGCTGCATTTAAGCATCATACTCCCAAAGGTCATAGCACATTAAAGCACTATACGGCAATCAAAGGGTTAAGATGTGGCCCTTAACGTATGGTCACAGATGGCGTGCTAACGAGAGTTCTATTGAAATCCGCATTAGTGCATCACAAGGCAGTGCGGCCGGCAATAAGAGGGCGTTTTACAAGGAGAGTTAAGTGTTACCCTGTGGCCTGCCTGCTTCCTCTCCCACTGATAAGCACTGAATCGATATTGATAAAAATCCACAACGGGAAGCAAAGATGTTGTTCCACTTCATTAATTCGCGTCACGGAAGTCCTTCCACGAGTCTGCGAGCACGGTAGGCATTTATACAATCTGTGAGGGTTTGATGGTAGGAGGGAATGACAGGGCCCACTGTATATGCTGTTAAAGTGACATGGTCCGATTTTTTCAATATTTTGAATCCTACCTAAATGTGTTCCAAATGTTAGTACAACATTATATTTGGAGGATAGGGATAAATAAAATGGCATCTATGGCCAATAGGAGCCCATTTAGAGGGTCCAACATGGCGGGGGTACAGAATTTTACAGTTTATTGTCAATAGGGGAATTAAAGCGTGCACTCCAAAAGTCTTAAATTGAGCATAAAACTGGCAATTGACTGAATTCTAAGCTGAATTAATGGGGCACAATGTCAACAAACTAGGTAGGACATGAAGTATGACCATATTGAACATTTTTGTTAATTTTCAACAAAATTGATTTTTGAGCCCTAATCATCGGACCACACAGGATCACCATGAACCTTAAATGCATCCCTGCCAAGTAGACTTGCCAGGGCTACATTCATGCATCATACAGACAAAGGACATTGCACATTAAAGCACTTCACGACCCTTAAAGTGTTAAAGTGGTATTGGGCAGTCCTTTCAGAGGCTGGCATTGCTATATATGAATGACAAAAACCGTTTCTATGTTGGAATACCACAGGGTCGGTGGGCATACTTCTCATTGATTTGGGAGATCCTCCTCTGATGTATTTATAAAGCCGGTGCACTGAGGAGTCAAATGCTTTGCTAGTTGAAATTCTGAATATGATCACAGAGAACACATACTTTAGCATAATGAACTAACCCTAGTAACTCGCCAGTACTGCATTCAAGCAGCTTGCAACGCTACGGGATTTTACAATCTACTCACGGAGGGTTTCACGAAGGATGGCACTATGTCACTATGATGGAAGAATGCAGCCCTGATGAGTCGCCAGAGCTGCATTCATACATTATGACGACAAATGGCAATCCACCCTTTAACGGGTTTAATGGGAGTATTTAAAAATCCTTGAGTAGTTAAGTATCCTAAACAAGCAATGCACACAATTTAAAGCATTGGTTGCAAATTCAGGACAAATGTTGTTATTGTTCCTATGTTTGGCCAGAATAGTTCTTGTCCTCAGTTTCAACCTCGATCTTTCAAAGTCAAAACAGGTGATTATGCTGGTGAATGGCATGCCGCTAGACAGAATAATGAACCTTATTGATTGCCAACTCTAGCAGAGAGAAGTCAAGAGTTGTCTTGGAGCCATACCCTCTGTGGAGTAACGACTGGTTATTCTGTCCTGATTAGAACGGGATCATGTCCTCGGAAGCCTCAGGCGGCCATTGCCAGGAAACAATGACGTGACGTAAACGCAGCCTTGCCCTGCAGCTGACCCCTGCCGGTATAAGGATGGAACTGGTTCCCAAGAGTACCACAGGCTATGTCTCACCAGATCGGGCCAATGTGAACGTCTTTGGCTGGGTGCCATCTTTGACTGACCAATATCTTAAAAACTTCTTCTTTGATATGTAAGGGATAAGATTAAGAAAATGGCGGTGGTGATATCTCTATTTATATCTTCACCTTCCCTGCATAAACCGTTTTCTGTCATGAGGTCAAAGATGGTACCCGGTCAAAGATAGCACCTGGTCAAAGACATTCACATTGGCTCGATCTGGTGAGACACAGCCCACATGGCACTGACACAAGCAGATCTCTGATCTTGGAATCTAACTTGTTCCTGGCATATCATGGCACCATGGAGGTTGGTGCTAACCTTATTGGGGTGCAGAAGGGTCCCCTCGGGTTAAAACGTCACCGAAATCAAGGTCAATTCTTTAGACCAGTTATGCTATAGCCAAATTTGTCCAAAAGTCGCCAGGTCAGCTTAAATTATTGTACCAGGTTGACAGGTCGCCTGGAAAACAGCCCAGGTCGCCAGGTCGCTTTTGACCCCTCTGCAGCTACCGAAATCTCATGAGATACCCCGTGATGAGAGGGCAAGATGGCCGCGGATACCGAGGAACCAGACCAATTTGGCTGGCCTTGGTGGCATAGCCCAAGTATTACGACAGTTCTCCATTCTGAACTAATATTGGTGTACAGGCTGATGATATAGTGTTACTGCTGATCTCAGTGACAATCATATTACTACACAATGGGCCCTCCAGGACCAACACAATAGACAGTATAGGAGCATTGAGTAGGAGTATATGAAGGTACACTCTAAGAACAGTGTGTTGCGGGAACATGCATAGGGATTTACACACACATATTTGCAACACACCTTTACGATCAACACACTTTTGGCAAAGAGCATGTAGTGTGTAGTGTGTTACACCAATATGTGTGTTAAAAGTGGCTACAGATAAAGTGTGTTGATAAGTGTGTAAACGTAACACACTGTTCTTAGAGTGTATATAGCTGAAGTCCATAACTGACAGCTTATAGCTTCATTTCACCAGAGGGGATCATTGCTGATTCTTAGATAAGGGACGACCAGGATGTACTGGTTTACCCTTACCGATGCATTCCACGACATGCAAAACGTTCAATTATATAGGTTGTATTAGGGGGGCTATATCTGGTATACCCTCTAAAGATATTTTATTCATTTTCCTCAATTTTGAAGAAATATCTGGTCCCAATCAGTAGACTGGGAAGAGGGTGTTCTGCACAGTAAACCCGTTAAGGGTTACATAGTGCAATAGTGCATCATATCCTTGGTTGTCATGATGCATATAAATGTAGCAAAGGCTTTAAGTTGTCTGATCATGGAAACAGTCAATATATCCATAAATCAATAGCAGTACTATTGGCTTAATGGACGTGCATCCATGTACGCAGTAATCCAACACTATCTAATTTTCTCAGCAGTGTTCTTATGATCTCCCACCAAAGGGAGACAAGATTGCTAAGGCTTATATTGTGTATCACAAGACTGAGTTGTCAAAGGCAATTGCCCCTTATTTATAAGCAATAACCTTGTTGGGCTGAGCGTATACTCAGTTGTCATAGAGCTATTGTTGTTTTTATAGTAAGGAGAGATTATATCGAACATATCAAATATCTGCATATAGAATTGATCTATTGTTTATTGTAATACTACAAACGTAGAGATCAGTAGTTGTGATAGATATAGGCTGGATTAAACTCTCTCCTTTTTTTAAAAATAAACATCAGCCTAGAAAGTTGCTATTGGGTTACAATTTCGACTTGGGGCTGGCTACTCGAGATTTGCAATGTTGACTCATGGACTATAGCAGGGTTCGTCCAGATAATTCCAAATATATATAAATGAGTAAATGATGTCCCATCGGTAGATAAATTAAAAAAAGAATTATTCCTCCAAAATTGAGAAAAAATGCTAGGGTTCCATGTCAGTGGAGGAGGCTTCCCCAGGAGGAGGATGGACCAATACCTCCTGGAGGAAGGTGGCATCCCTCATCCATAGTATCCCTTTAAAGGCCGCATAGTACTTTGATGTGCTATAGCCTTTGTCGTCATGATGCATGAATGCAGTAATGGTAAGTCTATATGCCAGCATAATTGCCTACCCCTTCAGGAGTGTATACATCAATCCCGAGGTTCAGCGTAATGCTTGAATGCAGTACTGCCAATTTCCCTGCCAAGGCTGCATTCATACATCATGCCAACCAACGGGCATCTCACATTAAAGTACTATATATAGTCCTTGAAGGGTCATGGTGACCTTCAACCCTGCTGTATTCTCCGTTTGATAAGGTCAGGGAGAGGGGCACCCATAGGTTAAGGCCGCAACTATAACGTCTTCTATAATTTAGCGCCGGCGGGCGGGCTGCGGGTGGCCCCAGCGAATTCCTGTAGATTCCTGAGCGGACCCAAGAGGCCTCCAGGCTGTTGGACCTTTAAGAACCGCATAGTGCTTTAAAGTATGATGCCTTCTGTCGTCATGATGCATGAATGCAGCCCTGGTGAACTCTCCAGGGCTAGATTCAAGCATCATGCCGAGCCTATAGGATTTATACACTCCAAAGGGTTGACTTGATGCATTAATTCAGTCCGACGTATATACCAGGGCTGCATCCATATATACCATGACTCCAAAGGGCATAGCGGATTAAAGCACTATGCGACCCTTGGAGGGTTAAGGGAGAATCCCCGAGGGCCCCGGGCGCCCAGTGCTCTGTGCTGGGAGCAACTCGGAGCAGCTCCTCTACTATAAAGCATGCGAGGCACAATGGGGCCGGCCGGGGCGGGGGCAGGAGCAGGAGCCGCGCATGCTGCAGGCAGATAGGGTGATAGCCGACCACCCTGGAGGTACCTCCTGGCCACAGTTAACCCTTTAAGGGGCACATAGTGCTTTAATGTATCATACATACCCTTTGTCGTTATGGTGCATGAATGCAGCCCTGGTGGGTGACTCACGAGGGCTGCATTCAAGCATTATGCCAACCCTATAGGATTGGTGATACACTCATGAAGGGCTGCCATGAATGCAGCCCTGGCAAGTAGACTCACCAGGGCTGCATTTATGGATTTTGACGATAAAGGGTATAGCACAGTAAAGCATTATGCGGCCCTTAACTGGCAAGGCTAAACACGCATATGGGGCCTGGAGGGGGCCTCAGTCAGCCCCACACAAGATCACATCAAACCCTGGCTTGTTCGGCCGTTAGAGCGACAGTCAGTAAAAATGTTTTATCTCGGCTCTTCCGGATGGCTGTGTCCATGTCCATTGGTCTGCTAATTTGTCCCGAGCTCCGCCTGTAGGGAATGTGGCTTTGTCGTGAGGGCTAAGGAGGAAGCGGAGGAGGCACAGGCAGGAACAGGCAGGGGAGGGAGGGGAGAAGGAGGGGAGTCTAACTTGGACTGGGATGTCGATGAGAATTGTGGAGACTTCTTATAGAAAACATTGCAGAAGTCGCAGAATAAGGCCAGGGAATTGAGAGAAGTGTGGGCATGTGAAAGGAAGGAAAACCTGCCATATGAGGTACCCCAGAGGGCCTTATTTTGATCTTGAAAACACTAGAAAGCATGCCACTGTGCTCATCAACAAAAGGATATTTCCTCATGTTTTCATCATTAAGCAATCACAAAAACCACCAGCCACAAGAGTGTAAAGACAATTACGTCCAAATTGGAAATGCACGTTTTAATCACTGGTGGTAAGAAGAGGTCCAATCATCATGATTCACATGAAACAATCATAATATCTATTGTTGTAGACGAAACGACCAGAATACACTGATAGTCTAAATGCTCCGGGCCTTCGTCTGTAGTGGCTATCCCAGATTAGTCACAGGGATATTGGTCAGAATGATGAGCTGATATTAAAAAATGACTAAGGCAAAATAAAATATGACAAAGGCCTTACCCAAGACTTAGCTTTATACTCATAGGAATGGAATGATTAAGGTGGGTTGGCCACTACTGACTATACCTGACGGTATTAACTAATTATAGTTGGTCATACAGGGAGCCAAAATATGACTAACTAGGTTGTCGCTATTGTCTAAGTTCTGGAACCTAACGATTATCTGTGTAGATATTCATGGCAGGAGAAAAAACGTTGCTCTTTAAAGAGCATTGTAATAAAGTTTCAGTTAATTGCCATGGTTTAAATAAATATATTGCTTTACTTCAATATTCAAAGCTTTTTTTGGACATACTTGATGACCAAAGGTTGGCCAATTTCCTTCTCATGAGGCCTTTAGAATATCACCTTTCATATTCTATCTTGGTAT
Source organism: Harmothoe impar (assembly GCA_947462335.1). NCBI lineage: Eukaryota > Metazoa > Annelida > Polychaeta > Phyllodocida > Polynoidae > Harmothoe > Harmothoe impar. The sequence continues at coordinate 18,080,768 of OX381709.1, forward strand.
TTTCATAACATGGACGATTCTGAAGGTTACAGTTGTGGTCGGTTTAATCAGCCCCATCCACAGGCTTGAACTGAATAGCATGTACTAGCATGCATATAAGTAGACGACTGTATAATGCACAGGGTAGGACAGAGCTAGACTATCACCATCCTAGGTGGCTCTTTTGTACCATGTTTTTGGCCATAGAGTGTAGCGCCATCTAGTAACTGCTTAGTCCACCATCATCCTCTGATGGTAACCATCATGCATCATGCTATCCCTATACAGCGTTGAGACTCTGAAGGATGATGGCATGATGCACCAGAGAAATAGAGGTCTCCAGATGCACCGATCCAGTGTGCATAATTTACACGGCCCAGTCTATACGAAAACCTGCCGGACACCGGCTAAAAGCCTGCTGGTCCGGCAGAAAGTCTGTATCTGCCGGCCCTAATGGCTGGCTATGATCCTTGTCTACATGCCAGTTTTCAAGGCTTGTTAATCGGACCATTATGAAGGTTTCTAGAGAGTAAACTAGAAAGCTTGATATTTTGTAGAACTTTACTCAAAATTATACAATTGTAATTATCAAAATGATTTGAATATACCAGTAACCTCTATTCAGCATCATATCCTATGTAAATTCTAGCTTTCTATTAATTTTTTAAATAGAATCATTTCCTCTGGGTATCCGGGCCTGCAAACATTTAGCCAGGCCTGCAGAATGACAAATCTGCAGGACCAAATGTCCTGCAAGGTGAAAAACTTTTCGTATAGACTGCACACTGTTTCTACGTTTGTGCATCAAAATGTCAAATGTTAAGACAATTTGGTATCCTTGGCCGTGCACAGTGGTGCAAGGGTCGCATACTGCTTTTATATGGTAACAGTTTGCCCTTTGTCGTCATGATGCATGAATGCAGCCCTGGCTACCGGGTGTTACTTCGGGAGTGTATCAACCCAGTAGGCAGCACTGTGCGGCCCTTAAATGGTTAGAGACATAATCATCTTCTCCATCTTGTCAATGTTAAATCCGAGCCATGTATGTAAAGCTAATCCCATTTACTTACTTCATTTCAGGTGAGCCCTTTCCCATTTCCTGTGCACATGACGGCGACTAGGTATGGTTTGCATTTCTTGTTTCCTTCTCAGTGGCTCCCCCTGGCGGCTCCTCAATCAGAATCCATTCTATCAACACACCATTGCCAGTTTGCAATATCATCCCGCTAGGGGGAGGCCGGAGTATGTTGGCGCGGCCCCGCTCGGCCCCGCTCGGCCCTGCTCGGCAGACTTCGGGTGCACCGAGGCGGCACTCGGACGAGCATGCGCACTCAGCTGGAAAACTACTGCAGCGTCCTCCAGAACGTGTCTGTTCCAAGCGTAAGCAGCGCATGCCTAGGGATGTACTGGAGAATATACGCCGCCCCCTCCGGTGGGGTCCTCTATATTAACAGCCGGGGTGGTGACCAAGGCAATGGCGGTACCCGGGGATTGGTATGCCTCTGACCGACGGCCACAGAGATAGGCGTGAGCCTAATCCGATTAGATTTTTACAATTTAGGAGGGTGGATGTTGAGGGTGGGTGGTATTGGGGTGTGGGGTGTGGAGGGTGTGGATGTTGGGGGGGGGGGGTGATGAGTGGACTGTAGGCGGCTGTTGATTGGGGCTGGTTAGACTAGAGCAGACGGGATGCTTCGTCTTCAGTACCTCGCCCCCTCCTCCCACAGTTCCTATCTCCCTGCACTCAGCATCAAAAGGGGATGTCACCTGCGTTCTTAATCTTCCAAATTCTACAGATATTGAGGAAAGACACTTTTTTGCAGATACATATCATGATATGAACCTTTGTAGGCCTAAAAGCATCGCTTTAGGTCTTTGCACATCTATAACGATTTTTCAATCTAGAAATGCTATGATAACGGTCTCCTTTTGGTAATCGTTGCAAGTGTATTTCTCACTAAATTACATATCTATCCTACGGAATTATCTGATAACGATTGGTTTTAAAAATATAATGATAATCTTCAAATTTGTAATCGTTATATTTTGAAGATATCATTATTTGCTGTGCAACACCCCACTTTATCATATATCTAGGTTAGAATTCACTGAGATAGCTAAGTCTCATGAACACGCACTCTTTTCGATTCTTTTCGATTATACTTATCTAGGTCCAGTTACCTGCTTGCCTGATTTAAAACCATTCATCATCAGAACACTCATTTCCTTAAAGTCCTAAAAAGAATGCCCCATGTTTTACAAACCACGGCGTTTCCTTGATAAAACCGTCCCCTATTTGGAATCAATGCTATTGAAAGTGTGTGCACGCACATGTGGGTTACAGAATACGGTCTATAAGCAGATAAGGGCTTGCAATTTCTCAGGATAAAATAAAATGAACAATCTATCAATCCCATTTTCGCGTTTATTAGAACGCATGTGACGTCCACTATAAGTATAAAGTGCAGGGACATGGCAGAGTTCTCTCTAACCTCCTTCAGTGGGGGTCGTTTACCCATCCGTTAAGGGCCGCATAGTGCATTGGTGCCCTTTGTCTTCATGATGCATGAATGCAGCCCTGGCGAGTAACTCACCAGGGCTTACCAGAGCTGCATGAATGCATCACGCCGACCATATTGGGTTGATACATCCATGAAAGGTCGGCATGATGCATGAATGCGACACTGGTGAGACGTAGCACCGGTGATGCATTCATGCATCATGTCGACGAAGGCATAACACATCAAAGTATTAAGGGCCCCTTACAAAGGTGAGGCTGAATTATAGCAATGCAACATGCACGCCTCTCTATGACGGCCATGTACATACATGGGATGAAAGGTTACCGAAATCATTATGATATCAAAGAGGCAGACTGTAGACACAGCCTTTGATTATAATTATAGAGAGTATAACTATAGGGATTTCAGGCTGTTTTCCTTACGATTATATATGTTGTCCAATTAGTTATATACAGGGGGTCTTCTTGCAATGGCTATATGAAATATTGATAAATAATACGTGAATGTGGTCAAGGGGTTTGGTATAATACAACCAATTAGATCCTAACAAGACTTATGACCTTTGACTTTCAACCTAGATTTAATCCAGACAAGCTGTTAACATCTTAAAACAAGTCACGCATCCCTGTCACATAATGCTGAAACCCACAAATATAAGTCCAGCAGTTTATGCATGGTCGTAGATAAAATAGCTGGGGAGTCCCTGGCGTGGATAAATAGCCTTAAGATGAGACCTGCTAAGTGCAGTAGCCGATACCCCCAACCCTGTAAGGGCCGAGTAATGCTTCAATTTAGTATTATGCCCTTTGTCGACATGATGCATGAGTGCAGCCCTGGTGGGTAACTTGCCAGAGTTGCATTCAGGTATCAAGCCGACACTACGGGGTTGATAAACTCCCAAAGGGTCGGCATAAAACATGGATGCAGCCCTGGCGAGTTACTCCTCAGGGCTGCATCCATGCATTATGACGACAAAAGGCATAGCACATTAAAGCACTATGCGGCCCTTAAAGGGCTAATGTAAGCTTGGACTGGCCATGTCACGTCCACCCTGCAGTGTTATTTACTACCGCCAGGAGTCCATAACACAACATCTCCCGTGCAGAAAGGTTTCTCCAGTTGTCACCCTTGGTTTTCTCCATTTCCATAATGAAATTTGAAAATGCAATTTAAAAAAAGAAAAGGGTCACTATTTCAAGGGTGTCATGTGTCTAACCTCAATTTCACGTTCACCTTTAGTTGTAACTTAAGACACGGCACATCCTCCAAATGTGAAACTCCTGCAAGGTGTTAACCCTCTAAGGATACGTGTGGCTAAAAGGTGAAAAGGCAGCCCGGTGAGTAACTCGCCAATGCTGCATTGGTGCATCATGCCGACCCTTCGGGAGTGTCTCAACCGTGTAGGGTCGGCATAATGCTTGAATGCAGCACTGGGGAGTTACCCACAAGGGCCGCATTCGTGCATCATGACGACCAAGGACATAATACATTCATGCATTATGCCGCCCTTAAAGGGTTAACTTAACACAATGAATTCATCCAAGGTGAATCCATATCGTGTTATCCAGTCATTGCAGCAGTAAATCAAAGTACACATATTTTTGATCCAATTAGTATAGCAGTACTTTATGTTAATATAGCATGAATATTGTTCATCACTCGATCTGTTAGTAACGCATTCGCCCAGGGCACATATTTTACACGATTTTTCGTTCCTTATTTTTTTAAACCCAATCTCACGCAATTTCATTTTCACTCCGTCAACACTGCATGTATTGCATCTGGGCACTACTAGAAAAGCCTTAGCAAATAGCTTTTACAATCTATCAAAAATGGAAACTATGTTGAAATAATCTATAGTAATATGAGCTGGTAAAAGTGGACAAAAAAACTACAGTTTTCTGCATTTAATTCTGAGAAGGGCACCAGTACAGAATTAGTTAGCGGTATCCATGCCTATGTGTTTGTAGACAGGTAGAGTGGCTACAAAAGCCCCCGAGTCTAAGCCGCAGTCTCTTTACTTGACTTGTACTGTACCAATCTGTGGGTTAGAAACACGGCCATTAGGGTCAGGTCACCCAGAAGACTTATTTGTACAGGCTATAGGGGGCCCACTAGCCGGTTGGGGCCCCTGGGACTTGGGTGGCCCCACCTGTCAGACTATTCACGCCCCATCGCTCTCCGAGGAGCAGCTCACCATCTTTACCCCACCTGGGGAGTCCCTTAGGGCCGGGCTTTAGGACCCTGGAGGCCCCTCTCCATGGGATAAGTCAGGGCGGCTCAGTGTGTGGGAGTATATTGATCAGATGACCTCACGGTCGGGTCTGATGCCCTTATTTTACTGAAGCACTGAAGTATACATTGAGCCCCAGCCCTGTTGGTTGATCTGGCTTATGGTGGTGGTAGGGGCTGGGTGCTATCTGGTGGGGGCGAGTTGTTACACGGCGGCGGCTCCGCTACACTAGTAGGATGAAAGTTGTTCTCACATCGGTGCCTTGACATTCATATGCCTCATACTTCAAAACCTACCCATATCCCTCATAGTCCTAAAATGCCCCCCCCCCTCCACAAGTTCTGTGACACTTCCATTAAAGTTATCCTGACGCGTAATTTGATTGGTGCATAATTGTACTTCAAAGCAGAATTACTCTTTTCATAAAGAAAAAAATGAAGAAAAAACAGGAGTTTCGGGCACCCGCCATACTTATAGTTTATGATATTAATCGCACACACTACAGAAGAACATGTTCTAAATCACATGTTGCACCAGCTATACACAGTAACGCTGGAGTGGCGTCTGGTGAAGATATAGCTCATATATAATTAAAAATATGAGAGAAATGGTTCATTTTAGACGGTGATATCCAGATATGCAATGTCCATGCACCGCCTGTTCACGTCCCGGCACATTGTACGGCTCACCCACTCTATAGCCTTTACAGTGTGTTTGATGGAGTGAGCACAGGCCGACTCCCATACCAACCTGCCGCCCCGACAAGTTATGGATCCCTGATGAGTAGGGATGAAATTGAAACAGCTTTGTCAGGGGTCTGATGTTTGCACTTGGGATTTAGGTCTGGAAATCATAGGGCCGGCCGACCCTCAGCGTTCTGCCAACCACAAATCCACCCCGATTTAAAAGTGAAAGTGGAAATTGTCTTTCTACTTTGCGGAAGACGTATAGTTGTTAACCCGTCAGTATTCACAGCCATTGTTCTCTGGTGGATTGTGTGGACTAGATATTATGGCAACAAAGGATGCTATACTTTGCAATGCTGATAGTACGGCTTAACCCTTTATAGTAAGATAATGTTCACAGAAAGAAGAAACAGCGTCAAAAGGGAGTCCAGTTTGCCTCCAGAATGATTCCTCTTCTTAGGGGAGCCCAGTGACTTCCTTAGGTGACTCCCTGGCCTATCTAAGGGAGTCATCTGGGGGAGTCCCATAGTTCCCTGGCTCACCTAAGGGAGTCACATAAAGACCTAGGCTCCCCTATAGAGGGGAGTGACTCCCTTTTGACGCGGTTTCTTTTCTCTGTGTTTTATTTGCTTTTTGTTATCATGATCAGGGAACTCACCAGGGCTGCATCCATACATCCTGGCCAACCCTACTAAGCTAATGTACTCCACAAGGCGACAAGGGACACTTAAAGCACTATGTTGACCTTAAATGGTTTAGGATACAAGGAAAATATAACACGCCGCTGTGTTAATAGAACTAAGGAGATTAGAAATTATTTTATGAAAGAAGCAAGGGAGAGGGGGGCAAACAAACTGATTTTAGAATTCATGCCCTTTGAGATACCCAAGGGAAAGCAGGAGAACAGGAACAGGCACTGAACTTATAATGCGATTAAGATAGATCAGAATGGCATAATAATTGCAGAGAACATTACCTATCCTACTTGCACATTGCAATGGGGCTACTACCTGAGAAAAGCTACCTGGAACACGGTTTTAGGCCCTAATATGATAACTGCCTTTAAACCCTTAAATGTCGACATACTGCTTTAATGTCCTATGCCATTTATCGTCATGATGCATTCCTGCAGTTGTGGCGAGTCTATCCTGGTGAGTGTATCAACCCCAAAGAGTCGGCATGATGCACAAATGCTGAGTAGACTCACCAGAGGTGCATGCATGCATCATGACAATAAATAGTATAGAAGATTACAACAATACATGGACCTTAAAGTGTTAATAACGACAAATGACGTAAGATGATACGAAATGAGGGGCGGTTAATACTTGATACTCCCTGTGAGTTTGTTCATCTTTTTTTCTGGAAAATTGAGTGTACGCAGGGCTATTTTGTGATGTAAATAATATTTTTCATTTACATAGATCTTTTTATGTGCATTAAACAAACTCACCTAATGGCCTTACGTGAATCTCTAAGTTGTGTTATTGTTCAAACTGGGAAGTGTAATTACACAACCTTGGAAAACTTTATGAGTGAAAAAGTAGTCAAGAGTGATGACCTTTTGCATGGGCATACAATTGTGTACTTCCATTTCTTTGGTCATTGCAGTGATTGTGTTCTTCTGTGACATTTTTTTAATCCTTTTTATATCTCCTTAAAATAATCTTCACCCATGCACAGGCACAGGACTCCGACTATTTACCAAACTCAAAAAATGCCCTCCCAATGTCTGGCTTTGCTCAAAATGGCAAGATAATAACCCAGCATAAATTGTATATTCAACATATTTTGATTGAATATGCCACGCCCTGTGTTGATATCACTGGGATATTGGATGGACATTGGGCCCAGTGATTGATGGAGGAGGTCCTGGTTATAGGTTGGGCCGAAGGTAAGAGGACTGTGTGATATGGGATGAGGGATAGCTTTAGGTTGAAGTGGCGATGTTCAGGAGTAAAGTTAACACTGGTTATTCTGTACACAGATAATCTTTAGACTCAAGAACACAGTCAGTACTGGCTAACAAGTCAGCCAATACCACCTAACCTAGTTAGTCATTTTTTGGCTCCATATACGACCAACATGGGTTACTAGTAGTTAATACTGTCCGTGTGGTCAGTAATGACCATCTCACCTTAGTATCCCTCATTTCAATGAGTATAAGCCTAAGTCCTTTTGAGTAAGGTGTTAATCATTATGTTGCTTATCAGTCATTTTTTCAATAGCACTTGGTCATGCCTATAACCAATGTCTCTATGACAAACCTGGGATAGCCACTACAGACTATGGGCCGGGACATTCGGACTATCGGTCTAGATGGATTATTTCGACATGCGTTTGTGCTGCCGAATACTCAGTGTTAACCCTTTAAGGGCCGCATAGTGCTTTAGCGCTTAAGCTCTTGGTCGCCATGATGCCTGAATGCATGCATCATGCATGCATCATGCCGACCATTGGGGAATGTATCAGGACCTTATGGCATAGCACAAATATCCACTACGGTATTACGTCCTTAACGGGATAATGTTCAAGGATTTTTGACATAACAATGGGATCTGATTGCACATGTTTACAAGACTGTATAAAGAGCATCGGAGATTATTAGAATATAATTTTCAGCTATACAGAAACGTGTAAAGTTGCTTAAATGTATATACAAGCATGAAAAGTTTACTAAACCTAAATATGAGGGCTTGTGAGGGGATGCACCTTAAGGCTTATTGACCCTCTACATGCTCGTCCTGCCTTTATATAGGCTTATCTATCAAACTGAATCGTAACTTGTGATGGCTAGAAGATGGATGCATTCATCTCCCAATGTACAATATGAATAATTTCCCTCAACCTTGGATATTGTCTCACTCCACAAAGGTACGGCCACACTGCTATCCGATATTATACTCTCAAATAATTTACGACTGATCCTTCCATCAAAGGAATTATAGAGCATGGACGCGATTCCCCCTTTTTCTTTGGGACAGGGATTGGATGCCACCTGATCTCTGATGTTGGAATGTCGGTTATGACAAATCCTTGAAGAGTAAACTGATACCCACGAATTAGAAATTCTATACAGTATCTAATCTCGTTGCGCATGTAGAATAATGTATTGGCAGATGAAGGACACATCATGTGGGGATATTGTACATGTTGTACATAATGTATGACCCTTGATATCTTGAGGATACATCTGGATGCTTGCATGTGCGCGGTCGTATTGGTTGCTTTTGACAAGATGAAAGTAACCTATATAGTTCTCATATGAATAAGGACAGAAAACGGGATATACTGAAGTTCTTTCACTTTATCATTTTATCATTTGAAGCATTTTGTTATCCCCGAATGGCTAGTCGGCCACTTCTTGCCGCTGAATTTTTAAAGATTTATTTTAGTGTTGAAATTAAATTGGTTCGGACTTCGAGATATCTCGCGATTTAGCCTGGTACCATACTACAAGTTACTATAACTTGCCAGCAACACATGTCCACGCCACTTTTGGTCAACCCCAAAAAAGTCAAAACCAAAAATGTCAAGAGAAAAGGGGTTAAAAATCTAACAAACCTACCCTGTCTCCCTACTTTGAAACTGCCTGCCACGCCCCTGCAACAAGCTGTGTTCCGAGAACAGAACCAAGATATCACTTATCATCCTTATTAACATTGCAGTTCTCATGATTGTTTGCGACTATCCAATTACTACTGACGCCATCCTATATATACATCACAATAACAGATAGGGGGAGTTGTCAGATAGAATTACCTTAACGGAGGTGTCATAACTTTGAATAACACAGAATATCATCCACTGTGCTAGTTTAATCTGATATCTCATTACATGGGAGACCTTGAATTACCTTCTGGCAGGTAGAACAACAGGGGGTATCAGGGTATCGGATCAGACTGTAGGGGAAGGAGTCCCTTAATCAGGCAGACCGCCCTTTAAGGGCCGCATAGTGCTTTGATGAGCCATACCCCTTGTGGTCATGATGCATGAATGCAGCTCTGGCGAGTAACACACCTCAGTACTGCCCCTATGGGGATGATACAATGCTGTTTCATATGAATGATGCATGAATGCAGTGCCGGCGAGTTACGCGCCAACTGGAACTCTGTTGATACACTACAACGACAAATTCTGCTTTAATTAAGGCGGCACGCCACCTTAAAGGGTATATATCAAGATAAGACAAGATAAGAAGTTTTTCGCCCTCTTGTCTGAAGAACACATGACACGTAGCCAGCTTCTGAAGAAGCATTTCTTTACAGGAATGACATTATTCTGTAGAAACATAAAGATATATTCTTCAACCTTTCGCTTCTATCTTTTCTCTGGAAATTCGAGTCTACGAAGATAATTGTCATATGCATGATACTTTTGTTGACGCCCTGAATAAAGGACATTGACGTTGGCTGTGATTTTTAATCCATCTATGTACCAGATCTCAGGATTTGTTTTTGAAAATCTATTCATATTTTCTTTTTCGCATATCTTTGCTTTGAAATATTTAGCATCAATGTAGAAGTGGAGCATGTATGCCATATTTTTCTACTGAAAAGAAAAAGCATTTTCCTCATTATCCAATGTGCCACATAACTTGCAGTGAGAACAACAGATCCCAGAATCAGTTACCGTAAAAAAGAAAAAGAAATATAAGAGAAAACTGCCTCGCCTACCTCAGCTTTTCGGACCATATTGATACTGATAATAGACACATACCTTTTATTGTCTAAGCCTATTCAGAACAAGGCACCTTGATAACCCATGGGACATGACTGCATCTAGGTTGGTGGGTGAACATGACTGCCTTGAATGCAGTGATTGAACAAGCTCAGTTCTTCATGTGAAGATCTTCCCCCATTGACAGATCAACATAGGGAACGTTCACAAATGATGTTATCGGCTAGGGATTCAGGGTAGTAGTCTTTAGATGTAGTTACGCATCATGGCCGAGGCCATACAATTCTAGAGACTAATTTGCCCAAGATAGTGACAGCGGGTGTGGAATCTTTTTCAAACGGTTTAAAAAACAGGTGACATCATTTGTCAACGTTCCCATAGCGGCATGGTAACTTCAGAGAGCCGCACTACCCCATACTTCTATAACTCGGATAGGGACAAACAAACACCACCCTTGTAATAATCTAGACGTGATAGGGTTCTTCTTCCCATATCCCGCTGCCTGAGGAAGATGATCAAATCCTGTGGTGATCAAATATATCACTAGACATCCCTTTGGTTACAATCAATATTAGTCCTTCAAGGGTTGCGTAGTGCTTCAATGGAGTATACCCTATGTCGCCATGATGCATGAATGCAGCCTTGGCGACTCGCCAGTGCTGTATTCAAGCATCATGCCGACCTTATGGGGTTGATACACTACCGTAGGGTCGGCCTGATGCATGAATATAGCACTGGCGAGTTACTTGCCGGGGCTGAATTGATGTATTATGACTACTAAGTACACGGTACATTAAGGCAGTATGCAATCCTTAAAGGGTTACCGACATCTGTGGTGGTCGTGTGCCCTGGGAGGCAGGCCCAGATTGGGTCTGGTGCTGTTCACACAGAGACTATGCACCCACTGTGCACCCATTGACGGCGCTAATACAACTAGTCTACACTCATGTAATATACCTTGTAGATATATTAGCGCTCAAGGCGTATTAATGTGTGTTTACCAATAGTGGGGATGTGCATCTACAACCTCTTCTGATACCCTAAATTAGTCCATGTACACTGTATGTAGAACATTAAAATCCCAAATATTGCTGCCCCTCCGCCAACAGTGGTAGTGGTACTTTGGGACTCATATAGGGGGGGGGGGAGGGTAAGCACTAATGCTACCCTTTAAAAGGTTAACTATTTGAAGGCAGCATACTTGATTATGCCCTTTTATTTTCATGATGGATGAATGCAGCACAGGTGCTGTATTCGCTCCTGTGGCATTCATGCATCATGCCAACCATAAGTGGTTGATACACCCCCGAAGGGTCGGCATAATGCAGCTGGCCACTGCAATTGTGACGACAAATGGATAAGGCACTTTAGGCATAATCCGCCCTTACAATGTCAATAGCTAAAGATAGGTTTCTGAAACACTAGCGCCTGAAGCCAGAACTCACTCGAGCTTTCTAGAATTGTCAACTTGTATTTTTAATCTTGTACCCGGCACATTCTGCTGTCGCTCTTCTATTAAAGCAGTGTTTGCTGCCAGCGTTAGCTGTCCTGGTGTTACCTACTGTGGGCGGGCTGTACCATATCTACACACACTCTCTTATCTATAATATGTTATCTCTCATGTTGTAGTATCCACTATCCATCTTGTTCCATCCCCTGTCACTACCAAAGTCTCAGACGCAGAAAAAACGCCCACGACAGGTCGATATCCCCGCGGCCCAGGCGCCATAATCTTTCTTGGAAAACAGTAATTAACTTTCTGCCTGCGTGGCGGGGAAGAAAGGGTATCTAATGCTACGTGATGTTGGCGCTGCCGGGGAATATGCCTTTCACATAGCTATAGCTGAGCTGCCGTTATCGCTTCCTTAACCCTTTAAGGTCCACATAGTGCTTTCATGTGCTACTACTTTTGTTGTTAGGTTGCATAAATGCAACGCTGATTAGCAGGAAGCTCGCTATATTAAAGCATCAACCCTACCCCATGGGGTTGATACACTCCTCAGGGTCGGCATGATGCATGAATGCAGCCCTGAGAAGTAGACCCACCAGGGCTGCATTGCTGCATACAAAGTGCACCCAAATCATACCACATGTTTATAAGCACTATGCGACCATTAAAGGGTTATAAGCCAGTGCTGCTACTCCTACCCCGACCAGCACATTGTCCTGTGGTCGCTTTTAGCACTCCGCCATGGCCTACATCGTTGTGCGCCGACTGATTAACTCCCCAGGGGGAGCGAGCAGCTCGGCGCACAGGTTGAGGTTTCCCCCTCATTTAGAAAACACTTTTTGTAGCTTCTAACCCTTTGAGGGCAGCAAAGTGCCTTAAAGCACTAAGGCCTTTGCCGTCTTGATGCATTGATGCACCCCTGGAAAGTAACTCTCCAGGGTTGTATTCATGGATCAAGCCGACCTTGTGGGTTTGATACATCCCGAAAAGACCAGCTTGATGCATAAATGCAGCTCTGGCAAGCTAATCATCATGGCTGCATTCATGCATTATGCTGACAAAGGGCATAGTACATAAAAGCACACTGCGGCCCTTAAAGGGCTAGGTTGTTACAGGCCCGATTGGTTTAAGCCACAGGTCGAGGCTGAGTGGTATAGACCCAAGGCCACCACAGCGTTTACTGTGTGGGCTTGCAAACAATTGATTTCATGGCGAGATAATTACTTTTAATCAAATGGAAATATGTCCATGTCTATGTAGAGAAACTCTATTTGTTTTATAAATGAGCACTTGCTGAGTGGTATTAGTCAGGTTGGAAGGAAGTATTAAATTTCAATTAAAAGTAATATGTGGATGTCTGTAAGAAAGTTCCAGTTCTTGGTGATCCCTGCCGGGAACAGTATTAGGTCTGTGGCAAGGAATCAGATAGAGTGTTTTAGTTACTCAAGGTAGCTGGAATGATTGGATGTCTCTAGGTCTCAGTGGATGACTATATTTATATGCCAGTAAGACCTGCTCATATTCCTACTTTATATATACCTCTTCCATTCAAGAAGCCAAACGCATATAGACAGAGTACAGAATAGACAAGGAATTCTAAATATGGGTATACTAAGTTTTTTGGCGGAGAGTACGGGTGTGCCGGTGAGATGCTGTAAACGTCTTTTATTGCTCGCTGTACCTGAAGTCGACCAACTACCGTGAGTTGAACATGTGGACTTTCATGCATGATAAGGTAGTTGTCCGTTGTTGGAAAGGGTGACACTCTATTATACATAAATAGAGTTTGTAAAGGATGCTTGAATGAATTCAGATTCAAGGTAAGTGGTCGATTCTAGATGAATCTACCCTTCAACTCAGTGATGCCATCCTGGTAAGGAAACAGCAGTATGAAGACTTCAAGTAACCCTTTAAGAACGGTATGTCACTAAAAGATGACATTTGTCGGCATGATGCACCAATGCAGCACCGATGAGTAACTGCATTGGTGCATCATGCTAACCCTTCAGGATTATATCAACCCCGCACGGGCGGACCCTGGTGTCGGCATGTTGCTTGAATTCAGCCCTGGCGAGTTACTCACCAGGGCTGCATTCACGCATCATGACGACAACCATGGGCATGATGCATTACTACACCATCCTCCCCTTAAAGGGGTAACTTCCTACAGGCAGTGCGGAGAGTGTACGCCCCACCAAGCAGGGGCTCTGACCTCTCACTGCAAATTGCCAATATAGATGCAGGCCGGTGTCTGCAGGGGTAGGCGCCGCCCGGAGGAACCTCCAGGGTGCCGGCTATGGGGTCAGCAAGCAGCGGTCACCCACTGGTCATCCCCACTAGCCTCCAGGTGTGGACATACCTGAAGATATTGGCAGGAGGGGGTGGGGGAGGGGAGCAGCTCAGGGTAGGGGGAGGGGAGGCGAGCAGCTCAGGGTAGGGGGAGGGGAGCAGGAGCAGGAGGGGTAGGGGAGCCGCTCCTTACAGCCTGGAGCAACTCAGCTGCTGTTTGGTGGTGCATGGTAAGGGCTGGGGTGCAGGAGGAGGGGGGGGGGCGGAGTACCCGGACCCTCCACTTGGTACCCATAGGAGATGTCACCCGCGTTCTTGAAAACCTGAAATATAGGTCCATTGTGCACTTCCTATGTCCTTGGATTGCAGAATAAGGGGTCATCATTCTTACAAGGATACTCTCACATGAATCTTGATAAATCGGGTATTTTCCCTTATACTACTCATTAGGCTTGGACTCCTCGGGATGTTTCGGCTTCATATGTCCAAATTAAGTCCTGTTTTATCTTTAAAATGAAGGGTGTCATCAGACTTCCTTAACCCTTGTTTTTCTGGGGAAAGGCGTCACCCCCCCCCCCCAACCCCGCCATCAAATTCAGCGACTTGGGGGGTATTTTGAAGGCGGAGAACGCAGTTGAGATCGCCTTTTGCTGCTGAGTGCGGCGACCAGAACGCTGAGGCAGTCCAGCAGGCCGGCAGTGGCTTCTTCTATTGGATGTCTGCGCCGCCCTCTCCTGCCCCTGGCCAGTCTCATTTCCCGGGCACTAAGCCCGCCGTCCGCCCAATGCACACCCCGTGTCAGACACGATTAGGACGGCAGGTTTTAATCAATGAGCCGGGTGCGGCTTACTTAGCTAACCCTGCAAGTGCAGCATACTGTTTTAATACTGTATCCCCTTGTGGGAATAATGCATGAATGCAGCCCTGGAGTTAATACTCACCAAGGATGCATTCAAGCATCATGCAAATCCTACAAGAGTGTATCAACCCCATAGGGTCGGTATGATGCTTGAATGCAGCACCGGCGAGTTACTCGCCAGGGCTGCATTCATGCATCATGCCGACCAAGGGTAAACCACATTAAAGCACTCTGCGGCCCTTGCAGGGTTAGTAATGACACGTAGCAGCGGCAGCTATCACGGCATGTAGGGTTAGAGGTGGGGCATTCAGCCTCATATCGTGCAGATTAAGTCATAGCTACCTGCACAAATTGGGTATAAAGCAGGCTGGGGGACGTGTGCCGTGGTCAGCTGGGGTCCGTCAAATGATCAGATTACATATAAATCAATGAGCCATATACTGAGAGAACTAGCCCATGTAACCATACTCAGATGCTGGACAAGAATCAATGCTCTCACTGTCATGAACTATGACTATTTGGTTAATCCACTCATTGTTAAAGCCTTAAAAAAGGTGTGTCCATGTAACCCTACCCTATTTTATGAGCCTTACCCCTGAGTTGTTTTAAAGAAGTTTTTTCCGCCCAAATCGGTAAATTATCGTTAGAATGTACTAGATTTACTAAATCATGATTCTAAAAAAATGTAACTTTAAAAAAAAATCAACCTGCCTACCGTTATTTATTTTGGCCATGCTACCTGAACACAACAGTTTATTTTCTTGGCCTTAGTAGTATTAATTTTGGAGCGAGCGGAAATTGTGTTCCTGCCCTCAGGCTGATACTTGAATTGAAGAAGTTCATCAACCATATGCAATTCAATTAATCAATTAATGTCAAATAATGTTTATCTTGCTTTTGTTTTTGGTTTTAATTGTTCATTTGATCTTAACATAACAAGTGCCCTTCATTCTAAATGTCACATAAATCTGTGTTAGTTAAGTATGCCTCGGGACTGTGAGTGTCACTCCTGTGCACCCGCTGCTCATACTAGTTATATAGGCTATTAACTCTCTAAGGGCAGCATAGTACATTATGCCATCTATCGTTATGATGCATGAATCATGCCGATTGACTCACCAGTGCAGCATTCAAACATCATACCGACCCTATGGGGTTGATACGTTTAAGAAGGGTCGGCATGATGCATGAGTGCAGCCCTGGCAAGTAGACTAACCAGGGCTGCATTCATGCACCAGGACAACAAAAATAAAATGCATTAAAGCACTAAACGGCCCTGTAAGGGTTAAATTTGCAATTTATTATATGACTAGAGAAAAAGGGCGAAAGGTGTTTTAAACGAGTAATCGCTGTATCTATCAGTGAATTTAATAGGAGACGCCAAGATATCATT
Source organism: Harmothoe impar (assembly GCA_947462335.1). Lineage (NCBI taxonomy): Eukaryota > Metazoa > Annelida > Polychaeta > Phyllodocida > Polynoidae > Harmothoe > Harmothoe impar. The sequence goes on from OX381709.1 coordinate 18,096,859, forward strand.
TACTGCAATCTAGATAATGAAAGCAATCACAAAAACCCTGGATATTCTATATACTCCAAAAGGAGAGCCAAACATTGCCTGACACTGACTATGGAACATATTTGTTTTTTGGGAGACATTTCCAGTGTCAGGCTAACTCTCACTTAGGCCAAAAAAAAGAAGGTTTGTTTCAGGTAACCCGACCGACCCTATCAAAACAGGGTTGACCCTACGTTTTTTATGCAATTTTGAAGAAATTTGTGTATTTTTACCCTTTTTTGGTAATTTTTTGGGTTTTCTCGGAGAGGCCGGCTAGTACTTTCATGTAAAAAAAAAAGTCAAAAAAAAAAATAATCCGACCTACGGACCCTACATTTTCTTGCCATGTTACCTGGAACAAACCTTTTTTTTGGGGCCTTAGTTCCCTGTATGGTTTCTCCAGAAGTTTTGTGCTAGACTCCCAGTCGCTACAGCCGAATGTCGCAAACATCGCTCTATGGTGTATACGATGCAGGAAGGCCTCAGCTTTAGGTCAGTTGATATTTTTGAAAAATCAGGAAAGGTTACATGTCTGCTCATATAACAGTATAGGCCTACACGTCCATGTTGTCCAGCCGCATTGTTGTCACCTGCCTCTTGCTCTTAAAGACAGACTTACAATGCATTGTTCACAGAATCTCCATATAGCTCTACGTTATACAGCAAGGCACTTATTTCCCCCTGATATGCGAAAACCAGAAAATACTGTATGAGCGCATTCCATCTTCATTTGTCCCAAACCACATGTTACTGATTCCCCTGCACTGAAAAAGTAAACTTGTCTGCAGACTCATCTAAGTGACTGTCATAAAATAAACAAGTCAAAAGTTGTCTCACCTATCAGGTTACCATCCCACAAATAGAATCTGGACCTGGCAAATGTTGGGGTTTGGGCTGGCACATGCTAAGTGGGTCTTCTATCTCCAGCTAGAATACCCACTTCCTTGTCACTTAGACAAATTTTTGACTCGTTTATTTTATGACAGTCACTTGGAAGAGTCTGGAGACAAGTTTACTTTTTGAGTGTGCCCAAAACTTGCTGTACACACAGTGAACCATGCGGCAAAGCAGTCGGTTTAATTAAACAATAAGGAACATTGGGATCATTCATACCTGAATAAATGAGACATGGCTTATAAGGAAATCATTATGTCTCACTATACTTTCTGTAATGAGTAGTTGTCTTATTATTCTCATCTATGAGGAAGATAATTAAACATGTACTAGTAGCAATATCCGTATGCTGATTTCTAAAATTGGTTTTGTAGCCGACTGATTAATTGTTGAGCCCAGTTATTATCTTTTGGGGTGAATCAGAGTTTGTGAAGATGGTGGGAAATATGAGGAATAATGAATCACGTACTTCTAGGAATGTCATGATTCTTTTTACTCTTAAAGTAATAATAACCCAATGATAATCTCCTGTTACATTGATTGTCCTGGACCAAATACCTTTTGACTTTGCCGATTGGGAAATATTTCAATATATATATGAAAAACATTCTCAATTCTACCCTCAAATTATGGATAATTAATTCACACGGTGTCCAATGGATCCTAGTCTAGTATCATAGCACAGTTATGGCAGCATTATGAGCTAGTGCGTGTGACTTAATCCTAAGATATATAGGCCTAGCGTCTCCTTACATTCTCAATACAGATAGTATTCCTCCTTTACAAGTGTGTTGATCATGTTGACGAGGTGTGAATTGTAAACATATCCTTCTTCATAGACTGTTGCCAACTAGGTGTGTGTCCTATTACTTGGGGACACATAACATTGATTCCGGCATCTGAGATGAGTAGCTCGGAGTAGCTCGGGAGTGCTGCTCAGGTCAATATTAACCCTTTAAAGGCTGCATAGTGCTTAAATGTACTACGCCCTTGTCGGTATGATCCATGTATGTAGCCCTGAGGAGTCTATTCATCAGGGCTGCATTCGGGAGTGTAGCAACTGCATAGGGTGGGCATTTATGCACGCCAAGTCACTCGCCAGGGCTTCATTTATGCATCATGCTGGTAAGCATTATGCCGATCCTTCGGGAGTATCTCAACCTCATGAGGTCAGCATGATGCTTAATGCAGCACTGACAAGTTACTCACCAGGGCTGCATTCATGTGTCTTGACAACCAAGGACATGATGCATTAAAGCATCATGCCGTCCCTAAAGGTTTAAAGGGCCATGGATGCTGCCCCTCCAGGGTGGATGACACAGATGAGACATGTCAACCTGTCACCTTACATTGCCCATGTTGAACCACTCACTATCTGCTCACACGGGGAGGGGGAACTGCTCAGGGGGAGGAGTCCTGCCGCTGAGCAGACAGTCTATAGCTAAAAAGACAGTGTAGTGCTAAGAGGTCAACATTTGACCCTGTATGCTCATCATGATGCATGAATGCAGTATCGGCGAATAGACTCGCCATGGATAAAACTATAACAAGTCTTACCTTAGTCTTGCCCTGCTCAGTCAAGGGTTTCTCATCACCAAACACTGAAAGCTTTGACAAGAGACCTAAAACACAAGGAAGCTACAATATGAGGGGAAATATAGACTTTTCATATCAATTTCATCTATGTTTTTCAGTAAAACACAGTTTAAAACAACTCCATGAACATGATTTCTGTGGCAAAACCAGTTTGTTGTGACCTTGGCAACGTATCTGCTTATACAGTCTCCATACTGGCATGTGTACAATTTTGTCTAGCCTTGCAGTGTTTTGTCACATTTGTACCCTTGCTCCTCTATAATGCCATTTTGTTTCACCCATGAGACTCATAGTATATGGTCCAAGTTCTACCTGTCTTACACAGATGGTGGTATATATTTCAGTGCCAAATTGAGCTGGCTTGTCCTCCCTATCAGTCCCATCCCTCTGTAGGCATCATGTTTGTACATAATTTGGCAACATGCAATTGAATCTTCCTGGCTCAGCCATTTCCTTTTTAAATGACCGTTCGGTAATACCACCTTGAATAATTCATTGAGGTTGGTTAAAACATCTCAGAGCTCACATCATGTAGTTGTCTGAAAAGCAGATCATATTGTAAAGATAGCTCAGTTCAGAGACAGGGCCGGTGGCTTATACAGAGCAGCTCTTCCCACCATGGTCCTTAACACTACAGGTATAATTATATTATGAGAGGGAGCTAACGTCTTAATCCTTTAAGGGATACATATTACTTTAGTGTTATGAACCTTGTCGCCATGGTATATGAATGTAGCTGGGTGAATGCTCAGCAAGGCTGCATGCATTCATACACCATGCCCACCCTCCAGCAGTATATCAGCCCTGTATGGAGTCGTATTGATGAATTAATGTAGCGCCGGTGAGTTACTCACTAGGGTTGTATCTATGCATTATGAGCAAAAAGGGCATAACACATTAAAGCATTATGCAGCCTTTAAGTGGTTCAGGATAATGTTACTGCCTCCTGTGTGTTTGCGCTAAAGCTCCTACTCTTCATTATAGTTGCTACTTTTTGTTCTGATGGGCCTGAATACTGGCCATGGACAATTTGTAGAAAACAGCAATTTGTTTGAGTCTGACTTTGCATTGTACTGCTTCACTAATGCGGAGAGTAGTTGTCTTATTATTATACTTGTATGCATTGTGCCTCAAATATTGAAAAAAGGTTTCATTCAAGATTACAGTGTACTTGCATGTATAACTGTATTATCATTCCCCTTGGGCTTTCTGAAGGAAGATATGGACATTTAACACTCTGGAGTATCATATGTTACAGGTTATCTGCCTGTGGACTTTGTTACATAAGAACTACCGTACCGTCGCATTTAAGCGCCGGTTATTGAATAAGCGCTGGTCTTGTATAAGCGCCGGGGGTATGAGGGTCTAGAAATCATTCTTAAGCACTAAAACTGGATCTTTTATAAGCGCCTGTCTTGTATAAGTGCCAGCGGTAAACGCCCCTTTAAAGTTATAAGCGCCGGGGCGCTTAAACATGATGGTACGGTACATTATAAATTGCAGATACAACAAAATAAAAATCCTCATCATGAACTTACCCAGAAAGTTCCTTCTCTGAGTAGATTAACATCTCCCCCAATTTGTAATGGTAAAAGATCAAAGTCTTGTCCTCCCTCATAGAAGGGGCAGGTGGTGTGAGGCCATGGTGTGTGATAGAGGATGTCCATGTGCAATAAAGCTGTCATCACAGCTTCTATACACCCCCGATCTTTGTGCCCCTCCCCATATCCGCCCACTGGATCTATAGTGCCTCTACTGCACCACCCAGGGGGATACATATTCACGTCAAGTGTTTGATAAAGCTATAGTGGCCTGCCCCTCTTAAACTGCCATAATCATGGAGAGCCTCTTTATATCAACCTCCTTCCCTGATGAGTTGAAAAGTCTTGTATTATTAATCCAAAAGTTGGCCAGACCTTGGAGATAATCTAGTCAAGAGAACTTAACTGCTGAAAGTTATATCGGTTAAAGATGAGATAAGAGGGCTGGGCCTCCTTACTTATTCTGACCATGGTTTTCCCTATATTTGATGTATTAATAAGTGGAAGAAGGATTTAAGAGTTTACACACACACACATTTATATAGTCATTATGAATACAAGTGCATTATGTTACTGAATAATTGAAAAAAATGACCCCAAACCTATTTATAGAATATAAAAATATCACGAATAATACACACATAACAATCACAGTTAAGGATCTCTTTGTGTCTTATATAAAATTACCTGAAATGGGAATTGACCAATATGAAGCTGACAAGTTGGTGTTTCCACATAGATGTAGGTCATGGGGGTAATATGGGGGATCCCAGGTGTAGGCACTTGGATAAATTTTCCAAATGGTGTAGATTCTGTATTTTATTGTGCCATGTTATTGGCTACACTAACAGCTTTCCAGAGCATATTTACTCATCCTTCTATCATAATTAGAAGTGGAGAAATTGACCAGAACAGGGAGGGTTGTGGAAGCAAGTGCCCACTATAGAAATGCACAGGGGTACCTGTGAGAGGTTGGCACCACTGGAGTGGGTCTATACATGTAGTTGGTATGTGACCATGCAGCCACTATACCAGTTCTCTACCTGTATGGATATCTTTAGGCTGTTATATTATATTTGAGGGTGTGTGTAATACACTGTTGGAAAGCTACAATATTCCCCTTTCCATATTGCTATAAGATATTCTTTAATTCACATAAGATTTATATCAAACACCCTATTTACATCTTGATGCTGTACAATCCCATTTCATGTAGGCTAGAGCAGTACTTGCAGTGCATCAATTTGGGCAGTCTAGAAAACCCCTTGGGCATCCATGTAGGAGGCTGTCTATGGGTACACACAATCTTCTGATATGTTAGGACCTGGCTCATTTGTTTTTACAGATGGCTGGGTAATATTTCAATATTATCTATGGGGTAGAAAAGGACCATCACTTTTCGCAAACTGTCATTTTCTCCCTTTGTTATAAACCTATGTTAAATGCCCACTATGGGATACTACTCTTCAAGGGCTTTCCAACGTGCTTTTCCAAAGTGTCATAGTCCTATCAGGAGCTGAACAATCTGCAAAACCCTGAACCTCATCTCAGGCAGACTCCTAAATGCAGAGCCAATTTTGTGTGTCACCCATGGCTGCACTTTGAGACCACTGCAGTGCGTATTTCAGAGTGCCTACCAGGTGTGTGAGGGGCCCTGTAACTCTGTTATTCCTACACACTGCCTCCAGAGCTGGTCCTTATCTGCAAATGGCACTACCCATCATGCCTCTCCAGGTGTCATTTGTTACTTGATGAAGGACAGTCTCAAGCTTAATGCATAAGTTACTGCTGTGAGAAAAATGAAGAACATGGGCTGTTGCTGTAGATGTACCTATTTCCTGTTTTGTCAGTTTTGCAGGAAGTTTTCTTCATCAGGTCCTTTATGGGACTGCAGCATTGTATTACCTTTTACCGAAAGGTTTACAGCTTTAGTACACAACAACAGGGATTGAAGATTATTCTTGTTGTAGCAATTTTCCTACACTGCCGAGCCAGTAGTAAAATTCAACTCAACTGTTTTTAGATTGGAGTGAAAATAAAGACTTTTCTATTTCGCAATACTAGAGGGGAGTCTTTTATAGGGTTGTCAGTATCATATCACCTGTTATGAGAAACCTGAAATAATAGTTGTTACAGCAATAGGCTGTTTTTAAACAGTTATACTTCTACCCAAGACACATGAGGAGGCTGCCTCAGGGAATGGTTGTGTATCTCTATTACAGGAGTTGACAGTTGCTTATAATATGTGCACCAACAGCCGATATGTGCCTGCTTACACAACTTGGCAACTGTCCTTATCCTTGAAAAGGTCAGTGAGCTGTAGGGTTTAAGAACAGGAAGCCTATCCCCCGTGTCGTATTTATGAATATATGCCTTTAGTTGGATTGAAAGATGCATACAGCTATTGGAAGGTAGGAGCAGGAATTTATATTTAAACGTGATAGGTTAACTGAAGAGGCTCAGATAGGGAGTCTTGTCATTTTGGATCATAGCTGCATTTACCAGATCACTTTTAATTGGGCATGTCTACCTTAATCTATTGATATGATGAAATCATAGAGATATACACTGTCAGATGAAATTTAATCTTTCCTTTTTCATCAGTACCTTTTACTGCATGGGAAAATCAAATTTGAAAGTAGAAACCAATGGGCCAAAGAAAGAAGATTACTTCTGTTCTGTTAACATTCTATGGAAGTAAATTTAAACAGGTTCCCCTCCCTCTTCCATCAGATGTCCAAAGAGAGGCTGATGTTTCGAGTATTTGCCAGAACATGTTCTGCTCTAAGCTTTTAACAAACAATACAAAACCCCTTGGCATTCTGTAACTTCTGTGCACTGACAAGCATGAGATTGGTTCTTGAAATGTCAAGAAAGGGATAAAATCATATCAGGTTTTCCCCATGTTAGGTCACTCAAATAAAATTTAAAAAAGGGTTTCTCGTCACTAAGCACTTGAAGATATGACGAGGGACCTAAAAGACAAGTAAGCTACAATATGAAGGGTCAAATATACTTTTCACAAATAAATCTGACTCAATAGTTGTAGCTTCAATTTGTATACCGAACATGCTAATGTGTGTCAATTTCATTTTAAAAAGTTCAAAAGTTCAAAATCCCAAAACATGATTTCTGAGGCAAAACCAGTATGTCTTGGCCTTGGCAATTTGTTGCCCAGACTTAATTGGCATGTGTTCAATTTAGTCTAGCCTTGCACTGTTTTCCTGCATGTTAAGCCTTGCCCCACTACAATGACATCTTGTTACACCCATAAGATGCAGAGTACACAGTCCAAGTTTTACCTGTTGTAAGCAGATGCTGGGGTATGTCTTAGTGCCAAATTGAGCTGGCCTGTCATCTCCTTCCTCCTCATCCTCCTGTAGGGACTGGAAGAAGCCAGACAATGTTTATACATTATTTGGCAACATGTAACTGAAACTTCCTGATTCAGCCATTCCTTTTTATCTTGGCATAGCTTTATGGTCAACAGTTCTTAATTCCATCTCAACAAATGGAAGATCATACTACTTTGTGTAAATTCAATAGGGTTGTTTAGTACATCTTAAGTCTGACATCATGTCTTGAATAGCGGTGTACATTCCAAAGATAGCTGAGATCAGAGACTAGGCCAATGGCTTATAGAGAAAGGCTCCTCCCACCTGGGTCCTGTTCTCTCCCCACAGGGCTAAACACTGTATGTATATATAGAGGGAGACAACACCTTGACCCTTCCAGGCTTGGATACTGCTTTTACATTCTATGCCCTTTGTTGTCAGGATGCAGGAAAATGAGCCCTGGCGAAAAGAGTCTACTCTACTTATCATGATGCTTTAATGTAGTGCTGGCATTCAGAGGTGCATTCATGAATCACGACATGAAAGGGCAGGGCAAGAACCATGCAGTCCTTAAAGGGTTCAGGGTACTGTTACTACTTGCTGAGTATGTGCGCTAAAGCTCCTCCTATTCATATTACAGTCAACTCCCTCTAATGTGGCCACCCTTGGGACTATGAAAAAGTGGCCGCATTGGTGGGGTGACTGCATTGGAGGGAGTCATTTTCTATACATTGTAGTATGTTTGGGACTATGAAAAGTGTCTGTATTAGAGGGATTGGCTGCACTGGAGGGGTGGCCGTTAAGAGGGAGTTGACTGTAGACATTACCTCCTGTACAGATTTGCTGGATACTGGCCATGAACAAATAGTAGAGAACAGTGATTTGTTCTGTCTGACTTTGGATTATGCTGTTTCCCCAGCTTGCTGAACGATGTGGAGAGGAATAGTATTTTTGTTATGCTTGTATGAATTTGTCTCAACTATTAAAGTTAGTACATCTGATGTGTGGGACAAAAAATATATTTCCCTAAAAATGAGTCAGAATGTTCACAAATAATATATTTGACTTCCTATCTCTGTCATTCCCCCTAATTCCGTCTGATTTTGCTCTAATTCGATTTTGGGATAAAAGCGTGCACTCTTTAATTCCCCCCATTGAAAATACACTAGAAAAGCCCATGGTTCGGGGACATTGGATCCCTTTATGACCTAATAACACCCATTGATGACATTTAATTGACCTCTATTCTCTAAATATCATACCATTACTGTTGTTGGAATACATTTATGGAAGATTTAGAATTTGAAGAAAAATCGGATATACCCACTTTAAAAAATGTTTGGCTACAATAGGCTTCATTTGAAACTACAGTATACTTTTATCTTTCACTGTATTATCATTCCCTTGAGGCTTTCTGATGGTGAATATACATTTGATTGAAAACTCTGGAGTATCATATAATATTATACAGGTCATCTGCATGTTGGCTGTGTAACATAAGAACTACATTTCAAATCCCCAGCAACTGCATATATATATATATGGAACATTATGAGAATTCTCATAATAAACTAGTAGGAATTTACCCAGAAAGTTCCTTCTCTGATTATATCAATATCACTCCCAATTTGTACGGGTAAAAGATCAAAGTGTTGTCCTCCCTCATAGAAGGGGCAGGTGGCGTGAGGCCATGGTGTGTGATAGAAGATGTCCATGTGCAATAAAGCTGTCATCACAGCTTCTATACACCCCCGATCTTTGTGCCCCTCCCCATATCCGCCCACTGGATCTATAGTGCCTCTACTGCACCACCCAGGGGGATACATATTCACGTCAAGTGTTTGATAAAGCTATAGTGGCCTGCCCCTCTTAAACTGCCATAATCATGGAGAGCCTCTTTATATCAACCTCCTTCCCTGATGAGTTGAGAAGTCTTGTATTATTAATCCAAGGGTTGGCCAGACCTCAGAGTTAATCCAGTCAAGAGAACTTTCGAAAGTTGTAGTGGTTAAAGTATGTGTAATCTTCAATAATTTAAGTGAATCTATATTATACACTCTGGTTACTGAACTGCAATATCTTTGAACTTAAACCTGCAATGATCCATTATCGACAAGGGAAGTAGGACATTTTCAATTTTGGAAGCAGGGTTATTGTATTTAATGCTGGAATTCAAAACACCTTGATATTTGTCATCATAGTTATGAAGGCTCCTGTACCTTCTTCAATTGGAGCTTGGTTTACTTATGGCCTAAAATAAGTGTTCAAGGTTATGCATTCTAATAAATTCAAATAGCCATAAATAATCTCACTTAATGAGAGTGTTGACGCACTAATCATTGTGACCAATATGAACATGCAAACTCACTGGCACGAACGACCAATATGAAGATGACAAGTGGGTGTTTCTAGATGTAGGTCAGTGGGGTAAATATGGGGGATCCCAGGTGTGTGACAGGGCCCTGTAACTCTGTTATTCCTACACACAGCCTCTGGAGGTGGTACTTAACTGCACATGGTGATGCCCATCATGTCCCTCCAAGTATCATGTCTTACTTTACAAAGAACTGTTTCAAGCTTAATGCATAAGTTACTGCTGTAAAAGAATTAACAGTATTTCCTGTCCTGTCAGTTTTGCGGAAAGCTTTCTTTTCACTGGAGGTGGTACTTGACCATTTAACGGCAGCATAGAGCTGTAATTTACTATGCTTTTTGTTGACATGATGCACAAATGCAGCCCTGGTCAGTTACACACCAGGGCCAGATTGATGCATCGTGATGACCTTTCGATAGTGAACCAAACCTGTACGGTCATCATGATGCGTGAATGCAGCACTGACCAGTTATTATCATGACCATAAGTACATTTAGGCACTGTGCGGTTCTCAAATGGTTAACTGCGGAACACACTACCCATCATGTCCTTCTAGGCATCATGTGTTACTCCATAGGGGGGGGGGCTATCTGTATTGTAGGATTACCGTAGTAAGAAAATGAACAATAGTGGCTGTTGCTCTTATTGCACCCTTATCATATTTTGTCTGTTTCTCTTGTTATTGCTTCGGAAAGTTTGTAATATCAGGGCACCTCATGAAATATCAGTAGCTGGTATAGTTACTTCCGCAGTCACTTTTAAGTTAAAATGCACAGTAAAAGGGAGCGAAATTGAAGATTATGACCGTTTTGCAGCAATTTTCATACACTGAAATGTCAGTCATAAAAGTCAATGTGTTTTTTTGGAGGTAGATGATTATTTTGTTAGGTAATACAGGAGAAGAGTGTTTTATATGGTGGCTGATATCATGTTACAGGTTATGAGAAACCTGAAGTAGTAGTTCTCAGCTTCTAGTCGGGGCCACTGTACTGTCCTTGCTGGAACCACAATAGTTTTAAATCTTAATGTAAAACAAATACTATGAGCATGAAGACCAATGGATATATGTAAAGCTACTTGGCCTTTAGTGTAGAGTGAGTCTTGTTCATAGACGCGTATACATTATATACATATTCTGCAAAAGCACTCAGTCAAATTAGACCTAGAGGTTTCATGAAAGGTTTTTATAGCACTGTAGATAGGCTCTCACTGTTTGGCATCAACTTCCTCTTGTCACTGTAGGACAGCGGCGTAGGAATAGGGGGGGGGCCAGGGGGGCCCGGGCCCCCCCAATCACAGAGGAGGGGGGGCCTGAATATGTTTGGGCCCCCCCAAAAAAAATTTGTCAAGACCCTGTAATAAAATACACATTTCCCAAATCATACCTCTCCCACATAGGAAAAAGTGGGGTCGGAGTTGCTTGGACCCCTCAATCAGGGCTCAAAACTACTTTTTTTTTTACAATTCCAATACAAGCGTGTGTAAACACAGTCATACTTGAAATCCGATATTTAAAGCTGGTAGGGTGCCCCCCCCCTTTGGGCCCCCCAATGAAGATGTGCTTCCTACGCCTCTGTAGGATGTAATTTACTATGGGGATCTGAAACACTCTTGTTGGAAACACAAGTAAGAGCGGATAAGTACGGCACATTAGAGAATACTGACTCGCTACTAAATAGCCCTGTGCGAATTGAAGAAGTAGTATATGGAAAGTAAAACTTGAACCAGGGGACTAATGCATATATAGTCCCGGTGCATCACTCCACTGTTATAGAGTACTTTTGATATCATCTCATATATATATATGAAGTATGTATGTATATATATATATATATATATATATATATATATATATATATATATATATATATATATATATATATATGTATATATATATATGTATATATATATATATATATATATATATATATATATATATATATATATATATATATATATATACTGAAATGAAGTGTTACGGGTTTATACAACTGTATGACTACCTATTCTAGCTTATATTTGATTTATGTAATAATAATAATAGACATCGGTGTAAGCTTTGCATAGCCTATACATACCTTCCAAATAAGTTTGCTGTCAAATTAAATAATATGTACTATGGTTGAAGTTGAAGTCGAATATTTTTATTTGGCAAAAGTCATCTCGGATACACATGATGCGTTGTTTCCTCTCTAATAAAAGGTATCCAATTACAACAATAAGCCATCAAACAGACAAGACAATACAGGTAGTCAGCGTGCAATAAAGCTATCAGGTATCAATGGAGAATTGCGTCTCAACATCAGTTCTTGCATAGACAAGGGCTCACGACAGTGCGGTCTGTGTACAGCGTTCTTTACGAGTTGGACCTAGGTCGTATCATACGAGGCCATATTTATGTCATAGACCGAGTGTGATACGACCCAGTATCTTACGTGAAAAAAGTCTAAAATATGAATCCACTTACACCTGTTTTCTTCGCTTCTGAGGAATGACTTCAGCTTTCCAAATCATAAGGAATTTTAATATTTGACAGAGAAGTGAAGTAGCTGCAATTTAAGTAGTGACGATTTAATGGAAAAATCTGAGAACCTACGTAACTTAGGCCTACTTCTATCAATAAATGAGTTATGACGTGACATCTAGGAGAGTAGGGTCAAGTGGGTAGCTTTAATCTAGTGATGTGTCATGGAATACGGCCACGCTGTATTGTATATAGGGGTATGACGTACGGCAATTCCAGTATTTAAGCATTAGAGATACTCTGTAGAGACAGTTACCATTCCGTTGTACCCCTTCTGTAGCGGCAGCACGTCGCAGGCAATACCCATCAACATGGCGGCTTCATGCACGGATCAATCTTAAATAATCCTAAAAAAAGGGAATCCCTATTTGCATCAATGAATCCTTTGAAATGGACATTAAATGAATCATCCTCATTCGTTTGTGGAAAATCGTAAAATGACAACCCATGTAATTGAATCAATACAAAGACAAAAGGCTTAAAGGTAGAAGCCATCGTCGTCAGGTTGCGGTAGGAACGGTCGGCCCTCCTTGACTATGTGAGAGGGTACATGTAAGAGGCTAGAGAAGACTAGATGGCCCCAGCCTCTGCACTCAGCGTCAAAAGGTGAGGCCACTTGTGTTCTTAGAGTCATCAGATATGCCCCCTTATACACGGAATTGGAGGTACAAAACACCTGTTCTCCAGAGGACTAAAACCACCCATTAATAAAGAAAACAGGCAATTACTTTAGTCTTACGAAGACAAAACAACCCTTTTCCTAAAATACACAGCTCGAGGGAAAAGCCTCGGTATTTTAACATCCACGGAATTTCCCTTAGAAAAATGATTCTGCAATCCAAGTAGTTTGGACCTGTATGAGAAGGGGCCCTTATTTCGTATTTTAGAATGCGGGTGACGTCCCCTATGGATGTTGAGTGCAGGGGCTGGTCGAGGACCACTATCAGGATATCAGGGTATCTGACTCCAACGTCAGGGAGCTTCTGAAGGACGCTCTGTCTTAAGGCCAGTGTGTCTAATCACCTTACCGTATTAACATCCGACAGCCACCCCCCCCCCCCACCCAACCCCACCCCCGAAATCACTATCTACTACCCATACTCCAGTGGCAGTAGAGGAGGGGGGGGGGGATCAGCCATTTAAGGACCACATAGTGCCTTAGTGCCCTTTGTAGTCATGATGCTTGAATTAGCCCTGCTGAGTGAATTACTTACCAGGGTTGTATTCAAGCATCATGCCGACCACACAGGGTTGATACACTCGTGAAAGCTCGGCATGATGCATGAATGCAGCCCTGATGAGTAGTCATCTATGGATCATCCCGACCAAGGGCATACACTGTAAATACAATATAGTTGGTTGTCATCTTGTAAGTGTCTTGTTGAATCTCCTGTAGGTATACAGTTTAGTGGAGGTAAATAATACAATCCACTGTAAACCTACAGGAGTTGCTGTAAACCTACAGTAGATTATACTGTGTAACTACACTTACTATTTACAGTGTAGCACATTAAAGCACTATCTGGCCGTTAAAGGTTTAGAGGCAGCCCTGTCAATTAGCCTTCTTGCCGGGTCTGTATGGATTCATGCACTGTAAATAGTGAATGTAGGTATACAGCAAAATCTGCTGTAGTTTTACAGCACCAACTGTAACTCTACAGTAGATTCTACTGTTTATACTTAGAATAAACTGTACACCTACAGCAGATTATACTGTACACCTGCAAAAAAGGCAACCAATTGTTCACAGGCAGGACCATCCTCACACAGAGAAGTAAAGGAGTCAACTGTGTCTCCCACGTGGCTCTGATAAAATGGAGTGTCAAACAGCTATTGACTCTGCTTATAAGAAGGGTCAACACTGGGTTGACACTGATAGTAGAGAGTCAACTCAAGTTGACACTGATAGTAGAGAGTCAACTTAAGTTGACCCTTCATATAAGCAGAGTCATTAGCTGTTTGACTCTCTATTTTACCAGAGCCACGTGGGAGACACAGTTGACACTTTTACTTTTCTGTGTGCTTACAAAGGGCATAGTAGCACATTAAGGCATGATGCCGTCCTTAAAGGGTTATAGAGGTAGTAGGCAGGGGTTGTTGCTGGCTGGTCATGCAGCCATCCATCATGTAGGGTGTAGATCGGGGCCCCATGCTCAGCCAATCACCCCCACAGATTACACACCGCCCCAACCCACAGATCAGGTGTCACCAACGTATTTGACTTAGGCAGCAGCCGCCCGTGTTTTAACCCTTTAAAATAGTGCTGCATAGTGCTTTATCAATACTGTGCTTTTTGTCGTTATGATGCTTGAATGGAGGACTGGTGAGTAACTAGCTAAGGTTGCATTCATGCATCATGAAGACCCTATGAGTTTGATACATTACCGTAAGCTCGGCTTGATCAATAAATGCAGTCCTGGCGAGTTACTCGCCAGGGATATAATTCAAGTATCATGACGAGAAAGAACATAGTGCATTAAATCACGATGTGGCCCCTAAAAGGTTAGATGACCAAGGCCCGATGCAGCCGCCGACATGTAAATCACCCCCATAGGGTGGACCCAATCCCCCAGCCAATTTACACCCAGTTCTTGCTTAATTTAAGAATAAAATTGCTCCTTTTTTGACGGCGCACACAACGGGTTTTGAGTTTCTGAAATACTGCTTCATGGCGACATAAACACTGGAAATGGAGGAGGGAGGTGGCAGGAACCGAGTTTTTAAGAGTTGTAATATTTACCATCGTGTCTGGCATTATGTAGTAATACACGATGTGCTCTTTTTCTACTACTGTTTTACGTCACATCTTTGATTCTCAGGGGACGACAGATCTTGTTTTCGTCCTTCAAATCAAGGAAGGTTTCCTTCGGGACTTTCTATGATTTGAAATGCAATGTAAATGTCAGGCGGATTTATTACAAAGAATAAGTCAAATGTCAATGGTTGTGATGATGGGCCCGCTGTGCCAGTTTACAAGAAAGGGGATGAAGAGCATATATCAGATCACAGCAAAAAACGAGCTGTTTATGTGCTAAATCTAGCGCTGTATATAGAAGAAGTAAATCTCTCTGTGGTAGTTGCCCATATTGCTGCAGTCACTTTTTACCTATAGCTATAGCCAGGCAGCGAGCCGACATCATTGACAATTGTCTGTGCCCACTATATATGGAAATGAAACATAAACTGGGGGACCAATATGGACCCAATCTAATGTCCACAATAAGGGCCCGGGGAGGCAGGCAGCAGAAGTCTGCATCTGACGTCAAAGGCGGTCCACCCAGCCCGCTGTCAACCCGAGCATTTAGCTTCTCTCCCCAGCCCACGGGCATTAACTGGCTATATGTAATGATTAGGGTGTGAGCTATATATAATATATGTAATCAGGGTATGGCACTTAAAGAGCTGACGTCAAAGGCAGCCAATGCGGCCTCCTGTCAACCCTTGCTTTTAGCATCTCTATCCAGCCCAAGGTCATCAACGCCAGCGGGCTGTATGTAATGACTAGGGTGTAGGATATATATATGATCAGGGTATGGCACTTGATTTAAATAGCTGTGTGTCTCTTCCCAGCCTATGGGCATCAACGGGATATATGTAATGGGTAGGGTGTATGCTATGTATGTTTATATCTATATAACCAGGGTATGAAACTTACAGATCCCCCTCACCATGGCATGTATAGTCACAGGCAACCAGCTGTTAAAAGCAGTTTGGCAGTGACTAGCATTGAAATGTTTGACTATGCCTGACTATAGAAATATTCTGTTGGAGACAATTTCCATAGTCAGGCTGACACTCACATATTTCACTGTTTATAGACAAGCTCACTCCCTACACATCACATGATAGCCGGTTGACGCCCGTGACTTAGCCTCTACCCTCTTTCTATATAAGGAACTATGTGATCGATATTTCTATAAGATCCTAATCTTAATCCTACAGATACGGTTATAAATCAAGGCCTAAAGAGGCGCGAGTTGATCCCTGCTATCTCCTGTAACCAGCCTAAGTCACACCAGGACACCCTCCAGGGTTAAACCTTTAAGGGTCGCATATTGCTTTAATGTGCTATACCCTTGGTCGTCATGATGCATGAATGCAGTCCCGGTGAGTAACTCGCCAGTGCTTCATGCAAGCCTCATGCCGACCCTACAGGGTTGATACACCCCCGAAGGGTCGACATTATGCATGAATGCATCTCTGGCTAGTTACTCGCCAGGGCTGCATTCATGCCTCTTGACGACCAAGGGTATAACACATTAAAGCACTATGCGGCTCCTCTAAGGTTAAAACGCCCCCCTCCTGTCATGGCGTTACATCCTATGCTATCCTGTTTATGGCCTTGTGTGTTAAAATGGGGCCGTTATATGGAGGAGAGCGGCAAGGGAATGGGATGTGTGCACCATGGCCCGGCTCAGGGGGTAATGTTTATCATGGACCTACACAGAATCAGATGATACTATAGTGGCGTGCTTCAATGCATTTTAAAATTAAACTATAAAGTCCCTTTATCCTACTTGTCCTTTTTAAGCATGGATAATCGTGCATATAGTCATTTTGTTGAGGATTTATATGTAGAGTCATGCGAATGTTAATTATGTCTTATAGTGACATGGGACAGAGGCTGGGGACAGAAATAATACTAACAGGCCTGTAATATGTACAGTAATGTTCACAAGAATCGCTCACTTTATAAAACCACCCACAAACGACCCATTGTTTTCATCGTAGATTCCGCACACAATATTTGTCTTCTAACAAAACGTGTGTCCATCGCTGCTTGTAACAACCCATCTTGCTACTATACTAGTATATATACATTTGGTTCTGCAGTGTGTGCGGCCATCTTGTCCCCCTCCCATTTTGGAATATCTCGCGAGATTTAGGCTGGCACCCGACTCCCTACTCACCATGATATATGCAAGGAACAAGCTACTATGTTAAAGAGATCTGAGTCAACATCTCGCGAGATCTACTATGGAGATCTATTGAGTGGGATAAACTGAGCCCAACAAAGCAAGAGATTGTTAGTCATAAATTATTTATGGCTGACCTGAAAGCTAAGAGAGATTGATATATGTGTTACTGTAATTTTGTATGATTAATGCATGTACCCCAGGTTGAATGTTCCCAACGGTAAATGTGGATTTTGAAACAGCTGAATGTAGAGTCTAATGTTGCGAGTGTACCTAGTCTGAAACATTTCCGGTCTCTCGTTTTCACTACCTACTTGTATGTATTGTTTTTCATGTGTGAGATAAGGTGAATTTGTCTCATTTGCTGTATGAATATGTTTGACATGATTGGCTCTGTTTGAAAGACTTATTATGAGAAACTTGGTCAAAAAAAGCTTTTCAACTCAACTATTGTCAGCGTACATATTGAACAGGCTGCATCCAGTTGTAGCCTTATTCAGCCATCTCGTGCTATACACAACGGCCACTAGAGGGCCCCTCATACAGGCCATCTACCAATCTAAGAGCGGATCTCTCAGCATTCAACTACTTCAGCATCTCGCAGTCTACAGAAACATCTAACCCTTTAAGGGCCGCATTGTGGTTTGATATATAGCTATACCCTCTGTCATCAAACCCTGGCGAGTTGACTCGCCAGGGCTGCATTCATGCAGTATATACCCACCCCTCGGGATTGCATTAACCTTGTAGAGTCAACGTTATGTTTGAATGCAGCACTGGCGGGTTACTTGCCAGGCCTGCATTCATGTATCATGTCGCTAAAGCGGCTTAAAGTATTAAAGCGCTATGTGGCCCCTAAAGGTGTAATGGTGGAGAGTGTATCTGGTGGGCCGCATTGAGGGGGTGACAGCGCGTTGTGACGGAGACTGATTGGCGACTCGCTCTGGGCTGATTTGTACAGATTTGTGCAGGTTGTGTGTTTTTAACCCTTTAAAGGCGGCACAGTGCTCTGAATCTAATGCGCTATCACCCTTTGTCGTCATGATGCATGAATACAGCCCTGGTGAGTAACTCGCCAGTGCTGCATTTAAGCATCATGCCGACCATACAGGGTTGATACACTTGGGAAGGGTCGATATGATGCACCAATGCAGTGGCGGCGAGTTACTCACCAGAACCGATTTGTTGCATCATGGGGAGGAACCTTACTTTAAAGTGGCCTGCTGTCCTTAAAGAGTTACTTGACGTGCTCGGGAGTCGCCCACAGCACACGCTATCTGCCCACCTCCGTCTCAGTGCATCCCCGTCGCCGACTGAGTAGCTCCATGATCCAGCTAAGGGCCACTCTCTCAAGGTTAGAGCAGGGTCACAGTGACCCATATTCCCATCTACCCTATACCGAGCCTAAGGGGTGGTCACTTTTTTAACAGATGGGACGGGTCGATGTATTTTCTTGCGAGCAAATCAAAAGATTATCAGTCCCACTCCCCCCAGGCGGGTGACAATTTAGCACGACCGAATGATTTGAGCTATAGTAACACACCTTTCGCTAAAAAAAAGGGGGGGGGGGCATTCTTTTGATTCACCAACCCCCTCATTATCGAAATGATTGACACAGTGCATGTGAAAAGGCTAGTTCTTTTGACACTAATTTCATTTTTACCGTACACATGTATGTGTTCAATTATATTTTGTTCAGCTTCGACCTGTCAGAATTTGGCCACCCACCATGGAAATCACATGTTGTTTGCGCCTGGAGCCATACATGAAAAACTATCCTCAATGTAGGAGCCCTGTTTTTCATCCAACCTGATGACAAACGACCTCATGTAGTGTGTCTGTGTGTTTAGATATGTTCAGGTAGAAAACAAGGTCCTTAAAAGATGGGACTACAGAGGTAAATGATGAGTGAAGGACCCAGAGTGTCGGGTCAGCATCTATCCAATTTAGCGGCTAGATTCAGACTGGCATTTCTGTGCATGGTGATGGCCCATCTGACTATACTAGTATCATCTCTTATAACCCTTGAAGGGGTGGGTAGTGCTTTAATATGGTATGCCATTTGTCGTCATGAGGCATGAATGCAGGCCTGGTGAGTCCACCGGCGGGCCAGCCCTGCATTCATGCCTCATGCCGACCATATTGGACAGTATCAACCGCAGAGTGTTGGCATGATGCTTGAATGCATCACTGGCGAGTTACTCACCAGGGCTGCATTTGTGCATCATGACGATAAAGGGCATAATCTATTAAAGCGCTATCCACCCCTTAAAGGGTTAAATAAGGCACGAAGGTGGTAATAACAATATCAAGCCATAAACAGCATGACCTAATGACATCTCACGTAGAACAAATAGGCGCGGCCCCTAATCCATGTCTTCCGACAACACGGTCGACCTTTGTGGTTCCTTCATTATAGATGAGGCCTTATACATCACCCAGAGTTATGACAGCATCGTCAGCCACCTTCTGTGGAGGTAGACAGGAGCTGCTCACCCTGCCAACATGCAGGTTGTGCTACTCTAACTGTTTTCGCACTGTATGCCTATGTAGCATATTTGCCAAAAATAAATTTTGAAAATACCATGCTGTTAAAGGGGCATAGCCACTGCTATTTTCTTATAGATATAGTACATATTTCCCAAATATCTTTCACGCAACAATTGTAAGGAGAAGAACGCCCTTTTTAGGATGATAAGAAACGTTTCAATCTTAATCAATAAACGTTTCAATCTTAATCTCAATGCATTTATTTAGGCCCATGAGATATTGTACTCAGTGATTTCATTATTTTGTCTAGCTCTGCAGTGACAAATTTAGGATATTATTTTCACTATTCATTTTTGCCCTACCAGATCAATCTAACATCAAATTCCTTCTTACATACCACTGAAATCAATTCGTATACACCCCAATGATTTATCTGATGCCTTGTTTACATACCTACTGTCGAATTTAGACCAATAAAATTGGGACAACACCATACTGTGCAGGACTGCAAGGGACCCCTGCCACCACCTATTGCTAATCAAGTCTAGTGCCACATGCGGCGAGCAGCTCACGAACACCTCCATGGGCAACCCATAGCCAAAAAAGGCTTCTTTTTTTCGTTTTTTCCCCGACGCTGAAATCTACTTTAATGGTCCAGGTGAACAATACTTTTTGGAAAATTATTTTCCTAAAAACAAACAAACACCATGAAACTTGAACCTGTACCTTATTAGCAACAGTAACGGTGCATATCAATGAAAATAACTTCCTTTATGATCTTAATTAAAATCTATATGTTTGGGCAAACTACCTGCATTAAGAAAAAATGTAGAGGACATTTACCTTAAGTCAAATAAAATAAGTTTTTATATGATATCTTTTTAATTTCAATTAGTTGTTTATCGAGACTATGCAAGATTATACTTAGCACAAATAGAGATATTCTGATAATAAAAGATTTTTACAGGTGGGGTACCAGACCACCGAACAGCTCTATGAGCAGCTCAGCGCCTGACCTGCTGGAAGGGGGGGGGGGTGGGGTACCAGATAAGGGTCACACAGAGGTTTGTCATCCGTCAGGGGTCCATCTCCTGTGTTCCCACCTCGTTGTCCGGAAGGAGTCAGTTATGATTTACATTGTCAGCTGTGGCTAGGCCCATAGTCTGAGGTCCAAATGATATCTCACCCCTTTAAGGAGGGCATAGTCTTTCAATGTGCTATGCCCTTTGGCGTCATAATGCATGAATGCAGCCCTGGTGAATTACTCGCCAGCGCTACATTCATGCCTTATGTCGACCCTACAGGGTTGAGGCACTCTCAGAAGGTCGGCATGATGCACCAATACAGTGCTGGCGAGTTACCTGGCGGTGCTGCATTATTACATTTGATGACAAATCTTTCTTCAAGGCCATTTCTTAAATCCCCAACCGCTCTATTTAAGCCCAGAGTGCCGGTCCTCGCTCAGCTCTGCATGTGCAGCAAGCGTTTTGCCTTTAAAGGTGTGGCAGTAGCACTAGCAGCATGCTACAGAAGGGCAGCTCGTTGCTGGGGGTGTATGGGGTGGCAGCAAGGTGGGTGTAGGGGTGGCAGTACTAAAGGGTGGCATGTAGTGGTCACCACCATCTGCCAAGGTCAGCACGCTTCCCTTGAGGTCTGCCCCCAGCCTGTCCCTGAAGGTTAGCCCTCCCACCGGGCTCCTGCACGTTCCCTGCCAGCCTCCTGTCAGCCTCCTGCCAGCCTCCTGCCAGCCTCCTGCCAGCCTCCTGCCAGCCTCCTGCCAGCCCCACCCCAGCCCCACCCCAGCCCCACCCCAGCCCCGACCCTTCCCCACCCCAGCCTCACCCCAGCCTTACCCCAGCCCCGCCCCGGCCCCACCCCAGCCCCACTGTAGCCCACCCCAGCCCCAGCCTCACCCATCCCCGGTCCCAGCCCCACCCCAGTCATCTGTCGGCATGATGCAGCCCTGGCGAATCTTTTGCCAGGGCTGCATTCATGCATTACTGCCGACCTTTTTTCAGGAGTGTATCAACCCGGTATGGTCTATAAAATGCATGAATGCAGTCTTAGTCAATGAGTAGACTTGACAGGGCTGCATTGATGCATCATGTTGCCCAATGGCGTAGCACATTAAAGCACTATGCGGCCCCTGAATGGTTAACCAACACTCTGAAGTTGTGGGGAACCAATATGTGTCATTTACCACCTGCAGATAAAAAGGGCAGCTTTACCATGCACAAGGGGGCCTCCTATATCGATTTGTCATCCATATATCTGCTGTAAATGCCACCGTGCATGCAATACAATCCCATGAAAATATGAATTAGTACAGAAGTAATAGTGTATTTTATTGCCAACGAGAAAAACACCAGAATACAGGGACTGATAAAGTGCGAGGACCAATACACTCTATAACAGTCAAGGACCCATTGGACACGAACATTGAATCAACGTTAACACATGGGTGTCAATGTTGATCCAATGTTGGCTCAATGTTGATTAAATGTTGAACTGAATTTTGGTGCCCTTTTGGGAGAGTCTTCAGGCTGCTAGTGCTAGAATGAAATCTCGCCGAATGAAATCACAGCCTTGATACCAGTCATAGGGCCCCTTCTCCACACCCCTGGAGCCTTTGTACGAATTAGAATAAGGAGACCATGTACTCAAAATTTCTTAGGAAATGGACACCCTACCCTTCCCCTGGTACCTTCATAGACAAAACTCCACGACAGTGTACTTCATGAGTTGAAGCTGGGTCATATCACACAAAGCTAAAGGCTATGTGTGAGGTACAATGTATATATGGGGATAAGTGGGGCTTTGTATTTATTACATGTTCCTACTGTCTTAAAATGAAGAAAATCAACAAACCTGTTGGCCATGGAGTATGGCTGCACCGTATCGCGTGCCCCCATGGAGTATGGAGCTCCCATAGGTTTGGCATAGAGGATGCCGTATCCACCATGTAATAAATACTGTATGGCAGTCCCCATGTTGAGCCTCCTGGGGAGTATCAAATCCCTGTAAGACAGCATACACTAAATCGCATCCGCTGTATCATATTTGTCCCTAATCATCTCTGATATTGAAAAAAAGTTGAGTAGTATTGTTAAAACTTTCGATTATGAAAACCAATACTCTCTTTTCTCGTGGAAATAATAGTGTGCTCCCATTTAATCCTGGAAGAGCCAAGATATTTTGTCCATTGGTTATTAACCTGAAAGTTATCTCACAGTGGATTGGACGTCTCTATGTTACAAATTATTAAGAAAAATCATCATCCAAAGGTCTTTTATCCATCAGGGGCGGATTAGCGCATAATGACATTGAATGATCCTTTGTTGTGCCCTTTGTTGTGATGACGCATGAATGTGGCCCTGGTAAGTAACTTGCCAGTGCTGCATTCAAGCATTATGCTGACCCTTCGGGGTTGAGACACTCCCAAAGGGTCGGCATGATGCACCAATGCAGCACCGGCGAGTTACTCGCCGGGGCTGCATTTGTGCATCATCACGACAAATGTCATCTATAAGCGACATCCGTCCTTGTTTGTGCCGCCCCTATAAGGCGATTGAATCAACCATGTGTTCAGTAAAGCACTATGCGGCCTTTAAAGGGCTAATGGTTAGGCCACTCAAAAAAAAAATTGTTTCTCATCACCAAGCTGTAAAAAATATGACGAGGGCGTTTTTTATTTTTATTTTTTATTTTTTTTACTTGAAGCTGAAATACCTAGGGAAATTAGGATTTTTCGCGACAAATTTTCACATTTTAGTAATTCAAAGTTTATTGATCAGCAAAAGTTGTTATGATGCAGTTTATTCCCAGCCGACTGCATTACTGATAGCATAAGCTTTAATTTGATACCAAATTTACCAATATTTTTCCCATGTTAATATATTTTTCATCAAAAATGTAAAAAAAAAAAAAAAAAAGTTTTCTTCAGATCATGATTTTTATGATGCGCGCGGTGATGAGAAACAACTTTTTTTTGAGTGGCCTTAGGTGCAGATCTTACCTGTCTTGTAGATGACAAATCCGTGCTATATCTGTAAAACTAATCCCATTTACTTACTTCATTTCAGGTGAGCCCTTTTCCATTTCCTGTACACACCACAGCGATTGGATATGGTTTGTATTTTTTCTTTCCTCCTCCGCAGTCTCGTTGAGAGACTCCTAAAGGGTCTGCATGATGCATGAATGCAGCTCTTGTCGAGTAGGATCGTTAGGACTGCATTTGGGCATCATGATGATAAAATGCAAGGCAGGTTAATACACTACACTGATGATCTTTAAGCTCCAGAACTTAGTCAGTACTGGCTAACAAATTAGTCAATAGTACCTAACCTAGTTAGTCATTTTCTGGCTCCCTATACGACCAACCTAGGGTAGTTAATACTGTCAGGGTGGTCAGTACTAACCAATTTACCTTGGTCTTCTCCATTTCAATGAGTATTAGGCTAAGTCCCTTTGAGTACGGTATTAGTAATATGCTGTTTTGCCTCAGTCATTTTTGAATAGCACTTGGTCGTGCCTGACCAATGTCCCTATATATGACTAACCTGGGATAGCCACTACAGACCAAGCGCCGGAGCATTTAAATTTTCTGTGTATACGGCCCTTACATATGATATTAGAACGTATACTTTTAGTTATGTTCTGCAATTTATAATTGGTCCCCCATCATCCGACGAAGAGCATGGCACATTAAAGGGCTATGCGGCCCTTAAAGGGTTAGCGAGGAAAGCCCTCATTACTGTAACGAAAAGGAAGGAGAACCTATATGTCATAGGAGCTATAATAGATACCCTAACAATGTGTATTAACTGTTCCTGTAGGGTAGGTATATGGCTTAGGTTATTAAACTTAAACTCAGTGGCCTCATACACCTGACACATTGAGGCAACTAGATTTTCAATCTGCCTAAAATGATTATGAGATGTCCTACAAATCTGTAATTTCAGATGGGAATGAATATGGCCTGTGTGAGTCTCAGGTGCAAAGAGAAGTGATATAATAATGGAAAAGTAATATGATGATGGGTAGAAGTAATATGATATATAGCGGAAAAGTAATATAATAATGGAGTGAAAATAAGTAGCCTGCGTCAGTGTCATTGTCCTCAAATTGTGATTGACTCTTAAGCCTGTCGACAAGTTCTCAAAAGTGGTAATCCCTCTCTATAAAGAGTCAATACATTAAGGAACTTCTGTATACATGTATAAGGTCATAGTCTGTACCGGGATACTGTGTATCCTGTTATTGGCGCTACACACCAGGAAACGGCCATTGGCCATTTGTAGAACTTCCCCTCTTTCAAAGCAAGCCTCCTTCCTTGCCATTACAATCGTATTTGCCTTCTTAATCTCTGCAGGGGGACAGGAAGGACTCACATTGGGCCTTTTATGTGCCTCCTGAGCCACGAGGTGGGTTACAATTCCCAGTGTCAATACAGTGAGCAATCCTATGGAAGTGGGGATCGGGGCAGATGAAAGACGCGTAATCCTGTCCAGATTCACCCGCCGGCCGCGCATGCGTGTGTAAGACAGGGTGCATCGACCCGTCCCACTTTAACCATTAACCCTGTAAGGACCGCATAGTGCTTTAATGTGCTGTACCAATTTGTAGAAATGAATGAAGACCCTGATGAGTAGCTTGCTAGTGCTGCATTTAAGCATGATGCTGACCTTAATGCACTCTCATATGGTCGGCATGATGCATGAATGCAGCCCTGGCGAGTAGACTCGCCAGGGCTGCATTCCTGCATCATGCTGACATAGGACATATCGCACTAGGCGACCCTTAAAGGGTTGGATGTCTCCTCGGTCGGCAGGCGGGGCTCAGTGGGGATGAGGTGGGGCCGGCTTGACCACCAGATGTCAGTTCTAACCATTTACTGACAGCATAATGCATTAAAGCTACATCTGTTGTCATGATGCATCAACGCAGTGCCAGTAAGATACCTGTCCACACTGCATCATGCCGACCATTCAGGAGTGCATCAACCCCGTAGGGTCGGCATGATGCTTGAATGCGGCCCTGGCGAGTTACTCGCCAGGGCTGCATTCAAGCACCATGCCGACAAAGGGTGTAGCACATTAAGGCGCCTCATCGTCCTTAAAGGGCCAAGACGTATGGAGGTCGCCCACGTCCTGCTGTGATAGCGGACCTCAATTGGATTGCGGCTTCTCGTGTGGCTTCTCGTGTGGCTTCTGGTGTGGCTTCCCGGCCAAACCGCCATCAAGGTCACGTATTGACTTGTGACGTCTCCGGGAGTCAAGGATGGGTAGGAGGAAGGGGCGGGCGGTTCTGTATAGCGAGAGATGGCGCCACGCGTCGAGGTCAATTATGTCTCTGTATGGACACGGCCATCTTTATGATCCTACAGATAAAATTTATCTATAGGTGGATAATATATGTTGATTCAAGCAGTTGGATTTGAGATCTGCTTGGAGTTTATGTGTTTATCTCGAGAAAGGCTCTGCTTGGAGAGTGACATGCCGATGTTTGGTGAGCTGCGCCGCACAGAGAGGCCTTCTGATCGCTCCCCTGCTGTAGAATGACTGCAGGGCACAGGCTGAGTGGGGACCAAGCCGATCCTGATCTGAGACAGTTCACTACAGACAGTTCACTAACGAATAAAGAGGGCAGGATAGACAGCTGAGCCACAAGACGCCGCACATAACATTGTCGGGTAATGTTCACCACACGAGAACATTAATATGGACTTTAGTATTCTAGCTTCTAGTTTATCAAGGGCTGACCACAAGCCCTGGCTATAGACACCATTCTTTGACAGAGTGGGGTCTCTAGATAGAATTAATCTTCGCGAGCTTCAGATCTTCACTGCAGGCGATAAATCTCCGAAAATAATATATATTCGGTCTAGATTTCGAGCTATTTGTATGTACTATTATTAGACACTAGCCCCCGATACTAAGCTAAGCATGTCCAGACGCCCTCACAGAAAATACTCCTTCGTTGATCGCTGCTCAGCATGGCTAGAGGCGCTGATACGCAGAACTAAAACGGAATATCCACATTAGCGCTAGCAGACATGTAGGTAAGCGCAGCCTGGGTCTCCAGACACATTAGTACTGGGATGGCCGCGAGACAAGACGTAAAAATAACAAATACACGACAAGGAGAAGTGGGGAAGGGGGGGGGGGAGAAGGAGGAGGCATCTGGCAACATGACCTCCTACCAAGGAGAGGGTCATGAAAATAGCAGTTGTGTGTGACCTCTGCATGGTTGGCTAGGACTACTCTGATTGGTTTCTCGTGTAGGTCATGACCTACACAGATAATCATTAGGCTCCAGAACTAAGTCAGTAGTCACTAACAACTCAGTCAATGGCGGCGAACCTAGTTAGTCATTTTTTGGCTCCCTATGCCAACTATGGTTAGTTTAAACTGTCAGGTATAGTCAGTATTGACCTAACCACCTTAGTCATTCCATTTCTATTACTACTATTCTTTTTGAGTAAGGCCTTAGTCATATTCTTGGTCATTCTAACCAATATCCCTATGAATAAGCTGTAATAGCCACTACAGACTTAGCCCCGGAGCATTAAGATTATCAGTGTACATAGCTGATAATGTCAGGACCACTTCTGACTACTACTAACAAGAACCAGCCATATTTCTGGTTCCAGTGGAAATGGCTTCATTCAATTGCAAATGGCGTCGCCCATGTTTAGACCTAACATATCAGTAGCAAGCCTTCACACCGCCTCTTATAAGTGGTCAGAACTAGACCGATGCACTCATCTTCTTGTGCAGCTGATGCGAGTTACTTGTCAGTACTGCATTCAAGCATCATACCGACCGTACAGGGTTGAGATACTCCTGAAGGGTTGGTATGATGCAGCCCTGGTGAGTTAGTTTCTAGGGCTGCATTGGTGCATCATGACGACAAATGCCACCCTTTAGCGACATGCCGTCCTTAGAGGGTTCAGGATAGATGTCGCTGAAAGTCGTGTCGCCATGATGCACCAATGCAGGCCCGGCAAGTAACTCGCCGGTGCTGCATTGGTTCATCATGCATGCCGACCCTTCAGGAGTGTCTCAACCTCATGAGGTCGGCATGATGCTTGAATACAGCCCTGGCGAGTTACTATAGTTACTAAAATATATCATCATCTGACAAGGCATGCACATGCTCCTCGCCGGGGCTGCATTCATGCATCATGACGACCAAGGGCATTATGCATGAAGGCATCATGCGGCCCCTAGAGGGTTAAGGGCCGTGGTGGCAGTGCCATAGGTCATCAGTACGGTGCCGCAGGTGTAGCGGACGCAGCTATAGCTTTATCTGCACAAGAAGATGGGTGGACGGGGCCTTATAGTGCTGCCCTGATGGTACACAGGTGGGCTGAGACTGGTTGCTAAGGGTATAGGCAAGGGCGACGCCATTTGCAATAAAATGATGTCTCCTCGACCAGGAATCTCTTGGGGAAATGGATATATATATGTAAATTTGCTGGTTCTTTTTAGTACTAGTTAGATTAAAGCCGGCTAGTACCAGCTACATCTTGGTTATTTCTAAATATCAATTATACACTGGCGTCCACTGAATGTATGTGGTAAGGGTCTAGGCAAGGGCGACGCCATTTGCAATAAAAATGATGTCTCTTCCACCATATCTCTTGTGGAAATGGGAGTGGTAATTGACTGGTTCGTTGTTCTTGTTGGTGGAATCGAGGTAGGTTGGCTAGCACCAGCTATTGACCTCGTGACCTACAATAGCAATCAAGGCATAAAAGTAACATATAGAAAAATTCTAGGTAGGATCGGACCCACTTTTCCCATTTTTCCCCCCGGTCTTTTGACCAAAAGTACATTAAAAAAAAGTTAGAGTCGGACCCGTTTTGATAGGTAGGGTGAGCGGGAACACACTTTTTCTTTTAGGCCCAATAAATAAAACGCAACCAACCAACCAGAGGATACAGATAACTGCCACCTTCATGACTCCCCTTGGTAGCTAGGAGGTCCTGTGTCCAGACTAGAAGATATGGCTGGACGCTGGCCGCCATGACCGATAGGACACCTCCTGGTGGCAGAGTGCCGCGGTCAATGGGGGCAGACGTGGGCCGTCTTTATGACTTCCCCATGGTAGGTACTTCTGGGGTATCGGAAAGTGTAGGTTAAGGTGCATTTTATTTAGTACTTAATCTCGGTGTGTTTATCCCATTGGGGGTTATCGTTATATATCACTGTGGGTGCAGTCAGAGTTGAGATCAGTTTAATTGGTCCAGAGCCACCTTAAAGCCTCCACCAACAGTTGGGGTGAAGTGGGTACTGTGGGCTTTAGATAGGGTAGGTGTGTGGGGATTTAACACTTTAAGGGCTGAGCATGTAGCCAGCCCTGCATTCAATATGCCTCACCTACAGGTTTGATACACCCCAAAGAGGTCGGTGTAATGCATATAGTGTATAAATGTTGTGCAAAACGCCATCAATGCCAAAGATTACTCTAATGTGTAAATTCTGAAGCCACAATGAAAATAATGTACCACAATATAGCATATTTGTAACTGAAAATCAAATGGATGTTATGAATAAACAATATTTTTTAAAATGCATGAAAACGGCCCTGTTACTCACCATGGCAGCATTTTTTCATGATGATGACAAAAGAAATAGCACATTAATAAAGCATTCCGTCCATAAATGGTTAATTGTGACAGAATCACATTTAAAAAACATGTTTGCTTATTTCATGCGGCTATTTCTTCACCCCCTCTTAGTACACACAGGGTCAACTCCTCACAGTCAAAAATAATTATCTCATTTCAAGAAAGTAAGATTATTAAACTCGACTGGCGGACAAACCACTTGTTTTAAGAAAATATTTTTCTTAAAACGAGTCATTTTAAAACTCGACTGGCGGACAAACCACTTGTTTTAAGAAAATATTTTTTCTTAAAACAAGTCATTTGTCCGCCAGACAAGTTTAATAAACTTATTTTCTTGAAATGAGATTATTTTCTTGAAATGAGATATTTTTGGCTGTGCTCACACTCCCAGTGTGCCACCCCTGATTAACGTCGTCAGTAGAAAGTAGACAGTGAGGGAAGAAATGTGCTGTAGAAGAAGAAGAGTTGCACTAGCCCTAGATGCATTGTTCCTCCCCTGGTAATGGCCCACTTCAAAGGGTGTCTTCTTCATAGAACCAGGGACCCACTGAGGGAGACACTCCCACAGATGTGCCACCGGCCACTCCTTAAGTAACCCTTTAAAGGCCGCATAGTGCGTTAATGCATTTTGCCCTTTGTCGTCATCATACATGAATGCAGCCCTGGCGAGTAAATGACCAGGGCTGCATTCATGCATCATGCCGAGCCTTCGGGATTGTACCAACCCCATAGGATCGGTACGATATAATGAATGCAGCTCAGGTGAGTAACTTGCCAGGGATGCATGCATGCATCATGGCGATAAATGGCATATTACATTAAAGCACTAGGCGGTTCTTAAAGGGTTATAATCTTTACGTTGTGACGAGGCCTATTTTCTACATCTGACGCATGGCCCTGGTGAGATCTCCGTAGTTAGGGAATCATTATCACTGATGACGAACAGTGAGTCGGCAGGGGGTAGAAAGTATTACAAGAAAGATTAGAAGACATTTCTGTATCTTTGGTCCCACAGATGTATAGCTCATGTAAGGTACGCCTAGTGTTGAATAAGTATACTCATTGGGGCTGGGAGTTTCTGATGTACTGTGTTTCCTTCCTGAACAGGCACACTGCTAACCCTCTAAGGGCCGAGTAGTGTTTTAAACGCCTGATGCCCTTTGTCGTCATGATGCATAAATGCAGCAATGACGAGTACCACTCAAGGCTGCATGCATTCCAGCATTATGCAAGACGCTGTTGGGTTGATACACTCCTATAATGGGGCGGCATGATGTATCTGTAGAGGTCGCGGAAAACTTAGTCATTGGATCGGCCGGGAATCGAACCACAGACCTCTCGCACCGGTGACAAGCGTGCTAACCGTTACACTACCAACCCGTGTCTGACTGTTCTCCGCTCCCTACGTTACTGGATCGGTATGGTACAGAGGGGGAGGATTACCCAGGTGTTTCACCCCTTCGGGCTCTCCACCAGGGTACGGGGAATCCGACCCCTACACTACCCCCATCAGCTTCCATCATGTCCTCTAGATTCGGATTTTCCGGGGGGTTACCAACCCTGGGCTTTCTCTCCCTCCTAGAAGGGGCTTTATCAAGCAGTTACAGAGAGTCCCAGCCCCCGGAGTATAGAGGCACCTAGCACCAGGCATTCTCACCCACTGGAGACCGAAGGTCCCAATGGGGCTTTATCAAGCAGTTGTTGAGATACCCTGACTTCCCAGTGATGGAAGCTTTCTACACCATACCGATTCAGCCAATTTGTTGACTGAACTCCATGCTGAACTCCAACTGCCCGTACTGGGAACCAACTCTTCACTACCTGCTCCTCCAACTACCAACCGCCAGCAGGTGGCCAATCCCCAGCAAGCTGGAATGCTCCTACCGTTCGCAGTCAACATACTACCCGATTCATCGCGGCAGATCCACCAGTGTAGAGGTCGCGGAAAACTTAGTCATTGGATCGGCCGGGAATCGAACCACAGACCTCTCGCACCGGTGACAAGCGTGCTAACCGTTACACTACCAACCCGTGTCTGACTGTTCTCCGCTCCCTACGTTACTGGATCGGTATGGTACAGAGGGGGAGGATTACCCAGGTGTTTCACCCCTTCGGGCTCTCCACCAGGGTACGGGGAATCCGACCCCTACATATCAATGCAGCCTTTATGAGTAGACCCGCTATTGTTGAATTCACAAATCATGGAGACAATGCGTCTAATACATGAAAGCACTTTGCGGCCCTTAAATGGCAAATCATTATACACGACCAACAAGGTACAATACATGTGCACATAGGTATAGGTTATAATGGTGTGGTGATTATATGCCTGTGGCCATGCCTATCATGTTCAGAAGAACTATGTATGATGCCATTGTTACTGAAAGGCATAGAAAAATATCTGTGGGTAAAATTTCACTGTTCAGAAAAATCATATAAAGATGATTTAATATGGCAGTAGATATAGCTATGAAAAGCCGGGTAATGCATTCGTGCCTTTTGTGGCCATTTTGGGCATCTTCTATTTAAATCAAATACGTGCGTCACTGTGTGCATTTGTGAACGCATTATAAGCTCCTTTCGGCGATACAGAAAATATTTATATCTAATGTCAATTTTAAAGGTCAATCCCCTATAGACTGAATCATAAAAACTCAGCTGAAAGAAATCGAAAATACACGTATGTTCTTTTTAGCTGAACCCTAGGCAAAGGTTGACGTCAAAAAGGGATTTGTAGCAAAAGAAGTTACCAAAACGTGATCTTCACTACGGGTTTCATTCTGAAGCAGAGGACTGATCAGAAGGGCTCTCTGCATGTGGGGTTGGATTCCCCAATCACAGGCATATATCACTCCCCAGGCAGATTCCTGGTTCAAATACACACAAGTTATACATTGGTGACTAAATATTTTGATTCAGACTCAAACCTAACTGCATTAACATGCGTACACAATCCTCCAGGGATGAAAGTCTTCAGGTTTTAGGCTTTTTTTTCAGGTCACAAAGACCTGTACTTGGCTATAGAGGACTTTTATGAGGGGCTCAATTTGAACAATTCAAGTTTTTTCAGTTACTTTCACCTCTTTTCACTAGATAAATGATTTTATAAAGTGACATCGTATCCGCACAGAGTGGGAATTTCCATCGAAATGTGGCGCCATCCCTTGCCTTAGAATGGTGGGATTTGTCCCCCGCAGAGTGACAGGGGCAGATAACGGTTATTCAGTGCGGGATTACTGCGGCGGCTGAGGCCCCTGTCCCCGCAGATAGCGGGCTCATCTGGGGGCCGCAGTCAATGCCGGCCGGCCTCTCATCATGATCACACTTTGTCATGATGTGTCCCTCAGCCCTGCATGGAGGGCCGCATAGTGCTGCAATGTGGGGTGTCTTTGGTTGGTATGATGCATGAATGCAGCCCTGGTGGGGCTACTCGCCAGCGCTGCATTCATGCATCATGCTGGCCCTTCGGGAGTGTATCATGCACACCGTAGGGTCAATATGATACATGAATGCAGACCTGGGAGTTACTCACCAGGGCTGCATTTGCTCATCATGACAACAAGTTATTAAGGCAATACGCGGCCCTTAAAGGGTTAGAGGGTTTTTGTCAGGGGCAGGTCCTGGTGGTATCTATGTGGGAGATAAGAGGGTACACCTGGTGTGGGGGTTAGATAGAGGAGGTGCTAGTTAGCAGGCTCTACTCTGTGTTAGTGTGTCTTATATCTGGTCCTTATCCACGACCTGTCGGCAGTGGTGGTAGAAATTGATAGCCTAAAATATCCAGATGCCCAAAACTGGATTCTCATCACCGCACCCTGAACAATGTGACGCTTTTTCTGATTAAAAAAAAAATCCTTTCCTTTTTTGAATAGGGGTCCAACTAATATATATTTGCTCTATATCTGAGTTCACTTAAAAGTTTTGAAGATGACCATATTTATCTGTTTTATCTTCTTTTTTCCCATTTAAAATGTGGGAAAATGTATTACATAATTTCTACACCATGCTTTTTTCTGACGCGTGCAGTGACAAAAAAAGCAATTCTCTTTAGTCACCTTGCATTCTATGCCCCCCTCCTATCCCCTTTCCACATTGTCGTGCATATTTTCTCACAACATCAACATGAAATACATTATAAAGAAGGTGGTCAAGCATCATTAGCATTGAATATCTATAGTCTGTGTACCACACTGCTTGATAACAGGTGTTATTAATAAAAGCAAAAAAATCTTCAATTGATACCTAAAGTATAAGGAGGGCAGACCACATGATATTCCACCCCCCCCCCCCCCTGCAGCCCCCAAGGTAGAACCACATTATGATGGCCCTTTACAGAGGACTCACCCAGGGGCCACATACAGCAGCAAACACTGCAGGTTCACAAACACCATCCTTTTGAAGCTGGACTTTTGATGTTGGGTATGTGCCTAGGGTGGTGCCTGAAGACAATTAAAGATGGTGGCTGGGTGGGGGGGGGGGTGTTGACACAGGACACAATCCCCCACAGACCCTGATTACAGTGGGGGAAACACCTGGGAGCAGGTCGGAACAAACAACCTCTATCATAGGGTAGATTCACCTTGAGTCGGACCCTAACCCTTTAAGGGCCGCTTAGTGCTTTAATGCATTATGCCCATGATCTGATGATGCATAAATGGTGAGTAACATCCATACATTGTGTTGACTCTTCTGGGGCTAAAGCTCACACTTTTATTTGTTAGGACAACATTAATAACGATACGGCTCCCATGATGCAGTTCACCCGAGGCAATTTTGTTGGGTCCTGGTCGGCCGTTATGTTCCCACCCAGCGCCATGTTGTCATTGCAACGTTCTTCTCACGGCACCCTCCAAATGACCAAAATGTCACACTTTTATTGTAGGACCTATCGCCTGCAGCGAAGCTGCTGGTTGCTAATCCAAGTGTAAAACTCAATGTATGTGTCCGGCTCATGGTGAATCTACCCTTTGAGGATGGCTCAGCCTTTGACATCCCTGAAACCTTTCAGTGTCTGCTCAAGTGTCTTTGAGGGCACGGTCAGTGACCTAACTGAGAACCCATGTGTACTTCTTATGTCCGACATCTGAGGGTGGGATTTTATGGCTATCTAGGGTTTCACACAAAACTTAACTAAAAATAAGCCAAAACATGACATTATTTCCTCCAGGTAAACATTGACAGAATCTTGACAGTGTCTTAGGTCAAGTTGCAAAATGTACCCATTTATGGACATTTGACTCACATATCCATTGCTATTCCCACGTTGGAATTCTACATTGCGACATACAAATGCCTATATTGTGTGGTTACAAAGAGCGCGGGGAGATAATCCTGGGATATTTTCTTCATGAGAACTCGCGCGGTTGATACACTCATGAATCGCCTACATTGAGACAACATGACAACATATATTTAAGAAAAGGCCGACCTTAAAGGGTTAAAAGGCAGGAGCTAATGGTGCCAAATGTAGCTACTGTATCCAGTCCTGCCTGCTGGCTGATGGCCCAACTTGTAGACGTGATCCTCCAGCTAACCCTTTAAGGGCCGCATAGTACTTTGATGTGGAATTCAATTTGTCGGCTTGAATGCAGCCCTGGCGGGTAACTCAGCAAAGCTGCATTGGTGCATCATGACGACCATTTAAGAGTGTCTCAAAACAGGACTGGCATGATGCTGCACTGGCCAGGGCTTCATTCATGCATCATGTCGAATAAGGTAATGTTGTAATGATGCATTATGCCGACCTTAAAGGGTTAAGGGCCGTATAATAATACTTTAATTTTGTTGTCAGCTTGATGCATGAATGCAGCCCTTGCGAGTAACTTGCCAGGGTTGCATTCATGCATCGATCATGCCGACCTAAGGTATAGCAAGCTGAAGCTCTCTCGTGCTGCTTTAGTGCATCATGAGGGTCCATAGGGTCGGCATGATGCTTGAAGGCAGCACTAGCAAGTTACTCACCAGGGCTGCATTCATGCATCGATCAAAGGCATATCACATTAAAGCACTCTGCGGCCCTTAGAGGGTCAACCCTCCAGCAGCGTCCAGAGGGAATGAGCTGCTCACAGAACAGCCCGGGCCAAGACGAGTAACTCCCAGGGCGACTCGTGGTAATTGATAAAGACACCCAGCCCTGGCTAAAACATCACCCCGCCTACAGCCGACGTGTGGTAGGGCCGGGCTGTCTCCGGCTACACAAACGACGCATCAGTGCCCGGGGGTGGGGGGGTACTCAGTATAGGAATGGGTACCAACTGCGGTACTGACTCCGAAAAGCTGTCGCTGTGTGGGCGTCAAAGCAAGAAATTACATAAAAAGTAAAAAATTTGGGGCTGTCAATGACTGAAAAGTACTAAATCAGGGGCTGTCACAACTGATATAGAAATTATGAACCCTTAAATCTCATACATGACTTAAGTAATCTATGTAGTTCCAAAGTAACCTCAAGTAAAATGGCAGAGGCCTCTTAACAGTGGGCTGTCAGCTGACATTTTAGAAAACAGGGGGCTGTAAAAAATAATACACATTTTCAAGGGCTGTCAAATGACCAAAGAGGGGGGACTGTAGTTTCGCAGTTGGTACCTAGCATCAAAGAGTGACCCCCCCCCCCCCTGAGCATCAGTGCAGAACCCGAGCTACTCTCCGACTGCTTCGAGCAGCTCAAAGAACTGCTCACTGTGTTCCTGGCTGGGGTGGTCAGAGGGGTCGTCCCATGTTGCAGCGTCAAGATATCCCTGCTCCCAATATCTGGCAATGGAAGCTAATTAATTTCGAGAAATAAATAAATAACACAATGAATCTTATAGCAAAGGAAATTTATAGCGATAATTCTGTTGGCTTCGTATGGGCAGCGATTTTAATTCTGAGCTTGGGATTTCTGGTGAGACTTAGGCAGTAACCATACACCGACACACCATAGGTTGCGAAGAACAAAGTAAATTGCGAGGGAGAGCAGAACCAAATTCTCACGAGATTGCTGGCGTCAGTATAAACATCGTGGTCATGGGAACAAGTTAACTCACGTTACAGCGTTATAGGTGCTGAAGGTAACATGCTCTGAAAAGTTAAGGTATGTAGGTTGGATTTTAATTTTTGAACTCATTCTCCAAATTGAGTTACCTCAAACTAAACTGCGGCGCCGACGGGCAGTCCCCAGCCTCAACTGGTGGAATATCAAGTGGACTATAACATAGCTCCAAAGTGGCCTAAAATAAGTTCTTTTTTTTAGATTGGTTAATAATTTCGGCCCTGTTTTGGTAAGGATTGGTTAACCTGAAGCACCTTTCATTTTCGCCTAAAACTGGGGTACTCCTGGCAGAAAGGCAATGCGCCTTGGCTTGTTTCCGGGGCGAAAGCTCCTGTCTCAGCTTTTGAGTTTGAGTTTGAAATTCATTTAGTTATCCTGGAGCACTGGTTGGGGCCTGGCCCCGTCTTGCTGCAATCCAGCTTAGGCCCAAAAAAAAGAAGGTTTGTTTCAGGTCACCCGACCGACCCTATCAAAACCGGGCCGACCCTGGGTTTTTTATGCAATTTTGAAGAAATTTTCATGTTTTTACCCTTTTTTGGTCAATTTTGGTGGATTCAAAAAAGTTGGATAGTACATTCATGTTTAAAAAAAAATCCGACCTACCGACCCTACATTTTCCTCCCATGTTACCTGAAACAAACCTTTTTTTTTGACCTTATGTGGCAATTCACACATTTGAGTACATATATATGAACAGTGATAGTAAAATACATAAAGCAGTTATGCAGCCTATTGCCTGGTGGCTCTGTAAAACAGAAGCCAGTAAACAATCGCTTCAATGTAAAGGCTAGAAGCCAGCATAATCATGTACAATAATCCCTAAAGCCTATTGTACCAATAATCCCTAAAAGGGCAACCCGATATCTGGGATTTGCAGAGATAAGTTTCTTGTCAGAAGACATCAGGATTCTAGGACATTTAAGCTCTCACCTGTAAGACGAATTTTAATTGAATTATTTCCATATAAGCCGAATCTTTATCCCAAAATCGGGATTCGACTTATAGGTGGGGTTTTAATACATTGGATTAAAGAGACTTTTTTTAACCTTTTGTATATAAGCCGATTTCTTTCCTCAAAGTAGGGGTTCGGCTTATAGGTAGGGTTGTCCTTTAGGTGGGGGTTTACGGTAGTAAGAATACCGTACATAATCTGCATCGGTTATGTTCACCCCATAGCCTTTGATCGTGTTTCGTGAGATAATTGTCTTTGTGTATTCATTTCGTCATATCCGCTGGCAGGTGGGAAATGGATGTTTGCGTTTAAAGTGACAACGATCAAATTATTCCTTTATGGGCGGCAACGTGTATTGATGTACTGACATCTGTCGTCATCAAGTGTGAAATACTCGCCAGGACTAAATCAAGCATCATGCCTACCATTAGGGATGATGCACTTCTAAAGAGTCGGCATGAGTAACCCACCAGTCTACAATATGGTACCATCATATTAGCAATCTTTATGTTTTACCAGCCATGTTTCTCTTACTAATGAAGGTCAGCCATGGGAAATTAACAGAGCCAGTGGTATAAGATTTCTGTCGACATCTAGAAACAAAGTATCCCCTGAAAAGTTAGAAAATCAAATCCTTACTTTTTACGCGCCTTCCATGTTTCTGATATGGCGGCGCGCCATTTAGCTCTTAATGAAGCATGACAATACTGTTGCGGTATTCATTGATAAAGGCCAGCCATGCGCAGTAAACAGAAGCAGGGGTTTAACATAATATTATTATATTAGTCATTGGATTTACCTGGGTTTTACAAAATGTAAAAGAATCAAAATTACTTACATTTACAGGGGCTTGCACAAAGGGTAATAAGCCAAATTACACACATTTACAGGGTTTTGTACAAGTTGTAATGGTCGAAATTACTCAAATTGACAGGGTTTTGTACAAGTTGTAACGGTCGAAATTACTCACATTTACAGGGTTTTGCACAAGTTGTAATGGTCGAAATTACTCAAATTTACAGGGTTTTGTACAAGTTGTAATGGTCGAAATTACTCACATTTACAGGGTTTTGCACAAGGTGTAATGGTCGAAATTACTCACATTTACAGATACTTACACAAGGTGTAAATACAGCCATTACGAGCTTTGATCGAGGTAGTAAAGCCATGTAAAGATCAATATTGACCAGCTTTACATTTGTGGTAAATTTTGTTGTTAAGGTCTGTAATTGTCTGTAATAGTCTGTAAAATCGGCCTTTACACGAAAAGTAAATGCAATGTAAAAGGCAAAGTTGGTGCAGTGATTTCTGTTGAGATCCCAAAAGAACACTCCAACATATGAGAAGACCAACCTTAGGCCACTTAAAAAAAGTTTCTCATCACTGCGGGCATCATAGAAATCAGATTTTGAGGAAAACCTCTTTTTTTTTGCTAATTTTTGACGAAAATCATGATAAAAATGGACAAGTATTGGCATCTTTTTTTTTCAAATTGAAGCTTATACTGGAAGCAACTTTAAAGATCAATTAATCCTTAACTAATCAACTGTGAATTTTGGCTACCAAAAACATATATAATCCTGTACAAATTACATTTTAGCCCGCAGATTGAAATTTTTTTTTTGAAAGAAAGCCTCCCTCGTCATATTCTTCAGACCATGGGGGTGAGAAACCGCACTCTTTTTTTTGTTAGTGGCCTTTACCTTTTACGCTCCATCCTTCCCTCTGATATGGCGACCCGACCCCTCCGACACGGGTCATACCATAGCATAAGGAGACTATCATTCTCATCTGACGACTGGCCCCAGGTCATTCCACCCATGAGGAGAGTATCAGTCGTGGCCGAACCTGACGGCATCACGAGTAACAAGACGGGTGTGTTGGATGGTGTCCGGCTATCGGTTCCGGCGCCGCGCGTCCATCCGTCTTATAGCCGGTATATGGCCGATATTAACCCTTTGAGGGCCGCGTAGTGGTTTAATTTGCCTTGCCATTGGTCGGTGTGATGTTTTCACCCTTTGAGGGCTGCGCAGTGGTTTAATTTGCTCTGCCATTGGTCGCTATGATGCATGAATGCAGCCTTTGGGAGTTTACTCACCAGGGCTGCATTCACGCATCATAGCGACACATACAAGAGTGTATCAACCTCATAGGGTCGGTATGATGCATGAATGCAGCCCTGGCGAGTTACTCGCCAGGGCTGCATTCATGCATCATACCGACAAATAAGCACATCACATTAAAACACCCTGCTGTCCTTAGAGGGACTAGGAGACCGGCAGGTGGTAAGGATGACGCACGGAGGCCCATATCGCAGTAAACGTGAAATACGCGCCCCTCCCCTGCCCGCGCCCTCCACCACCATTAATCTCATTCCACACTGGAGGATGGCAGCTCGGGCCAGCCAGGGCTCCTCCTGGTGGTGTATATACACAACTGATGATCCCTGACTTACCAGGAAAGACAATGCCAGATTAACGTCTATTGTATCGGTGTATATATAGCTGTATGTACTTAGTATACAGTGATATAGTGCTTGGGGTTTATCGTGGCTCCCTTATGTTAGTGGTAGATATGATACAAGTGACTTGCTGTATAAGTTGCAAGACAAGGACAGGGTAAGGCCAAAAAAAAAAGGTGTGTTTCAGGCAACATGATCCAAAAATTTAGGGTAGGCAGGTCGGATTTTTTTTTTTTTTTTTTTTTTTTTAAATGTTGGAGGTACCCTGAATGAGTCGCGGACTGCCATATCCACTCGCGGGTCATCAAGACGACTCACCAATTCTTACTATCACTAGGAATATCATGAAATTATTGGACATTCTTGTAAATAAGCAATTTCCTGAGTCTGGACAGTTAACCAGGCGATATATATACATATGTGATCTGTTCTTCCTGACCAAAAAAATTTCTAAAAATTTCCGAAAAAATATGAATATTTTGCACAAAAAAACACAAAAAAAATCTCCAAAATCGGAAAAAAATGCTAGGGTCGGCCCTTTTTTGAAACTAGGGTCGGGTTGCCTGAAACACACCTTTATTTTATTGGCCTAATTGTCCAAGGCACCAGCCGCGAATAATTACCATTGTCCAAGGCTTGTAACACTTATGCAGCCAGTCATGCGTATCATATATCTGACTTACACTCACAGTAGGAGAGTGTGTTCAGTGGACCGCATCAACATACAGCCATGTACGTAGAATACAGTCAGGCCATTTCTTTTGTTCTTATATCACTCATACAGCAAGTCACTTGTATCATATATACCACATACTTTCAGTTACAAGTACATGTGTTATCCGTTTCTAAACCTTGGCTATTTGATACTCCAGGTCCCAAGTATTTTGTTCCACCCCAACCTACTCGTTTACGAAGTGATCCGTTTCGATATACGTGTGGGCGTATGCGGGATTATCGTATGCCGTATACACTACATGAGATAGAGTTCCAAAGGGATCCCTGTCAGACCATCAAAGTTGATGTCAATCTATTTAAAGCTGGATTGACTGGAGACCCCCTGGGGTATTTGGTAACATAAGCCCCCACCCCCTTCACCCCATCTGACACTGCGCCACTCGGGTTACACACATGACAACATGACAGGAATTATGGGTGACAACATGGCGGACACATACATGACGTGACTACATGACGTACGACATGACGTAAACATGACGTAAACTATGTCGTAGCGGCAGCCCTGTCAGGACTGGGAGGATATGGAGTAGACTGTTGTTGCTTTAGATGCCTATACATGGCATCAACCTCCCCACCTGTACGTGATAATTGTGCCCAGGGTGAAGTGCCGTCAGGTAAACAAGCCCGACTGTCGTCTGCCAAAGCCGAACCGGAAGTCGTCATTGTTTGTCACCGACGCACCGGATGGTGCGCAGCAGTCGAATGACGGCTCGGAGGACCGTTATTGCGCAGACTCAGTTAATTAGTCACTTAATTATGTGAATAATTACCCCCGAGGAGGCTGGTGATCACCCCCTAAATCCGGCAACGGGATGGCTAACCCTTTAAGCTTTTTAATGTGCTATGTCCTATGTCGGCATCATGCATGAATGCAGCCCTGCCAAGTAGCTCGCCAGTGCTGCATTCATGTATCATGCCGAGCCTACTGGAGAGTATAAATCCCAAAGGGTCGGCATGATGCATGAAGCACTGACGATTTACGCAACAGCGCTGCATTCATGCATCATGACGATAAAGGACATTAAAGCAGTATGCGGCCCTTAAAGGGTTTGTGTCCGGAGCTGCTCAATCATGTGCTCACCACTGCATGGTGCAGGGGCCATCTCCGGCATACCTGTCTCCTAACCCTTTAAGGACCGCATGACACCTGTCTCCTAACCCTTTAAGGACCGCATGATACCTGTCTCCTAACCCTTTAAGGACCGCATGATACCTGTCTCCTAACCCTTTAAGGACCGCATGATACCTGTCTCCTAACCCTTTAAGGACCGCATGATACCTGTCTCCTAACCCTTTAAGGACCGCATGGCGCCTGTCTCCTAACCCTTTAAGGACCGCATGACACCCGTCTCCCAACCCTTTAAGGACCGCATGATACCTGTCTCCTAACCCTTTAAGGACCGCATGATACCTGTCTCCTAACCCTTTAAGGACCGCATGACACCTGTCTCCTAACCCTTTAAGGACCGCATGATACCTGTCTCCTAACCCTTTAAGGACCGCATGATACCTGTCTCCTAACCCTTTAAGGACCGCATGACACCTGTCTCCTTCCTAACCCTTTAAGGACCGCATGATGCCTGTATCCTAACCCTTTAAGGACCGCATAATGCTTCTAGGTGACATGTTCACCTGTCGTAGTGATGGATCAACATCGCGCAGGTCAGTAGCTCGCCAACCCTGCATGGATGCATCATGCCATCTTTTTGGGAGCATCATGATGCCTGAATGCAGCAATGCATACAGTTCCATTTTCCCTTAACGCTAATGCCACGCCCATGGGTGCAGAAATAAGGTTATTTCCCCACTAAAAATTGTTCTTTAGTTCACCTAAGGCAAATGCAATGACCAAATAAAAATAGCATTAAAGCAGTGTGCGGTGGTTAGAGGGTTAATGACACTGGCCCTGTCAGGTAAGCCGCGCTCCTGGTGGCCGTATTGTGAACTGATGAGACCTGTGAGTAACGTCCACCTCCGCCCACCCAGGGTCCTGCTTAATTGTGCCCCTGAGACATGGCCTGCCGCCCAGGGATAAGCTCACTGCGGGTAACCCTTTAAGGATAGCGTAATACTTAAATGTGCTCTCACCTTGGTCGGCATGATGCCTGAATGCAGCCCTGGTGAGTAGCTCATCAGTGCTGCATGCATGTATAATGCTGATCCGATGGGGTTAATACACTCCCAATGAGACGACATAATGCATGGATGCAGCCCTGACAAGTAACTCACCAGTGCTGCATGTATACACTCCCAAGGTACAATGGAAATAGTGAACCCAAAAATATGTCCTTTTATACTGTAAACCAACAGTAGGTTATGCTGCCCGTGGACATGTATACCGTGTCACCGGTATATACATTTACTGTAAAACTACAGTAGATTAAACGGCTTAGCTGCATTTACTTCTAACAGTATAGACCCAGCAAGGCTGCATTCATTCACCATGCCAACAAATGGCATATCACTTTAACACACTACACAGCCCTTAGAGGGTTAAGGGAGGGCTATAGAGACATGGTAAGGCCACTCAAAAAAACTGGTTTCTCATCACCGCCCGTGTCATGAAAATTATTATTTGGGGAAAACTTTTTTTTTTTTTTTTTTTACATTTTTAATGAAAAAATGTGTTGCATATTGAGAAATATTGCCAAATTTGGTATCAAATTAAAGCTTATACTGTCAGTAATGCAGTGGGCTAAGAATAACTTACATTTTCCAACTTCTGTAAATCAATAAATATTTTTACTACTAAATTGGGAAAATTGTTCTTGAAGGTTTACATTTTCCGATACATTTTGGCCCCTTGGTAAAAAAAAAAAAAAGAAATAAAATAAAAAACGCCCTCGTCATATTTTTCAGTGCTTCGTGATGAGAAACCAGATTTTTTTTTGAGTGGCCTAATGCTGTGTTGGCTGTGAGGAGGGCACCATCACCCTGTGACGGGGCCCACATTCATGTTGGTCCACTGTGGGGTAATGGGAGCCCCGCCGCCTCCAAGGGCCGCTGTTTGGGGCCTCTTTGAACTGACTGGGATCTACATCATTGGGCGGTGGGAGTTGCCAGCCACATTGACAGGTTTATCCAGCCAGCCGCCGTAGCAGGGTGTCCCTAGGTTGTTAGCTCCTGTAGGTGTAACATAGTGCTTCAGTGCATTGTTCCCGATCCCTTTAATGTCATGATACATAAATGCTGACTAGATGCATGTATGCATCATGCCAAACTCACGGGAGTGTATCAACCCGATAGGACTGGTATGAATGCAGAACAGGGGAGTATATTACCCAGAGTAGCCAGACTTTGCTACATGCCTAAATGTCATAAAGGACATGTATAGCAGTAGTGCATTAAAGCCCTATGTAGTCCATAAAGGGTTAGCCTGTCGCCAGGCGTGTGGTGGGTGAGTGGTATAGAGGGGGTGGGTAGGACGAGATTGGCCGTCCCTCCTCCAGCCGATACACACCCTTAGCGCCGTGCGGCCCCAATCCGTTAGGCTTTCTTTAAACGCCCCATAATTGGATGCCCTGCTTGTTCCCCGGCTCTTGGATGTATGATCGCACATCACGCTAAGGTACCGCCGTCCCAATCCCCGGGAGGCGAGCTGCTCCCAATAAGCTCGGTGTGAGCAGTTCCGACATGCAGGACCCGCCCGCCTACCAGTCTTGTAAGGGCCGCATAGTGCTTTAATGTGCTATGGCCCTTTGGTGACATGATGCTTGGGTGCAGCCCTGGTGAGTAACTCGCCAGGACTAGACCTAAGCATCATGCCGTCCCTATGGGGTTGATACACTCCTGAAGGGTCGGCATAGTGTAGCCCTGGTGAGTCATTAGCCAGGGCTATATTCATGCATCAGGACGAGAAAGGGCGTAGTGCATTAAAGCACTATGCGGCCCTTAAAGGGCACTAGACGCTAATCCATCAGTGAGTAGTTGCCCCTAATATGTAGCACGCCCACTGCCTATATTGCCGATCCAAACATGTGACGGTGCCTCTGTGTGGTCCCCCTACCCTCTAATAGCCCTCTAAGGACCGTATAGTGCTTTAATGTGTTATTCCCTTGGTCGGCCCTTTGCCAGCATAAGCCCTGGCCATTCATGGTCTTCATTGTGACGATCCTTCGGGAGTGTATCAACCCTGCTGGGCCTGCATGATGCATGAATGCAGCCCTGGTGAGTAGACTCACCAGGGCTGCATTCATGCATCATAGCGACAAAGGGCCTAGCACATTGAAGCACTATGCGACTGAACAACTCCCGGGACTAACAAGGAGATCCCGCCTGCATTAGTGCATCATGCCGACCCTACAAAGTTGACACACTCAATACAGCAATGCAGCATCGGCGAGTTACTCGCCGGGGCTGCATAGGTGTAT
Organism: Harmothoe impar; assembly: GCA_947462335.1. Taxonomy (NCBI): domain Eukaryota; kingdom Metazoa; phylum Annelida; class Polychaeta; order Phyllodocida; family Polynoidae; genus Harmothoe; species Harmothoe impar. The sequence continues at coordinate 18,141,729 of OX381709.1, forward strand.
CATAACTCTTCTTTTTTTTAGCGATTTGCCGTCCTGAAAGGGTTAAAGCATTAGGCAGTAGTAGTAGTGGTAGTAGGCCCATACAGAGATGCACAAGAGGGGGACAGGAGGAGGGTTGATAGACTGACAGATGGGGCGGTGATGTAGTGATAGCAGAGTGCCAGTGTGTATTGATAAGGACCGAGGTTAGCTTTTGAGCAGTGTATGATATCAGCATGTGATCAATGGGCGTCGGTTTGAAGGTGAACTTTTAAAGGACGCGGGGAGGCTCAATGTTGTTTGCATGGAGGCAAGTAGTATAGGGAATTGGCACTTTGTGACTGGCATTGTGCCGGGTTTCCATAGGGGGTGAAAAGTCATTGAATGAAAATGGTCATGAAATCTTATGAAATATTGCTGCAGGTGAGAGAAAGTTTGGAGGAACGAACAAATTGTACACGAATATCATAAAAATCACTATCATTGGGTAGCGCCGGGTAAAGCTCCATGAAACGCATATAGAAAAGTGTGGCGTACAACAAATATGTTAAGGGAAATGGCCATTTTCAGGGGCGTGGCAAGCAATTTCAAGGCAGGGGGAACTAAGGGGTGTTTTGACCCTTTTTTACTTGACCTTTTTGGTTTGACCTTTTTTGGGGTTGGTCAGAAGTGGGGGGGGGGTTACCTCGCCCCTGATTTTGGGTCAGGGACATTTCAAAACATTTTAAGCTGACATCTTTTTTAGAAACGCTGATTTTAGTATTGACCGGCGGCTGGTGTTGGTTTGTTTGTTGGAACAGTGCATTTAGATATATGATAGCATATTTTAGTGCTTCTATTCTATTCTATTGAATGCCCGCCGGTCTGAAAAAGCTTGGAATGGCACTGAAATATATATCAAGCACTATAATTGGGTCTTAAATAAGCGCTGGGATACAGTGGTGTTGTAATTGATAAGCACTAGGGTAGCTAAACAGTCCACGATAGTATCCCCTTTCACGATTAGCGCATTGCTGCACCAAGAGAACAGGGGTGAGGTGGGGTGGTGTGTGGTGGGTGGTATACATAACTTGTAACTCCCAGGTCATGTCACTGTGGTATTGCTCCCAATGACTCCTAATACAACGACAAAGTCGACATGGAACGGCTTTTAGAGGCTGCTCATTGTGGGGCGTTTAGATAGTGCGGCGTTCATCGATTATTACTGTAATGGGCACTGGGCGGTAGCTACAAGGCTGCATTGTATGTGCTGCTGGCAACTGGTTATGCTGGACCATGAGGCTAAGGGGAAGATGTGTTTCAGGTTAGCCGACTTAGGTAATGGTGACTCAAGGTTATTAACCCTGTGTCATATGCGCCGGTGTGTAGGGATATTAAAATGTTTTTGGGCGATATTAAAACATCTCTTGAAGTCAAACTAGGTCACATTGACGTGTAGAAATTCTTTTGAAATAAATATAAAATTGGGAGACAAGAACATTAACAAGAAAGCAAGAATAAACCCCATTCATAAGAGGCTGAGTAAGTCTAGTGATACATGAGTCAATGCTGTGATAGTAATTTGCAGGTAGGTGTCGTGGCTCACGAGGACAGGGTAAAAATTCAGTTTAAAAAGTCTGCCCTATCTGCCATTCATTTTCAGACCATGTAACCTGAAACACACTTTTTTATTCACATGGGCAGTAGACCATCCCCTCCCACATATACACTGCCCTCCTATAGCTAGACGTGTCAGAATACGAGGGGCAAAAACACCAGCTTGCATATAAATGGGCATCAGTGCAGCTACTGGAGATTTGTAAAAATGTCAAAATTAACGAGCTCGCTGTGCGTTTTAATTCTACCGCTTTGAGCAGAATGCTAATGCTGTATAATTGAACCTCTTGGCTATACACAGAAGTATATATGCTGTAGGATGTCCTATTTGCACTACTCATCCAATACATTCTTTAATGCAGACAGAAGAGGCCTTTTAGTGCCATCTCCAAAAGGCATATTCTACATATTACCCTCGTCCAGATTCCAGATCAGAATCTCACTGCAAGAGATAACCACTTTCCATATGACAAGTTGAGTATCAGTGTCATTTATGTGAGATATGTAATTGGATAGTTCATGTTACCGATGTACAGTATTTTCATGATAAGGAGCTCCAGATATGGGGCCTATGACAATAACAGCAGGATCGCTGAAGAGCAATGACAAAACTCGTACCTCTTGGCTATACACATAAGTAGATATGCTGTAGGATGTCATATTTGCACTACTCATCCAATACATTCTTTAATAGATTAACATTGTTATGTCCTTCAGACAGAAGAGGGCTTTTAGTGCCATCGCCAAAAGGCATATTCTACATATTACCCTCGTCCAATTTCCAGATCAGAATCTCACAGCCATTCAACACCATGTCTGCGAGAGATAACCACTTTCCATATGACAAGTCGAGAATCAGTGTCATTTATGTGAGAAGTGTAATTGGATAGTTCATGTTACCGATGTACAGTATTCTCATGATAAGGATATCCAGATATATGGTGCTTATAAAAACAACACCAAGAACGCCGAAGAGCGATGACAAAACTCAAATCTCAAAGGCTCATATCTCCTCTTAAGTCTCCTACATGTTAAGATCCAGTCAGTATCATCAGTCTGGTTAGTGAAATAAACTAATGATATAAGCTGGTGATGTAGCTGGCTTCTGTGCAGTCCCCATAGCCTCGAAACAGAGATTTGAAGGATAACTAATACTGTTTGTGGTAACTTTGGTCAGACAGGATGAATCTCTTTGTCAGCATTAATACATAGGATAGTCCAGACTGTGGCCACTAATGCATCTAGTTTTGTATTTCTATCACATTTTGATCTAATGTATGTTGAAAGGGGCCAACATGACGCAAATATAGTATCAGATGTCCCTCGAAAACATTCATAGATTAATTCAATTTCTGGTCTATATGGTGGGCAATGGGTTTATATCAAGTTCTGTTTATAGTGTGAATGGGCTTTCCTGCCTGCTGATCACAAAACCTCACACACATACACCCTGCCCATAATAGTGTAGTGTACTTCATCCCCACCTTACACCCCTACACTTTACCCCTCCCCCCATACACACACCACGGTCCATACTGATCAGTGTTTGAAATGGTGTTGAAAGTCCATGGTTTGTAAACACTGGCAACATGCTCAATGCATTCCAGGTACCTCACCACTAGGGGTTAATGGTATGCATAGATCCTTGAGCCAAGTCCCCACCTGAGTACACCAGCAATTGACTTGTTTTCCAACCCAGTAAACTCCACCTGATCCCTCAGCATATTCTCACTGCTATACCTATACATACTATTACACTAAAGGTAATTATTATGTCTGGCTTCATTACCTGTTGTCCCTTCCCATACTCTACTCTCCTATCCAATCAACTATTTGAACCCAAGACACTACTTTCACCCAGTGGGCACAAAATTAAGCTCTATGTTGAATCAACTTTTCAATCAACATTAGCAACCATTTATCAATGTGGATTCAATGTTCTGTGCCCACTGGGCAGGATCCTCCCCAAGGTTAGTGGACTGAATTGTCAGTGATAACAAGCGACTGTACTGATCACATAGCACTGCCCTACCCCCAGCTCATAGGAGGTGACCGCCGATTGCACGACTTGTGATGAGAAGCCATAATAGCAGCAAGCTAACAACCAGAGCCGTATTCATCTCAGCTGACAGACGTCGTCACCAGAGGCGGTCTGTGCTGAACCACCCACTCTGCTGTCACATCTCACTCTCACTGAGGGGCCGGGGGAGAACAGAGACTGCATTAACACAGGCCGACCGCTTCCATCTGTGTAATGCCTCCCTCTCTAAGAGCAGACACACGGGACTGGCATCTGCCTGTGTCTGAACACTTACTCCACTGACCATGTCTGCATAGCCTCCTACGTGCATGTGTCTCTTCCACCCTGTCTGGCTGCCTTCCTTAGGGATCTCAAAAAATGTTCTTCCTTCAGAATCTGGTAAATTTCTCCTTTCCTTCCATGCTACCCTCCTCTGTACCTAATCCTCCAGTCCTATTGTGCCCCCGCCCCACCTCTCTGCCATCTTACAATTTCTCAATCCTGCTTGCTTAGCCACCCATAGTTTCCCTCTGCAATTTAATGTTGACTGCCCATTACACAGCTGTAGAAAATAAAATAAATATCCTACTCTCATCCTTTCACTGCTTGTCATTCTGTCCACTAAAAAGGCATCCAAATTTCATGTCTCCTCCATCTGTATAATCTCCCCTACTGTTTCTCTCCTCTCCTCCCCCTCCACCCAACTATCCCCTCCTGCCCACGCCTTAGACCTTTTTGGCTATAAAAGGCTACCAATCCTGCACACTTGTCACCCTTTCCAACTCCTCATCCAGGAGGGGGACTACTTTTTGGGTTGGCATCACAAATCATCAGGTTTTGTGTCTGTCATTTTGGTGCATTGATTTCCAACTGTCGTCTCCCCCTGTAACATCTGTGTACCGATGGACTGGATGGCCTGGGTTAACCTAGCCGAATCTAGTCCTGTCTGGACCATGCTTATAACATTTAAAGGTTTGTACAATGCTCTAATGTATAGTTCCTTTTTTCATTGTGATTCATGAATGCGGCCCCACTGAGTAACTTTGTTGCTGCATTCAGGTACTCTACAGGGTTGATACACTCATTAAGGGATGGACAGGGCTGTTGTATCTTGACAACCAAGGGTATAGCACATCAAAGCACTTTGCAGCCCTCAAAAGGCTTTGGTCACTAGTGACCTTTTCTCTACCCTTGCTGAGTAGAGGGTTCATATTTAATTAGGTGAGTAGTATTTGGCCGCCTTCAGTATTTAATGGGCCTGGAAGGCTGGTAGGTTGTACTGCTTCAACCAGGGTGTGACTTTTTCAATCACCTTTGCCTTTACAATTTTCTAGTATATACATGTATAATGTAAAACTCTTCAGTGGCTGGCCAGACTCCTGATTTGGACAGCTGTTTAGTCAGGGTGCTGGTGGTTGGTAGCAACAAGGCTGTATTGTTAATGCTGCCGGCACCTGGTATGATGCTTAACCATGGGCAGCAGAGAACCCTCTCCCACACACACACACACACACTGCCCTTCTGTAGCTAGACATGTCAGAATACAACGGGCAAAAACAGCACCCAACGAATATATATAGATGGGCCTCACTCTGTACTACCGTTGGGGATTTGTACATGTCAGAATTAATTAGCCCGCTATGCATTTTAGTTGTACTGCTTTGAGCTGCTAATGCTGCATATATCTGAACCTGTTGGCTATATGTACAAATGTGTGTAAATAGCTATGGGCAGATATACACTGCATCATGTCTTATTTGCACTACTGTTTTATGACAGAAGAGGTCTCTATTGCCATCCCCAAATGGCATTTTCTATATATGCAGTCGGCCCTCACTTCCTCGAATTTGGCAAATGCAGGGACAAATTTCTGAGGAAATTTTCCGAGGAATTAGGTCCAAATATAATGGAACATATAGCAGAGGTTGCCAGGCACCTGTCAGAGGAAGTGAGGAATCAGAGGAAGCAAATGTTCGAGGAAGTGAGGGTCGACTGTACTGTGACACATCCAAAGTTCGAGATCAGAATCTCATTGCCAGTCAACATAATATCTGTGAGACATAAGTACTTTCCATAGAGGGAGTAAACTGCCAGTGTCATGTAATTTGAGAGAGTTAATTAAGTTGATGATACTAGTTTGGCATTTTTATGTGCTGAAAAGTGATGGGAAAACTCAAACCTCTAGGTGCATATCTCCTCTAAAGTTTCCAACATGTCAAGATCCAGTAAGTTCCAGCTGTATCATCAGTGAAATAAAATGATAAAATATGTCCCTACAGCAGACATAGCTGCCTTCTGTACAATCCCCAAAGCCCCGCAACAGACATTTGAAGGATAGCTTACACTGACCGAACTAACCTTGGTCAGACAAGATCAATGCCTTTGTCAGCATTAACACATAGGATAGGCCAGACTGTGGTGAAAGAAAGGATAGTCCAAACTGTGGCCACTAATGCATCTAGTTTTGTATTTCTATCACATTCTGATCTAATGTTTGTTGCATTTGGCCTATGTAGTGAAAGGGGCCAACATGACAAGACTACCGGTATATATAACATTGGGATATCCCTCCAAAACATGCATAGCTGATTTGATTTATGGTACATATGATGAGCATTGGATATATATTAAGTACTGTGTATAGTGTCAATTACCTTTTCTGCCTGGTGATTAGGTCATATCATTGTAGTTCCCCTTCTCTCTCATATCAACCCCCCGCCACACTACCTACCTTCTCTCTAGTTCGCCCCGTCTCCAACATGCCAGTCCATACTGATTAGTGTTTGAAACGGTTTTAAATGTCTGTGGTTTCTAAACCCTGATAATATACTTCCCAGTGGGCATAAAATTCAGTTCAACATTGAATCAACGTTAAATCAACATTGAATCAACGTTGACAACCATTTATCAATGTTGATTCAATGTTCTGTGCCCACTGGGTTAGTGCATTCGAGGTAGCTCACCACCAGCAGTAAAGGGTATGATTAGATCCTTGAGCCGATTCCCTCCTCCAAGTACCATATCTATCAAGTTGCTGTCAGACATGTATCCACAAGTGGTGAATAGCCACTCCAGGCTACACTACTCTCACCCTATTCTATAGGCTGCATCACTGCTGAATACTACTCTGAAACTAAAGCCTATTGGAATAACTGAATAAAGCTTCATCACCTGCTGTACCATACCCACACCCCTATCCCATTCAAAGGGACTACTTTCAGGATCCTCGCTATGGTGCAGGGAGTGAATTGTCAGTGATTACGAGCCACTGTATTCATTAGATTGGCAGTGTTCCCCAAGCCCAACCCCCTAATTGTAGAAGGTGACCGGTGATGCCACGACTTGTGATGAGAAGCCATAATAGCAGCAAGCTAACAACCAGAGCCGTATTCATCTCAGCTGACAGACGTCGTCACCAGAGGCGGTCTGTGCTGAACCACCCACTCTGCTGTCACATCTCACTCTCACTGAGGGGCCGGGGGAGAACAGAGACTGCATTAACACAGGCCGACCACCGCACTCCCTCCTCTTTTGAGAACAGACACATGCTACTGGCACCTGCCTGGGTCTGCACATTTACCAGTTTACAGCCCCCTCACACAGTCCATTTCTTCCCTCCTTTCTTTCTTTCTTTCTTTCTTTCTTTCTTTCCTTCTTTCTTTCTTTCTTTCTTTCTTTCTTCCTTCCTTACTTCCTTCATACCTGCCTCCATTCTTTCTTCACTCTTACTTCCCTTTTCCCCCAATTCATTCCTAGCTCTCCAGTCCCATACCTTGCACTTTCCTTCCATCCTTTCTCCCATTATCAGTACATCGATTCTCTGTTTCCTCCCCTTGAGGTACATTGCAACCCTCTTTCAATGGCTCCGCCTTGTCTGGTCAATCACCCACATGTCCCCTTTGCTATTTAATGACTGCGGGGTATTACACATTTCTGGAAAGTAAACATCTCCTATTCTCGTCATTTTACTGCTTGTCATTCTGTCCACTAAAAAGGCATCCGAATCTCATGTCTCCTCCATTTCTATAATCTCCCCTACGTTCCCTCACCCTCCACCCCTCCCCTCCACTACTCACCCACCCACGCCTTAGACCTTTTTGGCTATAAAAGGCTACCAATCCTCCACACTTGTCACCCTTTCCAACTCCTCATCCAGGGGGGGGACTACTTTTTGAGTTGGCATCACAAACCATTATGTTTTGTGTTCTTCATTTGGCGCATTGATTTCCACCTCTCATCTCCCCCTGTGACGCCCGTGCACTGGTTGGGATGGGTTAACCTAGCTGAAGGCGGTCCTGTCTGGACCACCCTTATTACTATCAAGGGTTGTATAGCGTTTTAATGCATAATTCACTTCATACTCATGATTTGTGATTGTGGCCCATGTGAAACTCATGGGTACTGCATTCAAGCTCCATTAATTATTATTGTTTTTCATTCGGGGAGCACAACGTCTCAAGAGACGGTCTTTCAAGTACTACATCCCAGTGCAAATCCCATGTTCAAAATGTGGCTTACAGAAGTAGAAAATCTTTCAATCATCTGATGTAAATATATATAAGTATAGTGTATATATATAAGTATCGTGTATATATGTCACGCGCAATATTGGAATCTGCGCAATATCGGAACTCCTACATGATTATAAAATCGATCATAATAATATATCAGTGTACCCCTCAAACAGAAAAGTAGGGCACGAAATGTACCTGCAAGGCCATTATTTTGTATCATTTGGGGTTCAGGCAGTCAAAGTCCCAATGTTTTATCACAGCAGAGGCACTTCTGCCACACCATATTCACAGCTACATACAGGTGTGAGATGCATGTGTGTTATCCCTGGCTGTTCTCACACCTCCAAGATGCAGTACAGCATCCCCAAACATCACTAAAGTATATATTTCTATTCTATATCTGTAGCTATAATAAAAACAGGTAGAAATTCTGGAAGTGTGCAATCTAACTATGGTGCAATTCCGGAATTGCCCTGCGCAGTTCCGGAATTGTACCTGGGCAATTCCGGAATTGGGCTGGTTCCTATTCTGCGCCTGACATATACATAAACATTAAAATAAGATATACAACCCCTCAGGGATGTTATCACGCAAATGGATGGCATGATGCATCAATGCATCTTTGCATCATGACGACCAAGGAGATGGCCTATTCAAGCACTATGTGACCCTTAAAGGGTTATGGTCTAGCCTTTGGCTCTACCCTTACTGAGAGGAGGGTCCATATTTAATGACATGTCTAGTATTTGGCAGCCTTCCTCCTTACAAAGTTACAGTGACCTGTCTAATGGACCTGGTAAAAAAAGAGAATTACTGCTTTAAATATGTTGCTTATTCAATCACCTTTGCCCTTACAGTCTTGTATAAAGTGTAAAATCTCTTCAGTGACTGTTAGGCTTAATTTAGTTTGGGTGGTGATAGTGTGTTCTTTGCTGTAGAAGGAGGAAGGGTGAGGTGAGATGGAATATGTCACTGCTTAAAAAGGACTGGAGCTGCCTTGTTACCTCTTTCCTGGTGTATATTACACTGTGTGTAAGGTTAAGCTGAGGGAATTATGTCGTCTTCTTCTAGGTACATATTACAATGTATGTGAGGGAAAACTATTGGCCTTTATTGCCTTGTTCCGGACGCATGTCGTAACATTGTACGGTAGAGCGTATGGCATTTTATCGCCTTGTTCTGGACGCATAACATTGTACCAAAGAGTGTAGGTCATGTTATCACATTGTTCTGGTTGCATATCATGACAATGTACAGTACACCCTCAGAAAAGTGAGAGTCATTGTCACTAAAACTACCTTCACCTGAGAGTCAGGCAGTTTTAGCGACAATGACTCTCACTTTTCTGTGTGTGTAGAGCGTAGGGCCTTTTATCGCCTTGTTCTGGGTGCATATTACAGCCGTGTATGGTAGAACTGAGGGCCTTTCATCGTCTTGTTCTGGGTGCATATTACAACTAAGGCCCTTTTATCCTGGTGAGAACTAAGGCCCTTTTATCCTAGTAGGACCTGAGGGCCTTTTATCTGAGTGAGAACTGTTGTTGACTGGCGCCTGTTGCCGATGACTCTGGACGACCTTCACCGGACGCGCGTCCATGTGGGAAAGGTCAAAGGCCCTTTCTGCAACCGGAAGTAAGAGATTACTCGTCATGGCGCTGGTACCCAGCAGCAATTGTGGGACTGACTAATCACCAGCCTACAGACACGGCGCTCACTGGTAACCAGCGGATCCAGAGGGGAACTAGCGACATGCGGCCAGATGGGGCAGTGAGGGAACGATGGGATTAACCCTTTAAGGCATGCATAGTGCTTAATGTGCTATGTCATTTGTCATAATTGTGCATTATTGCAGCTCTGGTGAGTAACTCGCTAGTGCTGCATTCAAGCATCATGCTGATTCTCCTGGATTGATGCACCCCTGAAGGGTCAACATAATGCATGGATGCAGTCCTTGTATGTATCCATGCATTATGACAACATAGGAAAAATCACAATGCTATCCACCTTTAAGAGAAAGAGTTAATGCGGCTGGTATATATGGGGAAGATGGCGGGGATGACATGGGAAGGCGATAAGTATATTACAACATAATGCTTGGCTGTGGGTGTGGGGTGTTGTGTGGGTGGGCAGGTGGTGGAGAGATTGACATAGGAAGCACGATAACTGATGTAAGGTGGGAGTGTGCAGGAAGCGAGGTATGTGCCTGGAATGTCCAAGTAGAACGGAAATCGGAATGGACGATGTAGCTCTTACTGGAAAGGGACGCTCGGTACTTGAAACCAATTTATTTGAGTTTAAGCCTCTATACCTCCACTATTCTCCAGTCCTCGTAGTTCACATTACTGAAACCTATAATCAAACCCTTTAAGCAAAATTGATTTTTGCTTATATATCTTTTTAAATACCATACGAAATAATTGAAATTATTTTAGAGCTATACTCCGGGCACTATTGTCACCTTTGTCGGGTATTTTGATTCTCAATGGACAAAGCTTATGAAGGATCATCCAAAAGAGACTTTCTTTGACCTGCTTTTCGATATAAATGTGAAAACTTGCGGGATCTCTCTGTTTTCTATCAAGGGCGTGGGAGTATCTATAGATATATGGATAGTATACTATGAATGTCAAGGGTAGAAACTGCGTTATTTGTATAGAGTAGTGACGCTGGGGGAGAGTGAGAGGTGACAGTATAGAGCAGTACATCAGGGCTGGTAGTACGTCTAAGGGAGTGGTCATTTTTTAACAAGGCAGGGTTGGTGGATTTCCACTTCAGCGTGCCAAAAATGTTCTCATTCAAATTCACCTTGAACTTTTTAAATTGTTTACTATACTGAACACAACATTCTACAAATTAACGCAGATATCAACGGTCTCCTCAGCCGGAATATATGAAGATGAGATTCATTCTTTAATAGTAACATTCATTTCATGCATAAACGTACCTTCTTTTTGCTTTGTAATGTTGTGGAAGAATTAGATAATTCTTGGATCATATTACTTAGGAAGGGGGGAGGGGTGGCATGTATATTTATTATATAACATATTTATCAGATTGTTCCAAATCTTTCTTGTCCATCCCCTCCCAAATGGTCCAAATTTCTTTGGTCCCCACTCCAAAATCCACCAACCCCCCAGTTGTTAAAAAATGGCCATTCTCTAAGGTAGAGGGTGGGTGGGGTGTAGGAAGGGCTCAGTATCAGCTCAGTATGCAGTGTGCCAGTATTTGAGTCTGCCTAGGGCTTGGCATCACACACCATATCAGCGTCTGCCATCTCCGGACACCAATGATTGCCACCAGATACCTCCCTCCACAGTCTCATTTTTCTGCGCATTGTCATTCTTCTCTCCCTTTTTTCTCTTACCGACTCTTTTTTATTTTTCTGCGTTTTATCATTGGCTGTGAGGAGGGATTTATACGCAGGGGTTGTTGTCTCTATCTATGGCAGTCATCTAGGATTGCCTGGCGACTGATGGGAGTTGATACCACTGAGATTAGCCCTATAAGAGCTGCATGGGACTTTGATGCATTATACCCTTTATGATCATGATGCTTGAATGCACGCCCTGGTGTGTGACTCACCAGGGCTGCATTCAAATATTGTGCCGACCCTACAGGGTTGATATGCGCCCAAAGGGTCAGCATGATGCATGAATGCAGCCCTGGCTAGTTACCTACCAGGGCTGCATTCATGCATCATGAGTCAAAAGGCATAGTGAATTAGGGCACTATGCGGCCCTTAAAGGGTTAGGGGACATGATGTGGGAATACCCTCCTCCGTCAAAGATTGTCACTAGAGGATCACTGTAGCTGAGATCTAATCTCATGTTGTTCAAAAATGTCATGCCTGCTCTTTTTAATGCGATTACACAGGGGATCTACAGATGTTTCAATTTAAAAAACGACAAGATTGGATCAATACATTCATAAAGGTGCTTCCCCCGTCAAATCTATAAGGACTTATTACAGTTGGTTTGATAGCAGGTGTAGAGGTTGTTTCCACCCGCTAAGGGCCGCATAGTGCTTTAATGCATTGTGGCCTTAGATGTCATGATGCGTGAATGAAGTCCTGGTGAGTTACTCACGCATCATGACGACAAAGAACAAGGTGTTAAATACCTAGGCAGCTAGTGTTAAGTAAAGATAATCTATGTCATACCCATTTGAGTCCAAAATTTGAAACCCCCTGAGAGCTAAATGATACCACGTTTTAGGAAATTATGAAATGGATAAAAGATAAACAGTCAGTCTAGAGTCTGTGTAAATCGACATGGTATCCACAACATTGAGTTTGGCTAGTGAGACCTAACCAGTGTATGATTATATATATGTCTGTTGCACCACCAAAATCTTTCACATGATATCAATAAAATATCAATCCTGGACTAAAAATAGATACCACCTGATTTTTTTTTATAGAAAGTCATCATAGATTTAACCCTCACCTATATTCCCACACCTTGCGCCTGAAGAAATACCAATTTTCCGGAAGACTCTGTTATCATATACTACTACATATATACGCGGAAGTAGGGGCTTTAGGTTGTAGCACCTACAGCTTATCGCAATGTAAGCTTTTTTTTTATCTTATATTATTAAAGGTCACATCACTACACATGATAGCATGAGAGCTAATTGAATGAATCACCTGGAGGCGGCGTTTTATACCTTATACCTCCACAAGTGTAGCAGCAGCCGCCTTAAGGACCGCCGCCCACGGGAGGACCTTTTAAACCCTTTAAGGGCCGCATAGTGCTTTAATGTGATGTGTCCTATGTCGTCTTATTACTTGAATGCAGTTCTGATGATTCTACTGGTCAGAGCTCACAAGAATCATACTGACTTCAGAAGTACCCGTAGGGTCGGCATGATGCTTGAATGCAGTGCTGGCGAGTTACTCACCAGGGCTGCATTCATGTATAATATGACAAAGAACATAGCGCGTTAAAGCACTGTGAGGTCCTTAAAGGGTTAAGGTGGCGCTCCTCCCGGTGATGTAGAATGGCGCCCTGCATCCTAATTAGCAGGCAGATGAAACGTCAGCCGGGGGTTGTGGTATCATTAATTCACGAGGCACCGCCCTGCCCTGTGTCAACGCACAACCCGGAGAGGTATCATATTTCACTCTCTGGAGGAGGCCACTTTTAACATAGGCTGCTGCAGTCTCCAGGGAGTTGCTAGTTAAATACCCACCTGCTCCTCAACTCTTTAGAAACGGCGTGTCCTTTGTCGGGATAATGCATGAATGCAGCCCTGGAGAGCGACTTGCCTAGGCTGCATTCAAGCATCATGCTGACCCTATTGGGTTGAAGCTCTCCGAAGGGTCAGTATGCTGCTTGAATGCAGATTAGACGAGTAGACTGTTCAGAACTGAATTTATGCATGGTGGCGACCAGGTATAGCACATTAAAGCACTATGCAGCCCTTAAAGGTTTAGACACCCACCTGCACCTTAACCCTGCCCGCCCTGGAGGTGTGGTTAGAGGCTGCAGGACGGCCTGTGGTCTGGTACCACTCCCCCCCCCCCCCCACATTCCCCACCAGGGTTCTGCACTCAATAGGCTAACAGGGCCTCACCTGAGTACTCCAATCTCAGGGCGTCACATGCGTTCTCCAATCTCAAAAACAAACCCTATGGATAGTTGGGTAGGGGATCACCGTTTTTATTATTGGAAGAGAAACGTGGATCTATTACCCATCAATTCAGAAAGCAAGGACATTCTTGCTAATAATATATGCCCTGTATTTAAATCCATCGATTTAAAAAAACACTTTTCCCCATTGACGGACCTGATGCGGGGACTGGGACTACATCCCACATCTAACCCGCTCAGAAGCCTTAACACCACTCAGTAGGTAAAACAGACAGACATCTGCGTTCCCAATTCTCAAAAACACCCCTTTTTGCACTAATGTTTTTAGGAACACAGATGTTTGTCTGGTTGTCCTACTGAGTGCAGGTACTGGCTCTTCCTCCTGTGCCCCGCCCAGTCCCACCTGAAGCAGGACCCCAAGGGCAACAACACAGCAATAAAATACAAGCCCCAAATGAGTAAGATGAAAGGGCATGTATAATGTGATGGATGGTCGCCCTTTCAACGCTCTGTGGACATGGTGTAGCCCACAAACCACAATCTGACGGGCACCACTTGGGTATGGGGCATGGCAACAACTGTGTATTATCGGCTCTGTATCCATTTAAGGGCCGCATAGTGCTTTAAAGTGTTATGGCCTTTGTCGATATGATGTATGAATGTAGCACTGGTGAGTCTGCTCATGCCCCAGGGCTACGTTCAGGCATCATGCCGACCCTCTGGGAGTGTATCAACCTCACAGGATTGGCAGGATGCATGAATACAGTCATGGTGAGTTACTCGCCAAGGCTGTATTTACCATTATGCATTTAAGCATCAATGTATTAAAGCAGCAAGCGGCCCTTTAAGCCTTAGCAGATGTAACCCACATAGAATGTCAATATACTCATGAATGCCGTGGTTGCCAAACACACAAGTGGACCTTATGTACACCACCTGGCATTGTTTTATCGTGTGAATGCCGCCACTGATTGGCCGTCATATGGGACAACGATGTCTAGCCCTCTAAAGACCGCATAGTACTTTAATGTATGTAATTCCCTTGGTTGTCATTCAATGCAGCCCTCTTAGAGTGAGTGTACCCACCAGGGTGTATGCATGCATTATGCGGACCCTTAGGGAATATATCAACCCTGTAGGTTCGTCATGATGCTTGAATACAGCGCTGGTGAGTAACTTACCACGGCTGCATTCAAGCATCATGTCGATGTAAACACCGGCAAATTAAAGCACCATGCGGTCCTTAAAGGGCTAGCTAATTGGCAGCGATAAAGCGGGCGGTAGTAGTATAGAAAAAGTAGCCATATTTGCAGGCTGTCGGAATCCATTAAGGATAATGATAATCTATTGTCTGGCGGTGGTTGTATTTGTTTTTAATCACTATGATTCCATACTCAAACATCAGTGAAACTCTGGAAATTAAATTGGACATGTGCCCGGGGTGGCTCTATAGCGGTGCCCCTGCCAATAAAGGAGCATTGAACTCGTAGCCAGGGGAGCAGAAAACCTACCCCGACATCTCCTTCCGAAGATAAAGACATTTTTGGTGATTCATAGCAGTTTTGCCAAATATTGAATGACACCAAGATTCCGCCACTCTCTCCCATGTCTCTAGTAGCGCCGGTATTGTCTCACAAACCGACAAGGTGTGTGGTCGTGTCGGGGAATGGAGATGGGAGTAGAGGTGTTGGGCAAAAGCTGGATTTAGAAGCAATTCCCTCTAATGTTTCTCCTGCACTGACTCAACCGAAAAAGCAGGGCCTCTCAATAGTCTAGATGGTAAGCTGACGAAGACGTGTTTCTACTGAAAGGCTTAGTGTCAAAGCTATCTATGAGTCTGGCGCGTGAAAGGTTTCACCCTGCACGCTGATGCCATGCAGTTCTTAGCAGGAAACTCCATTAGGGTTCGGACATTGTGTGCCAGTCAAATTGATGGGATTGTAGCTTAAACCCTTTAAGGGCCGCATAGTGCTTTAATGAGGTGTACTTGGTTGTTATGATGCATGAATGCAACCCTGGTGAGTAACTCGCCATGGCTGCATTCATGCATCATCCTGACCCTACGGGGTTGATACACTCCCTTGAGGTTGTCATGATGCATGAATGCAGCTTTGGTTAGTAGATCACCAAGGCTGCATTCATGCATCATGACACCCAAGTGAACAGCACATTTAAGCATCATGCGGCCCTTAAAGGTTTAAGACGTGATGGACTGCTGTGCCGTAGACGGCCAAGGTGGTTCACGTATGACATCAAGATGGATGACATGACGCTCGTGACGTCACTCGGCTTTACAACACCCCTCTCCCTCTCAATGCACCTTGTTTGAAGTTGGCCAAGAATAACTCAGTTATCAAGGAGTCCTGAACGTCTACGCACCACGCCATGCTTTCAGGACAATTGCCTTCGTCAGTTGAAAAGCCTTCCGCCGAGAGATTTTCCCCATAAAATAAAAATACTTTTGAGAGACAATACTTTTGAGAGACAATACTTCTTTTACGACATGTCATCTCCTTAATGCTGCACTTGGTGGGATTTAAATCTTCTTTTCATTTTAGGAGGCATATCGCTAGATAGTTTAATTGAATAATTGGTTGTTAATTGCCTGTCTTCTAAGACGCGATCAGCGTTTTACTGCAAATTGCTTTCAAGGGTTTTCAAGATGTCTATGATGTTATATGACACGCGCAAGCAATATCAAATAAGACAGCACAGGAAGGCATTCAAACAAGACAAAACATCGCATTCTGATGTAGTGACAATGAGATACCGGTACCTAATATAGGCTATTATTCAACTGTAATATATTGTATCTCTTCTACTTCATGGAATATTGATTTCTGTCATGTATAGAAACAGCTTTTATTTAGAATTAGAAGTGCCAATTGTAATTACTGGTATCTTCATTATGGAACCACACGCGAAAGCATAATATAAACGACATAGTTTGCTACTGAATTGGTATGAAAGTCCCTTTGATCAAAAAAAACGACAGTCACTGTCATTATGAATTGCATACCCTGCCTTTGTATAGGTATGTCAACTGTGTATTTGTATTTATGTTTAGACCTTTGGTATGAGGGCCCCATAGGGCTTTTTAATATGCTATACCCTTTATCGTAATGATGCATGAATACAGGCATAGCTTGTGACTCGCCAGTGTTGCATTCAAGTATCTTCCCGAACCTACAGGGTTGATACTTACCTGAAGGGTGTCGAGAGCATGATGCATGAATGCAGTCGCGGTGAGTAATCCGCCAGGGCTGCATTCATACATCATGCCTACCCTACGCAGTGAGATATACTCCCAAAAGTGGCTGCATGATGCACCAACACAGTGCTGGTGAGTTACTCACCAAGGCTTTGCTGGTGCATCATGACGACAAATGTTGCAAGGGATAAAAATAAGGAGGTCAATAGGAGAGATACCACTTTCCCTCTTTTGGCAGGAATTTCTTAATACAGGTTTTGTAATAAATTATGTGAATGTTCTACAAAAAGTTGACCAAAAACCAAAATCAGGATATCCTACTTTTTGTAGACTAGTAAGTGGCATATTTGCAATGGTGTTTATGTCTATGTCTATATATCATACAGCCATTACAATGCATCTCTCTGTGTCGTTGCAGGTTCCTTCTACGGAGACAGTTACCTCCGAGTGCCGCTGGAGGACGCTAGCAGCGAGACGGACATCAAACTCCACTTCCGCACTCACCGCTCGGACGGGCTGCTCATGTTGGCCGCCGGCTCCCCGGACTACTGTGTCCTCGAACTCAAGAATGGGATAGTACGAGTACGCATAGACCTGGGATCAGGCGAAGCCAGCATCTCTTCCACGCCCGGAGTGCGCTTTGATGACTGGCAGTGGCATTATGTACAATTAATGAGGTCTCAGGACCAGGTACAGTTAACCATAGATGGGTTATACACCACATCCACTACTACCCCAGGGAGGTTCTTTGAGCTTAATATTAACCGGGGGATATTTCTCGGTGGCGTGGGTTCCTTTGTTGATGTGTTCTTCGGGAACTTCAAAGACTATCGTGGCTGCTTGCGCCACGTTTTATTCAACTCGATAGACGTATTCCAAGGTGCCCAGCAGCAGGTGGATCCGGAGAATGTCTACGGTATCGAGTGGGAATGCAGCTCAGAGTTTGGTGCCACTTCGCAGCAACCCATCAGCTTCCTAACCAATACCAGCTTCCTCGCCTTGCCTCCGTTTGAAGCGCGACGCGAGGGAAGCATCAGCTTTGACATCCGCACCCGCACCAAGACGGCCCTGCTGTTCTACAATGCCGGCAACCAGCCCGGCTCAGACTTCCTGGCTGTGGAGTTAGTCAGGGGGAAGATCCAGCTTGTAGTTAACAAGGGTAGTGGTGAGGCCGAGCTGATGCATGAGAAGGCGCTTAGTGATGGCACATGGCACCAGGTGGAGATAGTTATCGAACTCACCTTTGTGCGCATCACGGTAGATCGGGAGAGGCGCGAGGTGAAAACCAACTTTGGCGCCAACCGATTCCTGGATTTGCATGGCTACCTGTTTGTCGGCGGTGTGAGCTTGCAGGACCGCGGCAAGGCTATTCAGCGTGAGCTGGTCTCACTTAAGGGCCTCAACGCTCCCTTTGGCTCGCTAGTCGGCTGCATGCAGAACCTCCGGATCAACACGCAGGTTCTGGGTTTCAGAGAAGCCCAGGTGACGCGAGGACTCAAACCTGAGTGCGTGTGGACATACCCGTGCCTCAGCAGTCCATGTATAGATGGCGCAACTTGTGTCGAACACGGCCACTATGGGTTCGAGTGTCTGTGTGCCAGAATAAGCTGTGTGAAGATTCCAGGTTCCAACGGACAACCCCCCAAGGTCCCCCTGCATGATATCCTGGTTGTACAAGATGCTGTTGTTCGTGAAGGCGGCCGCGTCCCCATCACATCCAGCAACATCGATATCATGTTCGACTATGAATCCCGCGGGCTTAGAGCGTCCGCCATTGTTTTCCAAGTCGTCAATCTTCCTGAGCATGGCCAGTTGAAGATTGATGTACCACAGCATTCACGACGTCCCTCCTTCACTCTACAAGATCTAAATGCTGGGAAGGTCACTTATATGCATGATGGGTCCGAGGGGGCAATGGATAGTATCGGTATGGAGTTGGAATTCTTGAATATCAAAGACGATATGCCGGCTAAGTTGAAACAAAAGTATGGATTTACGTTGATTGTAAAAGTAGCCCCCTGGAACGATAAACCTGACATAGTGTTACCTGATGGGGAGACTCTCGTGCTAGTTGAGAATACTCAGGTTAAGATATCCTCCAAAATCCTACACGTCAATGACAAGGATGATGCCCCTCAGGACCTCGAATACTCAGTGCGATACCCGCAGGCTTTTGATGTGGGCTATTTTGAAATCTCAGACAGTCTGGGTGTTCGGGCGCGAATTACCGCATTTACGCAGGAGGATATTAATGAAGGGCGCATACGATACATCCACAGGGGGAATCTGGAGACTCATGTTCGCCTCCAGGTGTCCGATGGGAAAGACACAAGTGACCCCAAAAACCTCAAGGTCCAAGCCGTGCCGCTCAAACTCAGTCTCTTGGCGAACACCGGTCTCCTCCTAGCCCCTGGAGCCACCCTGCTAATCACTAGAAATAATCTTACTTTCAATTGCAATGCCCCAAACCAGGATATTGATATCAGGTATGACATCACTGATGCGCCCTACTATGGCTTTGTGCAACGCCAACAGTATGCGAATAACCAGTGGGTTACAGTCACTACCTTTACTCAGGCTCATATTGATAAAAGCCGCATACGTTACATCCACACCGAGACCCATCTCACTCACGAAGAAGACTGGTTCAAATTCAAAGTCTCCGCCATGATGGAGCAAACCGAGGAAATGATGTTCGAGATCAGTTTCTTGAAAGCGACAGTTCAGCTGTCCCGTAATAATGACCTCCTCCTGAAGGGGGTACAGGAGGGGTATATCACCAGTGAGAACCTGCTCGCCAATAGCTCCATCCAGGGCCACCACTCCTCAGAGGTGAGCTACTCAGTGCTCACCCTACCCCACTATGGCCACCTCTTCCGCTTCAGTATCGACCCGGACGAAGCCGGGACCCACCATAAGCAGCGACTCGTCGTGGGGGCGAACTTCTCGCAGGCAGATCTGGACGGTCGTGGTATCCAGTACCACATCCAGAAGGATGTCTTCTCTCGAGTCGAGGATGAGTTCCAGTTCAGACTCCTTGTTCCTGGTGATATATCCATGGTGTATTCCTTCAAAATCGTTTACGAGCCCCTGAACAGTGATATTAAGTTCATAAACAATGGCTTGTCGGAGGTATTTGAAGGGGAAAGTAAAGCAATAACCACAGATGAGCTGTATATGGAGACTACTACCTACAAAGATTTCCGCTTCACCATCATCTCCGGTCCCTCGTCGGGTATGATCCAGTTAATAGATCCAGCCACGGGTCGGCCGCTTGAGCACAACGCCTCAACAACATTCACGAACGACGACATCAAGAGCAGAAGGGTTGTGTACAAACATGATAACACAGAAAACACTGAGGATTCATTCAACTTCATTGCCACCCCTATTATCCAGGACCCACCCGAGTATATTGTACAAGAGATCAGAGAAATCACCGGCACCTTTGACATTAGGATTCAGCTCCGGAATGACAACCCACCAATGCGGCTTGTCGAAAAGGTGTTTAATGTCGTCGCCAACAGAGGTCGGGTTGTCTCCGCGGATGACTTGGCATATTACGATCCCGATATTGATTACGATAGTTCAAAGCTACAGTACGAGTGGCGAGGGATTCCCAACGGAGAGCTTGTACTCACGGCTAATGAATCGTCAAAAGTCAGGATCTTTACACAGAAGGATTTAGAGGATGGAAATATCATGTTTAAACATAGAGGCCCCAACTATGGCCGTGCAGTACTGTGGGTGACCGATGGGCAGTTCACGTCCAGCGGTCTCTTCGAGGTGAAGGCCTCAGACCCTTACATAAGGTTCCTGAACAACACAGGACTGTCTGTACAGAAGGGTGAAATGGTCCCTATTCTGTGGAGCAACCTCAGCCTGGAGACCAACCTGGACTGTGACGACAAAGACATCAAGTTTATCATTGAGACCCCACCATCGCACGGGCGCATTGTGAAAAATAACATGGAGAAGCAGCGTTTTAACCTCGCAGATGTGAAAAATGAAATCGTCTCATATGAGCATGACGGGTCGAATAACCTCGTGGATATGTTCTCGTTCATCGTTAAGATAGAAGATGTTCAGATTGATGGGGAGGTGAGGGTGAAAGCCATTTTGGAGAGTCACCAGGACCCTCCTCACATAGTTAACAACAAGGTCAAAGTGGTGGATGAGAAGTCTGAGGTGGTCATTGTTCAGGCCGACCTGGAGGTCACCCATCCGGAGGTTCCCGATGAGGAGATCCACTACTCGGTCACCGACCTCCCGAAGTACGGCTCGCTGTCGCTCATGGACGGGGCCTCCGGGGAGAACCTCCGTCAGTTCACCCAAGAGGATGTCAACGAAGGCCGCCTTAAGTACAAGCATGAGGACATGGGACCCACCTCTGATACCTTCATGTTTGATGTGACTAATGGCATCCAGAGTCTGCAGGGTTTGGAGTTTGTGCTGGAGATCGTGCCGACCGTGATCCCCGTCACCGCCCAGGACTTCCACCTGATAGAGGGCGAGAGTCGTCTCATCACCGACGACATGATCCACGTCACCAACCGGCACTTCCGGAACGAGAACATTGTGTTTATCATAACGCAGGAGCCCGTCAATGGCATTATCGAGTCGCGGAGCCACCCCGGACAGGCTATACTACAATTCAACCAGCATGAACTCCAGGGGGATTTCATCTACTACGTCCATGATGGGAATGATACGACAGCGGATCGCTTCTCGATTATGGCCAAATCAGACATATCTCACAAGCAGAGTAACCCGCATACGGTGAACATCCGTATTGTCCCCACCAATGACCAGGCACCTCGGGTAGTCACCAATCAACCCCTGGAGGTGTGGACAGGCTCAGTTAGCACCATTACCTCCGACCACCTTAAGGCCGTGGATCTGGACACACCTACGTCAGGACTCATGTACGTCATTGACAACCCTAGCAACGGTGACGTCATGATGGCGAATAACCTGGTGCAGAATATCGTCAACTTCACCCAAGCCGCCATTGACGCAGGACAGATCGTCTTCGTACATAAAGGTGGGTACTAGAGGCTTTATAGCTTTTTTTTTTCTTTTTTTTTTATCGAAAGGGAAATATTTTCAGATTTCTTACCTTTTAATAATTAGCTCCAAAACGCAAACAATTATATGTTTTACAGATGCATTGAGAATTAATGAGCCGGGGAATGGGTAATGATGTTCCAAATTCCTACTTTTGAGAATTTTCCATCCTAGGTATTGCAGATGAATATTGACAAGATAGTGTTTGATTTGATCTGTAATATATGATAACTTTTTAGGTTTTGCAATTTTTACAGAAGAAACTGTCTCAAATATTCAACTCTAATTTTATACATAGATTATTTTAGTAAGAGTTGTGATAGTATTATGATTATTTATCTTTTTTGTCCTATAGTACATGTGTATTTGTAAACGGATTTACAAATATCATGAATATTCCTTTTATCATTAATGTTAGCCGATGAAACGCAAGGTGAGACTATGTGTAGTAACCGTCTGTAAAGTGGCTATCGTATTTCATCGTATTTCATGCGTCTAAAAAAGGTTTTAGCTTTGTGAGCGTCGTTTTTAATATTGCTTTTGTAGTTTGATGTAACCTTTGGTCGTATGTTATTCGAGAATTACAGACTGATAATCATAATTTGTTTTAGTAGTAGCAGTATTCCTTAAAGGGTAGCATAGTGCTTTTATGCACCATGTTCTTTGTCGTCATGATGCATGAATGCAGCCCTGGTGAGTAACTCGCCGGTGTTGCATTAAAGCATCATGCTGACCATATGGCGTTGATACACGCCTGGAGGGTTAGCATGATGCCTCAATGCTTAAGTCCAACCATGGCGAGTTACTCACCAGTGCTCAATTCCTGCATGATGATAACAAAGGACATGGCTCATTAAAGCACTATGCGGCCCTTAAAGGGTTAATAATCAGTTATTAGAACGCGTCCATTTAGTTATGTGCAGCAATGAATAATTGTTCACGCAAAGTTGTCATAACATTGTCTAACGTGTCATTTTAATTACTAGCCTTTATCAAGACTTTGACATTTTGATTAGTGGGCATGTTTGATTTTGTTTTGAAACTATTAATGTTTTTCACGAAATGGCGATTCATTATGAATGTACATCCGCAAAAGGAAAGCTGATTGTCGCTTAGGATGCTAAATATTTCATGCTTTGTCCGGTGATGCTAAAATTCATTAATTGACTCACAGATAATTAATTGATGGATTATATCAGTTCGGTCGTGGAACACCCAATCCAGGAAGAAAGGTTTAATTCGTCTAGTATCGTATTGGCAATAATAATGTGATAATAGTGCACATGGAAATGGCGATTTCAATGATTTGTTTATCAAATATTCTTATTACAGGATGTATTAACGTAGAATGTGTGTATTTGTGCATTCCTTTAAAGATTTCCTTTTGATATTATTATTGAGAATCCACAGCTTCAAATTGATCTTTACATTCCAGCATTAAATATCATGTTATAAATGATAAATGCACCGCAATGATTCCATGTATTTGCTACAGACTATCTTAACGTAGAACATGTGCATTTGTGCATTTCATGTATATGATTTCTTTGTTGTTACGGTTGAAAGTCGGCGGGGACAGGCACCAAACACCATTTATATGCTATGCCCAAAATATTTTCTTTATGAAACCTTATCAAGATTCAACGGGTTAATCGTGAGCTTTAGATTCCAGCATCAAATATAGATATGTGCATTGTCAGCACATTTAGCTGGCCATAACAAGTCACATTGACGTTGATTATGTCCTTGTTTAGGCACAAAATCACCATAATCCCACTGACGATCGATCAAGTGCATAATCAATGGAAGTAGTGTGGCTAATCAGCCCAAATGTTCAGGAGCATGTCGATCGCCGCGCATTAGCTCAATAGGGGAGCATCCCCACGCATTCGGGCCGTATACATGTACATATATATACCGCGAGTGATTCGTCATGGACAGCTAGTTCTAACCCTTTAAGGGTGGAATAGTGCTTTAATGTGGTATCTCCGTGGTAGTCTCGCGGGGGCTGCATTTATTCATTATGATGAATTCTCGGGACTGTATCAACCCTGTGGGGTCGGCATTATGCTTGATTGTAGCACTTGTGAGTTACTCGCCAGGGCTGCATTCATGTATCATACCGACCAAAGGGCATAGCACATTAAAGCGTTATGCCGCCCTTAAAGGGTTAATGGCAGGGGGGGTTGGCGATTATCTCTAGAGATGAGGCGTGCAGCACTCGTAGACTATATATACTGCAGTTGTGGCAAATGAGCTGGGAGAAGAAGGAAGAGGGAAGGGGGGAGGCCATGAAGGTTTCATTGTCTTTGGTGCTAATTTCCTATAATGGCGACAAGAGGGGGAGACAGCACGGCCTAGTGGTGGGACATGGTACTACCGTTACTCACCAGGGGGCGCCAGGCACGAAGAGACGGATAATTAGGTTGGGGCGGGTGACGGGGGCGACCCAGAACGCCGTCACGTGATAGGGAGGCGTTGCCGTAGTAATGGACGCCTGTCAGATCCACAGCGTCCTCAAGGCGTCATCTACGTCATCAAGGGAGATACAGACACGTCATTGTGACGTCACTGTCTTACTGCCTGCTGAGATTTTATTTAATTCAGATGCAGTTATTTGTCTCGCCAATTTATTTATCTCGCCTTAGACTTTTTGATGTCTTAATACGTCAATCACTAGGATATCCCCTTTAATGTTTCTACCGTTGTATGTGAGGGAATCTTTGCTACACTGTAAATAGTTAGTGTAGGTACACAGTAGAATGTACTGTAAATATATAGTAGAATCTACTGTAGAATCGATTTACAGTAGAATCCATTGTAGATTTATAGTAGATTCTACTGTTTACCTACAATGAACTGTAGAATCCACTGTACACCTACAAAAATGGCAACCAACTTTTTACAGTGTAGCTACCCAACAGCGCCTTCTTTGTGTTATCATCAAGAAAATAAATGTGTATAGAAGAAGCATGCACCGCCCGTCACTGAAGCTGACAACAAGCGTTCTTTGTGTCTGGCTCTTGATTATGGGGAGGGTTAGAATTAGATTTCTGGTTCTGTCTTTTTGATGTGGCAAGGATTAGTTCTAATTAATTCTAGACAATTAGAGTCGAAACTAAAAGGAAGACCCTGTGATATTTGACTTCTGAGCAATTTGTGAAGCTCCCTTCCTACAGTGATGCTTGAGCTACTCCAAGCTGACATTGCACAACTGATTTATCTTGAGGAAAATTGCCTCACGATGTGCATTGTGCTTCTTTTTACTAGAAAAAATAACTTTGATGGTCTAGATGACTAGAAGTTGGTTCTCGTCAAAGGAATTCATCAAATACGAATCACTGTCCTATATGGAGGGGAGTGGCTGGATTATAGAGAAAGGATGACATACAAGGGCTTTGCTGCATAGGAATCAAGTAGATGAGCCAGCGGAGATGAGGGATTGTAACATCTGTAGCCCTTTAAGGGTGGCGTGTTGCTTTAATGTACTACCGCTTTGCGCTTTGTCCATCATGATGGATAAATTCAGACCTAGCAAATCTAGACTCACCAGGGCTGCATTCATATAGCATGCAGACACTAAAGTAGTGTATAACTCCTATAGTTTAGCATGATACTTGAATGCAGCACTGCTGAGTTATTCCCTGGTACTTCATTAATGCATCATGATGGTGAAGCGCTTTATAGCACTATGCAGCCAGTTAAGGGTTAACGACAGGAGAGGTGCGAATGCCCCATCCTATTTAAACGTAGTTCGTGTAAATGGCCAGGGGAAATGACATCTAGATGAGTAGGAGAGGGGGGCTGGGGACTGTTCTACAGAAGAGATCATTATCCTCCCGCAGATTGCTACTATACAGTAGTCTAGGCTGCAATCCACTCCGTGTATATGTGATGGAAACTCTCCGAGGAGCAGTAGTATATAGCATAAACCTTACAAGGCGAAGCAGTATATTGAATAGGATTTGCACGAGCAATTGAAATACATTCAGTTTCAGCTGTGACCAATATTGATCAAAAATTGATATATCAATCCACTTTAGGATAGTCAAACAGTACTACAACATGAGTTTCATTAGATTCCATGGAGGCTGGATAGAGAGGGATGTCTTGGTTAGGACTGTGGAGGGCCTCTGCTTTATGGTACTGTCCCTGTGGTCGCCTGCTACTCCTAGCCGGCTGCCAATTTCCTGTTACCCCCAGACGTGGGTGGGTGGTAGATGGAAGTAGTCTACATGGCATGTCAAACCCTCCCGTTATCACTGACTACATTGTGAGACAAAGGGAGCTCCCTGTGGTGACTGATGACCTCGTCATAGACCGCCCAGACAGTGACCAGACAAGTAGATGATAACAGCCACCAGACCACAGAATTGACTCTGTCTATACTGTCCAGAAAACTGTAGAACAAGTATGTTGATGTATGTGAATGTGTGTAAATTTGCACACTTCTGTATCTTTATTCATATGGAAAATATATAGGGTCATGCTGTATAGAAAAAACCTGTAATTTTTTCCCTACGGCCAATGTGTGAAAATTGTATAAGTGCTAATTTCTATCATGTGGAAGTGTAGAACTGGGGAAAACAGGCAATATACATGGTTTACACAATGTGCATCTAATGCCTTTACACCTCAACATGTCTGAAGATGTCTCCAAGATGTGTGACAAAAAGATAAAGAAGCCTTAAAAGGCGTTAAAACATCCTCTACTGACTTCACTATGGCAGAAAAAAAAACTCTCTCAAGTCGATCCGACAGTTGTGTAGGTGGTGAGAGGCTGAGGCTCATTTGACATAGTGCAGAGTGAATTTCCTTCATGGTGTGAGTGTGTCCCCAGACTAAGGGAGTAGAAGAGAGAGACGGGGCCCTTGCTGGGTGTGACAGGCGTGTAATGCAGAACGCTATCAGGCAGGATTTTACACCCAAGTTGACACAGATAACGAGGATGTCTTATAGATTTCTACTCCCCCCTAGATAACAGCAACCATACCTCCTGTAGAACAGGGTGTAGTGATGCCTCTTTTTTTGGATGTCTCTGTGCTGACTATCATACCCATTGGATACACCATACTGTCGCATTTAAGCACCCTGGGGCTTATAAATCTGGGGCCCTATTCGCCCTGCGCTCACATAAGACAGGCCAATTCGAGATCTTATATTAGTGCCTAAGAGATATCTTATTTTGGGCAAGGGTAAGCCATCTAGGTATTCAAAGTTTGTTTGTATGTGTGTTCTTAATAAAACATGAGACTGGAGACATTTCATAAGATGTCTCAAGGCTCCCTTCTGAAATCTATCACTGGCTGTTGCCACAATATAAAATTCATTAGTACTAGAAAGAGCACCATTTATAGACTCTGAATCCTCAGAGCTTATATTAGCATTAGGTGAGATGCTGAACACTGGACTCACTGGAATCAAGCTGTCTAATCTCAAGTACTTCTTCCCCATGATGCTACTTGAGACACCCATAACCAGTAAAAAAATATTCTATCTAGTGTCAACCAGTGTCCTCCAAGATGACTGCTTTATTAAGAATTCAGTTTCAACTGTGTGCCTCACCCTGTTGAATTGATGTAATAGTTAATCTGGAATAGCCTGGAATAGTCACACTACAGCATTAGTTCTCATTAGCCTCTATGAAGGCTGGATGGATACACATGTCTTGGTTAGGACCATGGAGGGCCACTGCTTTATGGTATGTGGTCGCCTGCTGCTAGCTGGCTGCCAATTTCCTGTTACCCCAGACGTGGGTGGGTGGTAGATGGAAGTAGCTCTACATGGCATGTCACCCCTCCTGTTATCACTGTTCACATTGTTAGACAAAGAGGGTCCCTGTTGTGACTGGCTATGGTTGCCTAGACAATGCCCAGACATTTTATAGACAGGATAGATGCTTTAAAGCGCCAGAGCATGGCCTATTGACTTCACTATGTGAGGTAGTTGAGAAGTGTAAAAGAACCCCTCTCAAATCAATCCTGGTTGATTTGTCTGTGGTGAAAGGCAGTAGAAGAGAGAAACACTGCCCTTACTGGGTGTGACAGGCGTGTAATGCAAGACACTACGGGGCAGGGTTTTACAGCCGGGCTAATGCAGATACTGAGGGTGTCTTATGGTCTCCAGGAGACACTAGTTAATGTCCCTCCTGTATATCAGGGTGTAGGGACGCCTTTAGTGAAATTTGGCCAATGACTATCCAGCTCATACTTATTGCATTTGTCAATTGCTGACTATCAACAGCAGCTGCCCATAATTATTTGGGGGAAGAAAAAGAAGAGATGTATTGAAATTGTGTGGGCAGTATATCCTGCTACATGTGTATGCTAGACAATTTGTTTCACAGGTTGTCCCTAGACCTTCTAAATATGCCACTAGCTGCTTTCAGAGTATAGAATGCTGATGCTAATAATCATGGAAGACCACCCTTGTATTCCCTATAGGTAGCTTTCACACACATCCAAAGTTTTTCATAAACATAGAGTCTCAAATTCTCTGTGAATGCTTTCATGACAAAGGAGTGATATTCTTAACACTGTGGCCACATGATAGAGACGTTTGCTTTCAAGCACTGTTCCTAAAGCCCCTGATGCTAATAAACTTAGGACAACAATACAAAAGGGGCCTAGATAGAACCTGCTATTGTGGCACAAATCCTAAAAGGACTGCCTTGCAGAAAGGATCCAATCAGTATTGTGACAGTGCGATAACTAGCTAGGGAAAAGGGCATGGCATCTTTTATAGATGGGGTGCAGGGTTAGCACAACAATCCATGCCACATTGATTTTGGAAATGTTTCAAAATTTGAATACACATTTTTCCCCATGCGAGGAGGGTGGGCTGTTGCTAAGGCATCGCCTCTGATTGATAATGGGGTGTTCTGTGCCCGATCAATGCCTAGTGTGCGGGATGGTGGGGAGAGCTGTCCCTACGGGCTCAACACTTTAAAGCCTTCAGATAACCCACAGAGGGTGTATCCCTATAAAACTGCCGATCCATTACATCCACTTCCCCGGTAACAAATCTCTTCTGTCTAAAACGCACCCTCCCCACTATATGTTGATACAACCATAGTGATCCCCCCATCGTGGAGATAAACCTCAGAAAGTGGCTAGGGTTTCCTTTAAGTGGGTGTATTCTTACTGGAAGGAATCACTTCCTAGAAGATGACTACACAGCTGCCGTATTTGATATCAAATTGCTATAAATATGTGATTTTAGATTGAGGCCCATTGAATATAATTAAGAAGATGAAAAATGCTTGCCATGGGGTGTAAAATGTGGGATGTTTGATCATCTACTCTAGATAAGAGGCAAAATAATAATAACATCATAGCCCTATCTCTGATGGCATATGGGTATGTGGGTGTGAAATGGGTATTCTAATCAGAATAGGCATGGCAGGAGGGATTAGAGTGGTAGGCAGGGTAGACCCTGAAGCTGTGAGTCTATGCTGCGGCTTTATCAAGCTGCAATGTAGGTCTGTAACTGATATATTGAACACACCTTGATAAAGAATATTGCAGCATTTGGTAATATATAGCCCACCCAGTATATGCAGTTCCTTGGGTGGCAGGAGATGGGAAAGGACCAGTCATTACTGATGATAATGAGCAATTCACATGAATAGTTTAGAGAGGGCCTCCTTAGTAAGGGCTGATAGGATAGGGTCAGTAGGACTACTTATGACGATCTTGCAAGGTCCACCAAGTGTACTATGAGCTTACCTGGATTTTGATAAGTAGAAGGTATACTACAGGCATGGCTGTGTATGCATCATATTGATAATAAGTCTACTCAGCTAATGTAATGCATACAGCAGCGGTGGCTATTTTATAAATGTACAAATTTATATGATATAAATGCATGATGCTTTTTCCCATTCTCTCAGCCTACTGTGGTACAAGACAAGATAAAAACATTGGTGGGAAAACTTAAACAGCTCAGGGGTCAAGTTCCAGTACGTTGTCCTCAGTAAACATGAGGCACATACCTGCACAATACCTTTATAGATAGGATATAACTTTTGCTCTTGAACCTCAACTCCCCTATAAAGGTCAGAGTACGGGCCCTTGCTACACCTAGGCGGCAGTAAAAATTCAGGCCTTAAATGTCAAATGTCACCCAGTATAAGGGGTTAAAGCAATTGAAGTCGACCTCTGTAGTCTTACATCAGAGATCAGGAATGCTGCATGTCTAGTGGGTGTTAAGTGCCATGGTCAGTCACTGTAGCAGATGTTCCCTGATTGGTTGAAGCTGAACGTGTCTCTCCCAGTAATTGCTTTGAAGGGCCAGGCCTGAGCCCTGAGATGACCGGCCCTGAGTGGCCTACCAAGCTGCATCTGATGGTGGCGTGATGGAGGTCAAGCACATGAAAGCCTTCTGCCCAATTACTTTAAAAGCAGTGAAAGAGCATGACTAGCCTTAACTGATTTATCTAAATTCCTTTAAATGGATTCTGCCATTTAAAAGTCATCAACAGAGGCTGACAAGTTTAGTATAAGTTTGGTGCATTGAAAGTAACCATGCCTTTTGTTTTAACTTTCCACAGCACTCTCCTGAGTGTAATATCCACTCTTGAATAGTCAAATTACAACACGAGGTTTCATTAGCCTCTATGGGAGTCTGGATGGAGAGAGATGTCTTGGTTAGGACCATGCAGTCCAATGCTTTATGGTACTGTCCCTGTAGCCACATGCTACTCCTAGCCGGCTGCCAATTTCCTGTATCCCCAGACGTAGGTGGGTGGTAGATGGAAATAGCTCTAGTGAATGTGCTCCCTCCTCTTATCACTGGTCACATGGTTAGACAAAGAGGGTCCCTGTGGTGACTGACTACTTGGCAGCCTAGACATTGTCCAGTACATCATAACCTTACTTCAGTATGATCTGTATCCATGAGGTCCAGAGAACTACAGAATTCTCATGTTGAGATGACAGTGTGTATAGATGTACATCTGTATCCATACTCATTGTAAATGCCTCACACACACTCATACTGTCAGGGAAACTTCTCTTCTTTGCCCTTTCCTAGTGTGTGAGAATACGATAGGGGCTGTTTCTATCTGATAGAGGTGGAGCTCAGGAAATGACAGGGAGCCGATGCATCTTTATAGGATATATCTTAAGTTACACCCTTCTAAGTATATTATCTGTCCAGAAGACAAGGTTAAAATCCTTTAAAGCACCGGAACATGACTTACTAGTACCAACTTCAATATTGCAAGAGGAGGAGAAGGTTGAACAAAAATCTCTCTTGAGTCAAATCCGGCTGATTTGTAGGTGGCGAGAGGCTGGTATCCAATTGACATAGTGCAGACTAATTTTCTGTCATGGTGTGGGTGTGCCCCCTCACTAAGGGCGTAGAAGAGAGCGACAGGCCCCTGCTGGGTGTGACTGGTGTGTAATGCAGGACATTATCTACAGGACTTTACATCCCAGCGAACGCAGATAACAAGGGGGTCTTTTAGACGTCTACATCTCCGGGAGATATTGGTTAATATACCTCCTGTATAAAAGGATGCCCATACTATGTGTCTGGCCATACATATGCCTTTTGTCAATTCCTGGCTATCTGTAACAGCTGCACATATTTATTTTAGGGGAGGAATAGCAGTCTAAGTATTTTGATTGTGTGGACAGTATATCCTGCTACATATATGTGCACTAAACTAAAAATAACAATTTGTAAACGTCTTATAGGATGTCTCTAGCCCTCCTTCAGAATATGCCACTAGCTGCTTTCAGAATATAGAAAAGTGAGGCACATACTCATGAAGGGCACCATTATATTTCCTCTAGGTATCCTTCATCCAAAATCCTTCATAGCCATAGAGTTTCAAATCGTCTATGAATGCCTACATGACAAAGGAATGATATTCTAAATATGGTGGGCACGTAATAAAGTGGTTTGCTTTCAAGCACTGTTCCCAAAGCCCCTGATGCTAATAAACACACCGTCTGACAATACAAAAGGATGTAGACAGAACCTGCCATTGTGATACAAATCCCAAAAGGACTGCTTTGAAGAATGGATCAGATCAGTAATGCGACAGTGCGATAACTGGCAAGAGAATAGGGCATGGCATCATTTGTAGATGTGGTGCAAGGTTAGCTCAACAATTCACGCCACATTAATTTTGGAAATCTTTCGAAATCTGAATACACATTTTTCCTCTGGTGAGGAGGGGAGGCTGTCGCTAAGGCCATGCCTCTGATTGATAATGGCCCATTCTATGCCTGATCAATGCCTGGCGTGCCGGGCGAGCTGCCACCCCTACGGGCTCAATGCTTTAACCCTTTAAGGGTCACATTATTATCTAATGCTCTCTATGCCCTTTGTTGTCATGATGCAAGTAGACTAGCAAGAGCTGCAGTAATGCATCATGCCAACCCTACAAGGCCGATACACCTTCAGAGGTTTAATAAGGTGAATGCATCCCAGGAGTGGATTCTACAGGGCTGCATTTGTGTAACATGACAAAAAAGGGCATAGCGCACTATACTGCCTGTAAAAGGTTTAAGGCCTCCAGATAGCCCACGGAGGGTGTATCCCTATAAAACTGCGGATCCATTACACCCACTTCCACAGTAACAAATCTATTCCAACTAAAACACACCATGTTCCCACTATATGTCGATACCACCAAAGGCAGTTTAAAGTGATCTCCCCCTCATGGAGATAAACCTTAGAAACCGACTGATCACCCTGCTGGGTTTCCTTTTGAAGTAGGTGTATTGTTACAGGAAGGAATGACTCTCCAGAGATATTGGCTTTTACACTGCCCTGTTCAATAATAAATCAGGCAATTGTTATACAAATGTGATTGCAGATTGATCCCCATCAAATAAAAAATAGAAGATGAAAAAGGCTTGCCTTGGGCTGTAAAATGTGGGATGTTGATCATCTACTCTTGATACGAGGCAAAAGCGATAAACCATTGAATGGATTTTCAAGTGGCATTGCCCAATCTCTGATGGCATACTGGAGTGTGGGTGTGAGATGGGTATTCGAATCAGGATCGGAATGGCAGGAGGGATTAGGCGGCTAGGCAGGGTAAACCCTGAAGCTGCCATACTGTG
Source organism: Harmothoe impar (assembly GCA_947462335.1). Classification (NCBI taxonomy): domain Eukaryota; kingdom Metazoa; phylum Annelida; class Polychaeta; order Phyllodocida; family Polynoidae; genus Harmothoe; species Harmothoe impar. The sequence continues at coordinate 18,174,790 of OX381709.1, forward strand.
TGTGTGAGTCTAGGCTGAGGCTTTATCAAGCTGAGATGTAGGTATGTAAGTAATACATTGAACATGCCTTAATCAAGAATATGGCAGTTCCAGAAATAATATGTTTCACCCACTATATTCAGGACATGGGAAAGGGCCAGTCACTACTGATTATAATGAGCAATTCACATGAGGGTATAGAGTCTGGCTCCCTAGTGAGTAGGGTCACTAAGACTACTTATGACACTTTTGCAATACCCACCAATGGTACTGTATGTGTACCTGGGTCAGATAAGTAGAAGAATACTTAGGCACAGCTCTGTATGCACTATATTGAAAGATCAAAGAACTTATGATGCATACAAGGTACTTGGGCTGTATTATAGCTGACCTATACAGATTGTGATTGTTGTGTAGTCTGTTTTCTTTTGGTTCTCTCAGCCAACTGTAGTATAACATAAGATGAACACAGTGGGGGGGATATATTAGCAGCACAACTGTGCAGTTCCAATCAAATGTCCACAAGACACATAGGGCACATACCTGCACAAGGCCTTTATTTGTAGGTAGGATATAACTTCTGACCTTAAGGTGGGTCGCGGCCATTTTTGGTAGACCTGTGCTCGGATTAGTTTTCTACACCCAAATTTAATTTTTGGACAATTCTGATTAAAATTGAGCATTTTAGAGCACTTTTCTATTTTGATATAATAATTATAGGTATTTTGGGCGTTTCCTAACAATCCTCAGGAGCTCTCATTTATGAAGTAATAAATGGCATTTTAAAGATCATCCAAGTGAATAAATTGCTTTAGTATATCCAAAGCTACATCGTGAGATAATCTGATATGCAAATTGTTGAGAATTTACCCATAATACAATGCTTCAAAGATTTGATTTAGTCCATTTTTGCATTACTTTTTTCATTCAAGGGGTCAAAACCCTCAAATTATGGACGGCAACCCATATCAAAATCACTTTTATTCATCAGCAAATGATCCAAGCAATCTTTTAGGGAAGTTTAAGAAAAATCTGATGACTTCTACTACTATTTTCTTTGATTATGTAAGAAAATAATTAAAATTTATTACAACTTTTCACCGAAAGATGACATTTTCCCCCAAAATACAGGTTGATAAATCTCCAAAAATATTTTTTGAATAAAGGTATATATTCTAGTGTTCATTGCGTGATGTTTCAGAATTCTGTGGTTATTGTTTGATAGAAAATAAAATCATAGAAATCTCTACATTATTTTCGTTTTTTTAATGTAAAATTAAAATACTTTCATTTTTCAAAATTCCATATTTTAAAAAGTAGCACGGCAACCCCTACTTTTCTTTCCATTTTCTGTTTTCAGATGATTTAGGGTACTCACAGAAAAAAAATTGGGAAATTCTGATGACTTTGATTCAATGGGATCGACCCACCTTAAACCTCTGCCTAGAAAGGTCCAGGGTACTGGTTCTCCTTCCACTCTGAATGCTTCTGGAGGGCAGTAAGAATCAGGTGACAGTTATACCCTTTTAAAGAGAAGGTTTACCTCTTTCTGAATGTCTGTGGAGTATACTCATCTCAGATATGCCACTGATTACAATATACAATATATATATCTATACCTATCATAATGTCAACTAGTAGTGGAAAGTAGGGGCCTTACTTGGGCTATTTACTTTCCCCTCTGCTATATGGTGGCTATCTTATTTTGGGCGAGGCTAGGCAGTTTAGGTATCTGGAGTAAGTTTGTATGTGCGTTCCCTTAATCAAAATGAGACTGGAGACATTTCATAAAAGGTCTCAAAGTCCGTTGTTAAATCATCACTGGCTGTTGCTACGATATGAACATTATTAGCACTAGAAATGACATTAATTTTTTGCCTAGGTAACCTTTATCCAGTTTAAACGCTAAACACTGGGCACAGAGTCAAGCGGTCTACTCTTAAATACTCCTGCCAAAGCCCATGATGCTAATAAGCCATATAGCAGAGGGGAAAAGATGTAGCTATCATCAGTTGTTGTCTACTAAATCCAAATATGACTGCTTTGCTATGAATATGGTTTCAACTATGCACAGCACAGCACTCTCGTGAATTGATGTAATACCCACTTTGGAATAGTCAAAATACAATATGAGTTTTCATTAGCCTCCATGGAGGCTGGAAAGAGAGGGGTGTCTTGGTTAGTACCATGGAGGGCCTCTGCTTTATGGTACTGTCTCCATGGCAGCGTGCTGCTAGCTGGCTGCCAATTTCCTGTTACCCCCAGACGTGGGTGGGTGGTAGATGGAAGTTGCTCTACATGGCATGTCACTCCTCCTGTTATCACCGATCACAAATAGGGTCCCTGTGGTGACAGACTACTCTACAGCCTAGACATTGCCAAGTACATGATAACCAGACCTCAGTAGGATCTATATCCACAAGGTTTAAAGAACATTCCTCTTGCAATGAGAATGTGTATAGACATACATCTGTATCCATACAACCATGCCATATTTGTAAAGGAAAACTTGTCTACTTCTTTTCTGCTCAGTGGGTTTGAATAAATTTGGGGCTATTTCTGTCTTGTGCAGCTAGAGCTCAGGAAATGGGAAGCAGTACACATGCCTTTACAGGATATTTACAGCTACACCACTATAATGTCCTGCAGTTTTGTGGAGCTACTGGTATGTGTGAAGAACCAACTTATGCGAGGATAGAGATGCTTTAATGCACCAGAACATGGCCTACTGACTTCACTATGGCATGTAGAAGAGAAGTGTAGAAAACTCTCTCAAGTCAAACCTGACAGAATTATAGGTAGTGAGAGGCTGAAGTCCATTTAACATAGTGCAGAGAGATTTTCCTTCATGGTGTGAGAGTGTCCCCTGACTAAGGGAGTAGAAGAGAGAGACATGGCCCTGCTGGGGTTGACAGGCGTGTAATGTAGGATGGTACCAGGCAGGGTTTTACACCCAAGTTAACACAGATAATGAGGGTGTCTTATTGACTTCTACATCTCCTGGAGATACCAGCTGATGTAACACCTGTAGAACAGAATAGGGATGCCCTTTCTCTGTATGTCTGGTCAATGACTTTCCAGCTCATACATATATGAGATATTTTTCAATGGATGGCTAGACCTCTCTCAACCATAGCCTGTCGCAGTAACAAGAGTAGCAAATTGCCTACCTCTGTCAACTGCTGCAGCTGCACAGGAAGAAGAATAGTCAACTAGGTATCAAAATTGTGTGGGCAGTATAACATCAGTCTATGTGAAAACTTGCTATGGCCGACAGAAAGGTTTCTACAGTATAAAACAGAAAGCTAGTATATTTTCTGTGATGTAATTTAGTATTCTACATTTTAGAATGATTTATGTAACTGTAACGTACAGAGGAACCAAAGTCAATATAATTATCAGTACAAAGACTCCATATATTTTATTTTTAAATAACAAGATTGTACTCCAATATCCGGGCCTGCTAAAATTAAGCCGGGCCTGCAACAAGAAATATCTGCAAGACAGAATGTGAGCTCTAAACTGAAATGACAGATTGGAAAAAGGTCAGAGGATGCTGCTTCTGGGTATGCTACTAGCGGCTTTCAAGATATAGGGCCTAAAATGTACATATGAATGAATAGACACCATTGTCTTCCTTATGAGAGGTAGCCTTTATCTAAAGCATTTCATAGACATAGAGACTCAGATCTGCTTTCATGAATGCTTTCATAACAAAAGAGTGATATTCTAGACACTGTGGGCACATGATAAAGATGTTTGCTTTCAGGGAATGTTCCCAAAGCCCCTGATGCTAATAAACACACCATCCCACAATACAGATGGATAGATAGAACTGGCTATTGTGTTACAAATCCCAAAAGTGCTGCTTTGCAGAACGGATCAGATCAGTATTGCGGACGTGAGATAACTAGCTAGGTAAAAGGACACGGCATCATTTGTAGAGCGGTGCAGGGTTAGCGCAACAATCCATGCCACATTATTTTTTGGAAATCTTTCGAAATCTGAATACACATTTTTCCTCTGGTGAAGAGGGCATCCTGTCTTTGGCCATGCCTCTGATTGATAATGGCCCGTTCTGTGTCTGATAAATGCCTGGCGTGCCAGGCAGACCACCGCCCTAAGGGCTTGAAGCTTTAACCCTTCATGGGTCACATTGTACTCTAATACTCTATGCCCTTTGTTGTCATGATGCAAGTAGACTCACCAGAGCTGTGGTAATGCATCATGCCAACCCTACAGGGCTGATACACCTTCAGAGGGTCTGTATTACAAATGGATCCCTGGAGTAGATTTCACAGGGCTACATGCATGCGGTAAAAGGGGCATGCACATGAAAGCACTTTGCTGCCTGTAAAAGGTTTAAAGCTTGCAGATAGCCCAGGGAGGGTGTATCCCTATAAAACTGCCGATCCATTATACCCACTTCCCCCATAACAAATCTATTCCATCTAAAATACCCAGTGTCCCAACATCAATATCACCTGGTGTATTGTTACATGAAGAAATGACTTCCCAGATTTTAGCTCCTACACTGCCCTGTTCAATAATAAATCATCAATTGTCATAGATGTGTGATTGTAGATTGAAATAGATAAGATGAAAAAGACTTGCCCCAGGGTGCAAAATGTGGGATCTTTGATCATCTACTCTGGACCCAAGGCAAAAAAAATGATAATAGCATTGAATGGATCTTCAAGTGATATTGCCCTATCTCTGGTGGCATATGGAGATGTGGGTGTGAAATGTGAATTCTAATCAGGATTGGCATGGCGGGAAGGATTAGGGTGGTAGGCAGGGTAGACCCTGAAGCTGTCATACTGTGTATGAGTTTGTGCTGAGGCTGGAATGTGGGTCTCTATCTGATATATTGAACATGCCTTCATCAAAAACATAGTATATAGGCAATCCAGTATACGCAGGACCTCAGGTGGTAGGACATGGGAAAGGGCCAGTCACTACTAATGATGACGAGCAATACACAGGAACAGTATAGAGACTGGCTCTATAGTTAGGGGTGACAGATTATGGTCAGTAGGACTATAGTATACATCATTTGTAGAGCCCGGGATTTTGTTATACACTAAATGGGGCTTCAAGTAGACCAGGTTAACAAGATCCCAGTTTTCATACATGTTTTCTAAAGGTGAGAATACATGTATGAAAACTCAGATCGCATTTACATGGACTACTTGAAGCCCCATCTAGTGTAGAACAAATGTCTGGCCCTCATAATTATGACATTCTTGCAAGATTCACCAACTGTACTGTCTGTGTACCTTGCTCAGATAAATAGAAGATATAGTACAGGCACATCTCTGTATGCATCATATTGGAAGATAAATATGTACAATAGGCTGTTAATTTAAATTCTCCCAGCCAACAGTGGTATCACACAAGATAAACTCAGTGGTGGGAATACATTCACATCTGTTTGGGGTTGAGTTCCAGTACAATATCCTGAACACACATGGGACACATACCTCCACAATACCTTTATAGGTAGGAGATAACTTAGGCCCAATCCCCATCCCCCCCCCAAAAAAAAATCAAAAAAAATCAAAAAAATCTAGTAACCTCTTTAGGTGAAAAACAAAAATTTCCAAAACTCTACTCTATCTCCCCTTCTAAAGTCCCAGAGCACTGGCCTTGCTCCATTGACTGTTACTGCAGGTGCAGTAAGAATCAGACCTTAAATTCAAAATGTCACCCAGTAAGCGAACAAAGTACATTTTTTGTAGTCAGCCTCTGTAGTCTTACATAAGAGCTCAGGAATGCTGCATGTCTAGTGGGTGTTAAGTGCCATGGTCACTCACTGTAGCAGATGTTCCCTGATTGGTTGAAGCTGAAAGTGTCTCTCCCAGTAATTGCTTTGAAGGGCCAGGCCTGAGCCCTGAGATGACCGGCCCTGAGTGGCCTACCAAGCTGCATCTGATGGTGGCGTGATAGAGGTCAAGCACATGAAAGCCTTTTCCCCAATTACTGTGAAAGCAGTGAAAGTACACAACCAGTCTGAACAGATTTATCTAAATTCTTTCAAATGGATTCTGTCATTCTGAAGCCATCCGCATATTATGGTGAGAGGCTGAGAGCTTAAGTATGAGTTCGGTGTTGTGAAATTACTAATGGATACTCAGCGTATACGCTCTGTGTACAGCGGAAATAGTGTATCTTTGTGAAAGGAGAACAGCTGCAGTTAACATGGGGGTTAGTGACTTCTGTCTGCACGATCAAGCCTTACCTAAAAGGCCTAAAGTGTACTTTGATTTCTTTCGACATGTGCTACTAGATGTAAAAGGAAAGCCTCTGTGACTCGTAGAGACTTTCTCTTTACTGTATAACAGTGGAATAAGAAATGAAATGGTTGCTTTAATCCTTTTAGGACGGCATAATGCTTTGTGCCGTCTATCTTCATGATGCTAGAATGCAGCCCTTGTAAGCAGCCTTTGCAAGTCTGCTCACCAGGGATGCATTTACTATGATTTAGTGCATCATACCAATGATGCATAATGCCAATGGAGGTTGATACACTTCCTAAGTGACAGCATGAATTCAGCAGTAGTGAGTAGACTTACCACATGCTGCATTCATGCATCATAATGACAAAGGGCATAGGACACTATAAAGCACTATGCCTTTCTTGAAGGTTTACGTGAATGCCTTCATCTCTGTTCAGCACTATGAGACGGCAGTCGGCCGGGGATGGACTACGTTGGCTGAGCCGGGGGCAGCGGTCGGTTGTGAATCGCAAATCGAAACGGGCCAATTGTTCCCTGTGGACATGGCTTGTGCCATAAGGTTCGCCAAACCAATACATTCATCACCCAAGCCTGACACACTACGACCCACAAAGCCAATTTCTCACAGAATTAGCCGCCCCCATGCCTCAATGGGGCTTAATAGAGTTGAGATGGGGACAGCGTGGCTTGGGGGCGATCTATTTTGCCGGTCATGCGTATTGTATGTCGAGCCGACCCACAAAGCAATGCTAATGAGACTATCATATTCAATGGGTATTTGTCAGGAATCTAATCACCATAAGACCTTAAACCATTTATCATAGGGCCAGAACAATGATACTCCTTCCTGACCAAAAGAACTGATCTTTTAACATGCCATAACTCTTTTGGATGTATAAGGCTTTGAATCAGCAGCGATATAAGTTTTTATGTTTTGTCATGATTGCATGTGTTTAGATCATGTTGAAATATTCCATTCATTCTCTACCGATTAATTGAATAGGGACAGTATCTCTGTCATTCTCATTAAATGTGTATGTGACTACTGGATCACCCTCCCATCCTCCCTCCAATACTATTGACCAGCTAGAGTGGTTGAAAAGACAAAAATTACTTCCTGGCTGCTTATTGGCTAAAGCTTCAATGACTCATGGCATGGACGTGATAAATCTTTCTGCTAGAAAGGAATAAATCTTCACGGATGCATAGACGTGATAAATGCTTCTACTTTAGACGTTCACAACTGTCCATGGACAAGACACTTTGTTTTCCGAGTTGTATAAAGTAGTTTAAGACTATGTCCTAAGACTATGTCTCTTACGAGAAAAAACAATAATGTGCTTTCTCCTCTCCTTACTTATATATAGTTATAAGTTTCATCCATGTATAGGTTGTGTGGAGAAGAATGAAGAATCCCACCTCATGCTTCATAGCCACAGTCCTCTTCTATGCTAGGTACTTGATGAATCAGTACTATAGCCATGACATTTTAGTCGGTTTGTAGTAACTACATAATGGAAACACGTGGCCCAGGTGCCTCAAGCTCTATTTGATTAGCCCACAGTCCTGATATGACTACGATGCCTTTAGCATGCTTCTAAATGCTTCTGAAGGTTAAGTACTGAAATGTGGTTATTTCTGGATCAAGTGCTTTACAAGTTATCATTACTTCTGATATCTTTAAAATCAGCCTTTTTGAAATTAATCGAAAAGCAATAGTTACAGAGCATGACATCCACGTGCGAGCTGTCCCACGTGGGTAAAGCTGCTCTTCTGAGATAAATAGCTGCTCGCGTGGCTAACAATCAAATCTTTAAGGGTTGCAGAGTGCTTTAATGTACCATGTCCTTTGTTGTAATGATGCATGAATGCAGGCCTGGAGGGAAACTCACTAGTGCTGCATTCAAGCATCATGGCCACTTTAGAGAATCTAGATACACTCCCTATATATGAATGCAGCCCTGGTGAGTGGTCTAGCACGGGCTGCATTCATACATAATGATAACAAAGGGCATAGGGCGTTAAAGCACTATGCGGTCCTTAAAGGGTTAAAGCCGGGGTGTACATACACTGGGCTAGCCACCACCAGGAGCCGCTTGGAGCTACTCAGCAGCCCATCCATCACCATATCACACAAACCCAATTATTGGCAATGGCTAACTTTTAATCAAAATGCACCGAGCTTGATAAAGAGTCTCTCAACGCCGTGCGGCAATTACAACGCCATCTCTGCTGATTAAGTGCGGATTGATTCATCTGTATTTCAGAGTGAATCCGTCCCTATATGCCACAGTAAAAGTGAAAAGTAGACTTCTGTGCTAAATTGTCCTAATTATGAAAGGTATAATTATTCATTTTGTGAAAATGGTCTTAGATACTCCCATACAGATTCATGGCTCCTTCTATGTAGGCAATATTTAGCCATCAGTGGTCAATAGTACCACAGTGTTGTGTTTAATAACCGCAGCCCATTCATTTACATATTTCATACTATGTGTTTAGGTTCATAAAAATACAGACAGCAATTTGCTGTGTAATTAAGCTGGGATGAGCATGGAACTAAAAAACCCACAGGAGCCTGATCAAAGCTTACCATTTAACATCCATAGTTTATGAATATCACGAGTATCTGCATTTTATATGGCTAATTCCCACCGAGAAGGCCATGTATGGCGTCAAGTAATCCCCGGGGGAGGCAGATTACATGGGGAGACACAACCGGTCTGCCTGCTGGGTTTTACTGCGGTAATCGAAGTCATTAATCCCTCCCTGTGAGCAGCGGCTTTTTGAAGCATCACAGTTAACCCTTTAAGGGTGGCATAGTGCTTTAATGTGCTATGCCCTTTTGTTGTCATAATGCATGAATGCAGCCCTGGTGAGTCTACTTGCTAGGGTTGGACAAATGCATTATGGAGACCCTCTGGGAATGTATCAATCCCATAGGGTCGGCATGATGCTTGAATGCAGCACTGTTGAGTTACTCGCTAAAGGTGCATTCATGCATCAGGACGGCAAAGGGCGTTTCGCATAAAAGCACTATGCGGCTCTTGAAGGGTTAACAGTTGAGTCTTATCTATTGATCCGTATTGGAGTGGGTTGTTAACGGGACTGCTCCCCTCCTCCTGATACCCGCCGCCTCCTGTTGAGAAGATCAGATAGGCTGGCACTTAAGGCTGGATACTGGATTAGGCAGGCCCATCACTTCCCGTTATTATAGAAAGGGGTTATCGTGGCAGTGTTATGATGTTTTATTGGGTCTCCCCTATCCCTTGGTTTCCATCATATTCTGGACCAGGAGCCCTGACCTCAACATGAGTTTTATATGAGACTTTGCGCCCACATATTTCACCCTTTAAGGGTGGCATGTTGCCTTAAAACTACTTTTATAGACATGAGGTGTTAATACAGCCCTGGGGAGTAACTCGCCAGCGCTGTATTAGTACATCATGAAGACCGTTTAAATGTATATAAACCTCGTAATTTTTGGCCCCTCGTTGTCGGCCTTATGCTTGATTGCAGCTCTGGCGAGTTACTCACTAGGGCTGTATGCAGGCATCATGGCAAGAAAGGGCATAGTGTATTAAAGGGTTAATGATATATTGTACCTGGCCACATACTTGTCATCTTGTGAGGTATAGTAGTCTTCCTGCTCATATCTCCCACAGTAATTTACTGCAGTATGTCTAAGCGTTTGACATCTAATGAGTTATTGCAGTCCTCCCCCCACATGCGCACACCCATGGTGAGCTACCCTATCTGCCTATAGCATGCCTATATCTTCAGCCATTATCATACTCATTTTTCAGTGTGCATATTCTTTACATTGATGACTTCCCTCTTCTAGTAGGACTTTTTCAGTCAGTATCCTAAGTTATTATAATGGGATTGCACTGTGTTATTTAGTATGTCACCCTCCTTGTCTCTTCCCCCAAGTGGCAGGATAAAAAGGCCATCTACACGGCGTCCCTGGTGTATAGAGATAAGCGTCTGTTAATTGGCTTTAGTGTCAGCCATTGTAGCCATTATCGGAGGCGTCTCCAGCATTGTCATACCAGAGTGGCGGCTAGAGAAGGATTTCTATTGTATTTTTTTCCTTTACAAACACATTTGTGTCTTGGCAATACAACTATTGAGAAAAGATAGAAACCAGAGGGGGAGCAGAGTCGGGATTTACCGCCAATTTGTCTCAATAGCAATGGATGAGATGACTATTCATCATGTCAGAAGCACCCATAAGGCACATAACAGATAATATGATGGGAAGTTATTAACCCTAGGTCAACCACACCTAGTTGTGACTAGATAGCAGCCATGGGAGCTCTACCCTATGTCTTATTGTCCTCCTGTCTGAGGGATTCCCTGTGTTACTGTGCAGTGATCTTGGTCAGCACAAACCAAGAAGGATGGCATGATAATAAGAAAAATACAGACAGTATTATCACAATAGGCACAAGCAATTGCTGGCTCTGGCAAATCTCATGTTTATAATTATTTCCTATGTCTCCTGACATATATGTATTAGATTTGTTTGATATATAATAGGACATACTGATTACCTTAATTTTAAAGTTGGGTTATGATCTAGGGTCCACACATCATTTTCCCAGTCCGCTAATTATGGTGACAGTGGTGAGAGTGTAGCTTTAATTGTGGTATTGTTATATTGATCATCTATCTGATAGGGGACCGGCAGTTTCCGACTTCTGACTATAAACAATTCTGATGTTAAATATCAAAAGTACAATTATACTGTAGATACTGTCTTTGTTACTGTAAGGCCTCCATTGTAAGGACAATCTATTCGCTGAGGCGAGATAGGGTCAATTAGATCTGGGAGAGATTGTTATGGCTACAGAAATCGCTATTTGATCCAGGTTAGACTCCAGAAGAATTTCCTTTCTTATCGGGCTGTTCTTTTTCTGACTTGAGGGGCAGATTTTAAATTATATTGTGTCTTTTCAATGTGCGGCACTTCCGTTTTTACACCTTCCATAATGTAACCTCCTCCTCCCCTCCCTATTACACCCTAGGGAACATTCACAATTGAGAAGTGATAAAATGTGATCCGAGCAAGACATTTCTATAGGCAATTTTGCCCAGGATAGAAAAGAAGAGACCAGCATGATTTTAAGTGGCCTTCTATCAGTAATATAGATATTGAGTAACAACATTCTGATATACACAGAATTAAGATATGCAGCTTCGTTTTAAAGAGGAAGCTCTGCTCTGGAAAGGTCTTGCAATTTGTCTGTTCGTCTACACATAGACTTAGGACATTCACCCTCCTGCTGACAACAGGTATTGCTGACGACATCAGAGCTTTACTGTCCTCTTGCAGTCATAAATTAAAGCGAGCAGCTCAAGTAGAGCAGCTCACTGCGTTTACTGTGGGGAGGGAAGAAGAATGGAAGGTAGAAAGAATAAACAAGCTTTGTTTCCCATGCCATAACCTCTCCAAGGCTCCAATAGATTGCTTTTTCCTTTTGTTGTTGGGAGAAGAGCAGTACCCAAATCTGTGAGTTCCTCATAGAGAATGCATGAACTGTTCATCGTTAGTTTGGGGTTTGGCACGTAAGGTGGTGCTGGGGGGCAGGTTTTTTTCACAGCATAGCCCTTCAAGTCAAGCTAATAAAAGCCACCAGTATTAGCTGAGTGTTTCCCTTTTATCATGTTTTTCACCTGTGGGCAAAACAATCTCTGTCAAGCAATCAGAGATCTTGTTTCAGAAGCAGTATTTGGGAAATCAAGCCCATTTCCACACACACACAGACAATGCCTTCGTTCATATGTATATCCTTATATCTGAATCTGTAAAAATTGGATCACTCCTGCTTTTTCAAATTTTCCAAAACAATATTAAATGTCTACATATTGCATTGACATTTAAGCGATAAGATAAGTTCACAGCAATCCCTGTTTTGAGATGCACATCCATCATTACTGAAGGGAGTGAGGTGTACTTACTGTCAATAAAACTAATGGGAAACATTTTAGAACTAAATACAAGCGCGGTCTTGCCCTTATCAGAAAGTCACTTCAAATGGCTGACAAGCAACCATGTATGTGTGGCATTACATGCCCTGAGACTATTGCTTTCAGTATTTCTACAGATACATAAATATGTTGCGGGAAGTGAAGGCTTTTAAAACCTCAACACTATTGAGATGTCAGTACAAACTATATCAACCCATGAAGGTTAGGTAGTGATCATTATCTAACAATAGGGGGATTATTAGAATTTTGCAGAGTGAGCAAAACAAATTCACTCCTTAGTAATGAGGAGTCCAAACAAATGTCTGCACCCCCTCCCCCAGGTTGGTTGAAAATTGTGCATATTTGTGCCCTTTTGTTACACAGTAACGCGTGGGCTTTTTAGCTGAAAACTTGTGAATTATTTACCCCAACCCCCGACCAAGGGGTAAATTGTTTTTATCGCCCTCAAATTCACCACCCGATATCATGTAATGCATAATTAAGCGGTTTCAATATTTGGTTTGAGTAACTCAATTCCTCCATTTTACATCAAGAGGAATATATAGATAAGCATTCAATACTGTATAGAGCAAGTCATCCATAAGCATTAAATCCACTTGAAATATAACTTGGGTAGGTCATCCACATGTAACTAAGTTTACAGATTTTATCAACCCTAAGATATACTGTTTCTACTCTTATCTCTCCTGGCTTTATATCATCCCCTAATCCCTCCAGATTGCAGTGGGATCCATATTAATCACCAGTGGTTTGGATGTGTTTGTGGTCCTGCTGGAGTGGTTGCCATCAACCAAGACCTGAATGTTACATCAAAAAATGTGGGGGGGGGGAGGTAAGAGGATCAGGCAGGGTCCTCCTCCATGGCATGCCTGTCTGTTTTAATACAACCCCCACTGACAGCACTGTACTGCGAGCCCTCAGGTTGTGGGGGCGCGGCGGTATTGGGGCGCCATGGAGTGTGTTGTTGTGAAGCTAATAACAAACAGGACACAGACACTTTATTATACTCCATCATATGGCCATCTCGGTGTCAGTTCTCTAGTCCATAGTCTCCTTTACCTCCTCCCTTGTATGTGCCTCTGTTATATTGGATGGTGCAACATCTTAGGTGAAACCTTTCAGGACAGTATCATGACATAACATTGTTATCATGATGCATGATTGCAGTACCAGCAAGTAACTAGTGCTACATTCATGTATAATATCGATTAATATCGTGATAATCACCAGCACTGCATTAATGTATCATCACAACTAATGAAAAATAATCCTTGTAGCATCATGTTATCCTTAGAGGGTTAAGCCCTCTGTGCAGGTCCTTAGGTTCCAATATATGAGCTGTGTATACCCAAACCTAACCCGCTACCCACACAGCCATACTTCCTGTTTTGACATGATCATTACAAAATCTGATTCCATTATTCAATATGGCATTTCAGATTCCACAAATCCATGATGGATTTCAAAGTCCTATCTCCTCTTCACAAGTACTAATAAGCTGAAAGCACAACCTGCAATTCCAAATTCCCTAAATCTATTCATATTACACAAACTGCAGACCATATCTTGATAAATGACTTGCATTTCAGATCACAGTAGGGCCGAGAATAGAAAACTGTATCCCAGAGCAGAGGAATTTTGATAGTTATCAAGTCACCGGTGGTGTTCAATGTATGAATAATTATATTGTCAAATCCATAGAAAATATCAAAATATGCATAGAACTGCCGCGAAAGGATTAGAACTTCCCAAGATATTTTTTTTTGCCATTTGATATAGATTACAGTTAAGGCTATGGATATTTGTGGCAGGTTAGTGGTTAGCTGTCAAGGGGTTCCCTCATTGAGTTGACTTGTAAGCTTCAGTCCCAGTGCTTTCCCAACCAGGCCCATCTAATGTAGAAAGCCATGACTGCCTCTCCGGAGATTATTAGAGAAAGCAAGACTGTGGTATATGTGCCTTTTACACCTCCTCTGCAGGAGCCTTGGCCATTATCAGGAACACAAGCTGCGAATTCAGCCGGATATTCAGTGTCACGCCTTCATGGTATTGTACAGCCAGCAAACACTGTACACAGTGGCTTAATCAGTGGCTTTGCACATCAGGCCATCCATGGTCAGCCAAAAGAGGGATTCTATCTAAAGTCATAACGACCGGATTGTTAATCCTGGAATTGAAACTCAACAATGTGATGTGGAACTTGAAGAATCTTGACCATGGCTTGCTTCGGAGAGGAAGTAAATAGGTCCGTGAAATCTTTCGGAATTGCTGCTCTGTTTATTGAGGCTGCATCGTAGTCAGGGTCATATAGGGACGTTGTTGGTATGGGGAAGCTGATCCTCCTGAGGGCCCCTATATACCTCATGTAGGCTAAGGGATTAGGGCACTGTACTGTAGTGTGCTGGTGTGCCACGGTCAGCATATAAACAGGACTACAGTCTTGTATAACAATAGTTTGATAGGGAAATTATACAATTAAGATCTGTGCGGTAAACCAGTATGTCAACGTGAAAATGAATGAAATAAAGGTATGTATATGCTAGAAACTTTTACGAGCACAAAGAGAGCCGAGGGGTTCTAATAAATTCTATAGGAAATGTTTGGGCATGACCACCCAAAGAACATTGGACACCTACAGCTATTTGGCTAACACTGCTGACCAATGAAACCTCCAGTAAGACCCCGCCTGCCTTTGTGGTCCTCTCAGAACCAGGCTAGCCTCACCAAACAGGGCCAGCACCACCACATGAGTGGTTCTATAGTGTAGGAGCAGCTCCAGCCCTAGCTATAACCATTGAAGGGCTGCATATTGTTTTAGTTCATTGTACCATTTATCATCATGATGCATTGATGCAACTGTGATGAGTCTGACCAGTGCTGCATTTATGCATCATGCCAATCTTTCAGGCTTGACGAGACTTGCCAGTGATGTATTCATGCATCATGATAACAAAGGGCAGATTGTATTAAAGGGTTAATGATATACTGTACCTGGCTACATACTTGCCATCTTGTGAGGTATATCAGTCTTCCTGCCCATATCTTCCATGGTAATTTACTGCAGCATAAACGTCTGACATCTAATGAGCTATTGTAGCTTCTCCCACTAGCCCCACCTCCACTGCATGCACACTGGCACACGCCAAATGGTAAGCTAACCTATAGCCCTGACTATAGCCATATCAGATTCCTTTCCCAGTGCCCATATTCATTATATTGACTTACTTCTTCTAGTTATCATAATGGGATTGCACCCATGCCCCCCTCCTTGTCTCTTCCCCAAAGTGATAGGATAGACAGAGCATCTACACAGGCTCCCTGGTGTATAGAGATAAGCATCTGTTAATTGGCTTTAGTGTCTACCATTGTGGCCATTATAGGAGGCGCCTCAAGGATGGTCATACCAGAGTGGTTGCTAAAGAAGGATTTCTATTGGTTTCTCTTCTTTTCAAACATGTTGGTGTCTTAGTAATATTTATTGAGGAAAGACAAACCAGAGGGGAAACAAGGTCATGATTTATGGTTGATTTGTCTGAATAGGAATGGATGAGACGTCTATTCATCATGTAGGGCAGAGGACAGATAATATGATGGGATGTTATAACCCAAAGGTTGGCCAAGCCTAGTTGTGACTAGATAGCATCCATGGGAGGTCTGCCCTATAGATTACTGTCCCGCTGTCTGAGTGAAGCTGTGTGTTACTGTGCAGTAATCTTGGTCAGTGCAGGCCGTGAAGGATAGATTAGCATGATGATAAGAAAAAAACAGACAGTCCTTTCACAAGGGGTACATGCAAGGACAATCCAGTCACTGAGGTAAGATATGGTTGATTAGACCTGGTATAGAACCTATAGGATATACAGCTTACTTTGAATTCAAAGCAGCATTATCATAGTCCACTAGTGAGTGAAGTATTAGTGGGGAGAGTGCAGCTTTAATAGTGGTATTGTATTACTGATTGTCTAGCCAATATGTGACTGGCAGTTATTGACTTTGTAATATAAAATGTGCTTCTATGTAAAAGGTCAGAAGTATATCCTAATGGGCACAGCCCAGCTCAGGAGGCATACCTACTAGTCATATAAATACCAAAGCGCGTAAAATAATCTATGTTCAATGTGGATACTGTCTTTGTGACTAGAAGGCCTCCATTGTAAGGAAGAGCCAGTGGCTGGGGCGAGATAGGGCCAATTAGGTCAGGGAGAGATTGTTATGGCTGCATCTTTCCAACATGCAGCACTCACTGTTTTTTACACCTTCATGACATATCCTTTTCATCCCCTTCCTCTCACACCCTGGGGAATGCTCACAAATGTCTACCTAGGAGTTAAAACTGTATTTTATCTTGGTATTAAAAAGGGTACCAAAACAATTCGTTTTTGAACATTCCACTACATCTGTTCTATAAGGTAGCTGACATATTGTGAAATGGTGTGGGATAAGGTCCAATACTTTGCCTGTTCATTCTGCACAAGCCTTAGGGTACTGACTTACCGATGATGGCAGGTGTTGCTGACGACATCAGAGCTTGACAGCCATGAATCAAAGTGAGCAGCTCAGGCAGAGGAGCTCGCTGCCTTTATCAGGGGCAGGGGAAAAAGGAGGAAGGTAGAAAGAATAAACATGCTTTGTTTCCCATGCCACGACCTCTCCAAGGCTCTGATAGATCATTTCTCCTTTTATTGTCAGGAGAGGAGCAGCTCCCAAATCTGTGAGCAGCTCAAAGGGAGTGCATGAGCGGCTCTTTGTTGGTTTGGGGTTTGGCACAGAAGGTGGCCCTTGGGGCAGGTTTTGTCACTGCAAAGCCCTTCAAGTCATTTTGACAAAGCCA
This sequence comes from Harmothoe impar, assembly GCA_947462335.1. Lineage (NCBI taxonomy): Eukaryota > Metazoa > Annelida > Polychaeta > Phyllodocida > Polynoidae > Harmothoe > Harmothoe impar. Next base: position 18,191,833 of record OX381709.1, read on the forward strand.
CCAGTATTAGCTCAATGTTTCCAGTTTATCATGTTTTACACCTTTGTTCAAAAAGATGGAGAGTCAAGCAATCAGAGATTTTGTTTAAGAAGTGGTACTGAGGCAATCATCCTCTCTTCCCATAGACACCTAGACAATGGCTTTGTTCATCTATATATCTGAATGTGTAGAGATTTGGCCACTTCTGCTTTTTCAAATTTTCTGCAACAATATTGAAAGTCTACAGCAGTGACATTTCCATGGTAATGTTAGTAAAGAGAAGTCCCGTTTTTAACATTTTTGACATTCATCATTGTTTAACAGGAAGGTATGTAGACTCACAGCCGATAATGATAAAGGGAAGAGTTTTATGTAGATTCAAGCATTGCTTTGCCCTTATCAGAAAGTTGCTTCAAATGACAGACAAGCAAACAACTTGGTTTAGCAATACATGCCCTCCAAAGATTGCTTTCAGAATTGCCACATGTTAAATGTTTTGATACATTAATAGGTTGCAGGAAACGAAGGATTATATAACCTCGCTACTGAGATGACAGCGCAAATAATATCATTATGTGAAGGTTAAACACATTAAAATCTGCTAATTGTTTCAGTATTTGGTTTAATTCCTCCATATTTCATCCAAGAAGAATCCTCATAGCTTTGCTTTTAATATTGTATACAGCAAGTCATTCCTAGGATTAAATCCCCTTGAAATTAAACTTGAGGGTGGGCGGTCTATATGAAACTTTGGTTAATGCTTTTATCAACCCTAAGATATACTGTTTCTGCTCTTATCCCTCCTGGCTCTATACCCTTCCCTTATCCCTCCAGATTGCATTAGGATCCATATTAATCACCAGTGGTTTGGACTGTCGGTGGTCCAGCTGGAGTGGATGTCACCTAAACCCTGAGTGTTACATCAAAGAAGGTTGGGGGAGGTAACAGGATAAGGCTGCATCCTCCTCCCTGGCATGACTATCTGTGTTTTAATATAACCCCTGCTGACAGCACTGTACTGCCAGCCTTCAGTTGGAGAGGTGGGGGATCTTTCTGGAGTGTGTTGTCGGACAGCTAATACAAGGACACAGCCCACTTTATTACACTCTGTCATGTGTCCATCTCAGTGTCAGTCATCTAGTCATTAGTATGCGCTACTTCCTTCCCCCTGATACATGACTCTCATATTGGGCAGTGCAGCATCTTAGATTAAACATTTTCGAGCAGTATCATGCTTTAATACACTAGTCTTTTCATAATATATGATGATAGCACTAGTGAGTAGCTTAGCAATGCTATATCCATGCTTCATGTCCATTCACAAAGTTAAATACCTCTTGAAGGGTTGGCCTGATGTAACAACATAATATCTGTGAGTATCTAATGTAGGCTGGCGACAAATGAAGTAGAAGCCTTGAGGCACCATGCCTTCCTGAAGGGTTTAAACTTTTTCTTCTTAACTTCTCCCTTCCCAATATATGGGCCTTATATATCAAAAAAACCTAACCCTTCTTCCATGATTGATTTCAATTGTCAACCTTCTCTTCACAAGTATCAATTCCTCTTGGCTGAATGCACCCCACCACTATATTCTATCAGCCTCTCTGTCAACTCATATTACCCATACTATGTGTAAATCATATTTTATGGGCTACATCTCAAATCGCAGAAGAATAGAAAACTACATCCCAGAGCTGAGGAGTTATGATGGTTATCAAATTACAGGTGGTCTTCAACCAATTTCTTCCCAAAGACCATTCACCATCTAAATAATTAATGGTGCATAGAGTTACTGACAAAGTAACAGAGCCTCAAAATATATCTCTTACCATCAAGATGCATACTGGCTGCAAGGGATAGTTGCTGAAGGTTAGCTGTAGTACGGTTTCCACGTTTCCTGTTGAATTGACTTGTATGCTTTCTCAGCCAGGTCTTTCCAATGTAGAAAGCCATTACTGGCTCTCTGCAGATCATTAGGCAGAGCAGGGCTGTGGTATACATGCCTCTCACACCTACTCTGTCAGAGTCTGGCAGTGGTCACTTTACCTCTGCTGCCCAGGCCATTATCAGGAACACAAGCTGCGGAATTCAGCCGGGTATTCAGCGTCACACCTTCATGGTGTTGTACACTCAACAAATACTTTAGCAGTGGCTAGGAATAGGGAAGACATGTAAGGGGGTGCCTGAGAGGTGTCCCTATGTAAGCATATACAAAATCCTATAGGGTAAGCTCACCTATTTCCGACCACCTACCATAAGTCGACCACCTACAGCACCATACTGCCTCTAGCCTGTATTATACGGGACTACAGACACTATTTGAATTAAAAGTTGAAGTATTAATGGTCAGCATAGCATCGTTATTTTTCACTGGTATCATTTTATTCATATGAATACATATTACAGAAGTGATACTGTATGACCTGTTTTGACTACACACAAAATAGAAATTCTTCATAAACGTTTGACTTTGGTGGTACATAATTATGAATCTCAGGCGATTTATGTAATAATTGTAATGTTAAATAAATGGATACACATCTTTTGAACATATATATACTTTTTCCTATAATAAAACATCCATATTCCCAAAAGATAAGGCTAATAAGCTAGAACCTACTAATTTCACCATGAACCGACCAGAATCTCACCATAAGACGACCTTCATATGCAAGGTGTTAGCAGTAAGCCTATAACAAGAGTCATTCTGTAAGGAATACTACCTATGTACCTACTTTTCAAAAGCTCCAAAGTTTAAGAAAATACACCCGTAATGATAAAATAATGAACCTACATAATTCTAACATTATTCTATTGACATGTAAGGGGGTGCCTGAGAGGTGTCCCTATGTAAGCATATACAAAATCCTATAGGGTAAGCTCACCTATTTCCGACCACCTACCATAAGTCGACCACCTACAGCACCATACTGCCTCTAGCCTGTATTATACGGGACTACAGACACTATTTGAATTAAAAGTTGAAGTATTAATGGTCAGCATAGCATCGTTATTTTTCACTGGTATCATTTTATTCATATGAATACATATTACAGAAGTGATACTGTATGACCTGTTTTGACTACACACAAAATAGAAATTCTTCATAAACGTTTGACTTTGGTGGTACATAATTATGAATCTCAGGCGATTTATGTAATAATTGTAATGTTAAATAAATGGATACACATCTTTTGAACATATATATACTTTTTCCTATAATAAAACATCCATATTCCCAAAAGATAAGGCTAATAAGCTAGAACCTACTAATTTCACCATGAACCGACCAGAATCTCACCATAAGACGACCTTCATATGCAAGGTGTTAGCAGTAAGCCTATAACAAGAGTCATTCTGTAAGGAATACTACCTATGTACCTACTTTTCAAAAGCTCCAAAGTTTAAGAAAATACACCCGTAATGATAAAATAATGAACCTACATAATTCTAACATTATTCTATTGAGTAAATCCTGTTAATCTAGATATGAATTTAAAATGGTTCATATTGTTCTGATTGAGATAAGAGTGGTCGACTCTAAGTTAATTTTGGTCGACATTGAGTGAAAATAGCCCATATGAGATTTCCAAATATAAGGGCAATAATCTACACATAATATTGATTTATTGAAAGATCAAACATGATCAATTGATCTCCCTGGATCATCTCCCAATGTCTATCATAACAGGTACGACCCAATAGCCTTTTTACTTGTCATAATGAGGCATCTGCTAAAGGTCTTGAAAAACTGTGACGGGAAGGGTCGACTTATGGTGAACCTACCCTAGGGCCTTGAAACCGAGACCCTTCCCCACCCCCATAAACATTTGCTTCCTATGCCTCAGTTTACAGAGTGGCTTCATCAGTTGCTTCCCACATAAGGCCACACATGGTCAGCTAAGAGGGGGTTCATTTCTTGAGTCTCATCGACCAGATTGAGATATCATGTGGAAGTAGAGGAAACTTAACCATGGCTGTGTCATTTGCAGGGTCATTTAGGGAAATTCTACTTGGTTCTATCGTCTAAGATCTGCATGGTCTGATTTTCAGCAGAGGTCCTTAACCCATTATGGCAATCTAAAAGTCATTTTTTTTAAACACACGATTATAGGTTGCACTGTCTCTTCCACCAACTGGCGGGATAAAAAGAAATGTCCGTCTTTAGTATCAGCCATTATGGCCATTGTCAAAGATGCTACAAGGATTGTCATACCACACTGGCTACTAGAAGAGACTCCTATTGTTTTTATTCCTTTCAAACCAGACAGTGGGGCAAACTCATGAACTGCCGATTTGTCTCAATAGCAATGTTAAGACGTCTGTTCATCAAGTCAGAAGCACCTACAGGGCACAGGACAGATAAAATGATGGGAAGTTATTAACCCAAGGTCACCTAGCTGTGACTAGATAGCTACCATAGGAGGGCTCCCTCTGCTTTATTGTCCTGCTGTTTGCGTGATCACCTGTGTTACTGTGCAATGATTTTGGTCAGCACAGACCGTGAAGGATGGCACAATAATAAGACAAAACAGGCAGTTTTACCAAAATAAGCACAAGTGATTGTTGGCTCTGGCAAAGACTGTAATTAATTGCTCTGTGTCTCGATCCAGGTGTATTAGCTTGGACAAACTACAGGGGATACAGATTACTTTAATTTTAAGGTGGCATTATCATTTTCCTAGTCCACTAATGAGTCAGGTGTTAGTGGTGAGCTAGTGTTGCAGCTTTAATTGTGGTATTGTTATATTGATTGTCTAGCTAATATGAGGGTGACAGTGTTTGACATAGTAATATAGACAGTGCTTCTATAGAAACTATCATAAGTACATGTGTATATCTAATAGTCATGAAGCCCGTAGAATGATCTATATTCCCTGTAGATACCGTCTTTGATACTGGAAGGCCTCCCATTGTAAGGACGATCCAGTCGCTGAGGCAAGATAGGGTCGATTAGATTAGTGAGAGATTGTTATGGCTACAGGAATTGCTATTTGATCCATGGAAAGGTCACACCCGCAGAATAATTTCCTGCCTCATCAGCTTATTCTTTTTCTGTCTTGGGGAGCAGATTATGAATTATAGGAAGCTGCATCTTTCCAATGCAGCACCTTATGTTTTTACACTTTCTATAATGTATAGTCCTCCTTGCCATCCTATTGCATACACCCTAAGGAATGTGACGAAATGTGAGCCATGACATATGTTTCCATAGGCCCAGGATAGTGACCAGGGGTTCAAGTCTCACAATAGGTGACATCATTTGTAAACATTCCACTAAATGTGCTAGGAATAAGTTGACTAATTGTGAAATTGATGTCAGTAAAGTTCTTGTCATTTGTGTGTTCATGCTAGACACAGACTTAGCACATTCACCCTGCTGACGGCAGGTGTTGCTGACAACATCAGAGCTTTACTGCCCCGCCAACAGCCGTGAATCAAAGCAAGCAGCTCAGGCAGAGCAGCTCGCTGCCTTTACTGGGAGCAGGGGAAGAAGGTCGGAGTGTAGAAAGAATAAACAGGCTTTGTTTCCCATGCCATGACCTCTCCAAGGCTCTGATAGATTGTCTTTTTTGCCTTTTATTGTTGGGAAAGGAGCAGCTCCCAAAGCTGTGAGTAGCTCAAAGGGAGTGCATGAACTGCTTGTTGTTGGTTTGGGGTTTGGCACGTAAGGTGGCACTGAGGGACAGGTTTTATCACTGTCGATAAAAGCTGCCAGTATTAGCTCAGTGTTTCTCTTTTATCATGTTTTTCTCCTTTGTGCAAAAAGATGAAGAGTCAATCAGAGATTTTGTTTCAGAAGAGGTTTTCTGGAAACCATCCACCGCTTTCCACACTCATACAGACAGTGCCTTTGCTCATCTATATATCCTCATATCTGAAGTAATATAAGTAAATGTTAGTCCAATTTTCAAGATGTACATCATTGTTGTACATGAAGGAAAGTATGCTTACTATTAATATAACTTAAATAAATATCTAATATAAAGATACATAAAGATGTAGTGAGATGGGAAGGATGGTACAAACAATATCATTCCATAAAGGTTCAGCAGGGTAGAAATATCATGGAATGCATAGCTAATTGATTTAAGACTCTTTGGAAGTAAGCTTTAGATACTACCAGAAAACCCCACCTTTAAGATTGGCTTTACTGTAAACGTAGATATTTTCGCGCTGTACATATTTTCGCGATTTTCGCGATTTTTAAAAATCGCGAAAATATGTACAGAGCGAATATTTATCCATTATAGGCATACTACTACCATATTCCAAAAATCGCGAATTTAAATACTCGCGAAAATGCGCTTTTTAGCAAAATCGCGAAAATTTATACACGCGAAAATATGTACGTTTACAGTAATTAGGATTCTTTTTCTCTACAACTCTACAAAAAGATATCTTTTTAGAAGTAGGGGGTCGTCTTGAAGGTGGGGTTTTTATATATAAAATCATAGTGAAATCGAGAGAGAATATAGAGAAAGAGAGAATATAGAGAAAGTCATCTATCAGCATTAAATCCTCTTGAAACATAACTTAGGGTAGGTGGTCAAAATGGAACTTAATCAGGTTACTGAGTTTATCAGCACTAAGATATATTGTTTCCCCTCTTATCTCCCAAGGCTCTAAAGCATTCCCTAATCCCTCCAGATTGTGGTGGGATCTATATCAATCACAAGTGGTTTGGATATGTTGGTGATCCTCCTGAAATAGTTGCCAATACCTAAAACCTGCATGTTACATCAAAGAAGTTCGGGAGATGTAACAAGGTAAGGCTAAATCTGAATTTCTTTCCTAAAAGAGGAGGGGCCAGTAAAAAAGAATTAGGGATGAGAAAAGAAACTATCCCAGGGGTGCGGAATTTCCAGTTATCAAATTAACTGTGCTGTTCAGCCTCTGTCTTATTAAATCCATGGTGAATAATCAACAACCCATGGAATTGCTGCCAAAAGATAATAAGGCAGAGCAGGGCTGTGGTATATGTGCCTCTTGACACCTACTATGTAGGAGCTTGGTGATGGTCACTTTACCCCAACTGCCTGGGCCATTAAATTGAACACAAGCTCCAGAATTCAGCTGGGTATTCAGTGTCACGCCTTTATGGTGTTGTACAGCCAACAAGCACTGCATACAGTGGCTTCCCAAATCAGGCCATTGGTGGTTAGCCACAAGAGAGTCATAACAACCATTGTTGTTAACCCTGGGGTTATAATTAAATCATGTGACATGAAAATGATTATAGGAACTTGAACATGGCTAGGTTAGAAAGGGGAATGGAGAGGGGTTGGTGAAATGAGGTATGTTGCTGTCTGGATTGCTGCCGCCTTTGTTGAGGCTGCATCGTTTTCAGGGCCATGTAGGGACGGTTGTTGGTATGAAGATGCAGATCCCCTGCAGGTGTCCTATATACCCCTGTAGGCTAAGGGATTAAGGCACTGTATAGGAGATGTACTGGCATGCCATGGTGTGCATATCTACAGGCCTGTGGTCTGGAAGGCCTGTTCATATATTTGACAATATGTCTGATTGAGAACTTTTCTTCGCCAAATAGTACAATTAAGCTGCTTGGCTCCATGGGGTTTTTACCGCATATATAGGCTACAACATTCTACCAGCACAATAACTGTCTGAAGAGTCTCAGAAATCCTGGAGGAAAATGCTTGGACATGACCACCTAAAGAACTATGGACACCTATAGCTATGTAGCTGACACTGCTGACCACTGAAACCTCCAGTAGGACATTTCCGTCTTTGTGGTCCCCACAGAACCAGTTGGCCCTGGCCAAACAGACCCAACACAACCACCTGAGCAGTTCTATAGTGTAGGAGCAGCTCCAATCCTATCTAGGTTCATGACACATGAATGACTACCTGAATGAATCATAATAGACATCGCCACACCAGTAAACAGATGGTTATGCATCAGCACAACCTTGACAAGGAGACTTGCCAGGGTTGCCTTCATGATGACAAGGGACATAGTGTATTAAATGGTTAATGATATATCGATACCTGGCTACATACTTGCTATGTTGTAAGGTTAGGTATTACCATAGTATGTCTAAGCATTTGATGTCTTATGAGCATTACTAGATAGATTCTAGTGCCCATTATTCTTGATATTGATGACTTCCCTCTTCTAGTGGACATTTTAAGTCAATATATTCAGTTATCCTTGTCTCTTCCACCAAGTGGCAGGAATAAAAGAGCATCTACACAGCCTCCCTGGTGTACAGAGATAAGCGTCTGTTAATTGGCTTTAGTGTCATCCATTGTGGCCATTATCGTAGGCACTTCCAGCATTGTCATACTAGAGCGGCTGCTAGATAAGGCTTTCCTTTGTTTTTCCTTCTTTTCAAAGACATTGGTGTCTGGGCAATACAATTATTGAGGAAAGATACAAACCAGAGGTGGAGTAAAGTCATGATTTATCACTGACTTGTCTGGAAAGGAATGGATGAGATGTCTATTCATCATGGCAGAAGCATCGGGCAGAGGACAGATAATATGATAGGAAGTTATTAACCCAAAGGTGGCCCAGCCCTAGTTGTGACTAGATAGCGACCATGGGAGGTCTACTGTATATCTAATTGTCCTACTGTCTTGGCGATGCCTGTGTTACTGTGCAGTGATCTTGGTCAGCATAGGCCATCAAGGATGGCATGATAATAAGAAAAAAAACAGACAGTTCTATCGCAAAAAGCACATGCAATTGCAGACTCTGGGAGATCTCAGTATTGTGATTATTTCCTATGCCTCTGGACACAGGTCTGTAAGGTTTCGGCAACTCATAGGACATACATAGGCTGGGGTGCCAGCGGAGAGAAGGCAATGCGCCAATATGCTGGTTATTGATACATTTCATTTATACTACGTAAGCTGGATGTATTATTAGACCCAATAAAAATCTTAAAAAAAACCTTTAAAAAACAACAGTTTACTTTGATTCTAAAGCAGCATTTGGTAATATGAACAGTTCTAATATGTAAAATGGCATGCCATTTAGTCATTAAAGACAATAGAATAATCTATGTTCCCTGTAGATACTGTTACATTACTGCAAGGCCTCGATTGTAAGCACTATCCAGTCGCTGTGGTGAGATAGGGTTAGTTAGATGCGGGAGAGATTACTATGGATTTGTAATTTGATCCATAGAAAGGTCACAACCCGTAGAATAATTTCCTGCCTCATCAGGTTGTCCTTTTCCTTTCTTGGGGGCAGATTATGAATTAGAGGACGCTGCATCTTTCCAATTGGCTAAACCTTCTATTTTACACTCTCCATATTTCATCCTCCTTGCCTTCCTATTGCACCCTAGAGAATGTCCACAAATGATGTCACTGTCATGTGCTTTACGAGGAAGTCAACTAATTGTGAACTGGATGTGAGAAAAGATCTCATCACTAGTATGTTCATCTACACATAAGACTCAGGACGTTCACCCTCTTGGTGACAGCAGGTGTTGCTGACAACATCAGAGCTTTACAGCCCCCTGGTGGCAATGAATCAAAGCAAGCAGCTCAGGCAGAGCAGCTTGCCGCCTTTACTGGGGGCAGGGGAAGAAATAGGGAGGGTAAGAAGAAAAAATAGGCTTTGTTTCCCATGCTGTGACCTCTCCAAGGCTCTGATGTATCGTTTTTCCTTTTATTGTCGGGAGAGGAGCAGCACCCAAATCTGTGAGCAGCTCAAAGGGAGTGCATGAGCTGCTTGTTGTTAGTTTGGGGTTTTGCATGGAAGTTGGCGCTTGGGGTAGCTTTTGTCACCGTACTGCCGATAAAACCCTCCAGTATTAGCTCAGTGTTTCCCTATTGTCATATTTCTCTCCTTTTGTGCAAGAAGATAAATAGTCAAACCATCAGAGATCTTGTTATAGGAGCACTATTCAGGAAATCAACACCCCTTACCCTCTCACATAATGCCTTTGTTCATCTATATTATGTATCCTCTTATATCTAGAAATTGGCCCACTTCCTTTTCGATTTCTCTGAATTGATATCAATAGTGCAATATTAAATTGACGTTTCCATGGAAGTGAATAGTAGTCACATTTTAGGGATGTACATCCATCATTGTTTAACACAAGGGATGTTACTGATGATGAAGGGATGCATTTAACTAGATTCAAGCATTACCTTGCCCTTATCAGAAAGCCGCTTCAAATGGCAGATAAGAAAACAATACATGCCCTTAGAGTATCGCTTTAGATATTGCAACATAAATGTTTTTGATACATTAATAGGTTGTGAGAAGAGAAGGATTATATGACCTCACTACTGAGATGACAGCACAAATAATATCATTCTGTGATGGTTAAACAGATTAAAATCATACAATGCACAGCTAATGGTTTCAGTATTTGGTTTTAATTCCTCCATAGTTAATCAAGGAAAATCTTCGTAGCTAAACCTTTATACAGCAAGTCATTCCTCAGCATTAAATCGCTTTAAAATATGATTTAGGGGTGGGTGGTCTAAATGAAACTAGACTTTATCACCTATGCGATACATTGTTTCTCCTCTTATCTCTGCTGGCGCTGAATCCTTTCTTAATCCCTCCAGATTGCGGTGGGATCCAAAATTGATCACCAGCCGTTAAGAGGGGTTGGTGGTTTTAGAGTGGTGGCGATCACTTAAATTCAAACATCAAAGAAGTAGAGGAGATGTAAGTGTAAAGGCTAGGTCATCGTACATGGCATGCCTGTCTGCGTTTTGATACAACCCCTGCTGACAGCACTGTACTGCCAGCCCTCAGGTAGGGTGGCTTCCTGGAGTGTGTTGTCATGAAGCTAAAACAAGGACACAGCCCACTTTATTACACTCTGTCATGTGTCCATCTCTGTGTCAGTTCTCTAGTCAATCGCATCCTTTACCTCCTTCTTGCTTGTACTAGCATTTCATATTGGGTGGTGCAACATCTTGGGTTAAACATTTATGGATAGTACTGTGATTTAATGCAAGATTACAGTGCTGATGGAGAACCTGCCAGTGCTACTTCATGCATCATGTCAACCCTATGGAGTTGATACATTTCAAGGCCGTGTTTGGGAGAATTCACCGCCACTGCATTGGTGCATCATGACAACTAATCATATTGAGGGATGGAAGGACCATGCCATCATTAGGCCTTTCTCCCATTTCCACGAATGAGCCTGTACTCAACCTTAAACCTGCTACCCACACAGGCATACTTCTATGATTCATTTCAATTTTCAATACCCCTGACTCTAAGACAAGGCAGGCACTTATTCAAGATCCTATTTAAGTGCTTAAGAGATATTTTAATACCTCCCTATCCTGCCTATTATACAAAAGACTGGCGCTTATTCAAACCTGGTGTTCAAACATCACAGTACAGTGGTCAATTTTAACAAATGAACGTCCCTCCTTCAATTATTCTGCAGTGGAATACCCCCTTTAATTGAATACACCCCTCAATCTTTATATGTATCACCTCTGCTTTTTCTCCACCTATTCGTAGAAGGGCTGAGAATAGAAACTATATCAAGTAGCTGAGGAATTCTGATAGCTATCAAATCACCAGTGCTGTTTCTTGTCAAATCTGTAATAAATAATTTATGACCCATAGAATGACTGCCAAAAGAACACTGGCATCCTTAAATATTCCTGCCATTGAGATGTGTATCGATTACCCTCATGGCTATGGATAATTGCTGCAGGTTAGGGGTTAACTGTAGAAGGGTCCCACGATCCCTTGTTGAGTTGAGTTGAGCAGATCATTAGGCAGAGCAGGGCTGTGGTATATGTGCCTCTCACACCTACTCTGTCAGAGTCTGGCAGTGGTCACTTTACTTCTGCTGCTCAGACCATTATGAAGAACACAACTTGCAGAATTCAGCCGGGTATTCAGTGTCACACCTTTATGGTGTTGTACAGCCAACAAACACTGTATACAGTGGCTTCATCAGTGGCTTCTCACATCAGGTCGTGAGGGGTCAGTCAAAAGAGAGTTCCTTTCTGGAGTCATTTTGACCAAATTGTTAACCCTGCAGTTGAGATTCAACAATGTGATGTGGACTTTGAGGAAACTTGACTATGGCTTGCTTTGGTGAATGAGGTTGGTGAAATGTGGTGTGTTGCTGTTCGGATTACTGCTCCCTCTTTTGAGGCTGAATTGTTTGCAGGGTCATAAAGGGACTATGGCTAAAGGGTATGAGGATGCTAATCCCCTAGAGGCCTCCTATATACCCCTATAGGCTTAGGGATTAGGGCACTGTATTGGAATGTGCTTGTGTACCACAGTCAGTATACATATTTGCCAATATGTCTGATTGAAAATATCTATTTGTAAAATTGTACTAGGCTCCAGCTTTGAAGCTCTGTGTGGTCTGATTTACAGGTGAGGTTCTCATTCAATCTATAAATTCATAAACTAACAGACACATTTGAGTTTAAAACGTTTCTTTATTACACATAGTGACTTTCTTAAGAAAGCAATACAACCAAATGTGTATTAAAGACCCACGATATCTAATATATGTGGTTAAGCCTAGATTATATGAATATGGTACACATTTGACCGATAGAATATAAGTAATCAGGAGATATCATATTGTAGCACAAGTCTAATCAGTTTACAACTAAGGCCATGTCTTAACATTCAACATGATCAACATTGACATTAGCATAATATTAAGGCTACAAAGTTCTATAAGCACAATTACAGTCTAAGGATTCTCAGAAAGCCTGGAGGAAAATGCCTGGGCATGACCACCCAAAGAAACCTCACACCTACAGCTATGTGGCTGACACTGCTGACCAATGAAACCCCCAGTTAGACATCCCCTGCCTTTGTGGTCCCCTCAGAACCAGGCACCCCTCACCAAACAGGGCCAGCACGACCACCTGAGTGGTTCTATAGTGTAGGAGCAGCTCCAACCCTAACTATAACCATTTAAGGACCACATAGTGCATTAAGCATTATGCCCTGTATCATGGTGCATGGATGCAGCCCTGATTAGTAACTCGCCAGTGCTGCATTCATGCATCATACCGGCACTACAGGATTGATACACTCCAGAATGGTTGACATGGTGTATGAATGCAGCCCTGCCAAGCAAGACTCTCCAGGGCTGCATTCATGAATTAAGACGACAAAAGAATAATAATTGATTACCATCCAGGAAAAAATCTGAAAACACAGTGCAGTAATTGGAGGAAAAATCTCCAAAACTTGCCTCAGTGGAGACAACTGTAGATACTGTCCAAGACTAAACAGAACTGGACACATCTCCTCAGGCTCAACGGGAATCGAGTATGAGACTAACCACAATGTCACATGTAGAAGCACAAACATATTATATATGTTATCCTGCAAAAGATGCAAAATGCAATATGTAGGCCAAACCTTGAGAAAACTAATGGACAGGTTCATCACCCATTTCGGAAACATAACGGCAATAATTGACAAAAGAATAACAGATGAAATCACTATGCGGCCCTTAAAGTGTGATAGATCATTCTCAGCCTCCCTGGGGAGAGGTGACTAACTATCTGACCGGATTAAGTATTATATGAACACCGCCAAAGCACTAAACACAGAGACAAGTATGACCCCTTGGTCAGGCAATATGCTACTGAACATGCTTTTGAACGCGAACTGAGATTGATATCATATTCATTCATGTATTCATTTTGTTCTGTATCATCAAGTCTAGGCACTGGGCCTACCTTTCAATAATAGAGCCAACCTGAAAGTATACTTATGGGAATGTTCGCATTGCGTTGCCATTCTGTTTCAACATAAAGCTCTGTTCAAGTCAAGTACCAGGATTTCAATTTTGAATCTTTTTCTCCACATCCTGTTACACACACCTTTTTATGTACCCAAGCGCATTTATCCCTGTGGGTATAACAGGGCATATTAAGCAAGCCCATTAAAATCTTAATGGGTCTGGAATGGGGCAAGAATGTTAACTGGATTATTAGTACCATAAACGCGTAAAACCGTAAAACCTTGCGTACAGGATGAGGGTAGTAAGCAAGTTAATGCAGCCTTCTCGGATCATGACAAAATCAGAGTGCGGCTTTTACGTGAGTTTTTAGATTTGTACTACAGTACTGAAGATGCCATAATCAGCCCCCCCCCCCCCGTGAGGCTTGCAGCATATTTCCCAAGTCTAGGTATGGCTGATATGCAAGTTAGGCTTGTACGCAAAGTTTTACGGTAGCATTGATGAATTATATATCCGGGGTGGAGTATCCTTAAAAATTAAAGATTGTATATTCCGGTGAACCCCACTGATGTGGTGTGGGGACGTGGTGTAGTTGGAGCAGAAGGCTCTGGTAACAACAACTATGACCTTGAACTTGGATTTTGCTGGGTTTGGGCAATCCCTGCTGGTAAACTTGTGAAAGGGAAGCAGAATGTAGGATGGTACTTTTACCATCATACTTTCTGGTTCAATTTCCGCTTCCTGTCTGCTGGTTCCAACCTAATCAATCACAGACTACCTAAACCCAGCAAAATTCAAGTTCAGGGTCACAGTGCTTGTTACCAGAGCCTTCATGCGGATGAATTTTGGAACAAGAGTACAGGGTGTGTGGACAAGGTGATGCCTGGCCGACAGGTGCCCGATCCTGCTGCTACAGCCGCCGGTGTGGGGGCTGGCAGATAGGATCCCCACCAACGGGGCTTTAATCAGGCCTGTCAACATCACCCCTCACCCCCTCCCCCCTGCCTCCAACACCACCTCTCACCCTGCCCTCCTCTATCCTTATACCAGTGCTATTAGTTACTACAGCACCCCCCCCCCCAACCCCTAGGGGTCTCGCACCTTACACCTCACAGCCCCACCCCATCCCTTTAAGAGCCACATATATATAGTGCTTTAATGCATCATACCCTTCGTCGTTATGACATGAAGCCATGGTGAGTAACTCACCAGGGCTTCATTCAAGCATCATGACGATACTATGGCATTGATGCCATCTCAAAGCATTGTCATGATCATACATGAAAGTAGCCCTGGAGAATTACTCACCAGGGCTGCATTTATGGATCATTACTACCAGTACAAAGCACCATGCGGCTCTTAAAGGTGTAACCAGGCACACCCCATCCCTTGGTGTATATATACCAGCCCCTGCAGCCACCTCCCTGGTCACCTGTTGGCCCCCAGCAGCCCCCTCTACCGGCCATCCCCCGGCGCCTTCCTGCCCGGCCCCCAGCACCCCATTTGCCTTGGTGGGTATTAACCCTTTAAGGGCCGCATAGCGCTTTAATGCGCCATGTCCTTGGTCGTTATGATGGATGAATGCATCCCTGGCGAGTCTACTCTCTAGGGCTGCATTCATGCATCATACCGATCCTTCAGGAGTGTATCACGATAAGGTCGGTATGGCTTATGAATGCAGCCGTGGTGAGTTACTCACCAGGGCTGCATTCATGCATCATAACGACCACGAGCATAGCGCATTAAAGCACTATACGACCCTTTAGTGGGTATTAAGAGCGTGAAGCACAAAGTGCCGAGGCTGTCAGGCGGGGGATGAATAATAAATAACGTCATAAGGCAGGTTTTAATGTCGTGTACATTGCCCGTCGGTGCTGGGGGCCTGTAGGTCGGCCACCTGGGCGTGCAGGACTGGAGAAGACAAGGTTGTCATAGCCTGGGCCCTGGTTATATAGCTGTACCCTGGTGTTATTTGAGCATCTTGTTAGTGTCAGTTTAGCTTGTATGTTCTCCTTATACTACTGGGAATCAGGACTTGTTTGAGGTGTGTACACGTGTGTACTTTGATAAAAGGTCAGTGCTATATCCTATAACATGCCTCGAGCAATGGATTTTTGCTTCATGAGCTTATACATGTAATAAGAAAGCATAATCGGCTGTGATATGCAACAATACATTATTTTATGGATCAGAAGAGTTAATGAAGAATAGGCTAATAAGTGACTATATATAAATGATTCTGATGGAAAAAAAGAGCTGTATTTTGGATGAATATGGTAGTGGATTTATCATGGTTTACATGGCTGTTACATGTTGTATCTCTGTTTGGTGGGACAGTGAACAAGGTAAATACTATTGTTATCATTAAATGTATCAAGCTTGCTACGCGATTATCAATAGCCATATGTATATATGGGTACCTCATTACTCTAAATGTGTGGTCATTCTTTGTGAGAATCAGGACGATGTAGAGAATATGATTCATAAAGCAATATCTACAACCATCTTCTACCTGGGAGTACCACGCCTGAAGCCATGGGTTTATATCGGTGTAGGAGCATGTGAATTGGCCTCTTGTGACGTAGTTCTGTCAGTGCCATGGAGGTGCGTGACGATAAGTCAGAGTGACGTGGGTGCTGAGGAGAGTCCTCTAAGCTGACAACTGCATAGTGCTTTAATACAGTGTGCCCTTGGTCGGCATGATGCAGGAATGCAGCCCTGGCGAGTTACTCACCAGGGCTGCATCCAAGCATCATGCTGACCCTCTTGGGTTGATACACTCCCGAAGGGTCGGTATGATGCATGAATGCAGCCCTGGCGAGTAGACTAACCAGGGCTGCGTTCATGTATCGTGACGACAAAGGGCATAGCGTATTAAAGCGCTATGCGGGTCATAAAGGGTTAAGCTGACGGCTGTGGACAGGGCTGGCATTGACACCACGTCTGTCATCCACGCCTCGATGCCTCCTTGGTGTCAGCAGGCACCCTTACACACAGGTACAGGCAGGGGGGGGGGGGCACGCTGTACAATTTAATAGAAATGGGGTTCTACTGCGGTAATGACACCGAAAAGGACGCAGATCCAGGGATTTTGAAAAGGGGAGGGGCATGATAGTGGCAAGAAGAAATGCTGACCCCCGCCCCCCGATCCCAGCTGTGGCAAAGAAAAAATGATTTAGGCTTATCCCCAGGCTTGTCAATGCCATAGGAGTTGTAAATCTGGGGCTGTCAATAGTGGGAAAGTACAGATTTAGGAGCTGTCATAATTGATATAGGAATTAATTAACCATTACTTAATTATTAGGGTATAGAGGGGGGAGTGAAAAAATATTGCCCATTTTCAAGGGGATGTCTAACTGCAAAATAGAAGGGGCCATAGTTTTTCAATTGGTACCTACTCTCAAAGAGCGAGTGCCCCCCCCCCCCCTTCCAGCCCCTCACCACGGGGTGCACCAGTTCTATTTGATGGGTATTGATTGGTCACGTGGCCCGTGGGAACGCCTTTGTTGCTGTGATTGGTCCAGATTCAATTACCGTATGATTACAGCTGGCGGTGTGATTCCCTGCTGCCTTATCCCCTCATGTCCACCCGGCTATTTCCTTCCCTTTTCAATTCACAGCCAGAAATAACTTTCTTATTCTCAAGAAATATTTCTTATCTAAATCTTGGTCTGCGGATAAAATGGTATTTTAGAGAAAAATATGTTTAAAAACAAATAAGAGTAGGGCATAGCTTTCAGATTATTATGTTTAAAAACATTTTCTTGAAAGTGGTAGTTTGTCTGCAGATCAAGATGATTGAAAATTATTCTTAGAATAGTAATACAGTAATAATATTCTTAGATTAAGAAAGTTATTTCTGGCTGTGTAACTAGTGGCTTCACTATGTGCCGAAAAAGGGCGACGTTTAGAGAAAAAGATAAAGAACCCCAATCTTATTTGATTATAGGACTGAATAATCAGAAATCAATTCCTTACAAAATGATTCTTTCTGTGATCTTTCCACATTATTAGTAGTCTTGGAAATGTGTGTTTTGACGATGTGGAATAACAGAAATCAGATTCTAAAATTCCCTTTTCTGTTTCATCTGTTGCAGGTCCCAATAGAGGTGGATTCTCGTTCAAAGTCAACGATGGAGTCACACCCAGCAAGCGTATCTCCTTTGTGGTCATCGCTAAGGCACTGATCCTCAACTTAACGAACAATAACCCCCTGGAGGTCTACCCGGGGATCCTCCAGCCCATCTCACCGAAAAACCTCCAGGCCGAAACAAACGATGAGCACCAATGGCGGCCGATAACCTTCACACTTCAGACCAAACCGGAGAACGGGAAATTGATGTGGTCTGGGAATGGGAGCGGAGAGGTGCTGAGCTTCACCCAGGAGGATCTGGATGAGGGGAGGATCCACTACCAGCATAATGCCCCCATGGGTGCCTGGTCTCAGGAGGACCAGTTCACCTTTGATGTGAGTACAGCTTATGCCAGCAGCCTCAACTTCCAGACCTTCAAGGTGCTTATCTCCTATGAGAACATCAACGATGACAACAAGGCGCAGCTCATCCAGACCGGGGCCATCGAGGTGGAGGAAGGAGGCTCGGTCACCCTGGAGAGATCCCACCTGGATCTGAGTATGCTGCGGAGACGCCTCGCGAATAGCGGGCTCCGCAGCCCGGAGGTACATTATATCATTACCGCTGTGCCGACCAGTGGGGTTCTTGTCGTGAATGGGGAAAATGCCACAAAGGGCACGACCTTCATGCAGAAGGATATCAATAAGGGTCGTGTACAGTACATTCACGATGACTCCGATACCGCCTGGGATGCTTTCCACTTTAAGATCGAAATAGAGGTATCAGGCGGCGTCTCGGAGCCTCGCAACCGCAAGTCCTCGCATCTCAGCAATGTATTCAACATCACAGTGCGGCCGGTGAATGACCAGCCTTTCCGGTTGCAGACCGACTCCCCTGAGATCCGCCTGGTGCAGGGTTTCACAGCGGTTATCACTCAGAAGGAATTACATACCATAGACCCTGATACCCCTCCGGAGGGTATCATCTACAATATCATCAATGGCCCGGATAATGGCATTATGGTGCTGGCGCGTCAACCGGATAACGCTATTCGGACCTTCACTCAGAAAGATATCGATGATGGGCAGGTTGTCTTCGTGCAGGACGGTAGCATGGAGTCGGGCGCCTTTTACTTCCATGTGTCGGACGGGGCCTTTAAGCCGTATTACAAGGTGTTTAATATCCAGATTAACCCACTCACCCTGGAGCTGCATAATACCTCCTCCATACGCCTCCTCCAGGGGCATTCCTCCGTCTTCTTCTCGGCCGAGAACATCCATGTCGAGACGAACGGCAACCGGGAGAAGATCATGTACAATGTGACAAAACCTCCGCAGTATGGCCAGCTCTTCATGCACGACCATCCAGTGTATCAGTTCAGCCAGCGGAATATTGACGACAAGGAGATCACCTATATCCAGACTGATATGAGTTCAGGGATGGATATGTTTGAGTTTATCATCTATGACAGCCAGAATATGCTCCAAGACCAGAGGTTGAATATAACGGTTGACCCACGCGTCAAGCAGAGGCTACCAAATGCCCGACCAGGTGCCAGATTTATTTTCACCACAGATACCCTCGATGCAGGTGACCTAGCCATCAGTTCAGGCAGCGATCCAATGTATACCATCCTAGCTCCCCCGCGGTTAGGCGTCCTCTATCGAAAAACAGGAAATATGGAAGATAGCGAAGGTAGGGAGAGGAGAGAAGCGGCGAGAAAGCGTAAGAAGGGGCGGGGTAGGATGGCGGAGAGCGGGGGCGGTGGAGAGGAGGATGAAGGGGAGGTGGAGGTGTCCAGCTTCAGCCACCAGGACGTGGTTGACCGGAGGATCGTCTACCAGCCGCACCCATCTAACGCTACTTACGACCGCACCGACAGCTTCCACTACCGGTTAACGGCCGACAACAGCCAGCCAGCAACCAGCACCTATTACATCCGCGTCAAAGGCGTGGTGCCCCCGGAGAAGAAGGTGGACAACACGCCCAACCCCGACATCACCAACCCCCCCGCCGCCGCCAGCCCCAAGCCGGCCGCCGGCGGTGACGGTGACGATGATTCAGCCACCGCACCGCCGATCGGCAAGAATGAAGACACCGAGAAAAAAGCTCCCGGATACAGCGCAGACCGTCTCATCATCGTCATCCTGGTGTCCGTCATCACCGTGGTGGTCGTCGTCGGGCTCATCATCGTGAGGTGTCTCAAGATGAGCCGGAAACGACGCGAGAAGTTAGAGAAGGCCAAGGAAGATTCTCGCACGCCGCTCGCACAGCCTAATGTGCATATTGAACCGCAGAAACTCAACATGGCCACGTACCATGACGATCCCGATATGGCCGCAAGGATGCGCGGTGTGGAACCGGGCATCCCTGCAATCAACATTACGCCTGATACTCCGCAAATGTTCGAGCATCACGGCGGACCGCGGTCACCTCCGCTGCCGCCATCGAACCGCCATCGGTCGCGATCGCGGTCGCCATCATCGGCCAATTCGAGATCAAACCACTCGTTGCCGCGCCCACACTCCCCGGGGAGGGACCGGTCACGGTCAGGCTCCCCGCCCCCCGGGTCCCAGGGCTACGGCACCTACCGCCGGCAAGGGGGCGCTATTCCCGTGGCTACACCCACGGTGCCGGTATCACCCGCAGCCCCTCCGCAAGTCATGTCGGCCGCAGCGGCCGCACAGCTGCAGGCGGAAGCGGAAGTGAGTAGGACTGTGCCCACGTGCAAAGTGACTCCGCTATTTGACGGGGACGGGGTGGAGGTACACTCCCCCTCCGGCACACTCAAACGTGACCAAGTGACCTTTGACTGGGAGAATGTGGACCCAGAGCTCCTACAGCACTGCCGCACCACCAACCCGGTCCTACACGAGAACAAGTACTGGGTGTGACCTCCCAGTAGCCCTGAGTCATCATATACTACTTACTTGTACCCACTCACTACAGAACTACTACATGTACTACACACTAGGGGGCAGCACGAGCCCCTCACACAGCCCCCACCCACCCCTACCTGTGTTTGCAGACTCAATACAAGCTGGCCCCAACTCGTCCTAGGACGCGTCCGAGCGACATCGCTGTTATCTGAGGGGCCATGACCGCGTCACTTCCCTCGTATATCGGGGGGATTCCTGCCCGGTACCCATCTGCACTTTTAAAGCAACAGCAAGGAACTATTTTAGCCAGCAACCTTTGGTGCCAGCTGTGACGCTCGGGAACAGAGGTCCAGGTGGGGCCAGCTTGGACTCAATACTCGCACCCCACCCGGTTGTGGGTTTAAACCACAGTGTAGACACCATCGCGTCATTAGTCGTGTATCGCTGCAGTTGGACAGTATCAATGTACATATTATAGCACTGGGTACTATACGTCGGGTATATGTGTATTATCTCATATTATGTACAGGTGTTCTAGTAATGTCCAACATACTCATTGTCCACGTCATGCATGGGAATTTTCTGTTTTATTTGTCTTGTAAGTATTTAGCATACTGCCAGTCACTGTCTTGTATAAGTGCCTACTCATATTTATACCGTATATATGTATAAATGGTGTGAGGAGTTTTTCTCTAGCCTCCACGAGCAATACTATGTATTATAGATATATAACCAGAGTCAGAAGGAGGGGAGACATGGCTGTCTGGTATAACATATAAATCAGAACATACACACTGGTAATGCATATTTATATGATGGTTATTTATACAATTATTACTTTTATTTTCACCAGTTATCATCATGCTCATGTTGGCAAAATACTCGACATCTACCCATCATTGTATTAGGAATTGGCATCGTATAAGATTTCGCCAAAACTCAAAGTCATCTTTTACATTGAGATGTAACACAGTTTAGGGTATGGTACATACATGTACTGCTTTTATTTTAAGGTATTTACTGGCGTATTTCCCACTGCCCTTTGATATAGAGAAAAAAGGCATGGCACCCTAACTATGAGGAATGCACGAGAAAACTCATTTATACTATCATTGGGGATTTCTCCCTAGTATATCATAATATGATTCTCCAAGCATGTGGCGCTTGGCATCTCATAAGCATAGATTTCCCTACTTTTTTTTCGGAACACAACCGAAACTCTGATACAGTGACCCTAAACGAGACATACATGATTTCTGTATACAAAATGGTCAATTATTAAGTACTGGTACAGAGTACTCATTCATAACAGTATTTCTAATATTCAGGAGAACCAATATGTTGAAAAGTATATGGTACATAGAAATCACATTTTAATCAAGAGTTTTCCATGGCCTCATCATTTTGAAGTCATTGTTAAGAATCCTTTCGCAGCCCAAGAACCATTGACAGTAAGCCCGAGTAGATTTTGTAATTCAGACATTAATGTGCTTAAGGCCCCACCTGCTTATGCTGCTGTAATTTCTGCAGGTATTGTCATTTTCTCCATGAAGCAGAGTAGAATTTCGACTTATTCAGCGTTTATTAGCTAACAATACCGGTATATCTCGCTCACCAAAGGTTATTATTACTGATGATAAAGGAAGGCTAGAATAATCAGAATTTATATCATTGTAGGACCAAGAGAGAATGTGAACACCGCTTTTGCTTTAATCAAATATATGTTACTAATACTGTTCAAAGCCCGGTGTTGAATGATCAAATCCAAAACCCAAGTATTAAAAGGTATACATATTACCATTGTATACAGCAAGTTGTCTGCCCCCAAACTCTAATGTACATTCAGTCAGTGCAGCATTGTGTTGTAATGTCAGTTGATAACAAAATCCTGTTGATGAGAGGAAAAAAAAACTTTCACAATCTCTGGCAAGCGTCGAATTCACCCATTCAAGATTCTCCAACAAATTGAAATTGCCATCAGTATTTAAAATTGTTGGATGAAATTTAATTAAACTAATGTAGAGGTCCTCTGTCCCCTCACCTCCTCCCCGCTCCCGTGTGGGAAATGTGCATTGACGTACTGGTATTAGAATTGTGTTCAGATATATGTATGCAATCTGCATTTCGAGGCTTAGGCTTAGGCTTTATTGGTCTTTCTCTACGACACGGTGATGACGGACACTAGGATGGCGGCGATGAGACCAAAAATCAAAATACAGCAAAATAAATAACAACAAATATAAAGGCAAAAATAAGTACCATCTGCATGAAACGCAGTTTGTGTGATTAACATATTGGAGTACAGTTCAGATTGTACCTGTCCAAAAGTATATAACGCCCACTGTAAACCATTAGACATAAAATTATTTCCAGACTAGAAATTTAACAAATTGAATTTCCTCCCCCGGTTTGGTTGTGCTTAAAGTGGCATTCTCACCGAGCATATCCCACTCACAATTCTAGTACTGTTCTAGTGTACTATGTGGTTAAGTGCAAGTGGTGAGAATGCCCCTTTAAGGTAAAGGGTGTCAAACGTTGCGGCTCAAGAATTAGAAGACCCAGTAGAATATCACAATACTGAGTTTAGTAACCCTTCAGTAATACAACACCAAGAACCCCCATATACAAATATTGTTATTTTGAGTATAGTTCCTTCTTTTAAGGAGACCTCAGAGGCAAACTGCCAAATCAAATCATGTATGAACCCAAACATGAAGTTGTCGAAGTGTGCAGGATGTGTCAGCAAGGTGGTGAAATATGAACTATGTGGATTGTAAAGTTTTTTAATTTTAAAAAGTCAGAATGTGACACTGTTATTGTTATTTAAGCCTGATTATTTAGCTGCATGGCTACACATGGTAATACAATGTTGTGTGCCAGCACTCACTGTATTTTCTGTGTCTTTGTGTCTTCCATCACTAATATCAGTAATTACATAATTATATATATCTTGGTGCTTCAAACCTACTTTGTTCATTATACATCACACTGTCAAAAGGAATCTCATCATTGTCATGTTATTTGTGTTGTGCCAACAGATGGATAATAATTATTATAGGTTATGTCTGCAAATGGAGTCATTAATATGTGGTCATGGGTTGTATCATTGTTACATCCTTTTTCTGTGCATGAATTCATGGTTGTATGATGTAGTACGATGTACAATAAAACCATGGTTTATAATGGTACAAAAGGCCACCATGGTTATACAATGTAGTACAATGTATGATTTAAAAAAATATGATTTTAAAATGGTTGTACCAATATTTACAATAATACCACCGAGCTCATACAATGTAGTACAATGTACAATAATGTAGATCAATAATATACAATAAAATCATGGTCATACAATTTTGGGCAATATGCAACAAAACCATCATGGTTGTACAATATTAGTGACTGCTCGAAGATCTGAAAAATACTATGGTCATTTCTTGCTCAGATTTTATCGAGTGTGCTTCTATTTTCTGAAAATGTAATATTTTGTGAAGTTAAGATTAGGGTGTACCGGATCGTAACGATCTGGCAGTAGATTTTTGTTATCTATAAGAAGAATGTTATCTGACAGATATGGATCATATTGAGAGGGAATTGATGAGCTTCAATGAAATGTGCATCTAGCCGATACCAATAGACCAAGTGTATGGTATCAAAATATTATTATTATCATGACACTGTACCATGACGTGAGATTATTCACGTTATATGTAACATGTGTATTCTTATTTAGTTATTCGATATATCTACAGCCCCGTCCCTCCAATCAAATGGCTGCACCAAAGGTACTTAAATGTAGTTAATTATGTACTTAAATTGCACCCCGTCACTTACTTGTTATTTTCTATTTATTACTAAAGTGGATCTACAAATATCCCATTATGTAAGACTGATTGTCTTAAAAAGTAATTATTAATTTGATTAATTGGATGATTTGAAAGGCAACATGACTAGAAAGATATGCATAATGGGGTGTAATATATAATGAAAATATGGAGGAAGAACACAATTTCTTATACTATGATATATTATACTATATATTAATTAAGAATATTGTGGTGGGGTGGGGTAGGGTGGGGTCTTATTAGTTAGTTGCCTGATTTACAACAATTATTTAGAATATATCATACAGATTTTGTACCATAGTCATGCCAGTGGGGAGGCCGATGATACACAATTTGTTGGAGGCTTATTATATGTAAATATATTGTTCTATGATTTAATTTTACCGAGTTTATGAGTTTTTCATTATTTCTATGACTGTATATTTCTACCCTGAAGTACTTACAGAACTTCAAGGTTTGTTTCGTATGAAAAGGTTATTACAACGTGAATTATTCAATTTTAAGGAATCTTCAACCGAGACTCCTTTTTTATTGTACAGTTTTTATTTTATAGTTTACCGTTTCTGGATAAAATGGAAATACAATCTTAAGTGACAAAACATGGTTTGAGAAATCAGAAGCAGATATAGAACTGAATAAATATATGTTACAGTATCTTTTCGTAATCAATCAAGATCGGTAAAGAGCCGCAATGACTGCACATTGTACAGCTTATCTCATTGTATACATATTATGTTTTGTACTTATAATGTTATGTATACCAACAGAAGTACTAAACAGTGGCTCCTCAACCAGAATTGTCATTGGACATGTACTTAAAGCTAATCTCATGTAAGTTTACAGTTTTGTTAAACAATGCTTCCATCTAATATGCTTTAAATACAGAGTATTTTGTGTTAAAGCTCCTGTTATTTTCCTATCATTATGATTCAATATGTTACCAAAGTTGTTTGCCAAAGGATATTGATCATTGGACATGAATGTTGATTGAAATGATATGTATTGAAATTATGTTGATTGAAATGATGTCAAGGCAGGGGCAATCCAATGCAGGGTTCTCCAATTGTTTTATAACCAGTGATTAATATCCAAGTCTCAACCATAAGACATATGTTTCCACCAAGAGTTTTAGAATTGATCCTGGAGTTGACATCTCTGAAGAGTTGATATATAAGAAATGGGCCCTAAATATTATAATGATATAAAAATAAATAAGTTGTGTTCTGTTTGAAAATACAACTGCCCTGTAAGTAATTGAGTACTCTGTATCTACATATTATATACATGTACTTGCTATGATATCTTAGTTTCCAGTTTATGTGCTAGGGAACGTTCACAAATGATGTTCCCTTCTAAGGGGTGGGTTGTCTTTGGGATTAAGCGCTTGACGATACATGACCCTAGCCATATTTGTATACATAAATCCCCCCCTCAAATAGTGACAGAATAAAGGGGGGTCTTCTTTTTAAAAAAAGGTCCCAAAATAGGTGACATTTTTTGTGAACGTTCCCCTACCTGTTGGTGTCAACCAGTCTTGAGTTGACCCACAGGAGACCCACTGTGTTAGATACTATTTAGTTGGTTGGTAGATACTTGTGGAACATCTAGCTGGGTGCATGTCTCTTCATTACCATTACTGCTGTGTTCCCATGTACTGGAGAGGCTCCTTCTACATCGATGATGCCAGGTGATGCACACATAGAATCAAATAGGTATTACATAATAAAAATGTATATAAAAACCAAGGACTTTGATCTTTTCTTTATTATATTTAATACATTACCAAATATATTGTATATAATAGACACAACACATAAAGTTTGTTTTAAGTTGGCTTTCATGAGGTAACTTTTCTGGTTTGATCTTTTCTGTTGTGTTCCCTAAGGGAGTGGTCACTTTTAAAGGAGCAATATCATCATTCACACTTTACCACATATATAGTAAGTAGAACAGTACTAGAAATGTGAATGAGACACGCTCGATGATTATGCTTCTTTAACACTGCAGGAGCGGGGGGGATCGATTTCTGAGAGTACAGCCTTTGCCCGTCTACCTAGCAGGGTTCAAAGTATCATGCCCAATCCATAACGTGTAAAGTGACACTTTTGCTTCTTTTTTGATTTTGCAAAAAAAAAGGTCCAAATTTATTTGATCCTCCACCCCATTAAGTAGTTCATATTTGTTTGGTACCCCATACCCCATCCGTTGTTAATAAATAGCTGGAAACTGGTCTGAGACAGGTGGTCAATGCTATAAAATAACTTTTAGAAAATGAGTCTTCTAGCTTTCAAATGACATTCCGAAAACAGTATGTCTAGTATTGCCATTTCAGTATTAATTATGAAGCAACATATCTAGGGTGTACTGTTACATATCGCATGATGATTAGTTCTTGCAATATCCACCCTATATGA
Source organism: Harmothoe impar (assembly GCA_947462335.1). NCBI lineage: Eukaryota > Metazoa > Annelida > Polychaeta > Phyllodocida > Polynoidae > Harmothoe > Harmothoe impar. Next base: position 18,218,717 of record OX381709.1, read on the forward strand.
AATACAGATATCCATCTGTAAACTTATATTCTAATCCTGGTATCATTCTGTGTGGTGGAGGTGATTAAAGCGTCTGAACTGAAATTAGAAATACTTTTGTCAGGATGTCTATTGCCATAAATACAATAGTTGTCATTTACTGGTTTGATCTTTTCTGTTGTGTTCCCTAAGTGAGTGGTCATTTCTAAAGAGGCAATATCATCACTCACACTTTACCACATATATAGTAAGTAGAACAGTACTAGAAATGTGAATGAGGCACGCTCGATGATTATGCTTCTTTAACACTGCAGGAGCGGGGGGGATCGATTTCTCAGAGGAGTACAGCCTTTCCCCGTCTACGTAGCAGTGTTCAAAGTATCATGCCCAATCCATAACATGTAAAGTGACACTTTTGCTTCTTTCTTGATTTTGCAAAAAAAAAAAACGGTCCAAATTTATTTGATCCTCCACCCCATTAAGTAGTTCATATTTGTTTGGTACCCCATACCCCATCCGTTGTTAAAAATACCTGGAAACTGGTCTGAGACCGGTGGTCAATGCCATAAAATAACTTTTAGAAAATGAGTCTTCTAGCTTTCAAATGACATTCCGAAAACAGCATGTTTAGTACTGCCACTTCAGTATTAATTATGAAGCAACAGATCATAGGATGTACTGTTACATATCGCATGATGATTAGTTCTCGTGATATCGACCCTATATGAAATATGGATATCCATCCATACGGATATCCATATATTATTTCAATCCTGGTATCATTTTAACTGTGTGGAGGAGATGATTAAAGCGTCTGAACTGAAATTAGAAATACTCTTGTCAGGATTTATACTGCCATAAATACAATAGTTATCATTAACTGGAATTGATACCTATCCGCAGGGAGGCTATACAGAAGGGAGGAGACTCCCGCTATACTGAGTAGTCTACTATCAACGACGCGGGTATGGGCGCCACCTGTGGCAAAAAACGGAACTAGCCACTGGAGATAATCTCTGTGGGCACTCACACTGGCCCTACCTGTCGCAATGCTAGATTAGTTTTTGGTCATACTTCTACTAGTCTCATCATAAAACCGTTTATAGTCATAGAAAGCACTAGGCCAGGCGAGTATGACTAAATACATGCCAGAATTAATAGTTTAAGTCTTCACTTTTTTCTGAGGGCATGAAAATAGCCAATTTTGACATTTTATTGATAAAAAGAGAATCAGAATTTCTCAACTTGACCCCATCAAATCGTACCAAATTAATTTCTATTTCCAATTAATCCATGTCATACTCGTCATAGGGATTTAGAATATGTCATTAGATCTGTGATATCTTGAGAATTGAGGAAATGGGAGCGTTTTAGTTTGGTAGAAATTTAGCAGAGTAGCAATAGAGCATCGGCCAACGACCCTCCAGGTAGCAATCACATTCTGACTTTTTGGACATACTTCTTCTAGTCTCATCATAATACCGATTTTATTGATGGAAAGCACTAGGCTAGGCGAGGGTGACTAAATATATGCCAAAATTCATGGTTTAAGTCTTCAATTTTTTCAGAGGGCATGAAAATAGACTATTTTTCTCTTTTTTTTTGATAAAAATAGTTATCGGAAACTCTCATAAAAAAGACCAAATCCACTGCTGACCTTTCTAGTCCCTATCAACCCTTTGCAAACTTGTTATGGGCTTTCAGAATCTGTGATTAGATCTTTGATATCTTGAGAATTTAGGAAATGGGAGCGTTTTTAGTTTGGTAGGAATTTAGCAGAGTAGCAATAGGGCATCGGCCACCGACCCTCCAGGTAGCAATCACATTCTGACTTTTGGACATATTTCTACTAGTCTCATCATAATACCGTTTTTATTGATGGAAAGCACTAACCTAGGTGAGGGTGACTAAATATATGCCAAAATTCATAGTTTAAGTCTTCAATTTTTTCAGAGGGCATGAAAATAGACTATTTTTCTTTTTTTTTAAAATAAAAATAGTTATCAGAAACTCTCATAAAAAAGACCAAATCCACTTCTGACCTTTCTAGTCCCTATAGACCCTTTGCATACTTGTTATGGGCTTTCAGAATCTGCCATTAGATCTTTGATATCTTGGGAATTGAGGAAATGGGATCGTTTTTAGTTTGGTAGGAATTTAGCAGAGTAGCAATAGGGCATCGGCCACCGACCCTCCAGGTAGCAATCACATTCTGACTTTTTGGACATATTTGTACTAGTCTCATCATAATACCGTTTTTATTGATGGAAAGCACTAGGCTAGGCGAGGGTGACTAAATATATGCCAAAATTCATAGTTTAAGTCTTCAATTTTTTCAGAGGGCATGAAAATAGACAATTTTATATTTTTTGGTAAAAATTGTTATCGGAAACTCTCATAAAAAAAGACAAAATCAACTTCTGACCTTTCTAGTCCCTATTCACCCTTTGCATACTTGTTATGGGCTTTCAGAATCTGTCTTTAGGTCTTTGCTATCTTGAGAATTGAGGAAATAGGAGCGTTTTTAGTTTGGTAGAAATTTAGCAGAGGGTAGAAAGTTCCGTCTTTTTCCACCAGAGGGCTCTCTTTGTGTCTGATTCCCCCACACCTCATGAGAGGGCGCCACCAGTGGGGCGAGTCAATGATGGGCCCTTGACACTCCTCCCTTCTTATACTCTCCCTGCTATCCGTAACCATACTTTCCCACCGAGCTGCTCAGAGCAGTCGTCTTACCCCAAGGTGTCTGCCTACTGACTGTGGGACAGTCCTACCTAAGTTGAGGACAGGACTTGGGGGCAGGTCCAGGAGAGTATGGAAAGGCCCAGGGATGGGCCCAAGGACAGGCCAAGTAAGTTGGGACAGGCCCAGAGACAGGGACAGGCCGAGGGAAGGGCATGGGAGAGGCCCAGGGAAAGGCCCAGGGAAAGACTCAGGGAAATACTCAGGGAAAGGCTCAGGGACGGGCCCAGGGAAAGGTCCAGGGAAAGGCCCACAGAAGTTGGGACTGCCCCAACAGATCTCTATATAAACACAATGCATGTAGAGATGGTAAGAGTGCGGGCTTCCATCGTACAGATAAGCATCATCATGTTGTAACTGCCATTACAGTTGTCACCACTCTGACATACATGTTCAGGTTGTATATAAAGTGTAGAGACTATGTTTCCAGTCCTTGTTATTTCTTCATTGACATGTCACTCCCCTAACTGCATGGAGGTGATTAAAGATGGGTTGTCAGCTAATATTGGGTGAATTTTTAACCATGCCATATTGCTCTTGTATAGGGTCTCCTATAAGTACTCCCCAACTTTTAAAATGATTGAAAGTGTCTAAAGCTACAAAATGAGCACAGGCAGTTCAATCATTTTTACTGTAGGTCGACACTAAAACTCCCTATGTTGTGGTACTGCATGGCTCAGTGCATTCTCTACCAGGCTAGTTTCACCTGTACTCACCTGGGGGAGTGACTGAGTCAGTGAGGTGAATAGGCTTTATTGGTAACTATCTCAAATTATATATTTATAGACAAATATCTTGCAAATATCGGGTAATGTTTATCAGCTAAAATTATATTAGAACCCATGGCATTCCTTTTAAGGAAAAAGTTTGGTAAGTGAATTAGTTGATACACCATCTTTAAAACGTCTGAACTGAAATTAGAGATCAAGCGAATGGCGACTGGCAGCGGTTGACTCGAGAGTGAAGGGGTGCGGAAATCCACCATCATCGGCGTTCATATTAAAGCTATGTGACCAAGAAGTGGTTAAATAGATATATGAACGTATAATCTCACCGAGGATCGTCTTTTTGATTTATGGGAGAATCGATGGACACTCCAGCGGAAGGAATAAGAACTCGACATCAGCGTAAAAACGCCTCAGTGGGCGATAATACAGAGGTTACTAAGGTAAACAATATGGCCGACAGCGAAATGAAACGATTTATGCAAGAGATACGAGAGGGCAATGTAGAAATTTTAGCCCGTGTTGGCTCGATTGATACCTCTTTAGCCAACCTTACTGTAAAAGTGGACTCAACCCAGTCTAAGCTTGAGCAATATATTGGCGACAACGACAGTGAGATCCATGAGATTAAAGCTAGACTGGACTACGTCAAGCTGGCGAGGGACGTGGCTGTGGTTCAACGTAAACAATTAGAACTTGACAACGCCAGACTCTCCTACAAGATGGATAGGCTAGCAGAAAGGGTACGTCACAACGATGAACTCTTGAAAAGGCAAAATATCATAATTGAGGGGGTCCCCGAGAAGGCTGGTGATACACCCAAGAAAGTTATAGTGGATCCACTAACGGACATTGGGGCAATCACTGGTACCGAAAGGGTTAACCTGGACGCTGCCTACCGTATAGGTAAGCTCAAGCCTAACCAAAAAAATCCACGCCACATAATGGTGAGGTTTAAAGAAACACATTAAAAGGTGGGAAGATGTCTACGTATCAGATGACTTATCAATAGAACAGCAGGCGGAACGAAAAGACCTGAGATGTCTAGCGGCTGTGGCGAAGCAAAAAGGATATCCTGATTCAAAGGTCAAAGGTGGAAAACTGGAGGTGGGGGAAAAAACGCTGACGTACAGGGATCTGTACCTTCTGCCTCCTGGTATTGATATGGAGGCTGCAAAACTGGTGGACATACCCCTAGGAGTGTGCTTTCAGTCCCACCACGCCTACCTGTCGAACATGTACAAGTGCCAAATCACATACAATGGATTAGAGTGGACTAGTGCAGAGCAATTATTTTGGTACCGTATAGCAGTCTACAATGATGACGAGCAAATGGCGAACGAGATAATGATGTGTGAAGACGGGTACGCTGCTAAAAGATTATCTTACAAGATCAAGATTTCCAAGCAAGATACCGCAACAACAAAATTCGAGATCATGGCTGAGGTAGCCGAACTGAAATTTGAACAAAATGGCGATTTAGGGGAACGCCTAAAGGCCATCAAGGGGGAGATTTACGAATGCACCCTAGAAAAAGCCTGGGGGTGGGGGTTCACGATTGCACAGGCCCACCTGATAACCAAAGACAATATAAAGGAGAATAAAATGGGGAAAACCCTTATGAGCCTCAGAGACAAGCTGATCATTGATGTACCGTAATTCCCATTACTACAATGTCATACTTAATCTCAGAGTGTGGCCTTTATATATTACATTCTAATTTGAAACATAATGTATGTCTTCAGCCGCAGGTGGCATTTTATGTGTAAATCCTTGATAGGTCTGCTATAGAATTATACATACCGTAATGTGACTTGATTTGAAATCGTCAAAGATGCAAAGTTGAAGCTGATTATTGGTTTAGTAAAGAAACGCCAGATGGCGCCACTAAGGTGCAGGCGGACTGAGAGCGCTGCTCTACAAAACTTACCGGTAGTAGTGGCATTATAGTATCATGTATAGAAATGCTCAGAGTGTGTACATACTAGATAAATTGAATCATGTCTCAATTGTAACAACGGTTATTATACACAAACTGTTTCATAATGATTTATTGACTTGGTAACCTGAATATGTATCATAATTTCATATTGAGTATAGGAGATCCATACTGTTCGAACATATTAAATGTGTTATGGGATTAATGAATCAAAATTAGATTAATTTGTATTTTGGTGAATCTAATTAATTTTAAAATTCAAAAAGGGCACAAAGCCAAGTAGTAACGTAGCATATTATCAGTATTTGGGAGGGGGGGACGTATCACTTTCCTTAAAGGTTGATCACTCTAGGCTTATCCTCATGACAGGGAGAAATCTCTATGCAGGTGGCACGAGTTGCCCTAACCTGCAAACCTTGTTATCTATGTATTTTGATATGGTTGATCTGATGTCATTGGGTACCCTTGTTTATCATGGTGGGTAGACATATGGTAAGAGGTAGTAAACAAGATTTCTCATTGGCTCATATCAATATTAGAAGCCTAAAGGCGAAAATTGAAACTTTACGAGTACATATGCTTGATAAAAGAGACGCTGTATTGGGGATCTCTGAAAGTTGGCTTCATGAGGGTGTTGTAAATAGCATGGTGGACATTGATGGCTACAGGCTTGAAAGGCTAGACCGTTCTTGGGGGGACGATAAGAAATGTGGTGGCGTAGCTATTTATATAAGAGATGAATTATCTTATTCAACCACCAATTATAAACATTTAAATGTAAGTAGTAATAACATTGAAATTCAATGGGTGGAAATTATTAGAAATGGGAAAAAAAATATTGTAGTAGCCAATGTTTATCGTCCTCCTGATGGAGATAAAGCCAGCTTTATTGAGGAATTTAATGCTCAGGTTGGTAAAGCGCATCTGAGACGCAAAGGCCTGATGATTATGGGTGACTTTAACCTAGATTACTTGAATGTTAATAAAGTGTCGACAAGGTTAATGAAAATATGTATAAGCATTCTAGGTCTTAAACAGATTATCAATAAGCCGACTAGATCTAATGAGGTCACGGCTACATGTCTTGATTGGGTCGTTACAAATACGTCCAAATTGTACGAAGGTTTTACGAGGACGTGGAATTTAAGTGACCATTTAATGGTCGGGATTATACTTATTGACCATTATTTCATTAATGAAAAAATGTCGTTCGAAGGTAGATCTTATAGGAAGTATAACCCTGAGCTCTTTAAAGCATGTGTGGATCAACAAGGGAAAAGGGACCTCCGCGGGGGATTTTTAGTTCCAACTTTGGCCACCAGGGGGCTCTATATAGCCAACAATGTTCAAAATATCATAAAAATTGTTCTATACTACTTTTTGATGGAGAATACAATAAGCCACTTTAGAAAATTCCAACTTTAGCGAAAACCTTCCATATTTGGAATGTAAAAAGAACGTTTTTGGGCCTAAATTGGTGTTTTTGCACTTGTTGGTTGCCATGGAAACATAATTTTCATTCTAAATTGATTTTTTTAAAGAAATAAATGATTACAGGCCCCACAAAGATTTCTATACTGAAAACGGAATGTAAATCCCATTTTAAGATCAAAAGCTGTGACCAAATGTTTGAAAAAGTTAGGATATTTAGGAATTTTCGTAATTATGCTAATTAGATAGAGATATCTGTGAAACAAAGTAAGATAGAGCTCATTGGCATTTGAGATTGGACAGTGTCTACACATATTCAACGAGCCAGTTCTCAACAACTAAAAGTGGTACCTGCTAACAAAATATATCACTGGAAAGCTGATGACCTCAATTTCATAATTGAGTTTAATCTTTGGAGGACCCTTTTCCCTCGACTGTCCACATGTATCAAGAACGCTGACTGGGGCCCCATTGATGATTGTGGGGAAGTCAACGCCAGATGGCAGTTTATTCTTGGTATGTTCACTGCTGAGCTAGATAAAATGTGTCCTGTTCGTACTTTTAAGGTTAGAAAAGATAGAGCTCCATGGATTACTGATCATATTCTAGAGCTTATCAATGATAAGGATAAGGCTTTGAAAAAGGCTATCTCTTCCAAAAATCCGCTGCACTGGCAAGAATCTTGTCGACTGAGGAACTCTGTAAATAAATTTATTAAGAAAGCTAAGGCTAAATTCATTAGAGATAGTCTGGAGGAGTACCAACAGGACAGTAAGAAATTCTGGAGGACTATAAATGGTCTGGTCAAAGGTGATAGAGGAGGTACACATTTCAAATTGAAAGATACGGTACGGAATGTGATGATTGAAGACGATGATACATCTGACTTTATAAATGATTTTTTTCTAAATATAGGTCCAAATTTAGCAGCTAATTATGATGAACCATGGTCATACTAGGGTAGAGTACCAGATTCTAGAATTGAACACATTGAAACTAATGTAATTGAAGTTGAAAAGTTCATCAGGGAAATTGATACTTCAAAATCATCGTGTATTGATGGCATATCCTCATCATCACTTAAAGATGCTATGTTGGCTGTACCGGGTAGAATTACTGCATTATTCAATGAGTCGATTGAGTCTGGAAAGGTACCTGACTCATGGAAAATTGGTAATATTGTACCTCTTCAGAAAGACGGAGATAGAAGTGATGTATCTAACCTGAGACCAGTGACGCTACTCCCCATAATTGGAAAATTATTAGAGAAAATTATCAACGATAGATTAATGAATTATTTGGAAAGTAATGATATTTTGGAAAAAAGACAGGGAGGTTTCAGAGCTGGACACTCGACGATAGATACGGTTGCTTACTTTGTTGATGAAATTTATAAGGGCATTAATTGTAGAGAATATACACTGGCTACATTTGTGGACCTGAAGAAGGCTTTCGACACCGTTAATCACTTTATATTATTAGAAAAATTATCAAAATTAGGTGTCGGAGGTCTTCTTCATGGTTGGATTTCCAACTACTTAAGAGATAGAAAACAGTGTACTACAGCTAATGGTAAGAGGTCTAAGGAGGGTAATATGACATGTGGGGTCCCACAGGGTTCCATTTTGTGACCTACCCTTTTTTTGGTGTATATAAATGATTTGAGTAATGTTGTGAAAAACTGTAGTTTATACTTATACGCTGATGATACGGTAGTAGCAAAGACAGGACCTGACCTGAACGCTCTAACAAGTGATATGGAGGAGGATTTGGTGACCTTAGAAGCATGGTTTATAAAGAATAAATTAACTTCAAATGCAAAAAAAACAAATGTGACTCAATCCAGCATAGTGGAACTTATGTCGCTCATCAAACATTTTTAGTTATCTATGTCATGTGATAGAACCTCTCTATAGAGCCCATGTATGAGTCCCCATCTCACCCATACGTATTTAAAAAATATTTTCAAAGATAAAAACGCCCGCAGTGCTAATTTGAGCTACGCGTGATCAAAGTGGAACGAGCAGGTCGCGACCTGCTCGCGAGCAGTCAGCGAGCATATCACTCATTGGTTACCTTAGCAACGGGTATCTAGAACTGAGATATCAATCTGAAATTTTTACCAGGCATTCCCGATGGTTATATCTACTACATACTAAAAGATTGGTCTCTTTGGGGAAATATTTTTATTCATGCAACATCGTTCAAAAACACGTTCAGTTTCCTGGAAAAATGACAGAGTTAGTGGTTTAGTGGAATAATTATAGATGCACAATACCTGTTCCTGGTGTAGTTTAGGGACAACTAACAGTTCCAAAACCTATTAAATGTAGTCTGTTAAGTCCTGAAAGTCCTTTCACATTATGTGAGCATTGTACACAGATAATTTGATAGGTAAAATCCAAGTGCAGTGGGTGGGGTCCTCCATGTTCATGTCACATTATTTCTCCAGGTCAAAATATATATCCATGGTCGCTGCTGATTGTGTATCATCATTACACCCTAAACCAGAAGCAGATTATGATTATATTAACAACACAACATCATAATAGAATATGTGATATCCAAGTTCATGGCATAACTCGTTATGGTACGAAAAGAGGGAGTTCTAGTCAGAATCACTTGCAATCCACACCTCGTCATCAGAGTCTTCTGCAGATGAAGGGCTCCTTGTTCTTTTCCGAGAAACAGCACCTTTAGGTCGGCCCCTCCCTCTAGGCTGCTGTTGTCCTGGCTGTTGCCCCCTTCCCCTACCTCTGCCCCTTCCCCTACCTCTGAGTTCCTCCTGGTCTGCCTGTTCACCAACACCCCTGCCTCTGCCTCTTCCTGTGGCTCTGCCTCTGGCTCTGGCCCTGCCTCTACCCCTGCCTGTGAGTTCCACTTGTTCTGCCTGTTGGCTGTTGCCCCTACCCCTGCCACGAACTCTGCCTCTCCCTCTAAGTTGCTGTTCTTCTAGCTCTTGTCCTGGCTGATGGGTGTCAGTGTCATTGGTGTGTTCTCCTATACCTGACCCAGGCTTTGGTACTGTTGGCTTTGGACAGGTGATATCTCTGTGGCATTGGTACAAAAGTACCATTGCCTATAGGCAGGCAATCCTGGGGAGGGGATGATGGCAGGGTTGCCCCGGGGAACATCTGCTATTTCCTTTGTCAAGATGTTGCAGAGCACAAGTTCTTCATCGTCGACCACTTTCTTCATGACAACCCTACCCGGGTATTCATGGCTGAACTCAAAGTGATGGTACTCCTTAATGCCATTCACTGCCTTGCTGAAAGGGGCTAGAAAAGTCTTCCAGTCATAAGTAGGGGCTGAACAGTTTCCTTTCTCATCCCCCACTAAGTGTGGGATGTTGACTCCTTCCAGGGTGCTTCGACGGACAACTTCCATAAGGTCCTCCAGACTGGAAACGTCACACTTCCTAAATTTCTGTTTCAAAAGGCCAAAACACCAGTCTGGACCAAATTTTGTGTGACCTGTGATCAGGAAGTTGAGAGTGATGGACATGTTGAGCCTAGTCAAACATCGCCACATCAAGTACGCCAACATGAATTATGTTTATTTTGACCACTGCAATTGTCGCAATGGAGATCCAAATTCTTGGGGCCCAGGGAGTAGTTCTCGAGATAATGGTGGAGATATGAGATCACAGCGTTGGATCCCTTACTACTGCAATGAGACTCATCTATTAGGTAGTTAACCTGGCTTGGTCCTGCTTCCATAGAGACACCAAAGATGCCACACTTTCTTGGCACTAGAAAGTAGAGTGGGCCTGGCTGCATGGGGTAAGAGGGCAGGTGCACTTGCTGGGCATAGTCAAAGCTAACATGCACCCGATAGTCTGTACTACATGGTGGATGAGGGCCAAGTGCAGGAGAACCAGCTGCTTTATAATCCTCCTTTGCCTTCTTTACCAGCTGCTGTAAGTAGGCCCTTTCCTTCCCTACTACCTGTAAATGATGTGTTTGTTTTTTAACTTTGCCTGCTTGACCTCTTCTGGGAAACAGCTAGACCGGTGAATGTCTCTGTTGTTCCTCTGACACTCCCAGCAGAGATCAGTCATGGGCCTTGCACAAACTATTCCTGGGAGGAGCTTTCGCCACAAACTCCTGAAAGTAGACAGAGCAACTGCCCTCTGCTGGACATCTGCCATGGCTTTTTCATACAACCTGTAAATGTCAGCTTTGGTGTCAGAGGAGGGGAGAATTAGTATATCATCTCTCTTGTGAGTTGGTATTCTGCCTGGAAGAGCAATGGCATGTGTCTCAGCATGGGATTTGATAAAGGCGAGAACTCTTTGAGTATCATCCAGGTCCAAAGATTTGCCCGTTTTCCTGAAGCCTCCAGCACGTATTCTACGTGTAACCACACCATTGGCCACATACCACTTAAGCACACGTTTCAGTTTGCCCTTACTGATGCTGAAAAAGAAAAATGAAAATTTTAAGCATTGTATTCATTGTAGATCTAAAGAATACTCATGCATACTTCATGTCATGTTTAAAGTGCAGATAGCAACAATGGGTTGATACATATAGCCTATAAGATACCGGTATGTTACTATAGCCTACATTATACTGATATGTTTCTATACCCTACAACAGACCGTATTGTTGCTATAGCCTACAACATACTGATATGTTGCTATAGCCTAGAAAAAACAGGCATGTTGCTATAGGCTAGAATATACGGGTATGTTCCTATAGCCTAAAAGATACCGGTAGGTTGCTGTAGCCTAGACACACCCTCTGGCTTGACACAAATAAAACTGGGTCGTAACCTGTCAGTTGGACCTACTTCTGGCCAATCACAGCTCCTTGACCTAGATATCATTGGGGCAGACACGGGTGGTAGAAGTATGGGTTAGATCTACCGAAGAGCCAACAATGAATGGGAGGGTCAATGTTACATCCTTGGTACTCATGTTGCATGAAGGTTGGCATGATGCTTGAATGCAGCCCTGCCAAGTAACACTCCAGTGCTGCATTCAAGCATCATCCTTGGTAATCATGATGCATGTAGGGTTGGCATGATACTTGAATGCAGCCCTGTTAAAGTAACACCCAAGGGCTGTATTGAAGCATCAACCTTGGTGATCATGATGCATGTTGGGTGGGTATGATGCTTGAATGCAGCCCTGCTTCATTCATGCATCATGCCCCCCCCCCCCAAAAAAAAGGAAAAAAAAGAGATTTTCCTGAAAATGGCCAAATTGGCGAGAAAAAAGTTCAAAATTGAAAAAAAGCAAATTTTCCCAAAAATGTCAAAATTGGTGAGAACAAGAGTTAGATTTCAGAAAAAAAAGCTTTTGGTACCCGGTACAATGTAGTTGTACTTGACTGTGTACTTACCAATGGAAGAATGCAAACGTACACTGGCAAACCTGTTTATTGCCTAGTCTATAATATGTCCGAGTTCGCTCACGGTCCTTTTTTCCTTTTTCACCCTTCTTCCATGTAGAAAGCCTTGCGCTATTATCTGTTTATGAAGCCATCACCCCCAGTAGCAGCATATCCAGCTCGGCTGTCAAGTAGAATTAATAACAACTTTTTGTTTTTGTTTTTATTATAATCATAGACATGAGAAATAAGACTCAATGTGGGTCAAATCAAATCAAATGCACATATTTAGTGATGTTGTAACCAACTCTTTAGAACAAAGTGTAAAAGAATTATTTCTATAGTTATTAATTTTTAGTCAGCTTACCTCTGTTCAGCTGGGCAACCTCTTCACATCGCTCTCTGAACTCATCTGGCGTGAACATTGTACTGCATGGTGTATTGTTGTCCCCATATTGACACTTACAACTGTTGACCAGAAATAAGGATAGTTAGTGCAAGAGTATACATTATGAACAGAGTATAAAACAGAAATATTAGTTGACATTTTAAAAAGCCTAGTCACAATGAATGCACATAATTATAATTTTTGGGATCTATGTAGGTCTGAATTGTAAATTAAAAACAGATACAATATTCCAGACCAATGCAAAAGTGCACTAATTAGTAATATATATATTGGTGTTGATTTAATTCATTCACAAACTTAAAACTAATGTGGGGTAACTAAAGGGTGCATCGAACAGAACACCATGTGGTTTTTGCCACTCACCTAAAATTGGCACACCTTGTGCTCTCTTCATCCTGAAGTTGTTGTACCGGATCTGGAACAACCAGAGGGAGATCTTCCTCATCTGATGATTCTGCAACATCCTCTCCATCATTCTCCTCAGTATCAGACTCACTATCCTGATCAGAATCCTCAGAATCATCAAAATTCTCGGGGAATAGGAAATAATCGTTCACAAGCTGACGCCATACTCCCTGCTCGGCAACAGCGGTTGTTAAGTTGGCCTTAGTTATGGCGTTAAGGGCATTGGCCACTGTGTCCAACTCAGCCATTTCATGTCCTGAATGTTTGCGTATTCAAAATACACTGTTTGGGTTAATAATTGATAATAATTCTGTGTTTAAACATGAAAATACACCCGTTACCAAAATTGTCTCTTGCCGCCGACTCGTGGTAAACAACTCAAACTGGAAGAGGACGCTGGGCGCTCGGCCAATCAGCGGGTCGCATTTGTGTCACGTGATGTGTTGTCAAGGGATTGTTTGGTCTGATGCGATCCAAAGGCATTTGAAAAACACCCTGTGATTGGCTGACTGACAACTTACGATTGTAAGAGAGCCTGCCATTGGGTAGAAGAGTTCGCGCCACACAAAAGCATGCCAAACATGGGCATGGGGCCCGGGATGGGGGGTTCTGACAGAGCAACAAAATAGACGGAAAATGCATCGTGTATACCGTCTCGACAGCCTTTGTTCTTGACAAAACATCCATGTAGGGGTTCTTAAAATGTGAAATTAACACTGTTAGGAATTTCATATGGATTTAAAACTCAGGGAATGGCATGATAACAGTATAAATCAAACAAATCCATTGAAAACCTAATTTCAGTAAAATACATGTTTTACCCTTCAGACCCCATTTTCACGGCTCGCGCTAGTGCGACATAAGGTCTATTATGCTGGATTGAGTCACAAATTATGTAATTTTTGGACTTAGAAGTAAATTAAAGGAGATTCACCACCATTCCCTTCGTTTTGGCAGGACTGTCATTGATAGGGTACAAAGTGTTAAATACCTAGGTATAATCCTAGACCCTGTGCTAAACTTTAATATGTATGCAGAATGTGCGTATAAGAAAATTGTATTTAAGGTTTATCAGCTTGCTTTTTTGAAAGAGAACATGACGTCACTTATTCGCATAAAAATGTATAAAACAATGATTCTACCGCATATGGACTATGGCGATATTTTTTATGCAATAGCTGGTAAATATATACTAGATAAGCTACAGGTAGCACAGAATAAAACACTGAGGATGTGTCTTGGGGTAGATGCAAGATACCCAACTATCCTTGTACACCAGGAGGCTGAAATATCATCACTAGCAGCCCGACGACAGATGCACATGGTGAATTTCATGTACAAACAAAGGAGTAATATTGATATTGTTAATAGGAGAGAAGTATTTACAAGAGCACACGATGCTATATTGTTTCTAACGATAAAGCCAAGAAATGAAACTGCCAAAAAAGGCCCTTTATATAGAGGGGCATTACTCTGGAATGCATTAGGTGTAAGCACTCGTAACATTGAGTCATATGAAGAATTCAAACTGGACAGGAAAAGCTGGCTGGGGAGTACTAATTATATGTAAAAAGGGTTCTTATACATCCGGTTTGAAATAGTGTGATATACCTAAGGTAAATTCATAATTAATAACTACCGGTATGCATTGGTTAACAGGCTATTTCTTATTAAGCGTTAATGATGAATATATGTGAAAATTGTAAAATGTTCTTTAAACAAAAGCTGTAAACAGGGAACTACCCATTCCTGACATCATCCTCAACCATAGTTAAAAAAAGTGTGTTCGAGTTAATTACATGAGGATTTGTGATAAATAGTGGTAATATATTATATTTTGAGATTTATTTTTAGAAACATATAATTGAACAAAATTTGTAAAGCCAAACAACCATCAATGTTTAATATTTGTATTTAATATTCCATAAACATTCATATGTAATATTGTTATATTCTATAATAGATCAGTTATGTGATTTACAAACATTTGCTGGTGATATATATTTTCGAGCTGTGTAAGTTCTTTATGTTGCCAGGATAAATAAACGGGAATGATGTATTTACATCTTCTCATACTAAAAAAAAATACTCCCCACTTACATTGGATCTTTTGCTGCACAAGGTTATCTGTCTCTTATAGTCAGCCCTAGATTCCTTGGATGTCCAAATGTCAACACTATCAGCTTTGAAAATCTTGTATCTGTGGATATCTAATATAATAACAGTAGCGGCTGTCTAATAATAATTAGTTCTAATACAAGTCTGTAATTCAGTCTGTCATTAAAATAATTGAATAACTGGCTCAAAGTTTGCTGTGTAAATTAGGCCTAATAACCATTAGATCTACCCACACATGTAGCCACGTATTTGCTTTAAAATATCACTCAGGCCAAGGTCGAGATTGTAGTTCTGACAGGGTGATTAGACGTTGAAATAGTCGAGATGAATAAGTTCCAGCCATCTACTTTGCTTTGCTTGAACATCATGGGCGCAACATAACTCGCCAGTGGTCTTTTGCACAGCGGAGGGGGTATCTTGATTAAACATTAGCCGAAAATATCTTGAAGATCTGGTCTAAGATTTCATGTAATTAGTGAAAAAGTTATTCAAAATCCACTTCGTTGGTTTGGAAGAGCTATTTCATAATGATTTATTTATGGTGTTCTTTGTATATTGGTTAAAGATGGGTTGTCAGCTAATATTGGGTGAATTTTTAACCATGCCATATTGCTCTTGTATAGGGTCTCCTATAAGTACTCCCCAACTTTTAAAATGATTGAAAGTGTCTAAAGCTACAAAATGAGCACAGGCAGTTCAATCATTTTTACTGTAGGTCGACACTAAAACTCCCTATGTTGTGGTACTGCATGGCTCAGTGCATTCTCTACCAGGCTAGTTTCACCTGTACTCACCTGGGGGAGTGACTGAGTCAGTGAGGTGAATAGGCTTTATTGGTAACTATCTCAAATTATATATTTATAGACAAATATCTTGCAAATATTGGGTAATGTTTATCAGCTAAAATTATATTAGAACCCATGGCATTCCTTTTAAGGAAAAAGTTTGGTAAGTGAATTAGTTGATACACCATCTTTAAACAACTGGGACGAGATGCTATGGAATGACCTGAACGGTGACGTCCAACATCTACTCAATAGATAGGAAAAACTAAAATCTAAAACCTATCTAGCCACTAGCATGAACTGTATGTACCATTCATAATTATGAACATTATCAATTGCATATATGAGCAGACCTCCTTAAAATAAGACTATGACTTTATTTGCTCGAAATTGACATTCCTTTAGCTGTATTGAAAAGTGTCCCTCTTTATGTGATACCATGGTCAAATAAGAATGTTAAACTATAATTACAACCTTTTGTATTTACCAATAAATGAATGTAAGAATTTATATAATATCTCCCTTAGTCTCCAGATATTGGTATTTCCACGACTGTGAAGAAATGTCAGTATTCCGATACAAGACAGCACGATATACATATTTATGTGAACCGCATGCTGATGGGGGTCGACCCCTCAAATCGACATGGCGACATGGGCATTTTGAGCCTTAGTGACATCGGACATGAGAAATCTCAGAGATAGTGACATGGGACATGGCCATTTCTTAAAATCGACATGGCGACATGAGCATTTCTTAAAATCGACGGGGTGACATGGGACTTTCTTAAAATCGACATGCGACATGGAGACCCCCCCCCCCCATCGAGACCCCCATGCTGATGTACTTGATATACTCCCACCTATAGATCAGATACATCTAATTTCATGAATACGTTAAATATGCCAGTTAGATCCTGGAATATTCCTTAAATTATTACTACAAAAACAACAGCGCTTAAGTCTCAAGGCAATTAGAAGTAGATTTATTCATGTTAACATTGGCATTTACTGGTTACACTACTACATTGTGTATTATAAACATAAACCTGACCGATAACTGACAACAACGCAACATAATACATACAATGTAGTATGATACAACCCATACAACCTTCTACACATTTGTTCTTTGCAGACTTTTATTCCTAACGGACATTACAATACATCAAAGTGCACATATTTTGCATAGAGTATTATTTTACCATTTCTACAAGATTTTTCCAATGCTTGCAGTTTGTAAGCAGGTCCCACTGGGCAGTCTGGATGCTTCTCCTGCAAAGAAACCATGTACCTGTTAATTGATTTGTTAAGGGCCACATAGTGCTTCGATGTGCTAGGCCCTTTGTTCTCAGGATGCCTGAATGCAGCCCTGGCTAGTATACCCACAAGGGCTGTATCAATGCCGACCCTTGGGAAATGTATCAACCCCGTAAGGTCGGCATTGGGCTTGAATGCAGCATTGGTGAGTTACTCGCTAGGGTTGCATTCATGCGACATGTCAACAACGGGTATAGTGCATCAAAGTACTAAAAGTGTGTAGAGCCGAGAACTAGCACTGCTCCACCAGTGGGCTAGCATAGTTCTGATTTAGACACTAGAGGGAGATAGTGCTGAGTGGAAACGTACACGTGCGGCTAATGTGTGGTAATCCGTACACTTTTAAAATCATTTTAAAAATATTAAAAATGAAAATTTCAAACGGGTAAACCTAAACTTTAAATAATGTGCTAGAAGGGTGACGCCTCTGCTCAGAAGTATTCTTTGGTCGACCTCTGTCTTAGAATGGCCAACTAGAGGCTCGCTAGCATCACCTAGTGCAGATATATGGAATGAACTACCATAGGCTACCCTCTCCCAGCCTGTGGTTGAATATTATGAAAAATTCAGTAAACATATATCATATCTGTATTACCATGGGAATATGTGAAACGTGAAATTTAGTGTAGGGTACACTATTGTTTAATAGAAAGGTGCCACTCCCTTCTGGAAAAGGAGGATGCCGTTTTATATTTTTCGTCAATTTTCTTTGGAAAATTATTTTGATTTAATACAAAATTCCCAGGTAGAAAAAATCAGAAATACCCACGAAAGTTTTTGAAAAGATACCATTATAGTGCCTCTACATGGGTAAAATTCGACACGGGCGACACGGTGACACGGCCCTTTTAAAAAACGACACGGGCGACACGGCCCTTTTAAAATCCGACGGACACGGCTAAATTGGGGCTAACTTTTCTATGAGTTCTTATATACATAAAATTCGACACAGTGACACGGCCCTTTTGGTAAAAATCGACACGGCGACACGGTCAAAATTGTGGGGACCCATGTAGAGGCACATTATAGATATTCATTGTATAATTAAATGCGGAAATCCCGGCGAAAAATTAGGAATTCCTACAAAAATAGGGAAAGTGGCATCTTTCCTACTAATATACTTTCTCTCACCATAGCGTGTATTGTTGAGATATTGCTGATGTATAAGCTACACATTGAGTGTTTGGGAGGCGGTGTAGCAGACCCCAGGTGGGAGGGTCATGGGTTTGTCCACCATGCCTGGTTCTACACACACCATACAAACATAGTCCTCGTTCCCCATGTCGGACATGGCCTTAGCCTTCTCCTCCCATGGGTTCCACACCACTGTAAGAAATAACAATATCATGGAATTGTTTAATGGTCAAGCTTGTTGTCTTAGTGGACGCAGCCATTCCTTGATCTGGTGCTGGTAGGATAAGCACCGAGAACAGTTGTCACATGTGTACCAGTTGCGCCCTAAGAATTTCGAAGTGAATGGAAAGAATTATTTGAGAAGTATGCCGCTAGTGGCGTATACAGTCGACCCTCACTACCTCAGACATTTACATTGGATCCCTCACTTTTTCAGACAGTGTCCCCTTGGTACCCTTCTACTCCTATGTTCTATAATATTTGGGCTTAGAACCTCAGATAATAAAATTGATTTTGCTTCTTCAGACATTTCCTTGCATTTTCAAATCGAATGCAGTGAGGGCTGACTGATATTTGAGTATAAAAAGGACTATTGTTCTCATTATGTGAATTGTGTTTTCTTTTCAAATACTTCATCATTAACAGTATGTAGTCCTTGGTCCTTTTTTACACGTGGACTTTTTTTTCTATAACTGCAGGTTGATAAGAGCTACATTGTGTTTTATGAATATTTTATCTTATCTTATTTATTAGATTACCTGTGTCCGGGAAGTTGTCCTTGGTGATTTGGATGATGGATTTCCCATGTGCGTCTAATATCTCATGGCTGGAACCGGTGTTGATGTAAACGCTGGAGTAATGGTAAAACGGCATAATTTAATATAGAGGACACACATGATGTCAATTATCATTTTTCCAAATGCTATATATGTATCATTTCACACAACAATGTTTAACAAGGGGTTGGGGTAACATGTAACGCTTGGCCCATCTTGAAGGTTTGACAATCATTTGCACCCCCCCCCCCCCAAAAAAAAAATAATAAAAAGAAGAAGAAAGAAACACACAAAAAAAACCAAAGAAAAACAACAATAAACAAAGACACTATAATGAGACGGTCTCTATATATTAAGCCTATATACAAAATCCCGCAGCCCCAACCCAAACGAGATATTTGGCTGAAAATAATTAGAACTCCCGACCCGCCAACGTTGTCAAAGAATGACCACTCTCTAAACTCTCCCATCCTTTGATGTGGTAGCCATGCCACTACCGACATTTCCATATACTACTAACATGAATATAAATACACCTCCATGCTACTTGCGAACTATTTCAATTACTCGTTTCGAGTACGATACACGATATTCTCGGTAATAAAGTCAATTTCATAAAGCCTTAAAAGGTTGTGTTCAGGTAACATGACCAAAAAAACATTAGTTCGGTAGGTCAATTGCCTTCTCTTTTTCTTTGTTACTAATTTCCTTTATGGGTTATGAGGGATGTTTTCTCCCTTTTCTCATCATTTCAGTAAAATTAAATGTTTAAAATAAAGTCATCTTCCTTGTTTTTTAAAGCACCAATGCACAAGGACATGTTTTGAGACAATCTCGCAATTTTAAGACTATCTAGCCTGATGGTTGCAAGATACTAACAAAACTGTAGTATTTTGAGACTATCTCGCAGTTTTGAGACTATTTAGCCTAACAAACTCACCTGTCAACATTTCCAGAAAATTTGAGAGCTTCCCTGTCTTCTTTGTCCGTCTTCCCACCATTTACCTACAACACCACAGAACAGAATATAACTTAATGGCAGGTAATGATTTGTTATCAGTAGATGTTGTTCTTATGATAACAGTTTAAAGATGGCATGATGCTGAAGGCGTTATGTCTATTTGTCGTCAAGTTACACCAATGCTGCACCAGCAGTTACGATATTGTCCCTGCATTAGAATCATGCCATAACGAGAGATATCAACCTGTATGTTTGGCTTGATGCATTAATGCAGCACTGGTGAGTTACTCGCCAGGGCTTCATTTCTGTATAATGCCAAAAGTAAAGTAATATGTTGTCCCTATGCTGCCATGAAAGTTAACTTAAGACCACTCAAAAAAAGTGGTTTCTCATCACCAAGGTCTGGGAAATCTGACAAGGAAGGCTTTTTTTTAATATACCAAACATGACAATTTTTGTCCAATTTTGTGATGTTATTCATAAAAAATCTGCAAAAATAAAATAAAAATTTAATTCCTCAAAACCTGATTTTTATGATGCGCACGGTGATGAGAAACCATTTTATTTTTTTGAGTGGCCTAATACTGCCTGCTCACCTTGTCGACGTAGGTGCAGCCCTGGAGGCCGGTGACGGAGACGTGGGAGATGTAGGGGACCTGGAGGTAGGTGTGGAGCAGGCAGGTGAAGGTCAGACTCTCACTACCTGCACAGGAAGGGGTCCGTTAGTTTAAACTCACCAACTTTTTTAACTATTTAGCACTTTAAGGGCTCATGTCACTAGAGTATGACATTTGTTGTCATGATGCACCAATGCAGACCTGGCAAGTTACATTGGTGCATCATGACGACAAATGTTATATTTGGTACATCATGCCGACCCTATGTGAGTGTCTCAATCCCGTAGGGTTGGCATGATTCTTGAATGCAGCATTACCAATGGTGAGTTACTCGCCAGGGCTGCATTCATGCATGATGACGACTAAGGGCATGATGCATTAAGGCATCATGCCTTTATATGTATTAATGCATCATGCTATCCTTAAAGGGTTAAGGGCTCCATAGTACTTTGCTATAATGCGCTATGCCCTTTATTATGATGCATGAATGCAGCCCTTGAGTAACTCACCAGGGCATTATGCCGACCTATGGAGACAAATGTCATAGCAGATTAAATCCCACAAAAGGTGAAGTGCATTACCTCGGGTGAATACAAACTATGGTATTGTACTGACATCTTTTTTTGAGATAGACAGTTATTGTCTATATGTGATAAAAGAAACTGTTTATAAACTTGAAAAACGTAAATGAAAACATTTGAGTTTACACACCTGTATTTTTGATGGACAATTCAGTAACCAATGACGTTGCTTTTAAAGTCACCGTGTAGACCAGCTTGAACCTGTTTGTGACAAGGAGAACATTTATATTCTCTTGTCACATATCAAATTTATCATTTAAAGAGTACCCATTTGTAATCCCGTGCTTAAGGTCAATGTAGGCCTATACATTATGTAAAGAGTCCCCTGGTTGTATTATGATCGTTTCCTTACCTCATCATAATAAGCATTTTGCATCTTAGCATCACTGCCAATCACTGCCAGTAGAAGATAACGCACACTTGGCGTATTGTGATACAAGTGTGCAGTATGAGTACATACTATGCATATCTCCAACCTTGCATGACTTTGAGCAGATAACAGGCTATCATTATTCTTGACTTACTCTGTGATTTTAACGGTTGATAGTATATGTACGGGCCTTATTGAATGAAAATGAGTATATATTAAACTTGATAGCGCAGACATACAGTTCTAAATCCCTTGTAGAAGACTATCTCATACATCAATATATCAAGGGGTTATATCATAATAATGCTTACTTGTAATTCCATAGACTTCTAGAGTGCTCGTTGTCGCTTAGACTAAATTTGGCCTCAACATCGCCGCCTGCCGTCTGGGGAATGAACACGTATTTGTTAAGTTGTCTTGACATACACCCCAGTTATAGGACAAAATGATAAGGGACCATTAAAATATTAAATAACATTAGTAATTGAGGTAGAAAGGAGTCATATATAGACAGAAATACTGCCTGTAGATAGGATAATATCAGGATACATCTTATTCTGATTATAGCACTATATGGGGTATAAAGCTTAGTATGATAAACCTAAGTATGATATATATATATATATAACCAACAGTGTAACTAGTCATACCAGTAGCATTATACCTATATAATTATGGGGTAATTATATAAACAGAAATGGGTCAATTAGGACGATGTATACACATACTCTCTGTATTTAGTATGAATACACTGTCTAAAACCAACTGTGCATGAAATGTCCCACTAATAACTGGTTCTCAGTTCTTTCTTTTTGTCACTTTCTGCATTTGGTTGCTCCTGTGTTGTCATGGTTACAAAATGGAGGTTACTTTACCAACTTATACTTTACTTCCTAAAATGTATGGAATCATAACGGGATAAACTTCAAAGTATAACAATTAAACAGGTTTAGTCAGAGACTTATAGATAATGTAGACTCTCACTCAGTCATAGTAGGCAACATTGATTTCAAACAACGGCGTGAACATAGAAAAGAACCTATAGGCCTACCAGTAATACAAAATGTACATGTATAGGAAACATAATTATGGTCTACCTTGGTTGGAGACTGCTCCACAGCCCAACGAGATATTCGTGCGAACCCATGCTGGGGTCCATGCTCCCAGGGCCCAAACTGGGCTGAGAAGGAAAAGTTCAAAATATAAATCTCATTATTTTGTCTGTAGGTATATCGTGTCATCCAACACATGCATGTCCATTATCAGCATAACCTACATATACAAAATGTTGAGATATGTGCCGTTGGTACCAAAATATTGATTTCAACAACTTATAATCTATTTCATTAACTGCAATATGTGAACCGTATTAGCCTGAAGTATTTTTTAATCAGTTCAAATTGAACTATAACAAGGGATTATTGATGTATCATAAATGTCAGTATAATGGATAGGACTTCATAAAATGTTCTTACGGAAAACTATTGGTATTCCACCACGAATAGCCTTCTTGTTATCAAATAACGACTTGGAACTGAAATTGAGAGACAAAATGTGTAAAGTATGCAAGTTCCCATAACCCCATAAACTTAGTTAACTAAAGAGATGGAATCTGGAATAATCCATTTAACTCTGAGTCTTAATTTTTCTTCGCATGAATCTATGATGGAAAACCAGATTACTTACCTGACAAAAATCTTTTCTTCGTTTTTACATTTCCACGAAATAAGTGTCGATCCTGGGGAGAAAATACAAAGAAAAAAAAACACTTTCAGTAAAACGTCTTGGGTATCATACCAAGTCTTGTGCTCAAGGTATTCCTTGGTGATGATGTCACAATTCATGGACGTCCACACTCAAAAAGTAAATTTGTCTCCAGACTCTTCAAAGTGACGATCATAAAATAAACGACTCAAAAACTCGTCCAAGTGACAAGGAAGTGGGTCTTTTAGCTGGAGATAGAAGACCCACTTGGCAGGTGCCAGCCCAAAACTCGACATTTGCCAGCTCCAGATTCTATTTGTGGGATGGTAAACTGATAGGTTAGACAACTTTTGGCTCCTTTATTTTATGATAGTCACTTAGACGAGTCTGGAGACAAGTTTACTTTTTCAGTACACCAACACCATCCGTCTTGGGACGACATGCAATCTATAGTCCTGTGTAAATATATTCCTAACTATTTATATAGTCCTATTTACCCAATCGACCAAGTCTGCCATAGGGACACTGTACGTAGTAGGTGTGGGTACACAGTAGTAGAATATACTGTCGTTTTACAGCATCCACTGGAGCTTTACATTGTACCTATACTAAAATATACACCTATGGTAGATTCTATTGTATACCTACCAAAAAGGCAACCAACTACTTACAGTGAAGGTTTAGCCATGGTAATTTCATTTTCTTAGAAGTATTACTGCTTCAGACAACGTGAGCTCTACATATGACCATAACGAGGAAGTATCCCTGAGCCCAAATCTCGGCTTGACTTGCTGTAAGCTTTTAAGGACGGCATAGTATAGGCTGTGTCTCTGGAGATCGAGCCAATGTCTTTGACTGTCTTTGACAGGCCACTTCACGTTCTTTGAACATTGTTATAATTATCCTTGTACAATTCTATGCAAAGGTAACAATAGCAAGTAATTACATCTAAACTTTCAATAATAGATCCATATTACTGATGGTTTGAACCATTCAATATATGTGGTTCAAGGCGCCCCAGGAGGTGGTTCAACCTGCCCAGGGCATGGGGCACATTGAACCACCCAAAGATTATATTTTCGAAAATTCAAAAAAAATGCAAAAAAATGACCATACCGGTACTTGCTTTGTCATAGGTGATCATATATCGCAACGATATAAGGAAACTGCTACATCCAAGATTACAGTTTAGATGACTTTAATAAGGCCAGGAAAAAAATAAATGTGCAGAAACGGTCCAACGTGCCCCTCTCTCCCCTATACCTGGTAGATGATTGTAGATATGCACTATACAGTTACAGTGAGGTCCCGACATATTGGACCCCTCCATTACCAACAAAGAATGGCTGGTTATATTAAGCATTATTATACGATATGGGCGCACACCGTGCTTTTTAGGTGATATTCCCGTTCTGATATTGGTGCATACCGCACACTTGGGGGGGTGAAATCGTTCTGATATTCTGGATATCAGAACGATTCTGAATGGGGAATTCAGAATCGTTCTGATATTCTGAATATCAGAACGATTCTGAATTTTTTTGATTTTGTAATGCGTATTTATTCATGAATGATTTTCAAAATACTACAATCAAAAAAGTACATGTGATCCTTATGGCAGTATGTATCCATTATAGTCACAATGTATAGGGTCTAGTGCCCGACTCTTCCAGTGATTGATAGACAATTAATATATAACAGTACTATAACTATGCATCATTATGTTGTCGAACATGCAACGTAGGTAAGTGAAATTTGTATGCAGAAACAAAAGTTGAGGGTTTCAGGTTTCCTTGACACAGGAATATAAAGACACTTTGGTTCCTTCTCACCCAGTATGGGGAGTCAGAACACACAATACCAGTTGTATATTGGCCTTTATGGCCGGTTTCAGAGCCTCGCAGTACAATGCCAGGCATACACGTTTAGACTTGGACATAAAGTAGCTCGTATGACTGCTAGAAATTCACATAAATACAAGGATATTAATGTTACATACAGCTTATTGTTATTATGCAAAGGTAGTCAGGGACACATGACAGCCCCAATTCACCACGGGGAGCGCGCCAGGGGGGATTGAATTGAATCGGGGTTAGGGTTTTTTGAGGCTCAACTTGCTATACCATTAACGTCTAGCACCAGTGCGTCTCGCCTCGCTTCTTCCCCTTATGATCTTGAGGGCTTCGGCCTTAAAATTTTCCTTTTTAGGGGTTAGTCTACAGGTGGGTGGCAGAGTATTCCATAAATCCACAGCTCTATACAGTGGACTTTTCCTGTAACTCAGTTTAATATCAGTTGGATAGGACAACTCCATTGTATTAGTTGACCTAGTCACTCTGTTATTTGGGCGAGAGTGGTTGATTTTCAGTCCTATTCTATCAGCACATAGCACCTCTGAGTATAGGTACTTATGGACTAACATCATAAGCTGTATATCAAACCGGACATCTACATAGTCAACCTTACATTCTTTATGTAGACCTGCAACCAGGTGTCTCATATTAGTCTTTAGGCAGACCCTAAGTCCCCGATTTTGTACATGCTGTAGCTTCTTCAAAGTGGTATTGGTTAGGCCGTTATACAGGAGACCACAGTATTCAATGACAGGCAGTACAGTTTGTTTATAAATGAGAATGGCAGTGAGTTGTGACATCATTTTACGAATTTTACTTAATAGGTAAATGCGGTGACAGGCAGTGCTTATAGTTTTGTTTACACTTTTCTTAAAATTCAGTTTATTGTCTATAATTATGCCTAAGTACTCATATTCCTCCTTTACTTTTAGTGTGTGTCCTCCCATTTTAATAGATGGGGGGATCTGGTAATTTGAATTAAACATGACAATTTCAGTCTTGTTTGTATTAATACAGAGTCCACTTTTACAGAACCAGTCATATATCCTTGTAGCATCATGTTGGAGGAGGTTCTCAGCTATGACCGAGGATTTATGACTAACATAGAATACAACATCATCTGCATACATTGATATGGAGCAGTTTTTTATGACAGAGGGTAGGTTGTTTATGAAACATATAAACAACAGGGGCCCCAATATAGACCCTTGGGGTACCCCGAAACGGACCTTTTTAGTAGTGGAGAGAGAGTTATTACAGTAAACGCTTTGACTGCGGTTTTCTAAGTAGGCATGGAACCAGTTGGTATAGGTTTTAGGAATACCTAGGTCAACTAGCCTAGAGAGGAGCTCACCATGGTGTATCGAATCAAAGGCTTTCTTCACGTCCAGGAAGCAGGCAGCCACAGTCTCGCCCCTGTCACATGCCTTATAAAGGTCGTTGACCACAGAGAAGACTGCGTCTGCCGTCCCCCTGGACGATCGGAAGCCGAATTGACACGGTGATAATTTGTTATTAGTTTCAAGCCAGCTGTATACTCTTGTATAGATTATGCGCTCCATTATCTTACTAGGAACAGGGAGTAAGGAAATGGGGCGCCAGTTTCCTATCTCCCTTAAGTTTCCAGATTTGGGGAGGGGGACTACCTTTGCACAGGCCCATGCATCCGGAAAAGCAACCTTTTCCAGGCATGTGTTAATTAAGCAGGTTAGTTGTGGTGCCATGATTAAAAGAGCATCCTTTAGTACCCTAGCTGAGATTTGCTCTACACCACTGGATTTGTGGGTTTTTATATCTCTTATAGTGGATAATACCTCGTCATATGATACTCTCTCCTGGTCAAGGACATTGGACGTCGGAGAGAGGGTAGAAGACAGGGTTGGCTCAGCGACCTTAGGGATATTACCAAGGCCATCAAATAGGTTACTACCCACTTCAGAGAAGAAGGTGTTTACATAGCCAGGTACATCTTCACCAGTTATCTCAGCCCCGGTGGTATGGTGGTTATAGACAATTTTGGGGTTAGCTTGATCAATATTACCCAGGAGTATGTTTATTTGTCTGGGAATCGGCAGCCATAAAATCCGAGGTTCTATGGAGACTCGAACACGCTACATCAAGACTTGAAGTCTGATGTGCTAACCACCACGCCGTGAAGGCGCTGGTAGAGGTAGGTGGCGAAACAAGGAGTCTACAGGCGGATTTCCAGCCCTGTAGGACCATTATTTACCGAGTTACAGAAGAAAAGGCATTTTTTGGTATAGTTTCTTTGAAAATCAATATTTTTTTCTAATTTCTTTTTTACTATAAAGGTAGAAGTTGGACTTTACTTAGCCTTTCGTTAAAATAATTCTAGGGATTTTTTTTCACATAGAAATAGGCATTTTGAAAATGGTTCGTTTCCACCCAGGATCGATCCGGGTACCCTTGGTGTGTGAGGCGGAGACGCTAGGGGCCATGCCTATCCGGCTGTGGTGCTTGTGGAGGGAAACGCTGGTTAGTATATAACATAGCCCCAAGCTGGCCCCCTCACAAATTCTATGTTGAACTCAGTGTTGGAGATTGAGGCTATGACGTCACCAGGCTCCACCAATCAGCGAGCAGGGTTGGTGGGAGGTCAAAACAACATGGCGCTACTGCTGTACGAGTGATATTCAGTCAATAATCCTTCAAAATGGCGAAATTAGGACGAATTTAAGGTAATTAAAGACATTTGAATGGAAATATCGTATAATAAACCTAATAATATATGAATATCACCGAACTTGGGGTGTGTATTCATGAATAACAAACCTCGGTGCTACGCACCTCGGTTCGTTATTCAAGTATACACACCCCGCGTTCGGTGATATTCATACATTATTGGTTAAATATCATGTGCAAACAGAATGGATGTGATCAATACTATTGTAATCAATTTATGTCTGATAAGTGAGACAACTGACTTACCAAACACAGATTTATCAAGGGTTTACTGTATGTAAATAAGTATAGAATAGGATACAATGTATCATAAAACATTATACAGATGGCCTGCTATCTTTGAAGCTTTAAACAGACTAGGATAAGTCAGGGTCTAAGCTCTACATTCATAACCCATTTACATGAAATTATACCATCATTAAGGTGGCCATCATTTTTACTTGAAGAGGGCAAGATTGAAGCCTAACAGAGTGTGACTTACAACCCAGACTTATCCTGTCTAAGGTAGTGTATGTTATCACAATTATAAATATTTAGAATTAAAATGATTATATATAAGCACCTGATGTGTAGATCAGTAAATATAGTGAACCAGATATATTTGTTGCCCATGTATTTAGCCCTGTGCCAATTCAGATATTCATAGGTTATAAAATAGTGATTTACTGTCCTCTATGTATTTGGATCTCTGTCCCACTCCCTATTAAATTTATAATCTACTAGTAGTCCTCAAGGCATTGCTGTTCATGAAAGTAATATACATTAGTTGTTATATGATATTTCTGAAGTATCTTTATTGTGGATAGATATGATAATTCCCTTTAAAATAGAGGGAATGAATGCCAGTCTTTGAGCCATCTATTTTGACCCTGATACTGGATTTCTCTGTATGTTTTGCCTTTTGATGGGCCTTTGGTGTTGCTGTTGAAAACGTAACATATAGTAATCCTAATATACCAACAGGGAAAACTTGTCATGCAACTATCTCATGTGAAATAGAACCTCTGGGTTGGGGGGAAATGGGTTGGCATGGAAGTGAGAAATGAGTTTCCCATAGCTGCCCTCATTTGTGAATTCGATATTAGACTTCAAAACCCTACCCATAAGCCAAAACTCTAACTTAAAATGCCTGTCTGTCTCCCGTATTTGCAAAGCAATAGCTAAAAAATAGTAAATTTCTGGAAATGGTTACCTCTGTGAGGCCTCTAATTGGTAAAATATGCATTGCAGAAGAGCTGCAATGACTTCACTGTGATACTAGACCCTGAAAATGTGGGTGTAGACACTTTAAATTAATGTCTATCTCCCCTATTTGTGAAGCAATGGCAAAAATGGTGAATTTCGGTAATGGCTACCTCTGTTAGGCCTCTATAAGGTAAAATATACATTTAGAGACGAGCAGTGATGACTTCATTGTGATACTAGACCCTGACAATGTGGGTTTAGCCAAGCACTATTACTTGCAAAACTATTGCAGAAATAGTGAATTTCGGTAATGGCTACCTTTATCGGGCCCTATTTCAGAGAAAAACGATTTTTGAGCATGGCATCCACCCCAGACTTAATCAGTATAGGTCAAACTTCAATTTTAGCCTGGATGCCAGCTTCTATAAACATTCCGTAACCACCAAAAGTGATTTCTGGGCCTCTTTTGAAATTCTGCCTCTCTACTATGTGCCTCTACATGGGGTACCACACTTTTGACCGTGTCGCCGTGTCGACTTTTAGCAGGAGGGCCGTATCACTGGGTCGATTTATATATATATTAGAATATACTAAGACTTTAAAAAGATGACTGTGTCTGTCGATTTTTAAAAGGGCCGTGTCGCCTGTGTCGACTTTTAAAAGGGCCGTGTCGCCGTGTCGCACGTGTCGATTTTTACCCATGTAGAGGCACTACTATAGTAGCTGTTATGTCTTTTGGAATTTCTCCAGCCAAATGGGTAAAGGTATAGTTTCATTCATGACCTTCATTTCCACTCAATATACACCTCTAATTTTCCTTGTGAATGATAATTGAACACCTCAGACATGCATGTATTTCTATGCTCCATAGCCTAAACATGAAATCTCTTAAATGTGGTCACCTTGCTAATGTGGTCACTTTAGCAAAGTCCAAAGGGTGACCACAATAGAGAGAGTTGACTGTATAGTCATACACGCCAAAACGTAGCACAGAGAACCAGTAACATTATTGCACACCAGATGTCCTCGCACTTGGCTCCCCCTTTCATAGAGCACTACCATTACTAACAGAGATAGGGGGCTACTGTGTGTGATATTACCTATATTACGGCATATGGCCTGAATCTATGCTCGCCACTGTTCAGGCTGACTTGACCTGTAAACTGTGACTTTAGTACCTACCATACAGATGCACTGTGGCACTTGTGTCCTCTCCCTCCCTCTGTAAAACCACTAGATCCTCAGGAGCAGCCATAGTGGTGTGTCTGGGTGGGGTGCGGTGGAGGTGGCCTCTCAACACTGAACACCGTGTCCCGGCCTGCGTGGCCATATATGTAGGGGCTCCCTGTGCTATGGAGTGTCGTGGTAGCAGTGGGGATGTATTGGGGACGAGGGCCAGTGTAGTTCCTATCCAGGTCACTGGAGCGCACACCTGCTACACTGGTTTCTTTGCCCACCCACAGGCGGATTATATCATCGATGAATAGCTGTGAGTGTGAATGGGCAGGCACTCATAAAAAATGGATTTCCCCCTTTTTAATATGATTTATTGTTAAATGTAACCTTTATAAACTACCTTGTGCAAAGGTGTGTAGGTTCATGGAAATATTTATGATAGGTAAATAATTCTATGATTTTATGAATTAATAAGTGATATCATAACAATGTGATTCACATATATAGAATTGTCTGGGTTCTGTGAGATGACGTCTGTGGTATGATGAATATAATTGTGTTTTTCAATCTAAACATCACTCATTTATCCTGTGGGAAATTGGGTGTGTATATTGGGTCACAAGTATCACTAAGAAATCTAAAAAGATTAAGTTTTCTTCTGGCTTTGCCTGCTGATAATTGCTATTTGTGTGTACATTTATTCATGGTCCGATTGCCAATAATAAATCACTGCGTTCAAAAAGATATTCGCTATAAAAACATTGCTGAAATATGTATTGCCACTGGGTCTCTATTCATTTATCTTTTTAGGAATCTGTGGTCTGTTAAGAAAAGTCGTTGCCTGTAGTTTGTTTATTGAACAACATAGTTTGTATATTGGAGGTTGTCTATATATTTGAGTCATATCATATGTGGAATGTCTACCATACTATCGCATACTTTTGTAAGTGTTAAGATGGAAGATGCAATATTTTGTCGTGGTTATAATCTGAAATCAATAATTATTGAGTAAATAAACCAGCTTGGTAGCTCAATGTTTGACGTCTAATTCGAGCTTGGGAGGTCGGCAGTTCAGACTCCACTCAGGTAAGTAATTTTAGTCTGATTTTAGTTTCTTATGAATATAAATAAAAATATTCACAACGTTATGAATCTATATATTTTTGTTGCCGTTTACTGTATTACTAGTAACCCTTGATCTTTGAGGGCAGATTCGTGCTTTATGCTCCATGTCGTCATGATGCATGAATGCAGTCCTGGTGAGTGATTGGCCAGTGCTGCATGAATGCATCATGCCGACTTTATGGGGTTGATTAACTCCAGAAGTGTCAGCATGATGCACCAAATGCAGTACTACGTTGATACATCATGAAGACAATTATTTCTGCCTTAAAAGGGTAATCCTGAGTCATTTTGAAAGTTGTTCACTGTATTATATCAATAAGCTATGAATTACAGAAATAGACAACAATTGCAAATGATTTAACAATAAGTGTTTGTTTTATTCACTACAATACAGTGCATAACAATGGCCCTTATTTCTTCATTTCCAATAATATATTCCACTAAGCTTACGACGGTTTGAATGTACTAGGCCATAATAGATTGTGTATAAATATTACAATAACATTGATAAATATGCCTAGAGACCACAGAAAAGGTAGGGCATTTTGACGATGGTAGCTCTAATTTTTGCAATAAATCAACATCATTTAATACAGAAATTCCAGCAAAAAAAAGCAGGAATTATTCATAAAGCAGTGGCATTTCTAAATCGATACATGACTATGTTTTATCAGCGTTTTAACATGGGTTTTGTGAGATGGTGATGGGTGTGTCAGACATGGGGGCAGGTTACATATTGGGGTACTGGTCCTGTTCGTAGGGCTGTGGTTGGTCCATGTACTCGTCAATAGGTTTACTGAAGGCTGTGTTCTTCCTGAAAGGTGTATCCTGAATCTTGTCCTGTGAGACACCCTGTAAAGAAAGGAATCCAATAATTATTTACTAATGTTTATCTTGAGAAGAGATATCCAGGTACGGTTTTAAGACTACGCGGGATATGCCAAATTCTACGGGATATATTCTCATTGAGACTAGGCCACTCAAAAAAAAGTTGTTTCTCATCACCGCGCCAATCATGAAAATCGTGATTTGGGGGAAACTTTTTTCCCTATGATTTTTAATGAAAATCCTGTTAAAAAGTTGACAAATATTGGCATATTTGGTATCAAATTAAAGCTTACACGGTCAATAATGCACAGAGCTAGGAAACTTGTATTATAAGAAGCTTGGCAGATTCTTAACTACTAAAATGTTTGCCAAGAATTTCCCTATTTTGAGTGGCCTTACATGAGATATCTTTTTTTTCAAGGGGCCCACTTTAGTTGGTCCCTCGTTGTATTTCTGTACTCCAAAGCCGAGTATGTCTTATACATTTAAGCTTGTAAAATGAATGCTGGGCCTGTCATTTACCCGCTAGCGCTGCATTGGTGCATCGTAATTACAAATGCGGTCTTAACCCTTTAAGGACGGCATAATGTATTAATGCATCACCTCCTTCGTCATCATGATGCATGAATACAGCCTTGGTGAGCAACTCGCCAGTGCTGCATTCAAGCATCATGTCGACCCTATTGGATTGAGACACTCCCAAAGGGTCGTCATAATACATCATGGCAATAAATATCGTTTAGCGATATGCCATCCTTCAATGGTTAAGGCAAAAGGTGAAAGGGTTCCTGTTACTTACATGTATGCGTTCTTTGTGTTCTGTCCAGAAGGTGACGGGCTGCTCACGGATAAGGTCGTGGTGCTGGAAATACAACATTTTCAGATTGAATAACAATATACACCATTATTGTAATAAAATTTACATGTTACCCTTACCCCTTTAAGAGCCGCATAATGCAGTCTGCCCTTTGCCCTCATGGTGCATGGATGTAGCACTGGTGAGTAACTCACTAGGGCTTTATGCATGCAACATGAGGACAAAGCACATAGTGCATTACCGTACTATGCGGCCTTTAAAATTAGTATGTCAGACCACCTGTGTGGGTGGTGGTTTACTGTCAACCTACCTGTGTGGGTGGTGGCTTATATGGTTACTGTCAACCTACCTGTGTGGGTGGTGGTTAATAAGGCTACTGTCAACCTACCTGTGTGGGTGGTGGTTAATAAGGCTACCGTCAGCCTACCTGTGTGGGTGGTGGTTAATAAGGCTACCGTCAGCCTACCTGTGTGGGTGGTGGTTTATATGGCTACCGCCAGCCTAACTGTGTGGGAGGTGGTTTATAAGGCTACTGTCGGCCTACCTGTGTAGGTGGTGGTTTACTGTCAGCCTACCTGTGTGGGTGGTGGTTCATATGGTTACTGTCAACCTACCTGTGTGGGTGGTGGTTAATAAGGCTACTGTCAACCTACCTGTGTGGGTGGTGGTTTATGTGGTTACTGTCAGCCTACCTGTGTGGGTGGTGGTTAATAAGGCTACTGTCAGCCTACCTGTGTGGGTGGTGGTTTATAAGTTTACTGTCGACCTACCTGTGTGGGAGGTGGTTTATAAGATTACTGTCAGCCTACCTGTGTGGGTGGTGGTTTATAGGAATCTGGAGCTATGTCCAGTGGGTCCGCCATTTTAAATTTCGCTGGTTGAGGTTGAACCCACTGATAAGACAATCCACGATGGGCACAACTAGGGGACAAGCAGGGGACAGACTAGTAACAGTCTTATCAGCTCTTATCAGTGCGGGCCGCCACAACCAGCTCCAGTCCCGACAAGGCCCTATAAGGCTACTGTGAGCTTACCTGTGTGGGTGGTGGTTAATAAGGCTACTGTCTGCCTACCTGTGTGGGTGGTGGTTTATAAGTTTACTGTCTGCCTACCTGTGTGGGTGGTGGTTTATAAGTTTACTGTCTGCCTACCTGTGTGGGTGGTGGTTTATAAGGCTACTGTCAGCCTACCTGTGTGGCTGGTTTATAGGCCTACCTGTGTGGGTGGTGGTTTATAAGTTTACTGTCTGCCTACCTGTGTGGGTGGTGGTTTATAAGTTTACTGTCTGCCTACCTGTGTGGGTGGTGGTTTATAAGTTTACTGTCTGCCTACCTGTGTGGGTGGTGGTTTATAAGTTTACTGTCTGCCTACCTGTGTGGGTGGTGGTTTATAAGGCTACTGTCAGCCTACCTGTGTGGCTGGTTTATAGGCCTACCTGTGTGGGTGGTGGTTTCTTGGAGATGAACTCTTCCTTGTTGAAGTCCTTGTGTGTGACCGACTTGTACTCAGAGATAGTCGGGGGCGGGTTGAACTCGGCGTGAACTTCTTTGCTGAAATAACACATTACAAATATACTGTCAGAAATGGGTGACCTGGATATATTTTCATGATATGTATTAACTCTTTGAGAGCAAGATAGCGCTTGAATACACTATGCGCCCATTTTCTGCCATGATGTATGAATGCAGCATCAGCAAGTAAATTGCTGGTCTTTCATATATGAATGATGCCAACCCTATGGGGTGAATACACTCCTGAAGAGTTTGGTGAATCATGAGCCTGAGCATATGGACATGAGGTTGAGGCATTATGCCGTCCTTGAGGGGGTTGACCTTGAGGAGCCAGTCTCCATATATGAAAGATATGAAGATCTGCATTTTCTATCTATATTTTCACATTCTGCTAAATGATGTCCCTTACCTTACTTGTTCATACAGCATCCTCTCCATCATTTCTTGTTTAGTTCCTGTAACACAAGAGAACCAAAAAAATAAGTTATAACGATGGAGACATTTTCAAACAATAGGCTGTGCTTGTGATGTGTTTTTATCATTTGAGTGTTGTTTGCAGACTGGCATTGGGTTTCATGCAAAGCCTGGATTAATCTTTACCTGTAAATCATTTCGTTGTACACTTTCTGATTGCTTTACACTGCCCTGCCACATGTACAAATAAATTGTAATACTACTACTTCATGATGATATTTCACAAATCACATGGTATGACTCACAAGAGATAAAGTACATAGATGGGAAATATTTTGTCAACATAATTGGAATTAAAAGAGATGCATAACATATCCCTATATCATCATACAAGAAAAGTTTATTGCAAAATTAAGCACATGATTTTGAAATAGAAAATCTGTAAACAATAGAAGAGAAAGAAAGCTGTTCAAGAGGCAGTATCCTAAGCTGTTTTCTAAACAAAGGCAATCACTTGATTTCCAAAAGCATGCATAAAAAGATTATCTCAGCAATATGAGCGAAAATATAGATTCTGGACTCTTCTAATTACGTTAACCCTTTAAGAGGGGTCTGTGAATGCATCACTGCAGAATGAATCACCTGTGCTGCATTCATGCATTGTAGCATAGAGCATTACATCACTATGCTGCCCTTAAAGGGTTAACATCCCACTACTCCAATGTTCAGTCTAACCATCTTAGCATGACATGTACACACAGTAAAACATGCTGGTCCTCTTCTATGGGCAACACTCGGACAAGGCTAGGACTTTGTAGGGTTTAGGGAAAGATCCTAATCATTCTGCAGGATGTATAACGTCTGATTCATCTTTAGTTGACGCTCACCCTTTAAGGGATATGCCCTTTGTCATCATGATTCATGAATGCAGCTCTGGCAAGTAACTTGCCAGGGCTGCATTCATGCGTTATGCCAACCCGTTGGGAGTGTAGCGACCCCTTTGAGATGGCTTGAAGCATGAATGCAGCTCTGGCGATTACTCACCAGAGCTGCATTCATGATTATAGAGGGCATAACGCATTAAAGCACTATGCGGCCCTTGTAAGGACCAGGTTCAACATAAGCTTGAAATCACACAGAGCTACTGGAATCTATAAAAGGGAGAGAAGTAAATGGATGTACACTCCATGCAATGTACTCTGAATGCAAAGACACAGCTCACCATGCAAATAGCTCAATGTAAATTGACTTTCATATTGTCAAGTTTTAAAATAAAAACAATGTTTTATCACTCAGAAAACCAAAGAAGCATTCAAAATACAAATGGCATTCTGAACGCGTACGTGGTTTCCATTTATCCAGGTCCTCATCGGCTGCACAAGGAGGAATTTAGTCATGACATGTCATTTCAATATCGATCAGGACTTTTCACAAATTTCTAATCAATTACCATCATTTACATTATTACCTTTGCTCTACCTTTTAGCTTTCTGACTGAAACGATTATATACATATTTAAACACATATACCGTGCATATTATACCCAAGGTACCATATATTTCAAATGTAAACAAAATTACTAAATAATCCTCTTGAATTCACTTTTACAGCTTTATATCAAAATGTCTCCTCACGTGAAGAGCGAACAGGATCACCTGCTGGACTCTTCTTGAGGATCGATGTTACAACAAATAAGTACAACTCATATAGACTTAATGCAATTGGTAACACCATGAATTGACGTTCATTAATTGAAATTACAATTATATTAGTGACTTCTAAGCAATAGAATTATATGTTAAGCATGCATTTTACAATGAGAAAAATGAGGTTCATGAGTAACAAGGAGTGGTGGTGTATTTGGGGGGAAAAGTTTGGAATTTCACTCTCACAAAATCCACCACCGCTCCCGCCTTGCTGTTTAAAGGCGAAAACAAACAGGACGTGTTTTCTACGCGCGGACGGAAATTGCCATGGTGACGGGCGCATAGAGCGTAAGAAATGCCCTTTGAGGCGTTGTCTACGCGGCTACGCACGGACGTTTACGCGCCCTGTATGTTTCCGCCTTAATAATCACCATTCTCTCATTCCAGATTAGAAATATTAGTGTATTTAGTTAGTTTTCTCGTTCTACATTGCTTACAGAAAACCCTAAATTTCTGTTAATGTACCTATGTATAGATTTGCTCTGGCCAATCAAACACCAATTGTCATTCTATGAGATATAGATGTCACAGGTATCTCACAAAACAAAAGGTTTGTCTTACCCTTTAACCGCACGTTGGGTCCCTGTGGTGGCCGGTAGGAGTCGCGGACGGTGGTGACCTTCTCGACATCCTTATTTGTCGTGAGAAGGCTGTAATGGCCGTTCTTAAACTGCTGGGCAGAACTCTGCACCTCAGAGTTGAGGTTGGATGGGTCGATGTGAGCTACAGCTCGCTGCAAAAACAGGGAATAAATACAGGTCAACTTTCACAGCTATTTGTAAAGGTGTTGAGGCCTTTTAAAATCCGGCGACTCAATATAGGTAAGAGTCTGATTCGTTTTACATATTGGAAATAATGAGCACCCTTGGCATTTACAAAAGAATTTTAGTATGTAAGGGTTAATGCCACATGAATAGCTTAAATTTGCATATATCAAAAGTTATTGAATTTCTTAGAGCACAGTCACACACCACTCATCCCTCGTTCGTATACGTCGGTGATCCGCTGTCCCGAATGTTCACGCACGACAAACAGTTGCGACTCCACTCACAGGAATCAAAACTTTTAGATTTCTGCGAGTGTAGTCGTTCGCCACACACATACCTTGTGACAATATTGCCACAGGGAGTGACAGCAGCAAATCCACTGTTAGAATGCCAGGTCTTATCCCTTGCCGATTTTAAGAAGTGGGTCTATATTGTTCCTTGTCGCCAACTCCCAGCATTCCCTTGTCACCATGTCAATGTTACCGTACCTATCTGGGCCAAACTGGACACTGACTGAGCTCTCCTGGATCATGATCCCCATCGTGTGCGTGTGTGTGTGTGTGTGTGTGTGTGTGTGTGTGTGTGTGTGGAGGGGGGGGATGTATTCGTCATATAGACCTATTCAGGTCCCCTCCTAAACTCATTTGCCATGGGGGGGGGGGGGGGCATAAAAAGCGTTACTATAGTTCAAAGGGGGGAGGGATCAAACTTTTCGGCGCCTTTGGCGAGGGGGGCGCAAAATATTCAGCGCGCTGTCGAGGGGGGGCGAAAAAGATTTTCCTGCGCGAAAATCTTTTACTCCCTCCCCTCGAGAGCGCATGGCGTGGCAGTGGAAGTTTTGCGCCTCCCCCCCCTCGCCGATGGCGGGCTTTATGGCTAATGAGGGGCTACATTTTCTACGCCCCCTCAAGAGGGGTCAGAATTTTTTATGCCCCCCCCCATCAGCTCAGGAGGGGTCAAAAATGTTTGCGCCCCCCCCCCCCCCCATAACTAATAAATGAACCCTCGCTGTCTCTGAGTCCCAGCCCAGGCCCTCTGTCCCCATTCAGCATTGCCCTACACCACTGACCGACCCCGACACTATGCTGGAGAAGGTGGTGGGGAGGGGGGGGGGGGGGGTACATGCCTCTTCAAGGCTCTTGTGAAGTTGTGTGACTGTATCTGTCACTCTCAGAGTCAGGCTGACACTCTGTGAGTGTGACTTGTAAGACAGTCACACTCACAGTGAGTCACTGAGTGTGATATACTTCCGACGTAAGGGAGTGTGATTTGACTGTGACTTGTGAATGTGAGGCGGGGTGGCCTACGTCGGCGCGATCAACAGTGCCCTGCTGTAGCCTGGATAAGGAAAGTCTGCCTTACCTCTTCAACCCAGTTCTCCAATAAGCATTTTCCGTCTGAATTGTTGAACCTAATTTCGTTTCTCCCCTCGTTTAGAGTCGTCATGTTGTCTTTTTCTAGTATCGTCCACAGACGAAATAGTTTGTTGTTACCGGAACCAGTATGGCGTCGTTGCTACGCGACGTTGATGGACCTAGTGCTGCCACCTAGAGCTAAGTAGCAGAATCATTGTTGGAAGTGAAGGGAAGGTAAATTTGGGTAATATCGTGCAGGATGGGGAAGGCTGTAGTAGGCCCAGTAGATCTACTGTAGTGTAGCCATTGAGACACGTGGCACGGTGAGACAACACCACTAGACCTCAGAGTTTATGATTCAAGATTCAAGAAGGTTTTATTCAATTCAATTCAATTCAAATCTTTATTTCAGACTCAATCGTAGTACAAAAGGTCCATAGGCTATGAAAACACACTTACATATAGATACAGATAAAAGAATACAGTTAAGGGAGTGATCATTTTTTATCAACAGGGGGGGGGGCAAAAAAATTTGGACCCCTTGACCGGGGAGGGGGAAAAAATTTGGACCCCTCTTGGGGGGGGTGTCAAAAAAATTTAACCTGTTTTGGGCCAAAAAGCCCGCGCGTTACTATGCTTCAAAGGGCCCGCGCGCGCGCCGATTTCCGACCCGTAGGGGGGGGGGGTAAAAAATTTCGACCCGTTGACCGGGGGGGGGTGAAAAAAATTTCGCGCGCTCCGCGCGGAAAACCACCCCCCCCCCCTGTTGTTAAAAAATGATCACTCCCTAAGGAAGATTAAAGTGTATCACTGACGTTGATGAAGCTCTGTGAGTGTATGTAGGGGATGATGGGGGAATACGGGACACCTAAGGGTTTTCATGCAATTTCTGGCTTACTGGTGACCATGAGTAAAATATTTTTTTACCTACATTTTAAGCATTCCTCTTTTATATTTAACTGTGTTGAGGAAAAAATTCCTCAACCCCCCTAAAGTACAATGGTTGCAGTTAATAATTTCAAAGATTTTGTGACCCATATTACCCCACAGTGGGGTAATACGGGTCGCCATTGTGGGGTAAGACGGAACGGAATAGGAATCGTCAGTGAAAATGGCCAAATATCTTTCATGCATAGGTGGAATTCTTTGAATGAGAAGCCTTTGACGTACCATAACAAAATATATGATGATTTATACTGTCGCAAAACATTATAAAGATACTTTGTTACCTCAATGAGTGCTATATATGCCTATTCCTTTCGACATAATTTGTCAAAATATAAAAGAATTAGCAAAATTTGTCAAAAATGGAGTGTTTACATTGTTTCCATGGTAACCAGGATGTCATGATATACCCAAAACCTTACCTAGTAGATGGGGCTCCTATATAGCTTTAATTTAAGCTATTTTGTGACCATTTATGTTGAGATGCACACTAGAAACTGCAAAAATTGTGAATTGTCCTTGATATTGAAATTGACCTTGAAGTTTCATGTAGTTTCTTGCCGCCATTTTGGAAAATGGCCACCACACAACGCAAGACCATATGCAAATTTAAAACATGAAAAAAATCTCACAAAGAACTAAGTTTATTTAGATATTTTGAAAAAAAGTAGTTTCTACAAAGACACTCGTTCGTGTGGAAGGTTTAAATAAGGTTAATAGCTTAACATTTTTGTAGAAAAAATATATACAAATTGCCATAGGGATTGCCTTTGACCCGTATTACCCCATCGAAAAATGAGGTTGGGGTAATACGGGACACCACACAAATAGTGGTGTCAATTTCTAGACACTTCACAGAAAATATCCAAACCATATTTAATTTTATAAGCTATTGGGTGTTTTATCCTTAGCACCTGAAACCAGAAAAAAAATATTACCATTTTGCTCAAACTAGGGGCTTACATAAATGATGATGTGTCTAATTATGCTTTACTAATCAAGATGTCAGCCCTCAATATTCCAGACATTCAATTTTATTTTCCGCGTATAATTCAAATAATAATTCCTCCAACAACACAATAAATGCTGCAATATATATGATCTGATGCCTACCTTGTATTATAAAACCAAAATTGAGTTCTTAGTGTTACCTTTCAGTAAGAAATATCAGTCTGAAATGAGAGTGTCCCTTATTACCCCATGGCCCGTATTACCCCATCTTCCCCTACAAATCTTGATACCAGCATCTCCAGATAGGGGGCCTATGAGATGCATGTGTAGGCTACTGGGTATCACTTCTTGAATCCACCAAGCTTTTGATCAGCTCATTTTCTGACCCTGTCAGTCGACATATGAAACTGTATATTAGTCTTCTAATTGTAGCACCACATGTCGGAAGAGCACAAACAGCGAAAGTCTCACCGGCACTAGCATATCTTGGGATGCCAAGTAACATACGAAGTGCATCATTGTAGGCTACCGTTAACCTTCGCATAGAAGCCCTATTGTAATTACTCGATAACTGAGCAGTATACAAAGGTGTAGGCCTACAGTAAGCTCTAAATAGGCATAGTTGAATTTTAACCTCAACACTGCACATGTAAAACTTAAGCACAAGCATGTTGCCCTGAGCATATTATAACATTCTGCGCTGTCGTAAAATATCATTATCATCCTTAAGTGAATTACAAATAATGTGACCCAGGTACTTGACCTCCTCAAATTCTTTAAGAGTAGATCCATTTAGAGTAAAAATGGGCATCCTCATCTGTTTGGCCATAGGGGATCGGACTACCATTAGCGCACTCTTGAGAGGGTTATAATTGATATCATTTTCAATACCATATAGCCCACAGACCTTTAACAATGTATTAATGATACACTTATGTCAGCACCAAATTTGTATTAATCACATTATAAACAATTTTTATATAAGAGTAGGCCTATATACAATTTATGGCTCATGTCCTATCAGCTGTAGGCCTATTACAATAAGGATCCAGTTACAATTGGTGATATTTCCCTGTTATCATCATGTTCTCTATGATATCATACAAACTTCAAGTATTTATCTTCAAACATTTTCTGGGCAGTTCTAAGCTCCGGTAGATTACAGTCTAGTAATATATGTTTAACATTTTGCGTTGATCCACAGTGAATACAAACAGAATCTAAGTTTTTTTCCCTATATACCTCCTTGACAAACTGTCCAAGGTACAATTATAATCTATACGCAACTTGGTTATTATACTTCGAATGTAGGGTGAATGCGTTTCTCTTACATACTCCTTCTCCTTATATCCAGTATATCTAAATCCACTAACTCTACAATCCTCCTGGCAAGTTTTGACAATATTACATTTTTCTGAGTTTTCTGAATCCACAATATATATTGATTGTATTTCTGAATATGAATGCCATCAAGTCTCCTCTTTATGTTGGACCTGAGGGAGTCTTTAGACCATATATATATAAGGATTACTCCATCCATTTTTACATCCATTTTCACATAATAAATACTGTATATCTTTGACCCACTGATGGTTTTCCTGTTTCATAGTAATAAAAGCATGGTTCAAAAGAGGATTCGTTGAACCCTGCTCAAGTCTTAGCCAATACAAAATATTTAGCATAACTATTTTGGACTCTACAGGAAATCTACCAAGCTCTACTAGTGCTAGAGTTGTACTAGCATACTTCGACACCCCAAGAGCAAACTTACAACTTGACGAGTACCGGTACAATGATTCTACTGGACAACCCTATCTAATGTTACATGAATCATCAATATTCACAGTAACAGGCTTACTTCGATATGATTCCAATAGTTTTATCTTATGCAAAATGTTATCCAGAGTAACATATAAGAGTTGTGTTTTCTTGTAAAACCTACATGATAAAACATTAATATCATG
This sequence comes from Harmothoe impar, assembly GCA_947462335.1. Classification (NCBI taxonomy): domain Eukaryota; kingdom Metazoa; phylum Annelida; class Polychaeta; order Phyllodocida; family Polynoidae; genus Harmothoe; species Harmothoe impar. Next base: position 18,261,345 of record OX381709.1, read on the forward strand.
AATACCTATTGATTTAAAGAGACCCATTAGTTGAACTTTTGATTGGACACCTGGAGCACTTACAGACACTGAGCAATTACTGGACGGCATGCCCCATATGGGGCACCCATACAACAGAATTGGATCAATCTGTTTATCAAATATTGACATAAAGAACTTGACAGATACATTTTGCGTAGTACTTAATGCTTGTCTAATAGAAAAGAGTGCCCTTTTTGCCTTTAACACACGTTCAGCTTTCATCTTCTTTAGACTACCATCATGTGATAATAATAACCCCAAATATTTGTATGATGATACACACTCTAATACATTATCTTCGAACAACACTCTAATAGACACCTCCTTTCCCTGAGTCATGACCATAACTTTAGTTTTTTTAATATTTACTCTCAGTTTCCACATCTTGCAATATTTGTTGAGCTTGTCCAAACTTTACTGCAAACCAGTCTGTGACTTTGACACTAAAACAAGATCATCTGCCAATGATAGGGAATTCATTGTCATATCACCTAAATCAACAGGGTCACATTTATCATAAAATATTTCATGGAGATCATTTTGAAAAAGATTTGAGAGCGTTGGACTAAGGTTACATGCTAGCTTTACACCTGTTGTTGATACAAAACTCTCAGTGATATCATGTTCACTTTTGATAGCATACCTATTTCCATTGTATGCATATTTAATAATATTATATGTATTACCTGTGATCTAAAATTGGACCGGCTCCTAAATTGGACCATCCCTGTTTCCCTAGGCCTACACTAATTCAAAATTTCAGTAGGCCTAGGCCTAATCTAATGGACTGGTAATCCTGCAGTTAAACCAGTTCAATCACCGACACAAAAGAGTGGTTAAATGATCAGCACCCACTATTGGGGGTCTAGATGGGGGGTGCCCATGTCGCCTGTCGATTTTAAGAAATGCCCATGTCATTTGTCAGTAGGGGTTAGGGTTAGGGTTATCTTTGTATTTCTCCTGTCATTTGTCACTAGGCTCCATGTCGCCTGTCGATTTTAAGAAAAGGCCATGTCCCTTGTCAATCTTTTAATTTCTCCTGTCATTTGTCACCTAAGCCCCATGTCGCCTGTCGATTTTAAGAAAAGGCGATGTCGCCCTGTCGATTTTAAGAAAAGGCGATGTCGCCCTGTCGATTTTAGGGGTCCACCCCCATACTATTGATATACTATTGTTGGAGTCGCTACAGGACTCTCTAGGCCTATTAGTGCTGTTCAGACAAAGCCTGTCAGAGTATTTGCAACTAGGCCTATGAGCTAGATCGAAAGCTACAGGAGGAAACTCTCAGTGCCTATTTAAAAGAGAAACTGAAGGTAGAGATCCGATGATTTCAGGGATTCCTGTCTTTGAATATTTGTATATCTGTATATGTTCCCTTTTTACTAGTCAAACATGGCTTTAAGAATCACAACATAGGCCTACAATTGTTGTGGTCTCAAGACAGGTCAAAGTGTGAATGACTGCAACAATAGGTTGGTGCTAGGGTAGTTATTTTCTGATTTTGACATAATATGCTTACAGGAGACGTGGTTGTGCGAGCAAGACTGTGCGAGCAAGACTTGGACAAACTGATCTCACATAGGCCTATTTGAGTTGAGATTAGATAAGGACTGGGCAGTTGGTCTTGAAATAGAATATGAAAAGAGAAAGATTGTTGTCATAAATGTTTATATGCCCTATCAGTCAAGGGAAAATGATGAATTATATGTTGAACGTTTGGCTGAACTTGGTGCTATTGTAGAAGGTCTTGATACTACATGTGTATATGTAGTTGGAGACTTCAATGCTGATTTATCCAACAGGTGCTCACTGTTTGGTGGCCATCTGCATACTTTCTGAGAGGATTCTGGTTTTCTCTTAGCAACTAAGAGTAGGCTACCTGACACTTTTACCTATGTGAGTGATGCACGGCACACTACCTCTTGGCTAGATCACTGTATTAGTTCGGAGGATGCTGATGCCGCGATAGATAAAGTAATTGTTAACTACGCACTAGCAACTACTGACCATATACCGGTGTCTATATATGTTAATGTTGAGGTTGTACCTGCTATGACTAACTCTACTAATGGTTACAGGAAAAAGGGGCCTAACTGGTCTCCGTGTGACATTGAGAGCTACTGTCTTGAATTGGATTTGTTGCTTAAGTCTATTCAATGGCCTGAAAATGCATTGGCTTGTAGAAATATTGATTGTCAATGTCAAGAACACATTGAAGTCCTGAACTCTTTCTATGATAACATGGTTGCTCGTTTAAATAGGGCTGGTGACTACTAAGGGACACACTGCAGGTAGACCTGGATGGAACACCCCCCATGTGGCTGAGCTCCATGAAGTTGCAAGAAATGCTTTTATTATATGGAGGGTAGCCGGAAAATCTCGCCACAGTTATATATTCAACATGAAGAAAAATTGAAATGCTAGATTCAAATACGCTCTCAGATTTATAAAGAGACATGAGGACACTATGCGACGGGACTCCCTAGCTGAAAACCTAATGCAGAAAGATGTGAAATTAGAGTTAGTACATCCAGCGTTTGGGACCAAAAAATAGATTTTCCTACAAATGAGTCAGAATGTTTCCAAATAATATATTTGACTTCCTATCTGGTCTATTCCCCCTAATTCCCTCTGATTTTGCCCTAATTCGATTTTTATTGCCCAATACATGGTCATTTTTAAATAAAAGCGTCCATTGAAAATACAGTAGAAAAGCCTATTGTTTGGGGACATAGGATCCCTTTGTGACTAAATAACATCCATTGATGACATTTAATTAACCTCTATTCTCTAAATATTGTATTTGGTCTAGGCTACGTGTGACCTTACTTTAAAGAACAACAACCGGACACAGCACAATTATTAAGCTTTGATATACAGCGACTTGTCATAGAAGGAATCCCCTTAGTTGGGAGATCCCTTTAATATGATATGAGTTGACTAAGTCTTGAGGTCTTGTAGTATAGTTGGTATTTATTACAAGTTGACAGCAACAGTACAGTAGTACAATGTAGGTTCCACTCAGTTACACCTATCCACACAATAATATAGGTCTTGGTAAATATACCTAATAACCCTGAGGTTAGTACTGGACTAGAGCCAAGGGGGTCCTACACCATGTCTGATAGTTGGGCCTAGTAGGGCATAGCCTATAGCCTTGTTCTCAGTCAGTGGAGAGGTCCTTGCTCTGTGGTGTCCAAGTGTAGAGTGAGGATGGAGATGCCCAGTGCTGGGACCTGACCCTATTTAAGGGGGCCAGGCCACCAGCATGGCATCTTGAGTGTTAGTGTCAGTTGACAGTGGTTGGAGGGCTGTAACAGTCAGAGAGACAGTCACACAATACCCCTCCATAGTTTGTCTACCCCTGTTAGTGTACATCAAAGGGGTGACCCTTATGCTGGTCTGTGGGAAACAATGTGCGGGATGAGCGTCGCCTGGCGGCGGCGGGAGTGCCGACTGGAGCGCCGCCTATGCGGGCCGGCGCGCGCCTGCGTGTGCCGGCGGCGGGAGTAGCGTCTCCCGCCGTCGGCTTGAACACGCGGGCGCCCGCAGCGCCGGGCTCGCCGGGCTCGCCGGTCATACCTGACAGGTGCCTCCCCCTCGGGAAAAAGGACAACTCTCCGTCAGTTGTCATTCCATCTAAAAATTTGGGGTGAATTTTGGAATTTTGTCCACAATTTTTGGTGGCAAATAGAATTTACCTTTTTTTTTTTTTTTTTTTTTTTTTTTGTAGTGAAGTACACTTTTTTTGTAATATAGATGATGTGAGAGTATGTAAATACCAAAGGTCTGGGGAGAATTTTGGTTTTGTGCTTGGCTAGTCATCTACATTATATACAGTGTAATCTTAACTATAAGGTATGTAAACCTTCTTTGTACCAACTTGGTACTTTCTTAATCACATAGTTATACAGTGTAGTAATACATTGTGTCTTTATCTGACACTTTTCAAATCATGGTTTGAGTTATATACACAGTATGGTACATCTTTGTCTTAATTCTAAAACATGATGAAAAATGTGTTATCAAGTAATAGGCTGTCTTTGGTGAAATAGGTGCTTTGTGGAACTGAGTGGATTTTGATTTATCAATGTTCACATGTGAATACAAATATACAGAGTATAATGCAAATTATGCAAAATCTTATGATAATCTTTTACAAACTTTTTTGTTTGATACCAAAAAAACCAAGGCCACTTTTATATAAAAGTAGGCCAACCGGCTTGAAGTTTGTTTTCTTATTTCTAGATAGCGCTTATCTATGGATTTGCGTGATATAGCAATCAGTAATGTACATTTTATGCATAGTTATGTGCTTGTCCGGTGGCGGATAAGTGTTCATAATTGTGTCATCTGACATTTTGCATTACTTAAGTTTGTAAGTTTGTATGTACAAATACAGTCCTTTTTATGCAGATATTTTGTCCTTATCCGGTGGAGGGTAAGTGTTCATAATGTCATAAAAATGACTTGGTATCTTGTTTCTGCAATGATAGTTGAATCTTACAAGATTCTTGGTGTTGGCAATTTGCAACTTTGTGGATCTACACTTTGATCAGAAATGTCTTTGCAGTGGGCCGCTGCTGTGAGATTTAAGTCTTTTGTGTAGTATCCTAGGGTTAGTCAGCGGACTATCTCCCTTTTTGCTTCATGTTTTTCTGTAAATAGTCTTACATAATACAAAGGTATACAGTGTAAAATACAGTGCAAATACAGTGTTATATACAAACATGTTTGATTAGCAATTTAGATTGTAATAATACAATTTCATACATATAAATGCATGTTTGAGCAAGTTTGACATGGTTAAGAGTACGCAATTGTTTTTGTAAAACTTCAATTTTTCAAAAATTGGCTGTTTCATTTTGGGATACCTTAAAATTGATTTCCTGATACTACTGACACACACTGAGACCTTGCTTTGACCTTGGGATTGTGAGAGTTTGAAAATTTTGCACCTTGAGCGGATTTTTTGAGTGGCACCTTGAGGCTATTGTGTCATGCGGCGCAAGATGCGTCGTGTGCCGCGGTGACACCGGTGGTTGACACCTTTTGGTGAGCAGATCATGTGCCTTCTCATGGACTTGTCACCTGAAGTGAGGGGATCACTTCAGAGGGTGAACAGTGTCATTTGGGGTGGGGAGGGGTTATAAAGGCTGTGTAGACCACAGTAGGATCACTTCTTCCTTGAGTACCCTTGAGATAACACAGTATGGCGCATATGGCAATTTTGGAGGACGAGTTGGAGGCTGTACCTGAGGTACTTGCATATCTCCCTGAGGCCTGGCTGCAGGGTGACATGCAGGCCTTAGACCTGTGGTTAGGTGATCAAAACACCTTGGAGGGGCTGACTCCTGGTACTCCTTTTAGGAGTATTTTGAGTCGGTATGACTCAGTAAGGACGCGATGGTTGCATAAAGTCCGGCACGACATTGCCAGTTTTGGTGATGTTTTGGTGTGCCGTCATCACGGCTGGTACTTCCTTGGTGCTGGCGGGATTTCCATGCGCAGGGCGGCATCTCTGGAGCTGTTGGCTCAGGCCCTACGTGATCTGGATGGATATGACCCGCGACTGCTTTTCACCAGAAATGATGGGGTCATCTGGGACTTCCTATTGGCTGTCGGCCTATGTGCTTACACGGTGACAGGTGATGCTGCAGACAGCGCTGAGCATGCTTTGTCTACTTTGGAGGCACGTTTTGTCCAGTGGAGGGAGGAGAACGAGTGGCTCTTCAGTGAAGATACGTGGATTGGATCTCCTGCCGCTGCCGAGTTGGCCGAGTCCTGGGAGGCCTTGGGATGGGGGGACTATAACAACTAGTGGGTGGCATCTATAAATGTCAATATAAACGGTCCTTTTCAGGGCCAACCAACTTTTCACAAAAGTTTTGGTCAATCTCACTCCTGTATAATTGTGTTATTCTTCCCCATGTACTTTCTCACTAGTTACAGCTGTAGGTGGTTGGGTGAGTATGGTGAGTACATTTTTGAATGTATTGGTGCTCTCTCTTTGGTCGTCAATTATGATGTTTTCCAGCTTTGACTCATGGGTATCCATGGTAACGGGCTGGGGTGAAATGTCATTTTGTAGTAACATGGCAAAATCTAGATTGGGTTCCCTGAGCGCTGGTATTATGCTGAACCTGGCACGCCATGGTAGATTGATAGTTTCTGGCAGTAAATATGCGGTCTCTCCTTTCTTTGTAGTAATTACTACTGGTCCATTCCATTCAAATACTAGTCTTGGGAGAGGGTACATCTTGATAATCATATCTCTGTATGTTGGGGCTGAAGCTTTTATAATTGTATCAAACTCATGTGGCACTGGACGCAAGGGGAAGGAGAAGTTGGTGTCTCCTTTGTAGACTTTTAGTACTACTGTGGGATTTGTCCTCTTAGTGACTTTTCCCTTTCCACAGTGCTTGGTTGCCATACTCTTTAGATATTTGGTCAGCCTGTAGGCTGAGTAAATGGTGAGTGTGAATAGTATGGCTATGATAAGGGTATGGGTCTCATGGATAGTTAGAATAGGGGTGGGGCCCTGTTCTATTTGTGCCGTGGTGGTGTCCTTCTTGTATAGGGTTTCGAAGGCTTTTTCCATAGGCTTCTCTGTGACAAATCTATATGCTTTTGCAGTTGGCATATAAGCTAGTAGTGTGGATCCTCTGTGCATTTTGAATAGGGTGTAGGTGGCCAAAATTGTAGCTATAACCGAAAGTATCATTGGTATGATAGATGCTGCTGGATGCCGTGCAAATTTGTATAGATAGGACTCTATTAGTCTATTTTCCAGTGGCTTGGCCAGGCTGGAGGCATCATCTAGCAGGGTTTTTGCGAATGGGTTTAGGTCTAGTAATGTTGATTCATCAATATTACTTGATTTTCTTAACATATCCAGTGTCCTGGATAGGTTGACCTTTGGAAAAGGTGGCAGATTTGCCTTGGAGTCTGGTCCAATTTCTTTGATTTCATTTAGAGCCGCGAGAAAAGGTAGGTTTATAGTCTCCAAAGCATAGTGAAATGAAATTGTAGTGTTGCATGGCAACCTAGAATTTGGTAGTGAATAGTGATCTATGTTCACTGTACATAGGCATGGTACACCTATGATTGAGTGTGATGGTGCTTTGTGAGTAGTAGCTGGTTTCCCATGACACGTAACTGTGTAGGTGGGAGAATTTGTGGTCACTAGATATTCATCTTGTGAAATGGCTACAGCGTGTGAGATAGGTCTCTTCAAGGGTGAGATAGTAAATTGGCACATTTCCTTGACTTGCTGAGCTTGGTTCAAATAAATTGCTACTGTGCATGTAGGTACATGTCTATGGATTCTCGGGCTAGTTTTGGTACAAATTTTGATCTTAGTTCCTGGACAGGTTAGCATATCTGCATTTGTTAGTTCAATAAATAGTGAACCATCTTCAGAGATAGCCAAAAATTTGACATCAGTAATTAATTGGGTTACTCCCTTTGTAGGTGTCTCCTTGGTGTTGATTGGTACTGGTGTAGTTACCAGTTGAAATACTCTGAAGGTGGAGACAGTGGATGCTACAATGATATCCAGGTGGATGTATATGTGCCGTTCCGAATAGGTGTAGGATATCATTCTTTGGGAATAATAGTAGTCAAGGTCAGTTATGGCGACCTTTGATCCTGGTGAGTGTATTCTGAGTGTCATGTCCAGATCATTCAGATGCTCCGTTAGTTCAGCTGGTGGTACTATGTCAGCAGTCATAATGCCTGCTGATAGCATCCTGAGTGCTGATGTGGTGCGCTGCAATGCTTGCAGATAGTTCATTCTTGCTACAATAATGGTGAGTGCATCAGTTAAAATTTGGATCTTCCTTCTTTGTGTGTGCTCGTGATTTGCATAAGTGTTCAGAGATGTGGTCATATTTTGAGCCCATAAATTCATATTTTGGCCTAGAGTGTTCATGGTTTGGTCTAGCATACTTTTATCCTTAACATACGCCTTGACAAATTTGTCTTGGCGTTGGGTGACCTTATCAATTAATATAGCTGCTTCTTTGTCTTGCTTGGAAAAAGCTTCTAGAATGCCGTCTATGTTCTTTATCTGGTCCATGACCTCTTTGACGTCATCTAGTGTGGCAAGACCTATTGCTCCTCTGAAGAGTGGGGCTAGGAACCCAAGTGGTGCTCTTCTGTACCTTCCTTGACTGTTAATTGGATTTGATAGGAACAAATGGATGGATGCTAAGGTAGAGTTAATTTCCTTGTCTGTTATGTCTATTAACAGATCTAGTTCCCTTGCCTGCTGTAATATCTGACTGGTAGAACTGTCGTCATGCAAGGTAGGAAATGTTAGTGCCATAACCTGGTCCAGTATTTTGGTTTCGGTCTCTGGTGGAGCAGGTATATGGTATGGTATTGCCAATATCATGGTTGTGGTATCGTGCCCATTGACCAATGGTTCAGGTAATGGCTCATATATGGCTCCAACGTTCTGTCTAACGGTGGGCACATATGTGATGGCTTGAGAAGTGGCCATCATCACTAGTAGTAGGATTGGCTTTAGCATGCCTGAAATATAAAATATATTCTATGTCTTAGTAAGACTTCTACTAGTGTTTTTGCAATATACTTAGGTTTAAATTGGTTTGCTGATTTTGTGAGCTATCCTTTTTGCTTATGTGAAGTATCCACTTGGCACTGCCTCTGTGTACATAGTTTTGAGAGCAGAAATCCTGGTTGGTCCCAATAGTAATATAATAATCAATGTAGTGTTTGAACTGTACCTTTTTCCATGATCAAGCTAGTGTTGGCTTAATGTCCAATCTGTGCTAGAGTCCTTTCCCAAGATTGTAGTAACTGGGTATGATATTGTAGAGTGGGTGTGGTCTGCTTTCTGACAGAGTCCCTCCTGCTATAGGAGAACTGGTATGGCTAGGACCAGCTGGTGTGTACCTGACTGCTGCAGGAGTAGAACTGGTGAGTTGGCTATGGAGTCAGGGCCTCTTATGTAGCCCACCCTACCCTCATCCATTGAGGGCCTGGCTTTGTTTCCCTGGTGGCTGTTAACTGCCATCAGTGTTAGCTTGTCTGACTGGGGTAATTATGTCTGGGGTAATTAGTGTGGACTACCTGCATCTGTGGGGGTTTGAATGCCCTGGCAGGTGTGTGGGTCCTTTGAAGGGTAAGGGTGTGTCTAGACAGTAGTCTCTTGGCATAGCACGCTCTGTTTCATGTACTTTACAGGATTTAGGTTCAAACATTTCCATTGTTGCATTCTTTCAAGGATGCTAGCCTTTGATGCAAAAGTATGATAATTGTGGTTTCTTCAAGCTTGGGTTGCTAATCCCTTTAGGTAGTCTCTTTTGGCTTTTTGTGTGTAGCCTTTTGGGTTTCAGACTTCAACCCTGTAGTAATCTGTCCTTTGATTCTACTTTGTGTGCACATTGTTTTGTAACCTATATAGTGTATATTGTCTTTTCTGTCCTTTGTGTGGGTTCATATCCTATGCTGATATGAAAATTCCTACTTATCATTCTTGATTTGGACAGTTGTTGGAAATTTAATTTCCTTCATATAGAGTGTATATACTTATTTGACTATTATTCATAGTCTGTGGGCATAGATATTCCATATGATCATGTCAATATATAAAAGTAATTTACTTAGATATTCTCCCTTGCCTGGAGTTTCTTTTCACCTTGTGGTGGGCTGGTCTGGGTACTATTTGGTTTAGACCAACTGACTCTTTGGTGAGTGTGATTTGGGATTTATCCCTTGTTATCCTGTGGATAAACTTTGAGGTGTGGGGAATGAGTCTGTGTGCAAACTCATTTTTCCTCAGTGTGGTGACCTTTTTGAGCCTATCAATATGTACTGGTCTGGGGACTAGTAGGTTATTTGATAGGTTCTTCAACCTTGCGCTGGTTGGGGTTGGTCTTTCTGCAACAACATATGGTCCCATGAATAGGGGTTGAAGCTTCTTTGAATCTGTGGTCAACAGAATTCTGGGAATGTTGATATATACAATATCTAGTGGAAGTATAGCTTGTGGTGTAAGCTTTTTGTCATATCTTGACTTCCTTCCTTGTTGTAGCTTTTTGACTCTGTCTATTGCCTTTCTTCTAGACTCATCTTGAGACAGTATCATTCCAGATACATGCTCTGCTACTGTTTTGATTTCTTCCTCTATGTTTAGGGCAGTTTCTACAATGGTTTGAGGGTTTCTGCCATGAAGTAGGAAGAATGGTGTGTAACCTGTTGTCTGGGACTCTGTGTTGTTCAATGCAAATGTAATTGATTCTATATACAGGTCCCATGTTTTCTGATTCTGAGAACAGAAAGTCCTTAATGCTGTTCCTATACTGGCATTGAATCTTTCCACTAATCCATTTGATTGTGGTCTATATGGACTTGACAGGTCGTGTCTTATCTTCTGGGTGTTCATCAGTTTCTTAAAATTGCTGCCTGTGTAGCAGGTGCCATTGTCAGTTTGAACTGAAGTTGGTACACCTTGCTGACATATGACGTTCTTGTAGAACTCATGTTGTGTGGTTTCTGCTGTGAGATCCTTTGTGGCATATGCTATGACATATCTAGTTGAATAATCTATGCAAACTTGTATGTGTTTGTTTTTCCTGGCTGTTTCTGGGAGTGGTCCCACAGCATCTAAGTTCAGGTGCTTCATGGGGGTTGGCATATAGTCCCTTACAGTCATTGGTGTTTTGTGGGTGTGCACTGCCCTTTTTGCTTTTAGGCAAGTGTCACATGTTGACACATACTGATTGGCATCAGCCATCATAGATTTCCAATATACCCTAGGTATGAGAGAAGACATCATTTTTGAAGTACCTACATGACCTGCCATTGGTGAGTCATGGAAGTGTTGCAGTATGTTTTCAACCCAAGTTTTTGGGACTACAACTTGTAGTGGTACTGTGTCTGTTTTTCTCCATGATGTAGGGGATATGTGTACTAGAATGTTGTCTAGGAGTAGGTAATGCTGAGCATTATTCCTAATCCTTGTTGCTTCAGTGCTTTTTATAGGTAGGTCACCTTTCTCTAGGTAGTCTATAATGGGTATTAGTCCAGTGTCCTTCCTTTGTTCTTCTTTCAACAGTGTGGAGTTGATTGAACTGTCTGGGATTTGGTCTAACATCTGGTCTAATTCCATTATATGCTGTGCCAGCCTTTCTTTGTCTTTCTCTGCCTGGATTGTTTCAGGAGATTTTGGTGCAGGTCTGGTCTTTGTCTGTTTCTTTGGTTGTTCAACTGCTATGTCTGTGTTGACTGTCTGCTCCTTTGAACTGGCTGCTCCTCTGTTTGTGCTGGTGGAGGCGGCCTTTGTTCTTTTGGGATGGGGGTCAGATTTGCTTTTGTGAGCCTTCTGTGCAGTACCTGCTCTGTCTGAGTGCTTCTGCAAATTGGCTGTGGGTGTGCTGGGTGTTGAAATGGGGGATTTAGTAGGGGAAGAGGATTTGGTTGACACTTTGTTCTTTTTGGCTTTTAGGCCTAATTGCTGAGGGTGGTCATTAGACCTTGTATCCTCTGCAACCGACCGTTTTGCTTTTGAACGTGTGGTGACAACACAAATGTCTCTGTCCTGTTCTTCCTCCATATCCAGCTGTTCTTTTGCAAATCTGACTACCTTGGTGATTGAAGCAATTTTATGCAGTTTTTCTTCCAACTGATTTTCTGATGCACTGTGTGGTGGTTCACGAGGTGTGGTTTTCACCATCTGTGCAATCCTGTTGGTCTCAACCGGGGTAAAACAGTTTTCTGGATACTCTTCACAGTATTCCCTTTCACAATGACAGAACACATAATGGGTGGTCTCTTTTAAGATACCTCTGATCACTGGTTTTGGTCTGTCAATTGCTTTTGGTGGGTCATCTCTGTTGAATGGTATCTTGGTTTGGATTTTAGAGAATTTGGTTCTGGTGGCTGCCCTTTTCCTTCTTGGAGGTGGTGGGGGGTTGGTCATTGGTGGTGCATCTGGATATTCTCTTCTTGACATCACATCTGGAGGAATGTTGTCATCTCCTTTTACGTGTTGTATTGTGAATGCAAATTGTTGGATATCCAGTGCCCATCTGGCCCACCTGTGGGTCAAACCTGTGTTTGTGAGGAGTGGTATTAGAGCTGCATGATCTGTGTACAACTGAAAGTGTCTACTTTCTAAGTAGTGCCTAAAATGTAGTATCCCATATACTACACCTAGTAGCTCTCTTTCTGTTGTGTTGTAGTTTCTTTCATGCTTTGATAGTGTTCTACCTGCGAAGGCTACTGGTCTCAGTACTCCTTCACTACTGCGTTGTGATAGAACAGCTCCTAGGCTCACATTTGAAGCATCTGTTGCTAGACTGAATTCTTTGTCATAGTCTGGGTATCTCAATAGTGCATGGGTACAGAGTGCATGTTTCAATGTTTTGAAAGCATTGTCTGCGTCCTCATTCCATTTGAAAACCTTTAGGTTTGTTTGTAGGTCGTACAGTGGCCTAGCAATATTGGCATAGTCTTTGATGAACTTTTTGAAGTATTGGCATAGTCCTGTGAATGATCTGACTTGTTTCACGGATTTTGGGGTGGGAAAAGTTTTGACACTTTCCACCTTTTCTGGGGATGGTTGTAAACCATCTGGTGTGACACGCATTCCTAGAAAATCTATCCTATCTGTGAAGTATTCACATTTTGATTTCTTTAGCTTGAGTTTCCCAATTCTCAGGCTTTTGAAGACATCTTCAAGGTCTGAAAAATGTCGTTCTACATCTGGTGATAGGACTAGAATGTCGTCTAGGTATGGTAGGGCACATTTGTATTTCAGTTTGTTGAGAATTAGAGTTACTAGATGGCAAAATCCTGCCGGCGCGGTAGCCAAACCCATCGGCATCTTTTGATAGACATACTTTTTGTCATTTGCTATGAAAGCAGTTTTGTGTTGATCCTCCCTTCTTATGGGAATTTGGAAAAACCCTTGTTGCGCATCTAGTTTACTGAAAACAGTAGGTTTGAGTGACCCTATCATGTCTAGTGTGTCGTCTGCACGTGGCGTTGATAAAGCTTGGTTTATCATATTAGCATTGACGTGGCGTAGGTCTGTGACTAGACGTTGGCCTCCAGATGCTTTCTGTACTAAAAATGATCTGGATGCCCAGGGTCCCTCTGCACATTCTCTGAGGATGCCCTGTCTGACTAGGTCTTCACAGACTTCTCCCATCTTAGCTTGCTTCTCAGGCGTCTGCCTGTATGGTAGGTAGTGACATGGTACTGCATCTGGTTTGATGTGAATTGAATGTGTATATAGGTGGGTTGTACCTATGTCATTGTCTTTTCCTACAAATACATCTTGATACTTGTGGAGTAACTTTTGGAGTCTCTCTTGTCCAATATCTGTTAGTACACATTTGGGTGGCACATTTTCCATTATGTCTGGCATAATGTCATGAGCCTCACTGTGAATTGTGGCCAATTCATCATCAGTGTCATCTCCACGGTTTGTATCTGGATCTGCATATACTGAGGCACAGTCTGACTCTGTGTCACTACAATTCTCTTCAGTGTCTAGCACTTGTAGTGTGGGTTCCTCAGTAGGGATGTCAGTATCTGGTTGATGTAACTCAGAGGGGTCTACCTCTGTGAATAGGGCTATTATATCACCCTTCCTCACCTTGTATGGTCGGTGGCTTGTATTGAGCAGTATGATTGGGTGCCTGTTCATTTCTGAGGGTGTTACTACTCCCTTTTGAACTAGGTATGGAACTCTGTTGTTCCTCTGCAAATTGTCTAATGTGCCTACACATCCTTCTAAACATTTGAGGGATGTGACTTGTCCTAGAACTGCTAGTTCTGTGAAAGGAAGGATTGTAGCCTCCCTAACAGCTCGGACTGGCTTGACTTGTAGCTCTGGGTCTACATTGAATTCGATCTGTGATCGTGTTGCTTTTAAGAAATCTGTGCCTAGGACAACTGGCTTTGTGAGATTTGGAATAATTGAGAATGGGAATTCGAATCTGGTACCATGAATTTTGAATTTCAATACTGCTGCTTGTCTTACATGGCATATGGATCCGTCTGCTAAGTGTACATTGAACTTTCTCTTTTTGATTTCTACATCTCGAGATTTCTGAATTTCCCTAAGAAAAGTATCCCTGACACAGGTGATAGTGGCACCGGTGTCAACTAAACAAGGTATTTCAGTGTGTTCATAGAATCTTGCATTTAAACAGCCATTTTTAAGAAGTTCAACAGAAATTTTGGTACTCTCACCCATTTCCTTTTGCGATGCATCTTGTTGAGGTGTGATGTGAATCACTGATGGTCGGCTTGATTTCCCAGTGTGCATCTGGGGGATTGTCTCTGCTATACTAGCAATTGTCTTTGGTTGTCCTAGGGATTGTTGATCTTGGATCTTGATGGGGGGTTGGAGAGGCTCACAACGCACTGGCCCAGCGGCGCTGTGGGTCTCTAGTTTCCCGAGTTTGAAGATCCTAGTAGCTGCTTGATCTGTTGAAGCACGTCAGGCTGGATAGCTTGAGGTGGCTGTTGGGGCTGCTGTTGGGGGTTGTAGCCTTGTGTGTTGGATCTGTAGCCATTGTAGCTGTCTCGACCTCTGCTGTTGTCACGACTGCGGTTGTAGTCATGCTGTCTGTCACGACTATTGCTGTAGTCACGACGGTTTTGATCCCGACCTCTGTTGTAGTCACGATCTCTGCTCTGGTCACGACGGTGGTAATCACGGTCTCTGCTGTTATCACGGCGATTGTAGTCGCGATTTCTGCTACTATCACGGTGTCTGCTGTTGTCACGACTTCTGCTGTTATCTCTACGGCTGGTGTCCTGACTGTTGCTTTGGTGATCTCGGCTGTTATTTTGGCTGTATCCACCTCTGCCTCGTTGTCCTCCTCTGTTGCTATTTCTGAAGTTTGGGTCAAAGTTTTTGCCTTGGTAGCCTCCTCTGTTATTTCCAGAGTTCCTTTGTTGGCTGTTGTTGGGTTTACCTTGATCCTTCAGTGCCCTTTGTTCTTGCCTCCTCACATGTTCATTTGACATGAGGTTTAGGCTTTGGTCTTCATCCTCTGATGAGTGATCCATTTGAACTGTCTTTGGGTCTGATTTGGCTTTCTTTGAGGGGTTTCCATTTTTCTGTGATTTTGTTTGCTTTACAAGCATAGAGTTTACATGTGTCACAGACTTCAGTTGTGCCTGCATGGATTCTATTGTTTCCTGTAGCTCTGAGCCTAATTCTGCTTTTATCTCATCTTTAATGTTACCAGTGGAGACTGTTTGTTGGTTCTCATACTCCTCTGCAACTTCAAGTATTTTATCCCATGTAGTTGCTTCCCTGTGGATGACTACTGCACTGATGTCGTCCCTTAGACCATGTAGCAGGGCTTCCCTTGTTCTCTCCTCGGACTTGTTGTGAGCTGTGGCCATCTTTTGTAAGGCCATGGCATAGTCTGATACAGATTCTTTTGGATTTTGCTTCCTCAATGCCTTAGCATCAAATCTGTCGTCCTCTTTCTTGAAGTATTTCAGGAAAGCTGCCTTCATTTCTTCATAGTCTGCTGTTGGATGGGCTGTCCTATAGGCTTTGTACCAAATTTTTGCCTTACCATCTAGGTAGTTTGAGAAATACTTGATTCTGTTACTGGGATGGTACCCATATCTGGAATCAAAGTATTGTTCATAGTCTGTGCAGTGCCTCCTGGCGGATTGTGTGAGAGAGGACTGTGAAAATTTTTCTGGCTGTAGAATATCACAGTACTTTTCCTCTTTGTCTCGTTTTAGCTGGTCCCTTAACCCACTGAAAGATGCCTCCCTTGCAACTCTTTCCTCTTTCAAGGCATCTAGGAGTGCTGAGGAGGTGTCAGTGTTAGTCAGGTTCACTCCTTGGGTATTGGGTGCACCTGACTTGAGTGAGGCTAGGGCCTCAGCTAGCTGGTTTTTCATTGTCACTTGTAGATGAGCTTGCATATCAAGTAGTGCTTGAGCGGCTTCAGCTTTTTGGGTCTCCATAGAGTTCTTCAGTGCCTGGTTGGCTTGTCTGAGTAATATTAATTCCTTCTCTTGTTCCTCTTTGGCCTTCCTTAAGGCTCGGCTGGTGCTTTCCTCATGTGTGGTGTGTAGGGCTGTTAGTTCAGGCCTAAGTGTCTTATCCACATGAGTTTCTACATTCTGGGCTATGAGTAGAAGTGCCTCAGCCTCCTCTTTGGCTGCCTGGCCTGGGGGTACTGTCTCATCGTCACTCATACCTGATCCTGGGGTATGCTGACCGTTTGAGAACAAGTCACTCTGTGTGTCCTGGATACTGTCCAGGGCAGCTAGGGTGTCCAGGTGAAGCTTGCCTTGGAAGTCACTCTCTTGAGTGGTGTGGTGTGGTGAAGCTGAGGGTGTTGGAGTGGAGCTCCTGGATGACTCCTTGGAGCTGGGTCTCCTCCTCCTGCTGGGTAGAGATCCAGGGGTAGCTGGTCCTTTGCTGCGGAGGTGAGTCTTGGTAGTCTGTGCTGCCAGCTTGTGGGATCTTGTTAGGACTTCTCCACCACTTTGTCATAGAAGGAATCCCCTTAGTTGGGAGATCCCTTTAATATGATATGAGTTGACTAAGTCTTGAGGTCTTGTAGTATAGTTGGTATTTATTACAAGTTGACAGCAACAGTACAGTAGTACAATGTAGGTTCCACTCAGTTACACCTATCCACACAATAATATAGGTCTTGGTAAATATACCTAATAACCCTGAGGTTAGTACTGGACTAGAGCCAAGGGGGTCCTACACCATGTCTGATAGTTGGGCCTAGTAGGGCATAGCCTATAGCCTTGTTCTCAGTCAGTGGAGAGGTCCTTGCTCTGTGGTGTCCAAGTGTAGAGTGAGGATGGAGATGCCCAGTGCTGGGACCTGACCCTATTTAAGGGGGCCAGGCCACCAGCATGGCATCTTGAGTGTTAGTGTCAGTTGACAGTGGTTGGAGGGCTGTAACAGTCAGAGAGACAGTCACACAATACCCCTCCATAGTTTGTCTACCCCTGTTAGTGTACATCAAAGGGGTGACCCTTATGCTGGTCTGTGGGAAACAATGTGCGGGATGAGCGTCGCCTGGCGGCGGCGGGAGTGCCGACTGGAGCGCCGCCTATGCGGGCCGGCGCGCGCCTGCGTGTGCCGGCGGCGGGAGTAGCGTCTCCCGCCGTCGGCTTGAACACGCGGGCGCCCGCAGCGCCGGGCTCGCCGGGCTCGCCGGTCATACCTGACAGACTTTATTAAAGAGCGTTCAAGTATCATTTCTCTGGGATAACCGGTGGTTATAACAGGGGTCAGAACATGATCAGTAAATAATACAAGTGAGTGAACAAACTACAGCATAGTCATATTCAACCCGGAGTACAGGGTGGTGTGTGCTTTAGCAGTCCCAAATCTGACTGGCTTCTCATAGGAAGCAGTCCAACTTTTATACAGGGCTGTGGCAGTCACGTGATCATACCAGCAGCGCCACCAAGTGTCGTAGTTATGTAATATGTTATAAAACCCGACAGGTTTGTTTTTTTAAGAATAAATTCAACTTTTATTTCCATTAAGGTCCGCGTGTAGATTAACAATGTATGACTTACATGAGTGGTACATCCAAATTGAATGCTTTATGCGTATATGAAAATACTGTATGTATTAATACCGTATGAAACCTTGACGTATGTATTTTTCAAGAGCGGAAATAAAAGTCATGGCTGGGACATTATCATGGATAATATTAGGTCCCAACCATATACAATGGTAACCTACTAAATTCACGAGTTACTTCCAAGCATGTTTTGCAAGATGGCGACACATTTTCCTATATAACTTTAAGTGATAGTACATTTTTTAATTATTTTTACCGTTAAATTACAAACTACATCAACATACTACCCATCAAGGATTATAACCTGTTGTTTGCAACTACCTTAGGTATTGAATCCTGCATTTTTTCTTTCATTAAACTCTTATATTCTATCAGGGTTTGGGTTGACCGTACAGAGGGGATTTGTTCATTCCACCATTGAGCACGGACTACCTCAGGGCTCTTGCCATAGGCCACAGCATGGATGGTGTGATATTTTAGCAATGGTGCATCATTCGCTCTAGTGTGCCTGTTAACTTGGACCAAGTAGTCCAAGTTACCACTATGGACCCTCTTAAAGATGGTGTATCAACTAGTACACTTCCCAAACGTTCTCCTTAAAAGGAATGCCATGGGTTCTAATATACTTTGAGCTGATAAACATTACTCAATATTTGCAAGATATTTGTCTATAAATATATGATTTGAGATAATTAACAATAATGCCTATTCGCATTCACTGACTCAGTCACTCCCCCAGGTGAGTACAGGGAAAACTAGCCTGGTAGAGAAAGCACTGAGCCATGCAGTACCACAACATAGGGAGTTTTAGTGTCGCCCTACAGCAAAAAGATTGCCCTACATGTGTTAATGTTATGGATTTAGACTCTGCCAATCGTTTTAAAATTTAGGGAGTATGTATAGGATAGGATATGCAATAGTAATATGGCATGATTAAAAAGTCACGAAATTTTAGCTGATACACCATCTTTAAATGCTAACATTAAACAATGGAATTTCCTTCTCTCCTGCAACTTCGGCAACTTCGCAGCAGCATGAACCACTTCAGTAGAAGTAAGGATATTTAAACCAAGACAGGTTTTTAAACACTTATTCTGTGATCTTTGAAGAGCTGACAACAAGAGATGTATACCCTTAACAATATCTTTGATGACACCATTTTACTCAAATAATATAGCATTAGAGATTTGAATTTCACATCTTTCAATAAATCCTTTACATGTAAATCAAAATTCAGCTCTTGGTCAACTATAATCCCTAGATATTTATACGAGACCACCTGTTTTAAAAGTACATTTTTAAATTTCACAGTAGGTTTAGGAAGCCTTTTCAGGGTTGGTGCTGCTGTGAATACCATTACCTTGGTTTTGGACTCATTTACACTAAGCTTATTTCTACTGGACCAATTAGCAAACCGATCTAGAGCCACATTTAATTTGGCTTCTACTTCTCAGGTTACTGTCGGTAATATTGGTAACCTCGGTATACAACCTCATATGATAATGACGGTATATGTAACGAAACGTCGGTACTCATTAAGGAATGAATAAACATGTTATGAACAGTAATAGAAACCGTCTTGTGTTACATCATAACAACAACATACATATATATATATACAAAATAACATAGCAGGTATAGCTGCCCGTTACAATATTATACTTTTACAGTGTTTGGAATACATTCAAGTAAGATTTAGAATTTGAAGAAAAATCGGATATACCCACTTTAAGTCTCTCAACAATTGTAAAACCCCACTTCCTACCAATATTGATGGAGTAATTGGTGAACAAAATATGCTTATCTATGGAAAAAGCACAAAGTAATGCTCAAGATGTTGACTATGATCTTGTATACTCTGATGAAATTAGAATAACTGCGGAGGAAATACAACGTGGTATTGACACATATATCACTGCTCAGCATAATACATCCCTGACTGATCCAGAAATGTATCAGTCTCATAACCCCTCAAACTATGTTAGTTAGTCAGACCAATCGTGGACTAGATATTAACCCGCCAAAAATGTGAGGTAGCCATACCCTCTACACAAACCGAAACGCAATCACACAAACCCTGTGCATATATAGTGCACCGACGCGCTTTGTAAATACTCTCGTCATCTCCAATGACACCCATTCTGGTGCTCCCTGCACTCAGACTCTAGTACTTAAGATCTATTCATCCTCTGCTAGTTTATTGCATAAAACTGACAAGCCTGATTTACATTTACATTACATTTGTTTGCCCTGTCACCTAGTATTTTATCATCCTTAAAATGACCACAGCTATTGCAGACCTGATCTCTATGGCAGGTCTGAAAATAGGGCATTATAATATACGAAGCCAAAATAGGAAGTTTAGTCAGATGTCTGATCTGGTAAAACTCTTTGACATAATGTGTATAAGTGAAAGCTGGCTATTAACTGAATTCCCAAATCAAAAACTTTACATAAAAGGTTATCGCTTCTTTAGGATGGATAGGGTAGTTGATAAGGTTGGGGGTGGGCTGCTCTTCTATGTATGTGATAGACTAGCACCATATTGCTCATTATTAAGTCCCTTAAGTATCTCAGACAAGGACATAGAGGCTATAGTGATAAACTATGCACAACCTAAACACAGGCTGACCTCGTTTATCCATGTATATAGGCCACCGAACGGTAGCTATGTAAACTGTATTGACTCTGTACTTAAACTATGTCAGCACCCCATTCTGCAAGGCAGAGAAAGGTGGCTAATAGGCGACATAAATGTGGATTTGTTACAGCCCGATGACTGTAAAACTAAATATTATAACCTGGCTGTGTCAGATGCCAACCTTACTAATGTCATTTTTGAGATAACCCGCCCACATCCTAACCAACAAGGTGGAACCTGTATAGATTTAATTGGCACAGACAGCGATAATGTGATGCATAAGGGGACGCTGCTTGATCAGTGATCACTTACCCATTTATGTAACCAAGAAAAAGGCCAAGGAGTCCTTTGTAGTAAGGTCAATTCGTGGCCGCTCCTATAAAAACTATGATCAATCAGACTTTTTTGACCACCTTCTATCACTAAACTGGACCCCTTTCTATACAAACACTAATGTGGATGAAAAGTGGTCCTTCATTCTATCCTGTATTACTGATTACCTTGATGAGTATTGTCCTATAAAAGACATGTCCTTTAAGGACCGCAACAAGCCTTGGATTACACAGGATATTCTCGAATCTATCCATGAGAGAAATGAAGACATGAGAGAATATTCTGCTAGCAAGGATCCTGACCTCCTTGAAAATGCTAAGCAAGTGAGGAGGGACATTAATGCTAAAACCCGCTCTGCGGAAGATGAATATTTCCATGAAAAGTTGAACAACCTAGCGAATAACCCTACTAAGTTCTGGCGTGAGCTGGCAATGCTATTGGGTAAAACTGAACCCAATAAGCCAGACATTGTGTTAAAGCAGTCAGACACCGGTGAAGAGCTCAGAGGGAATGCTGTCCCACCCTATATAAATGAGTTTTTCACCAACATTGGGTCTAAGCTGTTTACCTCCCTAGGCAACTTGCCTAATGTTGCCTCTCTAATCACACCCTCTAGTACAGTCCACAACCACACACCCTCTACTAATGTCCCCTACTCCCGAGTCCTGGAACTTGTAAAGGCTATAGAAGTACATAAGTCTAGTGGACTTGATAACATTAACACAGCTGTGCTCAAAGATGCCCTACTAATACTAGCACCCCAACTCACTTCACTAATAAACCATGGCCTACACACCATCTCATTCCCGCGGCAATGGGCCTGTGCTAATGTTGTACCCCTGCCAAAATCTGGTGATCTACTAGATATTGGCAACTGGAGGCCCATCTCCCTACTGCCCACTCCGAGTAAAATCATGGAGCGCATTGTATATGAGCGCATATACAGCTTTTTAGAAGACAATAATATACTAAGTAAATTTCAATATGGGTTCCGGGCGTCCAGGGGAACAAATGATGCTGTGTTCAGACTGATAAATGACGTTTACACAGCCCGAGATAGATCTGAATATCTGCTGGCTTGTTTCCTGGACGTCCGGAAGGCTTTTGATAGCATCCATCATCTAGAACTCATTGCAAGAATGAAAAAGCTTGGACTCCCACTAATATATACAGACTGGCTATTTGCGTACCTGGGAGATAGAAGCCAACGGGTCACATGCAATGGCAGCTCCTCAAGCACCCTCCCCATCTCCTATGGAGTCCCTCAAGGCTCCATACTAGGACCCCTATTATTTATTTGCTATGTTAATAGCCTACCCAATATTATAGAACATTGTAAAATAATAATGTATGCGGACGATGTGGTTTTTTACATAACTTCGTCTAACTTCCATATCGCTGAGAGCAAGCTTCAACAGGATGCTACAAGTGTTCACAGCTGGTTCTGCAAAAGTGGGCTTGTGATTCATACAGGCAAGACCAAAATTGAGGTCTTTAACCCACCCACCCAAAATATTGCCCCCCCCCAAAATTACCATGGGAACTACGGTCCTACAGTGTTGCACCAGCTATGAATACCTTGGCATAATTCTAGACCACGACATAACCCTCAAAAGTACAATTAGTAAAAATGTCAGCAGCGCCTCTAACAGATGTTACATGTTAGGTAATATGCGGCGCAGAATGTCACTGACTACTGCTGTGCTTGTGTATAAACAAACTATAATGCCTGTGCTAGAATATTGTGGGTACCTTTTCAATGGTGTTGTATACGCACAACACAAAAGGCTGCAACAAATGCAAAATAAGTGCCTCCGTGTAAGTCTAAATGTACAGAAAAGATACCACATTTGTTATCTACATAAAGATGCTAATGTTGACTACTTAGGCGTACGCTTTGATATGCAATTGTTACTACTAATTCATAAGTACCTGTATAATGAACACCATGACCCCCATGAACTAGGCCTTGCTTTCAAACAACCTCTTGCATGTGGGCGCACTACTCGCTCCACAAATACTGGTCTGTTAATATACCCTCAATCCAATACCCTTGGCTTCCGCAAGAGCCCATTGTATAGGGGTATAGATCTCTGGAACACTCTGAATGCCTCATGTCGGCTTCAGCCTAATCGCAACGCCTTTAAGGTCAAAGCTAAACAAACGGTAATACGCTTATTCATGGCAAAACGGCCCAACAACGGCAGTTGAGCTAATTATCATTATTACTACCATTACTACAACTACTGCAATATTGTAAAATATCATCATTACCGAATATTGCCATTCTTGTTCAAATGTCTAAATGTACCACCATAATACTACATTACTGACATCACCGACTTAATGTTCACATAGTGCATAACAATGTGTCAAATGTGTTCAAATAGGCGGTGTGCGCCAATGTTATATGTATCCGGTTATGCATGTACATACAAAATATAGACATATACTACTTTGAATGTACCATTATGAAATAACTTCACCAATATCTGGTACACATAGTACATTGAATGTATCGTATTTTTTGAAAATCACTCCGTGAATAAAATACGTTATAAACTCAAAAAACTAGACAAGAATAAATCTTGTGGTGCTGATGGTATATATGCGGAGCATTTGAAATACTCTACTCAATATGTCTTAAAGATGCTATCCTCTTGCCTCACTGGTTTCTTAGTACATGGCTCACTCCCAGATAGTATGTTGGCTGTGGTACTGGTCCCAGTAATAAAAAACAAGACTGGGAAAATAAGTACAGTAAAACTTCGTTATTACCCTAGTAGCAAACACACTGTGGCCCCGGACGGGGCCAGACTGTGTTTGCAATTCTGGCCCGGAGTGGGCTAACCGACAGGCTCCCGTCGGGCACTGGGCTTTGGTCTGGCCCAGTGCGGGCTGCCCATGTTGGGTGCAGATCGGGTTTTGGAAGGGAAGGGTTGAGTTATTAGTCTTATTTGTTGGTCTTATTTGGTGGTTTGGCGAGACCATGGGCCAAAAAAATATACCAAAGTTCATTTTGTAAAATTTGACTAGAAAAATATGTCAAACTGTCCAATATTTCCAAAATTGAAGTGTTTTCCTGTACACTCTTGCAAAAAATCTCGCTGTGGGCCTTTTCTAACCCCCTAAATAAAGGTTCCAAAGTAGACCTAAAAAAGTCTCAGTCTAGACAAACATGAATGTACTAGTGTAGACAAACTGAGTATTTCGTCATCCCTTGTTAAGTCAATGGAAGAATTATTTTTGGAGCAGGTGAGACGCTTTTTGTCAGACCATTTCTGCATTAATTTTTTAACTATCTGTGGACGAAAGGCTAACATAGACCCTTCAATTAATATGTGACATGTGGCTCACTCTCACCAAATCAGTGCAAGTAAAAAGTGGACGTACATGATCGGTGGACGTACATGATCGGTGGACGTACATGATCGGAAGACTATGAAATGCACCAGTTACCCCATGCACTCCACTATTTAACTCTTCTAACTATACATACTGGCTGTAATGTATTTGTGGGGAGATTATTAGGAAAAGAACACCCCCAACATGACGTACATGACCGGCTGGGAATGTCATGTAAAATTTTCTTATTACCCCACTGCTGCACATGTTTCTGATAATACATGTTAAGACTTACATCGTATGTACACCTTGCTATGATTGATTTATGTTTTAAATATGGTCAGAAAAGGTAATTAAAGCAGTCAATAGATAACGACCGATCATGTACGTCACATGACGTACATGATCGGGATTGAAATGTCAATTAAAATTATCTTAATAGTCGCATCTAGACATTTCTAACATATTACATGTCAAGACACACATCATATGTACACCCTGGTAAGGTTTATTTATGTTTTGTCATGGTAGGAAAGGGTAAGGTAGCCAATAAATCACCGATCATGTACGTCATCGATCATGTACGTCACATGACGTACATGATCGGTATTGAAATGTCAATTAAAACTCGCATCTAGACATTTCTAACATAGAACATGTCAAGACACACACTATATGCACACCTTGGTAAGATATATTTATGTTTTAACATGGTCAGAAAGGGTAGGGCAGTCAATAACTCCCGATCATGTACGTCACCGATCATGTACGTCACAGATCATGTACGTCACCGATCATGTACGTCCGCCGATCATGTACGTCCGCCGATCATGTACGTCCAAATAATAGTTGCATCGATCTGGTGAGAGTGAGCCAGGTATGCATAGGGGTAGGGGACCATGTGGTCCATGTGCCCCATGTGGTCCATGTGCCCCATGTGGTCCATGTGCCCCATGTGGTCCATGTGCCCCATGTGGTCCATGTGCCCCATGTGGTCCATGTGTCCCATGTGGTCCATGTGGTCCATGTGCCCCATGTGGTCCATGTGTCCCATGTGGTCCATGTGTCCCATGTGGTCCATGTGTCCCATGTGGTCCATGTGTCCCATGTGGTCCATGTGGTCTATGTGTCCCATGTGGTCCATGTGTCCCATGAGGTCCATGTGTCCCGTGTGGTCTATGTGTCCCATGTGGTCCATGTGTCCCATGTGGTCTATGTGTCCCATGTGTCCCATGAAGTCCATGTGTCCCATGAGGTCCATGTGGTCCATGTGTCCCATGTGTCCAATATTCAATGTTCACATAGCTTTATATATGATTTATCCAAAGGAAAAACAAAGCCCTGAGTCTGTTGTGATTAGGATCATGCGTTAGATTTTTAAACTGTCTGCTCTGTGTGAGCGTATTGAGCTATTCCTACACTACATGGCGTTAGATATTTAAAATCATCACTGATCTTTTTTAGATTGGCACAAATCAAAAATGTAGGGAGGTATGCTCATACATTACAATGGTATGGGGGCAATGCTCATTTTCTAAAATATATTCATTTCTTCATGTTGAAAATTTAATCTTCATTGGCCCAACAAGCATATCATTTTAAATTTGTCCACATGGTATAGGGCTAAGTTATGGTAATTTTTTGACCTAGTGGTAATACCGTACCGTCGCGAATTAGCGCCAGGGTGCTCTTCAATTTGGAGGGGCTTTTATCTCCAAGACAGGCGCTTATTCAAGATCCTATTTTAGTGCGTAAGGAACATTTAAAGACCCCTGTACCCCCGGCGTTTATTCAAGACCAGCGCTTTTTCGAAACCGGCGTTTTATCGCGACGGTACAGTAGCCTATGGGAAAGAATGTCCATATCCAAGGGGTAACTTTGACAAATTTGGCAATGCTAAATTCATCCAAATGTGTCCATCACAGACTGCGAACGAAGGGATTATTTGCAATGCAGACACCAAGACTCACCCTGGGCCACCTTAGGAAATCTTAATTGACAGAACTGTCTGTTCATAGCAATAATAAATTGCCCATATTACCAACATGCTCATATTACAGCACTTTACCCTACGTGAGATGCAAATTAAATACCTCAGCCATTGGACGCCCATATGGCCCCAAAGGCTTGAAGAAAAGTTAGGCCCTCATTGTCTGGATTGCCTATTACTAGGGAGTGATCATTTTTATAACAACAGGGGGGGGCGGTGGGTTTTCGCATGGAGTGCGAAGAATTTTTTACACCCCCCCCCCCTACAAGAGGAGTCCAAATTTTTTACATGCCCCCGGGCAAGGGGTCCAATTTTTTTTGCCCCCCCCCAAACCCACCACCCCCCCCCCCCCTGTTGTTAAAAAATGATTACTCCCTGAAGACTTCAGAAAAATATCAAAACTCAGTTTTGATATTTTTGTCAGACAAAAGACATACCCCATCTTTGAGGGCCTGTGAGGCTAGAGGCCTTCATCTTACAACAGCCCAAAGTTTTGCTATGCACGCCCCTGTCCCCCCCCCCCCCCCCTCCTCCCCAGCTGGCAATGACTGGTCCCTAAGTCTGAGAAATTGAACGAAGACGAGATGGGAAGGAGTAGTCTGCGCGCAGGGACACAAATATACTCAAAGGGTCACTGGGTCACAATGGCGGGTCGCTGCGCGACCCGCCATTGTGACCCAGTTCCCCGGGGGGGCCACTCTGACATTTATATATACCATGTGCGTACATCACCCTGAAATTGGACTCCTTTTACCGGGACAAAAACTACCAAAACAACCCCCTTTTGGCGGGATAAACACCTCAAATTGGCCAAAAAGTGCCCCCCTTTTGGCAGGTTTCTTAAAATTGGCCAAAATTGGACCCCATTTAGCGGGATAGGCCTACATCTAAGAATTGGCCAAAATTGGACCCCTTTAGTAGGAAACCTCAATAAATTGGCCAAAAACGGACCCTAATTTTTAGCACAAATCCCCACAAAATATTCCCCTTTTTACAGGAAAGTTTCGACTTTTTAATTGGTTATTCTTGGCCTAAAAACATACCCCTTTTGACCCAAAATGGCCCAAAAAGGGCCCCTAATGACGGGTCCGGCCGGACCCGCCAATGGGACCCAAAAAGGACCCCTTTCCTGAATTTTGGTGTACGCACATAGCTACTATAGAAAACATAGGAAGTGGCCCCCCTGGGCCCAGTTCATCCTCCCGTTGAGGGGAGGGGGAGGGCGGCTACAGAGGCGCCTATGGCAAGCCTAATGGGTAAACTTCCCTCATACCTGGTATTTGGGGGTCGTCCATAAATGATGTCACGCCTTAGGGGGGGAGGGGGGGTCAGAAATTTGTGACAAAGCGTGACAAGGGGGGGAGGGGGGGTTGGCAAGTGCATGATGTCACGTTTCCAAAAAAAAGTTTTTCACATTTTCATGTGATACAGCTAAATCAATGTAATCCCAGAAGTGTTGTCTCTGGGTCATTACAACTTATTAATTGAATAGGTCCTACAATGTACACATTTTTCTCTAGTTTCCAATTAGGTATGTTGGGTTCTCTCTATGGAAGGCAATTAAAGATGAAGTACCGTAAAACCTCGCGTATAGACCGCGGCTTGTACGTGAATCAGATCGCCAGTGCGGCTTATATGATCGGCACAGAGTCAGGGTGCGGCTCATACAAAAGTTTTTGCCCCTATAGTACAGTATAAAAGTCACCAAAATCAGATCGCTGGTGCGGCTTAAAGGATCGGCCCAAAGTCGGGGTGCGGCTTATACGCGAGTTAGGCTTATACGCAAGGTTTTACGGTAAATGTTACGTTGAGAGAAAAACAGAAAGGGACCTGTTTGGTACATGTATATGGGAGAGACTGTATATTACACCAGCTGTACATCTTACTGCCTTGTTTATGATAATCATAACACAATGCATATACCAAGACGGAAAGGCATATATAAGACCTCTACCATAATTAGGGTTACCATAAAACCTTGCCTGATACCATTGCAACAATGTGCCATGGTGGATTTCAGTATGGGGGGGGATAGAGGGGTCCTACCCCAGGGCGTTTTTCCAGAGAGGTGGTTATTCAAGGTCCTGTTATACCACTTAGGCAACCTCATTTCAATATATGGGTTTAGGAAAGATTTGGAGCCCCTTTAATGTACTCCCAGCACTTATACAAGACCTATTTTAAAAGCAGGTGCCTGATCGCGCAAGGGGTCAGATTATGACTACCGTAAATTCCAGCTTATAACCAGTATCTCGCACATAACCCGCACCCCGACGTTGGGAGAGCCTTATATCCCACACCAGAGGTCTAAAAACTGTAATAATTTTTTTCAAGTGTGGCCTGACTCGGCCCTAAAGTACCCATGCATGCACCATAGATTCTAGAGTATAA
This sequence comes from Harmothoe impar, assembly GCA_947462335.1. Lineage (NCBI taxonomy): Eukaryota > Metazoa > Annelida > Polychaeta > Phyllodocida > Polynoidae > Harmothoe > Harmothoe impar. Next base: position 18,289,642 of record OX381709.1, read on the forward strand.
GCCTAACTGGTGTATAGCACACCCCTAACTTTGAAGATGCCTATAAGCTGAACAGGGCATCTGATTATGGTCAGTTTAGTACTGTACCTGTAGTATACTTGAAAAAACCTCGTTCCCAGTATAAGCCACACCCTTTATAGGCATGTTTGGCATCAAATTAAATATGACTCAGGTACAATCCACTGCTTCTATAAAAGAATGAACACCTTTTACAGTACAGTATATTACTGCGTATAACCCGAGGGTTATGAGCAAGCCAAACCCCCAGTGTGGGTTCTACAAAATTATCAAAGTCTAGGTGTGAGTAATATGAGGGGATTTGGCAGTATACAGTCGACCTGCAATACCTCGAACATTTACTTCCACGGAACCCTCACTTCCTCAAATAGTTGCCTGGCAACTTCCCTTATATGTTCAATTATATTTGAACCGGGGTTATATTTGGGCTTAATTCCTTAGATAATTTGCTTCCTCTGACATTTTTTGTTGCATTTTCTAAATTCGAGGAAGTGAGGGCCAACTGTAGTACAGTACTAAAATCACAGTTTTTAGACCTCTGGTGTGGGATATAAGGCTCTCCCAACGTCGGGGTGCGGGTTATGTGCGAGATACTGGTTATAAGCTGGAATTTACGGTAGTCATAATCTGACCCCTTGCGCGATCAGGCACCTGCTTTTAAAATAGGTCTTGTATAAGTGCTGGGAGTACATTAAAGGGGCTCCAAATCTTTCCTAAACCCATATATTAAAATGAGGTTGCCTAAGTGGTATAACAGGACCTTGAATAACCACCTCTCTGGAAAAACGCCCTGGGGTAGGACCCCTCTATCCCCCCCCATACTGAAATCCACCATGGCACATTGTTGCAATGGTATCAGGCAAGGTTTTATGGTAACCCTAATTATGGTAGAGGTCTTATATATGCCTTTCCGTCTTGGTATATGCATTGTGTTATGATTATCATAAACAAGGCAGTAAGATGTACAGCTGGTGTAATATACAGTCTCTCCCATATACATGTACCAAACAGGTCCCTTTCTGTTTTTCTCTCAACGTAACATTTACCGTAAAACCTTGCGTATAAGCCTAACTCGCGTATAAGCCGCACCCCGACTTTGGGCCGATCCTTTAAGCCGCACCAGCGATCTGATTTTGGTGACTTTTATACTGTAGGCCTACTATAGGGGCAAAAACTTTTGTATGAGCCGCACCCTGACTCTGTGCCGATCATATAAGCCGCACTGGCGATCTGATTCACGTACAAGCCGCGGTCTATACGCGAGGTTTTACGGTACTTCATCTTTAATTGCCTTCCATAGAGAGAACCCAACATACCTAATTGGAAACCTTCACTAGAGAAAAATGTGTACATTGTAGGACCTATTCAATTAATAAGTTGTAATGACCCAGAGACAACACTTCTGGGATTACATTGATTTAGCTGTATCACATGAAAATGTGAAAAACTTTTTTTTGGAAACGTGACATCATGCACTTGCCAACCCCCCCTCCCCCCCTTGTCACGCTTTGTCACAAATTTCTGACCCCCCCCCTCCCCCCCCTAAGGCGTGACATCATTTATGGACGACCCCTTTTGTCTGCACAGGCCTTCCATAGGCTTGCCAAAAGCGCGGGCATCTCTGAGGAAACAATATGGCGGCCAGTCACGTGGCCTTACCCAGTGTGACCTGACCTGGCACGGACTTCATTACATAATATGATATAAGCGTGCGGTAGTCTCCTGCCGAACGGGTCTTGCGAAATTGAACGACCAAATTGAATCCATGCCAATGCGCCACCTAGAGGAAATTGATTTATCAATAGTTCCTATACTATCCGACAGATGTCGCGTCTGCTTGTTCTCAGCCTCAATCTACTCTCGACGAAAAGTAGGCAATGTTTTCTGTCATTTTCCCGAAATACATTCAAATATACTATTTGTTGTAACAGAAAGACAATATCTATTCTTCAAAGATATTTACAATTTCTGACAGTATCTCGTATACCTTGAAATAAAAGAGACTTGACTGTTTCGTAGCTAATTATGTTCCGTCATAATGGCCGCATAGATTTTGTCCCGTCGGCCAAGTATTGTCAATCCTTTGATTCTTTATCCTAAATCCTGGAGGTTACGGAGAGGTCGTGCGACCTGTGTGGTGAGTGGATTATTGTACAGACAACGTCGTGTATTAATGCAGTTTAAGGGATGTGAGGAGGGTTGGGAAACATTGGACATCTTTGGGTGGATGAACAGGTCGGGGATGCAAGTTTACCGACTTGCTGCGTATGATGCGGTCCGCTGTCACTCGCTGAGCTACTGAAACTGAGAGATGTCAAACTCCCCTGTTTACTTCTGTTTGACCCTTTCTTTTACCCCTGCTTGTTTATATTCAAGATCAAGTTGTAGTGGTCATAATTTCTAAACAGAATCAGTGTTAATATGACAAACATTCCCTTATAAAAACGTCTACATCTTGACCCAGCCATCGCCTAAATGTTATTGGCTAGACTGACAACTCAGCAGCCGTCTCGGGAGGTCGGAGTCTGTGACTTTGTTGAATAGATGATGTAGACGTCACATTTGTGAATTATACCGTAGCTATTATTTATAATGCTTCATCATAGATGTGTGGGTGGGGACTCAGCATACACCCACGGCCCCTCGTACTAGCTTGTAGTTTGGATTAACTTGGTGATAAAACCTCAAGAGAAATGCAGTGTTTTGATCTTGTCTAGAATAGTAGATGTTCTCTACTCTAGCCAGCCTTATCACAAATACCAGACACCCAACAGTGCACTCACACTGGCCTACAAATACAGTAGCCTGAGTAGGCCTATGGCCTATGGCTATGCCTCCAAGGCTGGACTATAGCTGAATCTTAATTAGCTGCCACATACACAATAGACATTTGAGACTGAGACAAAGTCTCTGACTATCTCTACTGACAATACACATCAACATCTGCAATTTAAGTTAACAACAGACCTGCATGTAGGCTAAACTAAGACAAAATGTAGGGCTAAGTATAATTACAGACTAGAGTGCAGTGTTGGTACTATTATGTACATTGAGCTGACTGATATAGATCAGATATTAGTTATGTAGGGCACAGTATGAATACCAGGGGAACCTTTAATTAATTATGTGGATCTTCATGAAATGGCTACGTAGATCTTGAATATATATCTAAAGACTAAACCCATTTCTAGATATTATAGAATATAGTTAAAGAGTGTCTATTCTGATTAAGCCTCTTATAGTTATACCGTTTCTGAACTATTGCAGTCTTTATCAACACTGCTAACCCTTGTCTATCATTTTGAATTTGACCAATCAATAGTGCATTATGTTTATCAATGGTGTTACATATAACAAACTGCATCGTTGTACCGGTATCTATGTTAAGGTTATTGAGATCTTATTTTAAGCCTTTGATAGCAGCATAGTGCTTTATGTGTAATGTCCTTGGTCGCCATGATACATTTAAGCAGTCCTGATGAGTCTACGCACTGGATGTATCGATCCCTGTAGGGTAGGCTTGGTTCATAAATGCAGCTCTGGCGAGTTACTCGCCAGGCATATTACTTGAAACCACTACGCGGCCTATTAATGCTCAAATTGTTTTCTCCAACCAAGTGTAGAGATTGTTAGAAAATAAGTAGTGGATAATTCTAGCAGTTGAAACAGACCACGCCCCCTTTAGTGGGCGTGGTCTCTGACCTGTGAGTATCAGTGATCACTCACAGCACTGAGTAGCCTCCTCTTTGCACAGGATCCTACCCGAATACAAATGCTATCATCAACAAGCCTGACCCATTAGTATGGCATATCACTCGGAACCATTTTACTCTGAAATATGGCATGATGCCATTTGGCACTGACAGAGTAACTCCACATGATACCTAGTGCTGATGTCACCTTTGGATCAAAGATCACACGGAATACTGTTTTTGCTTGCTACATATACAATGTAGTAGGTCCTACATGTGTTTGTGGTGTATGGAGTTGTGTTGTGACATATTCTTTGACCCTTTACTTCGCCTGGACCACATTGAAGGATAGAGTCTGGGCTAAAGCCTTTTGTCTAGCGTCGACCAGTCTGGCAGAAGTATTTATTCGATTTTAAACAATCAGTCTATCTTAAAACATTTCCCGGCAGATATATGTATGCCCTGCCCCCATGGCATACGGTGGGTCCATACGCAACAGTATGTGACATCACTCATATATGACACTGAAACCAAGCTATCTTTTCTTTAGTTTTACACCATAGGGACATGTAAATACAAAATCCCATTCAGTACGTTACATTTACATCGGTCTTCACACAATAGATGCCTCTATATCATGTCACTCACAATTAACCCTCTTCCCCTTCCAGAAGGTTTGGCTATAATTGAGGGAATCACTCCTGCTCCTGCCTACCCTGTAGGATACCAAGGACGTCTAAGCAGTATCATCATTGGTAAGTACGTCTTGGGCAGAGACTTTATGTGGCCTTCTATCTCTCAAATTATTAAAAGACAAGATTAATTCAGTATGAAACAGAACGAACGTCGAATGTTATTGACATGTATATTTAGCATCCATCTACTTGGCAAAGCCACTGTATCGGAAGTGATTATAGTTCTGTAGGCTATCATGCATGACCACTTTCCAAAATATATAAATCTTATCAGGGCCTAGAAGCATGTCTCTGATCTTATATAATAATGATAAAGAGTATATATATTCTTTTATCATGAATATGAAGGTCCATGCTTTTATGAACAAAAATTATTGAAGCGTGGGATTCTTTATAGTGCTGCGGAACAGGCATGTCCCAAAATTAGTTGGCAACATGCTACTAGATTTTTAATGATATTTGTTCCTTAATGCACGTCGTTTTATATTGCAAAGACCGATTATTACCTACACCGTACATTTTTAAAATCAAAATACCTTTATTTGGGGCATCTCTTTTCTATGTTTGGAGGCCTCCATTTGCACATTTCGATTCTCAAGATCTTTTAAGATTTGTCAGTTTCATCTCTATGCTACAGCTATGAATACCAAGGGCGCTTATTACGTCCAATATGGTACTCATCTTGTATGTGAGAAGCCATTTCCCCTACTAATACTCACATATGTAAGTGGGGAGGGTCTTCCCTAAAAACAGGATTTAAAAGTACCTTTTTATTTAAAAAAAACATAAGCACTCAAATGAAGGTTTTCAAGTCATGGTAATCGAGTACCAGATTAAACTTACATCTCTGAATACTATAGCCTTGGTTCTAATGTGTTCTCTATGTTCTTCCCCCAGGTGTAGCGCTGTGTAGAAGCATGGCCCTGGGAGACCGCAGCTGACTGAAGCCCTCTGTTTGACCGCGCCCCAAGCCGAAACACAACCATGTCGGACATTGAGGATGAAACGGCCAAGGTGAAGCGCGTCCTGATGGGCGCCTCGGCCGAGCTGGACCGTAACTTCCCCAAAGTGAAGAACCCGGATCTGGATGCTTACGGTGAACCTGACATTTATTTGCATGACTTCGGACCAGCCACCACTGACTTTGACCTGGATCAAGTCAACGACAATCTCCAGGACTACGATGATAATCTCAGTCTTGAGGTGAATTTTGGCGATGGTAGCTCGTGTCGTGCAAGCGATGTCAGCAGTTTGTCTTTCCAGAACATTGTGCTCGACGACCCGGATACAATGGATTCGGAGACGGTGGAACTGGTTCACGGGTCGAGGCGCGATAGTGATGAGAGTGGGGACAGTATACCCAACGATTTTATGCTAGACTCTGAGACTCAGACATTTAGTGGTGCTCTTGAAGATGAGATTCGTCGAAAGTCGTCGTACCATGATCGTGCGCAGATCAGCGATGAGGATGAAAACGACGACTCGTATAACACAGGGACAATGAAGCGCAAAAGTAAGCTCAGCGTGGCCTCCTCCGGTGGGAAAAATGAGGCTGACGAAGACGCTGACACCGGCACCGGGAGTGGGAGCACCGCCTGCAATGACCAGAACAACTGCAGTGGCAGCGGTCACTGCGGCAGCGGTGGTCAGTGCGGCACCCCGAATAGCGAAATCAAGTCACTCAACGAGGCCTTTGCCAGTCCGAACGGCAGCGGTGGCAGTGGAAGTGATAGTATCCACGATGTGATTCCCGCTGCACTGGCTGCTGTCATGGCACGGGGTTCCGTCCCTCCCCCGACCTACTCGCCCGACGGCCGGATGTCCGGCTCGGCCTCTTCCTCAGTGTCCATTGATGGAGAAGTCAGTTTGCCTTCGTCCACGGCCGGCATTGATGCTCAGCTCATGACCAGTACCACTACTTCTAATGGTGGGCAGCCCATGGGGAGTGGAGGGACCACCGCCTCCCCCGACCCCATGGCTCAGATTCAGCATGTCCAGATCAAGAAACGAAACAGCGCTGAAATCCGCAACAACATCCCGAATGTAAACGAAATCAAGAGCTACGAAGCCGACGCCGGCCTCGATGTATCTCGCTACCAGGGGCAGGGTGCTGTGCCAAAGATGAGGAAGAAATCCCCGGGTCTCGCACGTCGTCTCGATGGTACCCCCGATCGACCGGGTAGTGACCGCGATACTTCGAGCTCAGAAAAGGAACCTGACCCCTCTGGTAACATTGATACGTCGGTGATTAGTGCCCAGCACCGGTTCGAGTCGCAAATTCGTAATGGTGGTACATCAGCCCTGGCTACCCTGCAGATGACTAAGCCGACACTGCCTACCATACCTATGAATGAGTCATTTCAGAATGAATCTGATAAGGATGCTGAATTGCGGCGTATAAACCAAGACCAAAACCGCAAGAACATGGACATAGAAAACGAATACGATTATGTCAAGTATGCACGCATTCAACATGGTGACTCTTACGTAGGAATGAGACTAGCTTATTCAAGCTCCAATGACTCACTGAACTATAAAAATAGAATCGGTGGTGTCCCTGGAGTTGGTATGCAGAATTCTGATGACGACCATTACTTAGGAAGTAGCCGAGAGATGTCGCCCGAGAAGGGGATACAGTCGAGCCATAACTACAATGAGCAACTCCAGCGCACGAAGGTCAACGAGGAGAGTCTGACGGAGATACCGCTTAACGGCAGCGACCAACTGCTGACCGAGGAAAAGAAGGACTTCTCGTTGTCTCCAGAAGCGACTGAATGTGACAGCGCGGAGGTTGAGAGTGTCATCTCTGAGGGGGAGGGGAAGTCATCGACTAGCGGTATGCCGATGGTGGAGGACGGCTTGTCCAGCAGTCAGGGGAGTGATACCGAGGATGCCTCCATGACCATGGACAACCACCGGCCGGCTGAAATCCTCAAACGCCGCTTCCGCTCAGAGGTTGAACAAGAGTTAAACAACCACGCTGCCAACCAACAGCACCACCAGCTTCAACTGGATGGACTCAAGCAGAACAACCACCGCCAGGAGTTTGATGAAGGCGAACCCCTGGACCTACCGCCCCGATCGAGTGGCACCTCCTCGCGCCAGTCCTCGGAGGTAAGCGCAGCCGCCGATGTGGAACGACAGCGAGAAGCGGTCGACATGGCCATCCAAGACATCAAGACCGCCATCGAGAAGAGCAAGAGCACCATGCTTAAGTCACCGCGCGCGGACCAAGGGGGACAGGAGGAACCGGTCTGGGTCATGAGGTAAGTTAACTCACTCTTGGAGCATACTATTTTTTACTTTTGCATTATCTGTTTGATGACTTGAATGTTTTCATTTTTTTAAATGATCTTTTAAAATGCGAAAAAGAAAGAAAATCAAAAATATAAAGTTGTCACAGAGAAAACCACCAAGGTCTGTTATTACTTATATTTGTCCATGTTCTCAGCTTTATCTTAGGTCTTATGGCCATTATTCATTTTGAGAAATGTAATTTCTTCTTCAAGTTGCTTATTGTTTTTTTGTTCCTGCCTCTCATATTTTTAAATGGTATAGATAGGTGCTTGACCGCACGATTATGCCTGAGATTGGCCTAAAATGTTTGCTTTTAATGGAATATATTTTGAAAATTTAGATGTCAGCATAGGCCTTTCTTTTAGCATAGAAGTGTAATATTCTGCATAGCTTCAGATATATTATTATCTGGTCATAGGAAAATAAGCATATACAGGGGAATTCATGGGATATATTTAATATGGGCATTAGATCATAAGTAATGACATACATCTCAACGATTAGAGAATTGTTGTCGTTTGTGTTATGTAAAGGATCACATAAGAGATAGATGTCGGTTTCGCGACATGACGTAATCGGTTCAACTATTAAAAATACATCCATCTTTATTCATAATCAGGAATACCATCAAATGTATGGCACACACATTTGCATTCCTACATTTGTAGTAACTTACCGGTACTGAATCAAAATATCGCTATTGATAGAGAAAATATGGATACAAAAAGCTTGTAGAGTTCAACATGTTAGCATAATCAGTTACTTCATGCGTTCACACGTTCAGAACAAGTCCAAGTTTCTGGGGTATACGCCCGCCCCAAAACTCAAAATGTGAACATCTGAAAACAAGGTCGCCATCAACATCTCCTTAATGATAGGGTTTCCAAAGCCTAAAATGGAGTGAATGCAAATTATGCAATGCAATTTATTTTGACAGGGACCCCTAATGACACACATGCCTATGATTTGGTTTGTGGGTTGGGGGGGGGGGGGGTAAACTGTGCCATGCAGTGGTCTTTGGTTGGGTGTGGGGCATAGTAAAAGGGAGGGACCAAGCCAGATTTAGTGAAGCATGCATGTTTATGGGTTGTTAGTATCATTTCCACATAAAACATCTAATGCAGGAAAAAGGGGTGTGCATAAATACAACCAGAGCACTAAAATCCATAATGGACGGGGGAACACTGCGGAAGGCAAATGTTGTTTCCAATAGCGGGATAGGATTAACACATTTTAACCCACGATAGAGGGAAATTTAGGCATTTACACTTGGGTTATATTGTATATATAACACATGGGTTAAATCAGTCAACCTACACCTCTACAGATCTCTCCACATCTCGTTCTTAGATCCATATGACTACTGTAGAGTGGCAGGCACCCTATAAGGGTGCCAGCCAGTTTACTGTGGTTATTTTGAGTTAGCCTCTCATAACCATAGTATATCTATTACTTAGCCACTGCCAACTGTCGTTGATCTTGTGGGACGGTGGCTTTATGTCATAACCCTGTACAGGTAGAGGTTAAATTATTATATGTGGAAAGCAGGCAAATAGAGCAAAATCTGTGTTATTTGACCAAATTTCACATGGCTCATTGGCTGTCGTAATTGACATGTTTGCTCAGGGGAATGATATGGCTAATTTCTTTCATGAAGATTCCATATCCCCAGACATGTGTATTAGACTGTGGACGAGGGACTGGTAACCACTTACAGACAACGACAGTTCATGGCTGTACAAAGTTTACATGTCAAGTTGGAACCCAAAGACCCATAATCTCTCCACATCTCGTTCTTAGATCCATTATAGATAAGACACGAGTACAAATATTGTCGAGAATTCACAGCTCAGAATTCAAGAGGTTTAAAAAAGAGAAACAGATGAACCATTTAGTTATGTCTTAAAGATGGACTACGAGTCTCGAATGGTTATTATTAGTACTTAACCTAATACTCCCCTAATCACTCATAAAGACAAAACAGGTCACTGACCGTGGAGCAGTGGCTCTATATATAAAACAAATATACCACAATCCTGTAAGATCATAGGTTAACAGATTTAACCCATAGCATAGATAAAAACATATTGACAGCACCGTTGTTTTGTTCTAGTAAGGCCTCACGATGAGTTGATAAAATATCATAACACCTTTTAATCTGCCCAGCTCAGTGTACTATCCCGCCCGTCGGTGTGTGCCACGATATCATCAGCAGAATGTGCTAAACCACTTTATTAATGGTGTCCTGGGAATTAGCTTCCCGCGCGGACACAGCACTTAGCCCTTTAAGGACCGCCTAGTGCTTTAATGCGTTATGACCGTTAGCGTCATATATAAATGAAGGCCTGGCGTGTCCAGCGCTGACACATCACTTAATCCTTTTAGGGCCGCATAGTGTTTTAATACTTAACGCCATTTGCCACCATGATGCATAAATGAAGCCCTAGTGAGTAACTCGTATTAAAACATCAACCTCATCCTATACTATGGAGTATATACACTCAAGAAGGATCGGTATGATACATGAATGCATCCCTGACGATTTACTCACCATGGCTACGTCCATGCATCATGACCACCAAGAACATTAAACCTCTATGTCGTCCTTAAAGGGCTAATGAAGCTTGCGTATAATCAACCGGCCAATCAGTCTATGGTGGCGAGGGGGGCAGCTATTTGCCTGGCCGCGCCTGTTGACATTCTCTTTGTGTAGATAGATTGCTGCGGCTTTTGTCGCAGAGTTTTATTTTATAACCTGCTCGATCCCAGTTTGTGCTCGGCCTCATTTAGATTGACCCGAGCTGTTATGAACTCGGTAAATGGTCATATTAGGAGTTGTCTTTGACGAGTAATAGAGGTAGGATCGTCTCACTCTGAGTGACCACTTAGGGTCGGAGGCTCCATGGAGGTTGTTTGTGTTCTGGGCTGATACCTTTACACCTTTAAGGGCAGCATGATGCCTTAATGCATCATGCTCTTTGTGGTCATGATGCATGAATGCAACCCTGGCAAGTAACTCATCAGTGCTGCATTCAAGCACCATGCTGACCCTATGGGGTTGAGACACTCCCGCAGGGTCGGCATGATGCTCCAATGCAGCCCCGGCGACTTACTCACCGGGGCTGCATTGGTTCATCATGACGACAAATGTCATCTCTTAGCGACATCCGTGCTTAAAGGATCAAGAAATGGAGGAGCGGTCACAAGTGCAATTACTGTAAAACCTCACTTATGAAGCCATGACAAATACCCGAATCAGACCCCCAGTCAGGATTTGATCAAAGTCATCGTCCGGTTTACACACAAGTGTTTGGCATCATACCACAGAATACAGACCTCTGTGTGCGGTTTATAGGATTTTCTCAAACTTGGGGGGCGGCTTATACGCAAGATGTGGCTTATAAACAATGTTTTGCAGTACCGTAAATTCCTGCACAAACTAAACCACAATTGCAGGGTAAAATAGGGCTTACCCAAAGTCGGGGTGTAGTTTATACAATGATTCTTGGAAGCACATGTATACTACAGTACAAAAATAGCCATAATCAGACCCCAGGTGCGGCTTATAGGAAAATGCCAGCTTTGGGTACAAGATAGCGGTTATAAAGGGTAATTTACGGTAAAAGGTTAGGCATAGACATCGGGTTGGAGGCCTGTGTGTTGATATCGTTTCCATTTACAGACGATATAACATATGCTTTGAAAATTACTAGAAGCAAGAAGGCATATTGTCTGTAAACTGTTAACTTAAGCACAATTGAAATACATATTCGCCAGTAGTTGTGAAAAACCTGTGTCCATTTACCAAATGTTACGATAGAAAACTCAACGTTAAAGGTCAGATCATAAAATGAATATAAGGGTATGTTTTTTAAATGTTTGTCCTGTTTTTAACCATATTATGGGCTATCCTCCCGTGTTGGTTTTAGATTGCTCTGGCCGCTGACATTAATAAGGTCACTAGTTCTTTCAGTATCAATCTGCCTCCAAGTCATTGGAGATTCATAAAATGGAAATCCTGCCCTATTACTATAGTCATTATTGTCAGCTGCCAATTGTATTAATTATTCAGTGAGATGGTGACGCAGCCTATTGATGGAGCATCTCGACTGATTACACTCCCAGTGTTACCCTTTAAGGGCCGCATAGCGCTTTAATGCTTTATGCTGTTTATCGTCATGATGTATGAATGCAGCCTTGGCGAGTAACTCGTCCGGCCTGCATCCAAGTGCACCGACCTTATGGGGGTTGGAATTCCTCCGAAGGGTTGTCACGGTGCATTAATTTAAGCCGGATGATTAGACTTACCAGGGCTGCATTTGTGCATGATAATGGTAAAGGGATAGCTTATAAAAACATTACGCAGGCCTTAAAGGGTTAATAGGTAGCACCCTCCTGATGTATGGATAAACTAGACTGTCAGTATAGGAGCTGCCTGCCGCTACAGTATGGTGCTAGTTGTATCATACTAGGAGTTATTTATCTGAGCAAAAACAAGAAATGGCTGCTTTGTCCTTTGGTCCCCTTGGATTCTTTACACACCATGTCAACAAGCTAATTCTGCATGTCTTTTATATAGCAGGGCAGACTTATCATTCAATACCCGCCTTCGTATAGTACATGTAATATAACACCAGGTATGCGTCTATATACCTTTGTCCCTGGGCAGGGTTGTATGGCTAAGATGGTAACTCAGGGTCTTATATATAGAGGAGGTAGGGGTTCAAGGCCCAGTCCTATGTATGTATGTATGTAAGGTCTTTTATTTATACTGAAAAACATATAGGCATACATGATTGCCTGTAATTATTCTGTATCCAGTCTAATGTTTATATATTCCTTTTGTACATGAATAGCTTGACTCAATGTGGATTTAACCACTTATGAAGATGTAAGAGAAAAGATGTTAGTCTGAGTAGAAGAAAATGTAAAGTTGGCACACTATCTATAGGTATCTACCGTAAATGTACGCGAATCACACTCAGCTTTTATTTGATATCAAACATGCTGAAATATTGTGCTGGCTTTACGAGTTAAAAAAAAATAAATATTAATAAGTTTACTAGAATAAGATTATTAAAATTTCAATTTTTAGATCTCCCCAGGTGGGAGTGATCAAGGTTCTCAAAATCTAAAGTGTGGGTTATAAGCGAGAATGTATGCTATGTATAGATGGTACAGAGACAGATAGAGCCCTCCCTTCGTGTACCACCACCACCACCACCACCACCCGTGAGTAGTGCAGGGGGTTGTGGCTATGCACCAGGCCGCCATCTTTATTCATGAATACTAACATTACCCCCACATGTTCCCCCGGCCTGGCCCACAATGAATTCGATTTGACCAGCAGCAGCGACTAAGTGAGTGACCACAGCTAATCGGCTTTACTTGGCCTCCCTCCATATGTGCTAATTAACCCATGCAGTATGCATTTTTGGCGCTATACAGGGGTTGATACACTCCCAAATGTTTGGGCATGATGCATCAATGCAGAGCCGGCGAGTTACTCGCCAGCATCATGACCATTTTGAGGCATCATGATGCGCTCCTCAAAGGGTTAACCCCCATGTGATACCACGCCAAGTCCATCCTTCACTAATATATCATAGACCCGTATCATCTCTAAGTGAGGCCCATACCCCCAGTTTAATGTTATAACCCCCAGTTCCTCCAGCCCCCAGTTATGGATATGGCGCATGGTGATAGGCTCCCTGGTGTCCTCCAGGGCCTGCAGGGTTCAGAGTGAACCAGACGGTAGCGGTTGTTGTAGGGGTGACTCAGGCCTGGAGGAGGTGGCTCTAAACTAGCATTGAACACTATGCTTCACCCCCCCCCTCCCCCACACCACCACCCACCCCCACAGCACCACCACCCTGCACCACTCGGTAGAAGCCTAGCACTACCACCCCCACCACCACGTGCATGCAGGGAGTGAGCAGTACATGTGTGTCAATACACTCACCCTCTGAGGTGTGGTCCATATGTGAGACAGTGTGGGACACTCATAGTGGTTTGCAGGCACAGGAGATGGTAAACAAATCCATAAGCTAATATCTCTATTATATCTTTTTTATTTTTTATTTTTTAAGATATTTTTGGAGTCTCCCATTTGTCAAAATAGTCTAAAATATCTCTATTATAACTATATAACTAGCCAGAGCATGCTCAGGGCATTACATGTACTTGATTAGGATATCATTGAGACCTGGCATGTTTGCAGCATCTATAGACCCATGCAGCAAGAGAGGGTGACTTTTCATAAAAGTTGTTGATAAAGTTTTTGAACATTTCTGAAGAGGGACCGACAAATACATAAATATAACCTCAAAATCCTGCATTCTAACAAACATGAAGATTCTGCTAAAACTAACAGAAACACAACTTTCAGTCACCCTTTCTTGATGCATTAGTCTATACTTTCATTCAGATTGCCCATTTTGGCCAAGTTACCCAAGTACAGAGCAGGTGGTAGACATGAGTTCCCTACACTGTAGGTAGTATCACTAAAGCTCAGCTTGGGAATGCCCTGACCTATATCCCTAACGCACGTGCCGACCACCACCCCCTTGTCAGGTACGCTGTACACGCGGAGTGCTGTGCATTACACACTGTGGACGACTGGGTAGCATCCTCCCTACATGGTCCTGGATCGACCCTGTAAATACTGAGACTGCATCAGTTACACTGATTGGTTGGCTATATTAGATTATAGTAGAGCAGTGGTGGATTTAGAGGGGGCGCTCCCCCACCCTTACCCCCGTTTTGGGGGAAAATCTACGTTTTTTTTCTGTTAGATTTGGCCCAAAGCTTGGGGAGGACTATTCCCCCCCCCTACCCCCGCCTTTTTCAAAATCCTGGATCCAACTGTAGAGGATGTCTAGGGATGTGTATTCTGCTAAACACATCCAGTTACATGTATATAAAACAACTTTTATCGATATCAAAGAGGTAACTAAATTAAGGCATACTGTGGCTTGATGGTCAAGGTGGGTTGAAGGTTGAGTCATTGTAGCTGTTCTCTGGGTGAAATAAGCGACCATAAAAGCGGCCTACACACAGACAACATTAACCCTTTGAGGGCCGCATAGAGGTCTAAATGCAATGTGTCCTTCATCATCATGATGTATGAAATTAAAGACCCAGATTGCCGGTCCCCACTCCACTCCTGTCACTGGACTGGTAGCAAGAATTGGGCCTTCAAAGCACGACGCGGCCCTAACGCTGTAAGGACGGAATAGTTCCTTAATGCATCATACCGTTGGTCGTCATGATGCATGAATGCCACCCTGGCGAGTAACTCGCCAGTGCTGCATTCAAACATCATGCAAACTCTATAGGATTGATACACTACCAAAGGGTTGGTAAAATGCATGAATGCAGCCCTGGCGAGTCAACTCATGGATCATATTGACAAAGGACATTAAATCACGATGCGGCCCTTAAAGGGTTAAGCCAAGGGCTGTGTGAGGAGGCTGTCGGTAGGGGGCGTGTGTGTGTCATGAGCGTGGTGAGCGGTCACTCCCGTGTGTAACACGAGACGGCGCCACTGTGCGGCACACCACCCACCAGCCTGCCCCTCGCACACCTGCCAGGCTGTGGGGCCTACTGACCCTAGACATTTTTCTTTTTTTTGTGTTTTTTTTTGTGAAAATGATCTGGACACCCTGCAAACCCTCTCTGTTATGGTGCCTGACTGGTGTTTTTTCTTGTCTTTGTGAAATCCACCCCTGCCCCTTTTATTTGTCAAAATCACTTCTCACATTTTTTTGAGGAGTGTTTAGATTTTGAGGTCGCTCTAGTTGTCGGCTCTGATACTGTGTTCGATTTCTTTGAATTTAAACCCATTTAAATAGAGGCGTACTCGGGGTATAAACATGGACAAGGTAGGCCACCGCTGCTAGTTCCACTCCGCTTCTTACTATATGGATAGCAAGAGTTTGGGGTTTTAATAATGAATCATTCTTATGAATAAGACATTGTGTAGAGGGAAAATGTGGTTAAGAGGTCTTTTAGTGAAAACATTACAATAACAGCAGTACTCATGATGGTCCCTCAGTTTGAGAGTAACTGATTCAAGAGCCTTCCCATGAGTGTTTAAAATCGATGTTGATGGCGCGTTGTGAATGAATACTTCAGCTGGTGTGTTAATATTGGATTACCTGTACTGAGATTAGTCAAGGTGTAGCGTTGACGACACCTGTGTGAGTGCTGCTACTAGTGGTACAGGTAACAGGTACAGATACAATGTAGTAAGGTGTCTTTGATGGCACATCTACCTGTGGCCTGTTCAAAGGTGTGCTGATTTGTATTATGCCTAGGGAAAGGTTATGTTCAGGTCACATTTCTTGGCCATATCCTGAAGCTTTTTAGGCCTTTTTGAGAAAAAAAATTTGCTGTGAAAGTGTACTGGACATTTTGTGTTTTTATTGGAAAAGAATCGACTCACCTACCTTGTGTTTTTGGCCATGATATATGAATACATGGCCAAGAACTCTTGGCTTTAGCTAGCCTAATTTATAATATAGGCTATAGCAGTGGTAAATACATAGATAAACTCACACCTGATACTCCACTCTCACCATAGTGGTGCGTTAGCCTTAGCTGCACACTCTGCATTACATGTATATGTGTGTACCTAGCCTTGGCGTGTCCAGGAGGAAACAAATAAATATATGTGATAAACTCACACCTAGCACTACTCCAATGTCACCATGGTGGTGCAGTAGGCACCATGTCCTGTTGTGCCTGACCTTGGTGTGGGAGTTGACGTACAGGAGGAAACTAACACTGACAGGTGCCACAGTATACAGGTATCAGCCGTGGGTGTCTGAGTCATGATATCGAGAAGGGTTGATAACCCTTTAAGGTGCGCATAGGGCTTTAATTCAGTACCACCTTTTCTGTCATGATGCATGAATGCGGCCCTGGTGAGTCCATGTTTATGTTGACTGTACGGTAGTGTACCAATCCTGTACTTTCGGCATACCGTAAAAACCTCGTGTATAGGCCGCAGCTAGTACGTGAATCAAATTGGCGGTACGGCTTATATGCAAGTTTTTGCTACTGTGGTACAGTACTAAAAGCCACCATCATCAGACCTCTGGTGCGGCTTATAAAATCGGGCCAAAGTCGGGTTGCGGCTTATACGTGAGATAGGCTTATATGCAAGGTTTTATGGTAATGAATTCAATGTTTTCAATGGTAACAAGGGGCTTAGTCTATTACTATGGCATAGTGTATTAAAGCACGATGCTACACTTACAGGGTTAATCAAGGCATATGGTTTACAGGTATTTGGCAGGAGCAGCAGGGGCTGTGGCAGTAGTAGGGCATCTATTGACAGCCAACCTCAGGTAGACTGCTGGGATAATTTGATAATTTTACTCTTGTCACTACTCCTTAAGAACTGAATCAGGTATGTCCTTCCCACCGTGTCATTGGGGCAAAGGTTATTTGCCAATATTTGGACACAAGTCTCGTCCAAATTTGCTGTCCCAATGTGTGGGATTAAAAACTGAAAAAATGTAACTAGATATAGAGAAAGGAAAAAATAAATATATAAAAACAACAGGTAAAAAGGATTTTAGTTGTAGTTCTTAAGAGAGCTACTTCCCCACAAGGTGACATTTTCTATTGTTTACAATTGTAACTTGGGAAACAATAGTAATAGGAACAACAATAGTGCGAACAACCTCAGACAGTACAATAAATTCCATGATATATAACATATACATAAGTATATAAAATATATAAATAAGTATGTATAAATAAATATAGATATGGATATATTCAGTATATCCATATACAAGTGATATGGTCAATGTGTTAGCCCTATCCTGCTGTATGCATGTCTACAGCAGCTGGCGGTGTGCCAGGTTAGTGGTAATGACAACATACACAATGCCTTACCCCTGACCCGCTGAGGGCAGCTCTCCTCTGTACCGCCAGCTGCCGCCGTTGTTAAACCTTTAAGGACAGCAGAGTGCTTTAATGTGATATGCCTGTTATCGTCATCTTGCGTGAATGCAGTCCTGGTGAGTAACTCGTCAGCGCTGCATTCAAGTGCAATGACCCTATGGGGTTGTACACACTCCCGAAGGGTCGGCATGATGCATGAATGCAGCCCTGGCGAGTACACTCGCCAGGGCTGCATGAATGCATCATGACGACAAAGGGTATACATTGTAGGGTATTATAGCAGCTGGCAGTGTTAATAGACAGGTTCCCCAGTCACCCTGTCCCTGCTCACAGGCAGCCATAGTAGTAGTATATGGAAATGTCGCCATCATTCAGGCACCAGCTGGGTGACACCCACTGATAGACCTTTAAGGCCGGCATAGTGCTTTAATGCATTATGGCCTTTGTTGGCTTGATGTATTGCTGCCCTGGCAAGTGATTTGCCAGTGCTCATAAGGGCTGCATTCAAACATCAGACATCATGCCGACTCTACAACGTTGATATACCTCAAAGGGTTTGTATGATGCATGGAGGGAGGGCTGTATTCGTGTAGGGCATAATGCATTGAAGCACTATGCGGCCCTTCAATGGCTAAACCCCTGTCAGCCTACATGCATGATCTCACCGCACGGTCACCTCTTCATCTAAACACAAATCATTTGTGATAACAAACAGTTCAAAAATATGTTAAATTGACAAATCAGGAGATGAAATTAAAAATCAGGAGATGAATTCTCAATTCAGGAAAAATGTGAAAATGACAGATTTTCTACATGCCGTGGTATAAAGCATGAAGCACTTTAATATTATAGAAGGGGGAGGGGCACCAGAAATATCCTCATACAATTATTGCTAATTTACTCCAGACTACTCTAGTGTTACTCATGTTTAGAGCATCTGACCTTTGAGACTATTCACCCTAGTGTTGGTGTAGAGCACACAATATACATATCGTTGTTGACATCGGTGCAAAGCAGCCCCACCCGACTACCATTAGGCAGGGATCTACCCCAATTTCTACCGACTTAGTACCTTAAGGGCCGCATAGTGCTTTAATGCATAATGACCTTTGTGGTCATGATGCATGAATGGAGCCTTAATGAGTAACTTACCAGTGCTGTATTCAAGCATCATGCCGCTCCTATGGGGATTCTGGAGGGTCTTCATGATGCCTTCATACAGCCTTGGTATCGTCAGGCCTGCATGAATGCATCATGACAACTAAGGGCAAAGCACATTAAAGCACAATGTGACCCTGAAAGGGTTAGTCGGCAAGGTGCGTGAGCGGTTCCCTCACCGGGAGAAAAATCAATGAGCAATATGTGAGCTGCTCTGTGTGTGAGCCGGCTGCTCGTATATGCCGCAGCATGGGGGGCAGGAATTAGGTCCATTGTGGAATGGGGCGGGGAATGTGGGGTGTACACATTGTAATCCTAGGGTAAATATTTACCTATAATACCTATTGCTTGGTAAGTAATGGGGAATGGGGAGTGAATTGTGTGTATACATTTATTGCATTTGTATTGGACATTGTATGGTACACAGGAGTTAAAAAGGGATTTGTATACGGCCTACCGTGTCCATCTATATTATAGTAGAATAGAATGACAGTCGTTCCTGAGCTATAATATCACACTCTGTGCTTTGAAGGCTCTGGCAGAAAACTGACCCTGGTCTATAGTGTCCATTGTGCTCACTATAAAGGCTACAAGATGAGCTGCTCCTGTGCTGTATTCTATATGGGGGTATAGCGTATACTGGACGTATAGTAATGTACAGCTCAACACTATGACTAATGTATAGAGCAGCTCGGGTGAACTATAAATAGATACACCACCCTTAGCCCATGGGCCCAGACAGTACTGAAGCACACCTGTTGGCTCTTTTCCATATTAGAGCCAATTGCAATTTAGGCATGAAACGCCGTAAGGATATTACCCTGTTAATACTATCTCTCAAGATGGAGAAGGAGATACATGTATTAAGGTGAACTACGACAAACCGTGAAGAGTTCCAATTTGTTATTGTCCAGGTGGTACACATTTGAGGTGATAAATGGCTACTTAATACTGAATGTGATTTTGAGAACATTTACAACATACTTGATATATTTTGAGGAGATTAAAACCCAAACAGGCCATCTGTATCTAGTTTCCTACTTAAAACTAAATTTAAATATTAAATCACATCATGTTTCCAAAGGGCTCCTGGTGGAAACAAACAAATGACAAGAGATGCCACTTTTACTACTTTTCTGGAAATTCCATTTTAAATTATAGGAATTATAGAAAATAGGGCAAAATTATGAGAGAGAAAAAACACATTCACAACTGGGAGTGGCATCTCTGCAAAAAGGGAGAGTGCCTGATAGTGTTTGAACACAATATTTACTGCCTCATGCTTTTGTTATCCTTCAGCTTGTCATCCTCTGTTGTCATTTTGCTGGATATCAGCATCAACAAATACTCATTATTCATCTGGCATTTTCAGCTCGTTTTTTCTCTTGTCTCATTGTTTCCAATGGCAATCATTCTACTATTTCATTAATGGGAGGATATGCATCCCACGAATCACTGAAGTTTATTTCTGATGATGAGCTTGTATTTCAAATCATCCAAATTGCTGGAGTTTGTGGGTGTTAATAACTAAGGGAGTGGTAATTTTTTTAACAACGGGGGGGGGGGGGTGGATTGGGGAGGGGGGGACCATAAAAATATGACCACTCCCTAAGAGGTATTTGGACACAAGAAGTCAATGCCGTTAACTATCGGGGTAGTACATGTAGATCTAGAAAGGAGACAATGTTTACTAAAAAAGAAAAAGCCGGAGAAACCCTTTCTGTATGAGGCTAAATAGTTTTCTGTACAGTCACCTTTGTTGTCTCTCAGTAGATTAATGGGTGCTTTGAATGGAACCGTAGTTAGGAAAGTGCTTTTCGTGATAGCTAGATAAGCTTGTTATCAGTCCAATCGTGGTACACACATGCACGTTGTATTAGCTATTCCCTAGTCAGATTGCAGCATCCATTTGATCTAGAATAGACTCCATACAGACCGTTTGTGAATAGCGTAAATACATATGGTGGTCACGAAGCATTCAGTAACCCATGTTCTTTTATGACTAATAATTATTCTGGATTTTTTTCTATTTTCCACAAAGTAATTATAAAAAGCATGAACTCACATATTTATTTGTTATTTAGGAAACCAAGGTAAATGTGGTGTTTATACAACATAGCACACTGTCACTGTTTAATTTCCACCGACGTAATGTAGTTCTTAATGCACCTGTTGTTTTCACGATGCACACATTGTTTTATTATCACGTGTCGCCTTGTTGTTGCTATTTGTAGGTCGCCAGAGGGCACCCCAGCCCGCTTCCATATCCCCTTAAACATTCAGAGCCAGCACATGTAAGTTAAGGCACGCCCTGTAGTCATGTGGTTAATATAAGTTTGTGTTGAGGTTTGCTCATGTTTTACATATATAAAGGAGATGCCACTTTTTCTACTTTTTCAGGAATCCCTAACTTTTTCACGGGAATTTCTGTATAAGATTATTTTCATTTCCTACAGAAAGATGACCAGACTATTAAGATTTCCTACTTTTTGTCAACCAGAGAGTGGCATCTCTGAATTGATAACATCTCTACTAAAAGTCAGTCAGTCTTTCCTCCCTTTCCTCTCTTCCTACCCGTGGCCTCTATTGATATGACTTTAAGAATGGTTCTTCTGCATGGGGTGTTGAATTTTCTTGACAGAAATCTACAGGTCTATCTATAAATAGGGCTGCCCTCTTGATGATTGTGTGTTCAGACGCGACTTGCAGGTAAAAGCTTGCACTGTCCTGCTGTGGTAATATTTTATGAAGCACTACCCACTCTTGTAGCTTTTACTTGCACTGAAAGACTCAGCGATGGCGCAGCGACCACACAGACGCCGCTACCTCTCAGATTTGCCACCAGAGGGCACCATGGGGAGGGTCACGTGTCGCACGCTTCCCCCGCACGGTAGCGCCACTTGTTTGAGTTGCTGAGAGCAGCTCGGGGTGCGGGATAGTAGCTGCTGCTCATCCCATTGATTCAGTCCTCATTGGGTACCACCACCACCACCACCCCCCACCCACACACAGGGCCACTATACTTCCCACACAGACAAACACACTGACTCAGCACAACCCACATTCTGAGTCAGAGCTCGACTCGAGGAATTACCTCTCTGTTAAATGCGTACAAATATGTAGCAGGAGCTTCATGCCACTTTTCCTATTTTTTGAGGAATGCAAGACCACATTTTCCCTGGAATTTTAGTGTTAAATCATGCTAATTTTCTATAGAAGTAGACCCCAGTCGCTTGTTTCCTATTTCTCTGGTGACCAGTGAGTGGTGCCTCTGTTACTTACCCTAGCACAATTTTGGTTTAGACTTAAAAACTAAGCTCCATAGATTATTTAGCCACCTGTAGTTAAATTAGCCGTGGCCGTACAGAGGCACAATCGGTTCTCGTGGCGCCATATCTCGTTACAGAATACAAAACCCACCCGCTACCTTTCCTCCTCTTTACATTGACTGTAGTCTCTATCTGCCTCTTACAGACCACCTTATTTTCCCCACACAGCCCATGCGGCGACTAACCCTTTAAAATCGTGAATGCAGGCCTGGCGAGTAATGAAGCAGGGCTGCATTCATGCATCATGTCGACTCTTTGAGACTAAATCAACCTCGGAGGGTCGGCATGATGAATAAATAAACATCTCTAGCAAGTAACTCGCCAGGGCTGCATTCATACATCATGACGACCAAGGACATAACATATTAAAGCACTATGCAGTCCTTAAAGGGCTAACAATGAATTTCCTCCCTGTTGGTTTGATAGACATTGCTCTCTCCTCTTCGCGCGTCTGTAAAATAGTTATTTGAATTCAGACTCTAGGTGTCAGTATCATTGTAGAAGTCGTAGAGTACAATATTGGAATGCATTACACATTGGAATGGAGTGTGCCTTGGGTCGGTTGCCTCATCCCGCATGTAATCAGGGTTTTTGAGTGAGGGCGCAAATGGGTAGGCGTTGTCGCTGTTTAGTCATCATTTGAGGCTTTGTCCAAATCAATTCCCAATCAAACATTGGTTGATTGGTCTGGAGATCAAACAATGCAGCAGTAGGCGTCAATGTTTGTGTGATCAAACCAGATTCCAACCTCAGCGGTTAACCCATACCTCTCTAATGCATCATGCTCTTCACCATCATGATGCATGAATGCATCATTTTGCCAGGGTGCATTCATGCAAAATGCCGACCCTACAGGCTTGATACACTCCATTAAAGCACTATGCGACCCTAATAGGGTTAAATGGTAGTGGACTATTCAAGCTGGGGATATACATTACTGTAGGCATGTCCATCTCTATTGTAATGCTACTAAGTGTTTTGCTATTATAAAACGTCCATCGATCACATTATCGTTAGTATTATTAATGTTTTAATCTTGGTCACCTGATGTGTATATCTCCAGTACTGATATGCAGTATACATGCCGTAATGGCTTATAGGGTGTAATTACATTGAACTGCAATGGCTTTAATTGCTATGATCTACATGTTTATATTGATAACCTACCCATTTTAATCTCTTAACAACAGGATCTTAGTTTCTGACATGTTAGCATGTGTTTTTCTCCACAAGAGTGTTTGAATACTGTGGGATACAGTTTGAAGCGGGACTATCTCTATAATTAACCCTTTAATGGTCGCATAGTGTTTTAATATACTATGTCCATTTGTCTTCATGATGCATGCATGCAGTCGTAGCGAGTAACTCACCATGTCCTATACCAGCTGTTGTCTTCTGACTTTTTTTTTCTTAAGGTGGTATTGACTGCTGTAAATTTTCTTGTCAAAAATACCAGGGGCCTACATTTTAAGTTTTGTATGAATAAGTCGTGTGCCTGTTCCAAATCCTCTAGATACTTACCACAACACAAGACAACATGGGAGACTGTATGTCATGAAAATATAATAATAATATTGTTGTGCTTCGAGCAAAGACACGGGGGTTCACATCATATTAAACCGACATGGAAATAAGACACCAGCAGTTATAGGAGTGATGAATTAGTTTCACACACGTTACAGCTACCGCTAGAAGAAAGCAGGATTAATTTACAAAGCAATGAACCGCCTGCGCCTTCACCATTAAGCTACACCATTGTTAGCACATTGGCTTTGTTCTACAGAAAGTCGACATTCACCAGGAGTCGATCAACAGTCAGTTAACCCTTAACGACCAGGGATGTGTTTTATTGGAAGATGCCCCCTTCGTCTTCATGATGCATGAATGCAGATCTGTTGAGTAAATAGCCACTGCTGTATTCATGCATCATGTCGAGATGGAATGCTGAAGGGCCAGCATGACGCACTCTTGCAGAGCCGGGCCGCCGCTGGTGCATCATGCTGTCCTAAAATGGTTAACACCAATCTCCAAACTGCTGCTAATCAGCTGTGGGAGCTACTTCAGCGTCAACAATTATCAGCCAGGGCATTCCCTGTACTATGTATAATGGATATCATGCCCCTCTATCATGATGCATGAATGCAGCCCTGGCAATAAACTCACCAGGCATGCATGCATGCATCATGTCGACCCCTCAGGAGTGTATCAACCTTGTAGGGTCGGCATGGTGCTTGATTGCAGCACTGGAGACTTACTCACCAGTGCTAAATTCATGCATCATCACGACAAAGGGCATTTATAATGGACCATGCAGCCCTTAAAGGGTCAATAATAACTTAGACTATCACAAAGTCACTTAGCCCTAATATCTCCAGTCGGCCACCAAACAGTAGGCTTCCCCATCACACACATTGCCTGCTCCCCGGGGATCCTCCCGCCACTTCTAGATAACGTCCCTCCACCCCCCCCCCCCTACCCAGGCACCCCCTGCCCGGGCCCTTCTGGAGCGGTGAGATAAAACACTAGTGGTATATACAAATGGGGAGGGCTGAGATAGAGGAGGGGGAGTAGTATATACAAATGGGAGTCAGAGCCGGGCCCCATCCACCCTCAGAGTCTCAGTCAGTGCTAGGGGGAGGCAGAGATTATTCACCGGGAGCTGGAGTGAGAGACTTAACCATTTGATGGCTGTAGGGTGCTTTAATGTGCTATGCCCCTTTGTATTTATGATGCTTGAATGCAGCTCTGGTGAGTAACTTGCCAGTGTCGCATTCATACATCATGCCGACCCTATTGAGTTGATCCACATCAAAGGGTCGGTCTGATGCATGAATGCAGCCCTGATAAGTAGACTCGTCAATACTGTAATCAGACATCATAACGACCAAGGACATTAAAGCACTCTGCGTCCCTCAAAGTGTTAAGTTGATGTACAAGAGCCTTGGTATAGCGCCACAGCACCAATCCCAGGCCATTGCTTACCGCTCCCCGCCGCACTACTAATGTAGCACTAACGGAGGAAAAATGGAGATTGATGTTGTGAAGATGTCACCTTGTCAATCAGGCTTAAAGTAAAGGGGAGTGAAAATGACAGTCTAGATAAAATGAGCCCTTCTCTCAGCACCTTACCTGTCAGAAGGCTTAAGAATTTCCATAGTGGGAATCGATATGTGCCAGAATTAGATCTGAATTTGCATGCGGTTCCCACAAGAAAGTCCATTACCTGTCACATGTTCTTTAATATGGACCCAAGATGAAGACAGAACGCAGATGAGGTGGGATCATAATCTTGTAAAAGTGGAACTTCTTAAAATTGAAAGTTTGTTTTATTGTGGTTAACTGGTTAACCAACTGGTTTTATTGTAGTGGCAATTAACACAAGAACTGGGTTATCGCTCAATGAGTTAATCTTTTAAGGGCCGCAAAGTGCTTTGATGTGCTTGGTCGTCCTGATACATGAATGCAGCCCAGACGAGTTTACTTGCCAGGGCTGCATGAAATTGAATGTATCGTGCCGACTCTTCAGGAGTGTATCAAACCAGTATGGTCGGCATGATACTTGAATGCAGCACTGGGTAGTAACTTCCAAAGCTGCATTCATACATCATGACAACTAAAGTCACAGCACATTAAAGCACTCTGCGGTCCTTAAAGGGTTGAGATAGTGGTACTTGATGGTGCTGGAGGAGTGGGACAGGCCCTCCTACCACTCCTACTCTACCCAGGAGGACAGCTGGCTCTGACGTCCCCGCCTTTAATGGTTTAATGCTCCTCCTGGGTGATTGCCGCGCGCCCAGGGCCGCGGAGGCAGATAACACTCCAGCACCCGGACCCCGTCAGGACCCACAGCCCTGGGGGAGCAATATCCTGTGTCTGAGCGACTCAATATCCTGTGAGGAGCCGCTCGGAACACGCTATATTAACCCTTTAAGGGTAGGGTGCTGTGATAATGTGCTATGTTTTTGGTTGTCATGATGCATGAATGCAGCTCTGATGATTAGACTAACCAGGGATGCATGAATGCATCATGCTGCCCCTTCAGGAGTGTATCAAGGATGTAGGGCCATACTGATGGATGAATGCAGCCCTGGCGAGGTACAGAGCTGCACTCATGCATCATGCTGTTAAAGTGTATACTGTTTAAAGCACTATGTAGCCCTTAGCGGGTTAACATGAAGGTCCAGTAACAACACACGCCCCCACAACCTTTGGCGATTATGTATGAACTGACCAGGGTTAAGGCCTGACATAAAGGTGGAAAAAGAGTCTTAAACTGATAAGCCTAGTTGCAGTTGGAAATAATGAAATTCTGAAACCGCTGGCGACAGGATAAACCGATTGGGACAGTGGGTTGGTTGGGGGTGGGGAGGGTGTCCATACAGGTTTCATGACATCACTTTCAAATTCAGCCAATACCCATATTCAATAAAGTTATGTTTGTCCAAGCCGAAAATGAGGTGTGAGACGATTGGGGTTTAGTTGTGGAACTGGAGTGGTGAATTTTGGATGAGTTAACCCTTTAATGTCCGCATAGTGCTTTAATGTCCCTTTCAAGACCTTTGTCGTGATGATGCATAAATGCAGTCCTGGCGAATGACTCAGCATCCATGCATCATACCGACTCTTTAGGAGAGTGTCAACACCATAGGGTCAGTCTGATGCTGGAATGCAGCACTGGCGAGTTATTCACCAGGGATGCATTCATGCATCATGCCAACAATGGAAATGATAAATTAAAGTACCATGCGGTCATTAAGAGGTTAAGAACTAGGAGGCAAGAAGACATCGTGTAATGAAGCTGGCTGCAGTGGATTTAGATTAGATTATCTGTCTGCCATCCCTGCAAAGCTTTGGTGATCTAATTACAACATGCTTAATTTAGGTGAGATGAGTTGATATGGAAACAATGCAAGATCACTTGGGTGGTGGCCAGATTTCCATGTAAATGGCAGTGAGGCAGATTTGAGTAATAATTCAGCAAAGGCCAGAATTCTGGACTTGGCTTAAAATTCGGGTGTTATCAGAGTATGTAAGATATAATATATAAGACTAGGTAAAGATAGTAACTTCCATAAAATTATAGGTGATTGTCTTCCTCTCTTGTATGGGTATTATGAGCATCTCAGTATGAGTAGACTCATTGTCCATTTCAAATAATATGCAAAAACAATTCTAATGGACAGAAAATATATCCCAGAGAGAAACAAATATTATCTGGTATGATTTCTTTGCAAAGGGCACTTTTGAATAAGTTAAAAGTAGAAGAATGGGCAATTCTAATGAATCGTAGCAATATTTTACTGGCTAGACCAGTACATAGCACCCTCATATATTATAAGGTACCTTCATATATATACAACTTTCGCACAATTCTATGCTATCCAGCTTCCCTTAGTTTATTTCATGAAGACAAAGAGCATAACACATTTAAACACTGCTACTGTAAAGATAAAATACCCTTAAAAAGTACTCCACACAAAACCATGTTCATTCCCCAAGACCTACTCAGGAGGTCATTTTAAATTTATAATATTGAGAATTTTAAACTCAAGGCAAATCCCTGTTACCAGTAAGGCTTGTTTTATTATTGATGACTCCTCCCCCAGAGACCACCTCCTGTCGAGAGACCCTGGAGGCCAGGAGCTAAATCCCTCATGTGTCCTCGTCAAGGCCTCAATACCAAGGCTCACATGAGGGGGCTCTCTTGTCGTATCTTACACAGAATTAAGGTCCAAAGATTGCCTCCCCCGGCAATATTCAGGTCAAATACAGAGGTTGTATGGCCAATGTGAGACTGCTAGGAGGTAAGGGCAATAAAATGTGTGTTTCAGGAAATATGGTCTTCAAATTAGAGTCGATTTTTAAAGAGACAGAGCAGGGAAGATCTTGTCCACCACAATGTAAGCTTGTAAAGAAGTATTCAAAACTTCAATGACCGTCGTTGTTATGGAGACCACACTCTGAATGAAAAACAAAAAGGAAAAAAAAGCTAAAATTAGGGTCGGTAACTTTGATATTTCTCTTCATCTTAAAAGTACCAATGCTGAGGAATACGTGTTTAATCACCATATAAACCAGCAGGAATTGGGAAAGTTAACCAAAATACGACTACCAAGGTATTTAAAAGAAATATGTTAAGAATCCCCAAAAGTGGGCACAGAATGCTGTGGACGGTTGGGCTTGTTTTGAAGCCAGTGTCGGGTTGTCTGAAACACATTTTCTTTTCTCTACCCTTAAGGCTGTGGAGGGTCGGGGTGGTAAGGGATGGGAGAATAATGACCGTTCTGATGGGAAGATCACAGAGACAGATAGCTCTGAATGGCATTCACCGTGGGACAGATTATGAGCAGAGCTGTGTGAGCTGCGCATGGGCCTTTAGCCTCACGAGCTGCTCACCAAGCTAAGCCAATGCTACTCAGGTGTGGAGCTGTAGGGGAACAGGGAGGTGTAGACTGTGCGTTAATATGTATACATGGAGCATTGTCGCATGACCAGTGCTTGCGACCAGAGAGTTGCAACACAATGTGCATGTATGTACGTTTAACCCAGGGTGGACTGAAAGACTAAGACAAAGGATTTCGCACCTTGGGTATATCGTATACCCTCACTTAAGCGAAGGTTATGTCAGATAACCCCCTCAGACCTGAGTTATGTAATGATAACAATGTTAGAGTGACTGGTGCCCTATGACACCAGTCAGTCCGTCGTGGTTAATTTTACATACCCTCAGGTCCTTGTGGGTTATCTACTACATAGTTTGAAATATCAAATAGACAGTATGCCTGCTTTCCCTTGTTGTAGCATTTTAAACTCCCATCAAAACAGGGGTAGGCCCACAGCGCCGTTTACAGGCTGACCCAGCTTTCCCTTTCCCTCTTGTCCCCCATGTCTCTATTTATTAGCTATGGAGAATTCCTTGTTAGATAACTGTACGTTTCTTCTTTTTGGCACTGCCTTTAAAGATGGTGTATCAACTAGTACACTTCCCAGACTTTTTCCTTAAAAGGAATGCCATGGGTTCTAATACAAGTTTAGCTGATAAACATTACTCAATATTTGCAAGATATTTGTCTATAAATATATGATTTGAGATAATTAACAATAAAGCTTATTCACCTCACTGACTCAGTCACTCCCCCAGGTGAGTACAGGGGAAACTAGCCTGGTAGAGAAAGCACTGAGCCATGCAGTACCACAACATAGGGAGTTTTAGTGTCGACCCACAGCAAAAATGATTGCCCTACATGTGTTAATCTTATGGATTTAGAGTATGTATAGGATAGGATATGCAATAGTAATATGGCATGATTAAAAAGTCAGGAAATTTTAGCTGATACACCATCTTTAAATGGCGTTGTGTGCCTGTTCCTGCTGCTTCGCAGGAACGAGTCACAAAAGTCTTTTTGTTAATGCTATGCCAAAATACAGGAAGTCGTATAATGTGGCGCAATATATAATTCAATACAGAAAAAAGTGGGAATCCCCACCAAAATACCCACCTTCCCCTTGACTAGGTCCATAGAAATCTATATCTATGAAATAGCAGTAACCGTTGGATCTTTGCTTTCCTGAAATTCAAACCCTGAATCACTGTTCTCTCACAATGTAAGAGATCTTTTGTTATATAATATGAAATAGAACCTACAAATTACACCATCCCCTAAACATAAGTACTCATTGGGTGACTGTTAGGCCCTGAATTTAGTAGCTTCCCCTGACCTTTCCCCAAGGTAAGTCAATTTATCGGCCATTGTGAGTGAGGGAGCCACAACAATGTAGCCCTTTACGGCCCGCATAGTGCTTTTGTGTGCTATGTCCTTGGTCGTCTTGATACATGGTTGCATCCCTATTAAGTCTACTTGCCAAGGCTGCATTGATGCATCATGCTGACCGTAGGATGTTTGAATGCAGCACTGGCGAGTCACTAGCCAAGGTTGCATTCATGTATCATGCCGATAAAGGGTATAATTCATTAAAACGATATGCTGCCCTTAGAGGGTTATGTACCTATAGTGTACAGTAGGGAACGTGATGAGGCGTGTGCAGAATTTAAAGCACTGGCCACAGAAAATGAAGTGTACAGCCAACAAAGGGCGATGTAAAGCACTGGCTGCTGGGCTCAGCAACGCGCCATTTGATGGTGGGACGTTAGCTGAAGTCCCGATTCTATAACCACAATAACTAAGGCCAAATAAGGCTCGTTTTAAGCTCCTCTGGATATCAAGAGTAGGTAGTCAAGAATGGCCCCAAACAAAATGGCCTTAATTACAATTAAAATTACTATTTGATATAAGTCGACCCTATTTTGCCCTGAAAAGATATGGCGCCAATGTTGCGCGGCAACATTGGGATATATTCCCCAGGTGGAATAAGGGAATATATGGCTGCTATTCTATTGTAGGGACTTTTTATCAATGCCTCTCAGAGGTGTTGCTCCCTTGGTAGCGTTTTACAATGGAAAATGCTACATATGCATAGACTTGTAGTACAGAAATGTCCTTGCTCTGTTATACCACCTGCATGATTTGACTTGCAGCCATGGTGAGTAACGCGCCAAGGCTGCATACATAGATCATGCCGACCATATGGGGTTGATACACTCCAGATGGGTCAGTATGATGCATGGATGCATGGCTGGCGACCAGGTCGACAAAGGACATTATACATTAAAGCCCCTGTTCTCAAAGGGGCTTTATGAAAGAAAAAGGCCCTGAGCACAGAACACAAGCACTAGTCTGGTATAGCTATAGTAACCAGTACAAAATTGCAGGGCGACTGGTCACGAACCTCGCCCATATTAAACACTGAACAAGGAAGGTTGAACCAAGACGTAAATACCAGTGGGCTGAGTGAAGTAGCCTCAAGGCCAGCTCACAGGACGGCTACTCCCGTCCAATCCAATTAAACCTTGATTACCACTGCGGTGGGCCCTCCAGTGTTCTCTGCTGGACGGTCTGGAGTGGGGAAGAGGAGGGGGTGGTTTACTGGCCTGAGCTACCAACAAGACTTTGCAACATTAAGGACACACTTGGTGGCGTTAACCTGTGGACATTTTTAGAACTGTTTGAAGCTCACCAACTCCCCTGTGTTACTTTTGGTAAAATTTTTGGTATTTTTCCAAGAGAGGCTTGAACCCTCAACCTACAGACTTAGAGGAGGACCTAGTGCCAACTGATATATTAGTATTCATATGGTATGGTCAATCACCTCAATATTAGATTTGGGTGTCAATTATAGGTTGTGGAACACATACATGAGAAAACATGTAAGAAGTATCAATTAGTATCCATACACATTTGAGATACTGCTACATATCATTAAAGCTGTATTCTCACCACTTGTGATTCCCTCGTTAGCTGTCAGGCTAGAACAATCCTAGAAGAGCCATATATCGACCATTAGTGAGAATACCACTTTAAATGTGTGCCCAACAAAACAGTGTCCACACTTATAAGTAGCAGACTGTTTCATCAGTCAGTATGTTAACGTATTACAGTAAGTGGATTGACAATGTGCCAGCTCAGCAGATCTCCCATCTAGTTGTCACCTACAGTAGCCGGGGTTAGGTAAGCCTCTTTGCCGCTGATAGTAATGGTACACCCCCCCCCCCCCCAATCCATGGTCAGTATGTAAGGGGGGCTGGTACCATTCTGGCACAGGGATTGGTAATTTGAAATAGTCTCTGATTGCTTTAGTCATCTTGCTCTCCTTGCAAAGGCTTTGTGGTACTAGTATACTCAAACAATGAGATGATCGCAGTGGCTAATAGGCAACTCTTTTCGTTGTGATGCACCACTGCAGCCCCAGTGAGTTACTCACTGGCGTGCTTCATAGGGACTCTTTGGGTGGGTACAACCTTGTAGGGTCAGCATAATGCAATAATGCAGTCATCGCGAGTTACTTGCCAGGGCTTAATTCATGCATCATACTTAGGGGCTCGGAATACTCGCGCCTTGGTCATAAACCCACAAGGGGGTAATCCTGCTCTCCTCTGTACTGACCCAATAACATGAGACACGGTCTATCTAATGTGACAGGGGATGTAGCTCAGTGGTAGAGCACCAGCTTCGGAGCGTGAGGCCCCGTGTTTAGGCCCAGGTGTCTCCAAGCAATGTAATTTCCGGAGAAACTGTGTCCCTCGCAATACTACCAAAGGGTAGGCTGTTTACCTGTACCGCTCAGGGCCTCGAAAGCGGCCGCTTCTCTGCTACACTTCAGGGTTTTCCCTTATTTTGCAAGAATTTAATGGAACCTTAGAAATATTCTTACACCCCCTCAAAGCCAAGGCTCTGGGCTATCAACCCATGCTTTGAGCTGCCAGAAAAATCCAACTTTTGATACCATTATTGGAGTCAATCTGAGTGCCACCGTCTGACATTTTTGTAGACATATTATTTATAATTGGATATAAACACCCTACAAAGGGCATAGTGCATTGAACAGTCAAGTGTGTCATAAAATACACAGAGACTACCATGCCACCGCTGTCGCCACCCACCGTCTCGTGACAGAATCCCTCTTGGTGCTCAGGGTTGAGCAGGGTGACGTGCAGTGGACTGTCTGGGCACCCTCTCACGTCACGTGAAGTGAGTGCAAGTCTAGGTGCAATAATGCAATGAACCAGACTCTGTCCTGATGGGAAACTTGCCTGCCACCCTGCAGGAATCTACAGAGAAAAAAAACCCAGGAAAGTGCAGCAAAGGATGGGAAATGGCGCATCTTGAGGGTAGTGTGGGGGGGGGGGTGTTGAAGGGGGCAATCGTTTTAAGAATTTATTTGTGCCACACAACATGCGATCGATCAAAGTTGTTTTACTTTTTGGGTCCGCAGGTGTTGGTGGTGGATAAAACAATGTTACATTCAGAGTGGATTTCAACATCATTGTGTCAGACCAAGAGGAGTCAAACCAATATGATTTACTGCATATTGCGCCGACAATACGTCTTCTGAAGAAATACAATCCCTGTCAGTACAGTCAGTACAAAAAACATGACGTCAGTTAGTTTTCTCTGCATTGATGCCGGAAGTATTTCCCATTGTATTGTTAAACCCTTTAAGGGCCACATTATGCTTTAATGTTCTATGCCCTTGGTCGTCATTATCCATAAATGCAGCCCTGGCGAATCTAACCACCATGGTCCGCATTATGCCTGCACGCAACCCTGACAAGTAGTATCCCCAGGGGCTTATACGACCGTTATAGAGTTAAAAATAACTTCTTGACCATTGATTCAAGTACTCGATAGTTCTGTTTAGTGAGCGTACATACTAACGCTTTACGGTCGATGCTTGGTACTTCAGTGCATCAAGCCTGTCATCGCCATGATGCATGAATGCAGCCTTGGTGAGTAGCTCGCCAGTGCTGCATTCAAGTATTATGCCGACCCTCTGCAGTTGAAACACCCAAAGTGTCAGGATGATACATGAATGCATCCCTGCTGCGTATAGACTCGCAAAAGCTGCATTGATCCATGATTACAATGGCAAAGAGCAGGGTACATTGAAGCGCTGAGCGGCCCTTAGAGGGTTAACCCATTAAGGACACATGTAACCAAAAGATGACATTTGTCGTCATGATGCACCAATGCAGCCCTGGCGAGTAACTTGCCGGTAGTGCATTGGTGCATCATGCCGACCCTTCAGGAGTGTCTGAACCCCGTTATTGGCCTGGACTGCATGCATGCATCATGACGACCAAGGGTATGGTGCATTAAGGCACCATGCTGTCCTTAAAGGGTCAGCAGATGGGCTGGACAGCTTGTTGGCGTGTGCTGCAGGGGGGGAGGGGAGGGGTTTGGGGTAGCTGAATGTTTGTAGAGAATCTGGGAGCAGGCGGTCAGGGCTGTAATGAATGTTTGCTGTACAAATCCACACACTATCCCTCTCAGAGCCGACTAATGTGCTGTGTCCTTGGGCGTCATGATGAATAAATGCAGCCCTGGTGAGTAACTCGCCATTGCTGCATTCAAGCATCATGCTTACCCAATAGGGTTGATACACTCCTGACGTGATTACATGATGCATTCATGCAGTCCTTGCGAGTAGATTCCTCCAGGGCTGCGTTCATGCATCATAACAACAAAGGGCATTGTACATTAAAGCACTATGCATCCCCTAAAGGTTTATAGATCCAGCAGGCCACCCTGGAATAGAGTGCAGGAGGAGGTGTGTATGTTCAGCCAGGTGAACGTGAGGGTGTCGGTGCAGACATGATCGCTCATCTGCCCTTTGTTTGAGCAGCTCGGCCGTCAGGGCTCTATTTGAGCAGCTCTTGACTGCAGGCAGCCTGGTGTCAACCCACCATCCACGTGCACAGCAGCAGTACACTACCAGGCAGTGGGTGAGGGGAGGGGTATTAACCCTTGTGAGGGCCTCCTGGTTACTAATGCATTTATATAGGACACCCCTTGTCATAATAATGCATGAATGCAGCCTTGGTAAGTAACTCGTCAGGGCTGCATTCATGTCTAATGCCGCGCCATATGGGGTTAGACACGCCCAAAGCAGCCCTGGCGAGTAGACTGCATCATGACAGCTGAGGGAAATTTACATTAACATGATTTGCAGCCCATAAAGGGTTAAGGTCAGGTAGTCAGGGGTGTTATTACACTCTTAACGTAGCTTGTTCTGACTGACTGACTCGCTGTATGAAGAGAGAAGGACGCCCCTACCAGTCCAGAGAACTCTATGGAGGGAAAAGCCTTCCGATGATGTGTTAAAAAGTATATTACCCTCGAGTTACCCAAATGGGTAATATTGACTCGTTAGGCATTATCTTATAAAGGACTATCACTCTGGAGCTTATACCTAACTATGTGTCAACCCGGCCAATACTGTATTAATATTCCCTCTCGTGCAGCTTTTCCTAATCAGCCAAAAAGAAGTTAAAATGCTATTTCTTACATATGTATCTTTTTTTTGTAAGACAGATGCTGCTGAATAATAGGATTTTTCTCCAAGGTACATTTGTAACCGTTTAGTTGTCTCTGCGTAATGACGTCTATACTTTCTACCTGAAATAGTAATTACCAAACCAATTTGTAGTAGAGTTTCTGTCTAGCTCTAACAAATCTTTAAGGGCCGCATACTGCTTTAATTTCCTCTGCCCGTTATTGTCATGATGCAGTCTACTCGTCAGGGCTGCATACATGCATCAATATGACCATTTGGGAGTGTATCAACCCCGTAGGGTCAAGACGATGGTCGAGTTACTCTCCAGGCAGGGCTACATTCATGCATTACGATGACAAATGCCATAATGCATTAAAGTACTATGCAGCCCTTAAAAGGTAACCCTAAGGGAGTGGTCTTTTTTTTTAAACAGGGGGGTTGGTGGACTTGGGGGGGACCAAAAAAATTTGGACCCCTTGAAGGGGGGAACCACATAATGACGACAAAAGGGCATAGGCGGTGTATTTACCCATTATGCTTGAGGGGGGGGACCAAAAAAATTGTACCCCTTTTTAGTGAAAAAGCCAGCGCGTTACTATAGCTCAAAGGGGTCGACCGCGCTCAATTTCAACTTGCCTGATGGGGGAGACCAAAAAAAATTCGACCCCTGCAGTGGGGGGGGGGGGACCAAAAAAACTCGCTCAATCAAAAATCCACCGACCCCCCCCCCTGTTGTTAAAAAATGACCACTCCCTAACTACAGTACACAGGCTGAAATATGTAGTTGTACAAAAAGAGCCTAGATTCATCATGCAGGTGGTAGTGGCTCTTGTGCTGCAGGTTTTGTCATAATAGAGTGAAGCTTAGGTCTCCTTCACTTCACTAATGAACTGCACAACCCTCCACGGCCCTAGTTACCGTATTAACCCTTTACTGCAAGCATAGTGGGTTAATGCACTGTCCATGCCCTTTTGTCGTTATTATGTGGCATAATTGCAGGACTAGTGAGTAAATTGCGAGTACTTCATTCATGCATCAAGCCGATCCTATGGGGTTGATACACTCCCAAACAGTCGGCATGATGTACCGAAGCAGCGGTGAGTTGCTCGCTGCGGTTGGTTTAGCGCGTCCTGATGAGAAATTGACATGAAGTCTTAAAGGGTTATGGGGACCCTTAATAAATGGTTTACTGTAGGCTCCCACTGCCGGGGGACGACTTATTATCGCTACCATCGCCGCTCGGGTAGAAAAACCATTCCCGCGCGAGCAAACACATTGTCGGTAATGGGATAGCATTCTCAGGGGTTTCTAGTGCTACTTGGGGAAACGGTAGTAGTTTACCAGCATGGTGTTAAGTGTCATGGCCTGGCTTCTACGCACTCAAATACCCATCTTCAGGCCCTGAGCTGCTCCTGCCTTGGACATATGAGCAGCTCGTAGAGAGGCTTAATAAAAGATGATAGGTGCGGGGTGTCCATATGATACTATTATCCAGTTTCAGCCATGTGTCGCAATAATACCATTAGGCCAACAACTGAATTAAAAGGGTGTTTCAGATAACATGGTCAGGTCTGATTTGAAAAAAAGTTGTTTGTGAACTAAGTCGCTGACTCGGAGAGCGTGGCTGCAACTCATCGAGATGACACTAAAATAGGTCCATTTTAGGCAAATAATAGCCTGATTTAAAAAGTTGAATAAAAATGTCTAGGGTATGCCCTGTTTTGGTGGTTGGTTGGTTGGTTAGTTGTTAGGTTGCTTTCTGCCCTAATTAAAGGCTGAGGTTATTTAAAGGGCGGTGATGGTGACTGAATCTATGAGGTGACTGAAGGTAGAAAGCATGCCCCTACACTTTTATCGAGGCAATTGTTCTTTTACATCCCACACTACATAGGCGCTGTGTGAGATGGGCAGGCCTTTGATATGCTGTATGTCTACCACAGCACGTGTTTTGTTAAGTATAGAGTCGGGTAGTAGCAAACACACCTTTATTCTGGTAGATGTAAGTGTGAATACAGACTACTGTAGTCATATCACGCTGCTGTGGTTATTACGACGTCTACTGCAGGGCCCTACCAGTCTCAGGCCCCGACTCTGGCCCTACAGGACTATCACTGTTACTGCCCACCTTCCCGTCCACTGGGCCCGTG
The DNA here is from genome assembly GCA_947462335.1 of Harmothoe impar. Lineage (NCBI taxonomy): Eukaryota > Metazoa > Annelida > Polychaeta > Phyllodocida > Polynoidae > Harmothoe > Harmothoe impar. The sequence continues at coordinate 18,326,787 of OX381709.1, forward strand.
CCAGTCGCCTACTCATTACCAGTAATAATACCCTGTAAGGACCACATGATGCCTTAATGCACTGTGCCCTTTGTCATCATGATGCATGAATGCAGCTCTGGCGAGTAACTCGCCAGGGCTGCATTCATGCATTATGCCGAACATACAGGATCGATACGCTCCTAATGGGTCGGTATGATGCTTGAATGCAGCTCTGGTGAGTTACTCGTCAGGGCTACATTATGCATCAGGACGACAAAAGGGCATAGCACATTAAAGTATTACGCAGCCCTTAGAGGGTTACTAATAATACCATTGTGCTCCTTGTGCCATACTTGATTGCCAGCACCAGGAGCAGACAGTCTCTGCCCTGGAGGAGGGTGGTTGGTGGGGGGGGGGGGGGGGGGGGGGGCTCACCCCTGGCTCTGCACCAAAGACTGAGCGGCTTCCGGTAACTGTATGACCTTTTTAACCCTTTCAGTGCGGCATAGTGCTTTAATGCATCAGGACCCTTGATCGTCGTCATATTGCATAAATGCAGCCCTGGCGAGTAACTCACCAGGGCTACATGCAAGCATCATGCCGACCCTGGGAGAATCGGCATGATGCACCAATGCAGCATCGGTGGGTTACCCACCGGGGCTGTATTGGTGTATCATGACGACTAATGTTATCTGTTAGCGATATGCTGACCTTAAAGGGTTAAGATATAATTAATTAGATAGGATATGAATAGGTTGGAGACGGGGGATATAGGCTTACCAACCCCCGCACTGCCAAGGTCGTTATTCAAAGGGAACTATGACGCTCTAGGCCCAGTGAAAACCCTTGTAATTACGATGGATTCCACTCCATATAGTCTATGCCCTAACTACAAAGCCATCCTTGGATGCCAACGCATTAGTGGTGATTGTACATCACCCAAGGTCGACTCATAAAGACTGATCCCAGGCCCAGAAAAAAAGTAGTTTTTCTCCCATGGATTAGATGCGTGTTGTAAATATAAAGGTTAATGGGGTGACCAGGAGGTTGTATGCTTAAAAACAGTATAAATGTGTTCTATAGTCGAGGCATAGAGGCACATACTCTGCTATCTATATTGAAGCATAAGGTTGGCATGGGAATACATTTCATTAAGTATTTACAGTGGATGGTACCATATGCACCATAAAACATGTTAACACGTTACGCTCAATGCTACATTAAGTCACGATTTAATCTGTGTTCAACACGTTGATCTGCATAAGCTGGAAATATTTATGGACATACAGTGGTCGGTTTTGGTGTATGTGTTATTTAGTGTCGCTGCATTTGAATAGTGTCAGATTGTATATGATATACAAAAAATGACACAGGAAAAGGCTGATAAATAACTCGCATTTCCCTTAAATCCTATCAAATTAACATTAGAAGAGGGGGAGGGGAAGGCACATACATTTGGTATGAGCCCTCAGGACTTTAATTCTTAATGAGTGTACTGGGAGACATGACGAGGGTGTACTCTGTTATGGAAAAACTTGTCTAGACGGCATGCTCTCAACCTGCACGTTTTGCTATTAACAGCAAACAAAATGCCTCTAAATTACCCATGAATTTAATTGTCTACACGTATCACATTCATCGTGTCCATGTACATTTGCTATGAACAGAAAACAAATATTTCTAAATTGACCAGGAATTTAATAGTCCATACGTATCACATTCATTTGCATATATTACGACTGAATATACATTACCCCACACGTCGGTCAAAATGTAATATAGACACCGTGTTTTAATCATCTCTAGATGAATAGCAGGGGAGGGAATGCCATACTGCAATAACTGCAATACATGTGGTGAAAACAATAATACATTACAACACCACCAGTCGTTGTTATTCTCCCCAGCCCCTGTAGACCCTCCCCTGCTGTAGATACTTGATATTTGCTGTCGGCCATGATTGCAGCTTTTGTGCCATTTTCCGCTCGTGATGACGCATAATTGGCTGTGGGGGCGCCGCCTAATGTCACGCCACTGGGCAGGCTGGTCTCTGTCTGCAAGGTGTGCTCATTTCACAGTCCTACCACGCAGCATAGCTCCACGTTAAAGGCACCTGTATTTACACTGTACGGACAATCAATGTTGCTGCCATCCAACCCTTTAAGGGCCGCATACGGTGTTAATATGCTGTATAATTGTATACTCTTTGTCGGCATGATGCGTGAATGTAGCCTGGATGAGTGACTCACCAGTGATTGATTTATGCATCATGCCGACTCTATGGGGTTGATACATTCTCAAAGCGTTGCCATGATACACCAGTGCAGTTCCAGCGAGTTACTCGCAGGTGCTGATTTGGTGTCTGACTTCATGACAACAAATGCTGTTATCAGGAAAGATGCCGTCTTTAAAGGGTTAATGAAAGGGCTCTGTATATACATATAGGTACAATCAATGTGGTAGCACCCTTTAATACCCTTTGCCCCAGCCCTCCTCCAGGTGGCCAGTATAGGTAACCCCCTCCCCCTGTACCCCTTTAGTACCTGCCCCGCGGCGGGCGGCGCCCTGGAGGCAGTGGTTCGATCCACACGTACAGAACTAGCACCCACCCACTGGAGCAGAACACGGTTTGCCTCTCAGTGGGTGCCGGGTACAAGCAGCCCACCACCACCCCACCCTCCTCCTGCACATCTCAGTAAGTGGAAGGGGACACCACCACCCTGGAGGAGCCTACCTACCAGCCTGCACCGTCACACCCAGGAGGAACACTGCACGTGGGGCAGCAGGCGATATTAAGGGCATTGAGTGTCCACAGGAGGAGTTAACACATGTTAATGCTGCTGGATACTACCCTCTGAGCAGCAGGGCGATTATCTGTGACTCTGACCGTGGAGGAGGGATTGAGTGTCCGTGACGGGACGGTCCGGGAGTCTCCTCCAGGCAGAGGCCTCCTGGAGGAACCTGCTGTAAGTCTACACCAGCACGACCACACAGGAGGAGAGGGATTAAGCCTGTTGTCTTGTGCTCTCGGCCATGACTTGATCTGGTACTGGGGAGATAAGCACTGACGTCAAGGCTATTGTCTAGTGTTCTTGGCCATGACTTGATCTGGTACTGGAGAGATAAGCACTGACATAAGGAGGGATCAACTATATTGTCTTGTGTTCTCGGCCATGACTTGATCTGGTACTGGAGAGATGGGAACTAGTATAAGGAGGCCCCTTGTCTAGTGTTTATGGCCCATGACTTTATCTGGTACTGGAGAGAGAAGCACTGAAATCAGGAAGGATCAATTTCATCAAGGCTATTGTCTAGTGTTCTCGGCCATAACTTGATCTGGTACTGGAGCGATAAGCACTGGTATTAGGAGGGATCAAGTATATTGTCTAGTGTTCTCGGCCATGACTTGATCTGGTACTGGAGAGATAAATTGTCAAAAAGGGTACCAGTTGCACTCTATAGGAATTCTGCCACAGTGAATTTCATTGGTATTAAATCCCTGGGTATTAAATATAACCATCTAATTACCTATACAATGTATATACCTACAGGACACCAACCTACACTACATCACCTGGAGGAGGCTTTTAATACTGACTAAACCTCCATATATAGTGGCTGATGTAGTAACCTGAGCACTGAGAATAACAACTACAGGTAGACACCCCTGACACAAGCCAGAGGCTGTAGAGAAGACAGCGTGTGTAGCCGTGTGTGCTTAAACCGCCTGCTGTAGGCTGCTGATAAGTCACATGGTACTGGAATATGTGCATCACAATTAACCTTTTAAGGGTCCCATAGCGCTTTAATGCGCTGTTTCCTTGGTCGTCATGATACATGAATGCAACCCTGGTGAGTAACTCATCAGTGCTGCATTCATGTATTATGAGGACCCTACGTGAATGATACACTCTCAAAGGGTTGGTATGATGCCTGAATGCAAGCCTAGTGAGTAGACACACCAGGGCTGCATCCATGCATCATAAAGACCAATGCAATAAATGCATTAAAGCAGTATGCGACCCTTACAGGGTTAAGGAGGGCAGGCACCATGCAACCCCCTCTTTAGAAGGAGCCGCCCCTATAGCTGCAGTACAGCGCTGAATGGTGGAGGAGGATGCCTCCATGCCGTGCATGCCGCCTCCTCCAGGGAGCTGCTGCATTCCTCCAGTGAGGTATCCACGATACCGACCAGCACCAGCAGCTTTATAACAATACCGACTTGTTTGGTAGTACTAGTAGAGGCTCCACTACATAGCATTGGGTACCAGGGTGTATGTGCATATAAAGGGCTGAAGGTAGTATAATGATTTAATATGCTATGACCTCTGTCGTCATGATGCATGAATGCAGCCCTGGTGAGTTTAATCACGAGGGCTGCATACCTGTATCATAACGACTCATTGAGAGTTTACTTCAGAAATTTAACTCTTCAAGTTTTTCGCAGGATTTACTGAATTTCCACTGCGATATATCTGTATTTAATTAAGTTAATTTCCTTCATATAGTTTCCTACTTTTTGTCGATCAAAGGGTGACTGACATATTTGATACTTGCCATGGCTGCATTCATGAATCATGCCGACAAAGGGCGTAGCGCATTAAAGCCCTATGCCGTCCTTAAAGGGTTTAAGGGGTATAATTGCTGATTTGTCATTGTGCTGTCACCATCCAGCTGGTGATACGTCATCAGGGGGATGTGTAAGTAAAGGGTTAGACAGACAGTGGAGGTATTGATCCTTCAAAGCTTTGCTGTGGCTTTGTTTGTCCGTCTGACCAACACTGGGCCCCCTTCTCCTGCCCTCCTGCCCACACCCCATCCCCCCATCCCTCCCCCACAGGGTCCCAGACGTCATTCTGTACCGAGAAAAGGTGCCACGACCTCTCTGTACGGATACGGCCATCTGTATCCACTGCTGGGTAATGCATGCTTAAAGGCCCAGCGCCCCTATATATAGAGCTGAGTACCTGTCCCGACTGCACTCTGACTGTTACTGGACGTGCAGTAAGATCTGCGGGTTTAAATGTATGCTAATATATGCATCTGGGTTTGAGTCTAACCTAAGCATATATGCTCTGAGAGTGGCGCCTCTGTGAGAAATTTGAGCCGCACAGAGAGGCCTTTGGATCACTCCCTCTGGTTCAGAATGGCCAGATCCTAATACCACACCCACCGACCACCACAAAAATACGTTATCACGCCATGCCAGCAGGAGGAGCACCCACCAGCTCGGCCGCCACCTTCATTAATTGCTTCCTTTAATTGCTTTGATTGATTGGGAACCACCCGCGTTTAGCAGTAATTAAAGGACGAAATGGCACCCGCGCCACACATGGTCGCAGTCGTGCTAAACCAAGCCGACTGGTATCTGTCATGTAGGGTAGGCGGGATGCTAGCAAGGCCTCTGGTGCTGTGCCACTGGTGGATGGGTACACAGAAAATCTAAATGTCCCGGCCCTTAGTCTGAAGTGGCTATCCCAGGTTAGTCAATCAGACATTGGTCATGCATGACCAAGTGCTGTTCAAAAATGACTGAGGCATAACAACATATGACTAATGCCGTACTCAAAAAGAGTAAAGTAAATTTGTCAGTACTGACCAACCTGACAATATTACCTAAGCTAGGTTGGTCGTATAAGGAGCCGAAAAAAGTTCAACTTGGTAAGGCCATAGTGACTGAGATATTGGTCGTATAGGAAGCCAAAGAATGATAATGTAGGGGAGAGTGGTTGGCTTCCCTGGGTGTTAGTAACCTGTTAAGGACCACATACTGCTTTAATGCATTAAACCCCTTTGGGGTTATGATGCATGAATGCAGCCCTTGCGACTAACTCGCCATTGCTGCACTCAAGCATTATGCCAATCCTGTGGGTTGATATACTGATGCATGAATGCAGCCCTGGCGGGTTACCCACCAGGGAGCTGCTGCATTCAAGCATCATAACACCCAAGGGCATTTATACCCATTAAAGCACTATGCTTCCCTTAAAGGTTTAGAAGCTAGCTATAGGAAGGAGCTAAACAGCACCAAGTCTTACCTCGGAGCTACTCGGGGTAATTCGGGAGTCGGTGGGAGCAGCTCCTTTGAAGTCTCAATGATTGCGTTGCACACTTTGTAGGGCAGGCCACACGTCCCAAGTCTCTGATCTCCTTTGGTGGCCGTGGGAGTAAAGCAGTTTGAGCTCCGGCAATCATGTTGCCACCTTGTGAGGTAGGACATAGAATTGTAGGGGTAATTAGTGTAGCTAAGTCCCCGTGCTATTCCATCAAAGGAATGTTATTAATTCCACGGTGGGGCTTCTTCAAAGCGACCAGTATTAAGGTTTTTATTAAGTAGGGTGCATCAGACGAACCGTGGCTAGCGTGTAATTACTCGTTTCAGTTCATAAAGTTTGTTCTAATAACAAAGATAGTCAATTGTTGTTAGAGTTTTCACAAACTAGATGGTTCTCATTGTGTCCGTTCTTGAGTAGAATATAGAAACCAATAGGTAAATTAATATACATGTATGATATGACCTGGGAAAAGGGACCTCAGTGTACCCTGTACCTTTTTGCAGATGGTGTCACATATATGGATTTCGTTAAATTGCATTGTGTATATCCAATCAATTGCTGTGTACACAATCTAAATGTTTCTTTTTGCTGTCTGTTCTTTGGAACACTTAAAAGAAATTGAAAACCAATATCCAAATTAATGTGTGATATGGCCTGGGGAAAGGGACCTAAGATTTCCCTGTCCCTTTTTGCAGATTGTGCCACATATTCATAGATTTAGTTAAATTACACAGTGTATATCCAAACAATGGATGTGTATCTGGTACATCTAAATCTTCTTCGGAACATTAAAAAGAAAATGAGAACCAAGAGCCAAATCAATATACTTAGTATGTGGATTTAGCCCAGGGGTATTTAGTTAAATTACTTTCTGTATATGCAAACAATGGATGTGTACCTAGTAAATGTAGATGATATGATAAGCTAATGTACATGGGCTTTTCCCCAAACCCAGTGTTTGTCTTATCTATTGATGGCTGTATGCTTAGGACCTCCCCTGGTACTTATACCTTACGTGGATCTATCACCATGTTTACCGTGCCTGATCCAGGTAATGCAATATTGCCACCGACCCCATCCTCCCCTCCCTGTCCCTCCCCCTAGGGCGGGGTGCATAATGGGGGAGTCTCTGGGGGTCAGACTCCTAACTAGCTGTTACAACATACCTCACTGCAGACAAGGCACTAGCCCTGCAAGGGCTGCATAGTGCTTTAATGCACTAAGCCCTTGGTTGGCATGATGCATGAATGCAGCCCTGGTGAGTGACTCACCAGGGCTGCATTGCTGCACCATGCCAACCCTATTGGGTTGATGCGCTCACAAAGGGGTGGTATGCTGCCAGGGCTGCATTCATGCATGATAGCGGCGAAAAGCATGGTGCATCAAAGCGATATGCGACCCACAGAGGGCTAGATAGGCAATTTGTCCCTCAGTTGCCTTCGTGCCGCCCTCCCAATCCTCCCCATCGCCAGAGCGCTGATAAGCCATTCCCTAGTCCTGAGCGAAAAAAAGAACCCCCGCAAGAAACCAGAATCAGGATGGTTATTGGCTCCATGCAGCTTCCGCCGCGGTAAAAAAACGCCATGTTTGAGCGTGCCAAGGGGCAGGGCGGGGAGGCGGAGATGTTGGGGATTATTCCTGGTGGGCACGACCCGGGATTAATTTCATTGAATGTGTTCTTAACTGAAGGCACATTCTGATAAGCTGGGATGCTAGTAGAGAAGTGGTTCTTTCAATTGGGTGTCTGTCAGCTGGGGTTTGAAGCGGAAGGATCGCCAATCGATAGCCTGCAGCCGGCTGAATGGTACCCATACTGCTTCTGTAGGGGAAAAAGGCGACCTGATGGTGGCCACAGGTTTTAACAGAACAGCATAGTGCATTAAATGGTCCCACCCTCCATGTGTCCATGTGTTTGGACATAAACAGTGGTGTGTCTAATGTTGAAAGAAGAGCATTGGTTATGAGTTAGTCCCTTGCAAAATCTGTGTGTAATAGGCAGCCAACAGCCATGGATAGGGGGGAATCTAATCTTGACTTTTAACTAACATGCCTCCTGGTATAGATACAACACATACACCAACCAGACCAGCATGCTGCCCTGTTACAGCCTGTGCTGGTAGCTGAGTGATTGGGGTAGGGTTAGGTCCTGGATCCTGGATAGTGAGTGGGGTCGGGGTGGGTGGGGAGACAGGAAGTGAGAGGATTGAAGTGTTAAATGCTGTTGACTGGCCCCACACGGCCCCTACCCACCCCTCCACACTCAACACCAGCCCCGTCTTTATCAACAAAAGCCACTGGTATCGGGGATCGCTGCTTGGTGGATCCTTCCCTTTCTCTGAATTGACACCAGTAGGAAAAACCCGAAGAGTGAAGAGCGTGCACAAAGAGTCACCCATTCTTGGTGCCATATGTGGGCGGCTGTGAACATTTGGAGGATTGACTTTCTAAGGGAAGACACTGGGGCATCCAATTGTTAACAGTTTGTCAATATTAGAAGCCATATTGATTGGTTTCGACTTAACAGAACATTGCTAACGCAAAACAATCAATTGAACATGGCTATCTGGTGTTGGTGTTATTTGGACAGACAAGTGTTAGGTCAATACTTAGAGGGAGCTGAGGAGAAATACAGGAAATGAGGAGGAAATAACAGGATGTAGCCGGCCCAGTGCTGTCACTTTGGATACATCAGATTGGGAAGTGTCCCTGAAAGGTGCTCACAGCTGTTACAGCATATCTTATTGCATCCTCAGAACTAGAACATCAAAGGTGTCATCCCTGACATATTATAGTGATCTGTGACTGTGAGGATTTTTATAATGTAACACGTAGCGTGCTGACCAGTGACTGAGGATGTTATAAACATGACACGTATCGTGCTGATCAATGTCTGTGAGGATGTTATTAACATGAAACATATCGTGCTGATCAATATCTGTGAGGATGTTTATAACACGACACGTATCGTGCTGATCAATGTCTGTGAGGATGTTATTAACATGAAACATATCGTGCTGATCAATGTCTGTGAAGCGGTTTATAACACGACACGTATCGTGCTGATCAATGTCTGTGAGGATGTTTATAACACGACACATAGTGTGCTGATCAGTGACTGTGAGGTTGTCTATAACATGACACGTAGCGTGCTGATCAGTGACTGTGAGGTTGTCTATAACATGACACGTAGCGTGCTGATCAGTGACTGTGAGGTTGTCTATAACATGACACGTAGCGTGCTGATCAGTAACTGTGAGGTTGTCTATAACATGACACGTAGCGTGCTGATCAATGTCTGTGAGGATGTTATTAACATGAAACATATCGTGCTGATCAATATCTGTGAGGATGTTTATAACACGACACGTAGCGTGCTGATCAGTGACTGTGAGGTTGTCTATAACATGACACGTAGCGTGCTGATATGTGGCTGTGAGGTTGTCTATAACATGACACGTAGCATGCTGATCAGTGACTGTGAGGTTGTCTATAACATGACACGTAGCGTGCTGATTAGTATGAGGATGTTTATAACACAACACATAGCGTACTCACTGATCAGTGACTCTGAGGATGTTTATAATGTGGCACATATCATACTGAGCAGTGTCTGTGAGGTTATAATCAGTATCTCTGGGCATGTCATAACGGCAGGAGGAGTCTCTAAGTGCACCACTTTGTCTATTGGAAAATCCCCATTACAAATAGATCGTCTCAGCATTGTGCCCTTCCAAATTAGATACCGCCCTCACCGAGAGCTAGCTCGGCTATGGCCATTTCTGTAATTCCATATGTGTGCTATAATTTTCTGACAACCCAAGCAACCTTCATATCCGTATCATGTCTACATGTCTATTATAGGTATCAATATAGTTATATTATCCAAGGTACCTTGGGTAACAAGATATTATTATAAGCCAAGCATCCTTCATATTAGTATCAAAGGAGACATGACACTAGGTAGCATTTACTTAACTATACAACTTCATATGCCCACGCCAAATATCCTATACATGGGTATAAAGTACTATAAAGATATAATATATATACCAAGCTACCTTGCATTGGTATCTGGTGACAGACATAAACTCAGCTTCCTATACATGAGTAACTCTACTGTACTCGCGGCTGAGCAGCTTAACGAGTTGCTCAGAGCAGCAGGTGGCTGTACTGGGTACTGTAGTACAGGGAGTGAGCAGCTCTCACATCTAGCTGCAGATACCACTGAGTGTTACATCGCGTGCTGACTGCATACCCAGCCTCCTGGCCTCCTGCAGTTATGGCTGTTTAATCCTGTAAGGGCTGCATACTGCTTCAATGCATTATGTCCTTTGATGCATTAATGCAGCCCTGGCGAGTGACTCACCAGGGCTGCATTCAGGCATGCTGCCGAGTCTATGTGTTTGATGCACTCCCAAAGGGTCTACATCAATATAGCCTCACCAGGGCATTCACGCATCATAACAACAAAAAGGTATAGCACCTCAAAGCACTCTGCTGTCCTTAAAGGGCTAACAGACGTCCTTCTATCCATAGCGTATTGATATGCGGGTTATGGGTGTGGACATACATCAATACAGATGCTCTCATATATAGGCATCAATATTGACCAACCCTGCCCTCGTCAGGAAACCAGTCGGCCTCACATGGGTCGTATTATACAGGAGGAGGTTCAGTATAGAAGACATTGGACTAGCTGGTGTATCACTGGGTATAGTATAGAAGTGTTGCTTGGAGTTAGAAGTAGTAGAAACCCATTGATGTTGGGATACTCTATTTCCAGCAATCAGTCCTGGACTATAATCCCACATTACAGGCTCTGTGTTAGGACAGTAGCAGCAGATCGATATTGATTCACACTTGGACTCGGAGAGGTATTGATTTATGACGAAGTCAATTCTGGAGGAAATTTCCAACGGATTAATTTACGCCGCAGATGGGGGAAGGTTGGGCGTATTTCAATAATTCACTCTAGTCCTTTAAGAGCCTAGTAGTGCTTCAATGTACTATGCCCTTTGTCGTCATGATGCCTGAATGCAGCCCTGGCGAGTTACTCGCCAGGGCAGCATTCATGCATCATGCCGACCCTACAGGGTTGATACACACCTGAAGGGTCGTCATGATGCATGAATGCAGCCCTGGTGAGTAGACTCACCAGGGCTGCATTCATGCATCATGACGACCAAGGCTGTATCCTTTAAAGCACTCTGCGGCCCTTAGAGGGCTAGATGCGTGGTATATAGGGCCTCATCCTGATAGCTTCTCAATAATCCAGTAGCCGGACCGGTAAAGACCTCAATATAGGGGGCGGCATGTGGGGCGGTAACTCTGCTCTATAGGCACCCGTGTCGGCAAACCGCCTCCCTGTGGACTTAGCAGGGTGTGACACTGTTAGCTGGCACTAGTCTAACCCTGTAAGGACCGCATAGCGCTTTAATGTAGTATGCTTATGTGTTGATATAACGCATGATATGTCTTGACATAATGCACGATTGCAACCTAGGTGAGAGACTTGCTAGTGCTGCACACTGAGGATACAGGGTTGATACATTCCTGAAGGGTCAGCATGATGCACAAATGCAGCCCTGGTGAGTCTACTCACCAGGGCTGCATTCATGCATCATGACGACCATATCACATTGCAGCACCCTGTGGCCCTTAAAGGGACTGAATTGTGGCTGTCAGTGCTGACTAACAGCAGCAGGTCCCTCAGCCTCTCCCCTCACACATCACAGAATAGGGACCGACACTGCCACCCCTACAGCCCCAACACCTAGCCCCAACACCCTGACCCGTCCACACCTCCAGCACCCTCCTATGGTCTATAGGTCTGGTCCTGCCTCACTGGTAGTGTGAGGGGTGCTACTGTGGTGTACTTAAGGTCTAGGCAAGGGTGACGCCATTTGCAATTGAGTGGCGTTACTTCCACTGGAGAAACACCGCATTAGCACAATAACTTATGCTTGAAGAAGAAGATTTCAGGGGATATCTTATTCTTCATCCAAAGACAGGGACTCCCCTGGCCCCCCAGATAGATAGCTAACCCTAAGTCTAAACCTATCAATAACTGTAATCAGAAAAAAACCAAGCTAACCCTGACCCCTTCCCTAACCATTCGGTAGGTATCCAGTGTAGATGGTTTCTTATGAAGCATACCCTGGGGGACTGGGGGTGCTAAAGCATAGTGCTTTCTTACATAGCATCCCCTGGGGATACAGGTGAGTCCCTGTCTGTGGTTGAAGCATAATATATCCCCAAGAATCTCATGCTTAAGGTGGCTCGATCCCTTTGGTAGTTCAGCAACACACCACCAGAGGGCACCTCTCCAAGAGTGTCACATAGTAGTGGGCAAGTTGGCAAAATCCTAAGAGAGGGTCTGACCGTAGCTAGAACTCTCGACCTTGGCCCTGTGAGACAGGCAGCAAACCACTGCGCCAATGTGTCTGTGGTGGAAGTTGCACTCATAATCTATACAGCTAGGTGTCCCAGATTATTCCATTTCTTTTCAACTTTTTTTTTTCAATCACCAAAAACCTTTAAAACATGCCCGGGACCATATGTTCAAAATGCATTTTCAAGAAAGAAAACATTATGGCCTATGCTCTGACAGAATTATATAGGAATTTAGCTACTTTACAATATGATTTTATGTAGATACTTGAAAAAACACTATGTAATCCTATCAGATGTCACATGGATTTAAGGTTCAATATCTCAAAAAATAGCTGGGGACCCCCCTATTTTCTCAGCTTCTTTGGAGAGTATATGCTATTATGGTCTTATGGCAAAGATCTGAGGAAAATCTAGCTACTCTTAGACCAAAGGATCGACCCACCTTAAAGAATAAGATATGCTGCTAACATGGTGCACCCCCACCCACCCACTCGAGCGGAACCGGAAATACTGCTGGTTCTCGTTAGTAGTATAGTCAGAAGTGGTTCTGCCAGTACTAGCTCCGGTGGTAGTTTATGGCCGACTATAGAAAACAATCAGAAAAGTCCTAGCCAACACACCAGAGGCCACACCCAACTGCTACTACCATGACCCTCCCCTAGGTGTAAGGTCAGGTGGCAGGACCACCTCACATCCTACAGCATTCAGCCCCCGGCGCCGCTCTGTTTGCCCACACTTGGGGCAGTTGGCGGAGAAGCGCCTCGTTGATTTGCTGAAGTGCAGGAGACAGGGGGCTTGGTGTGCGCCTTTATATGTGATATCAGCCTGTTGTGGATGGAACTGACCCTGGAGGAAAGGGGAGGAGGACCCGACTACCACCCACCACTGTACCACTCCAGGGGCTGTGAGTGAGATAAGAGGCGGAGTTGTCTATTAATACATACCTCAGTAATAGCCCTTTAACGGCCGCATAGTGCTTTAATGTGCTAAACCCTTTGCGTCACGATGCTTGAATATACAGCCCTAGCGACCACTGGGCTATAGTCATCCATGAATTCATGCCAACCCCATGTGGTTGACATATTTTGGAAAGGGTTGGCATGATGCATGAACGCAGCTCTCTGGCCCGTTGTAGAACATGCCAGACCCAGGAGGAAAGGGAGGACCTACCCACCACTATATATACTCCAGTACCACCACTCTCGGGGTTTGTGACTAAGATAGGAGGATGAGTTGTCTAGTATACATAGCTCTGAGGGTCGGCAGGGGGCATGAATGCAGTTCTGGTCTGTTGTAGATAGGACCATCATAGGAGGAAGGGGAGGACACTCCTTGCATCATGACCTGCTACCAAGGGAGAGGTTCATACAAATGTCAGTTATTTGTAGCCTCTGGTTACTCGGCTCAGAATCATCCAATTGGTTTCTAGCGTCGGTCATTACCGGCAACTGGTACTGTTAGGCCCTGTTCTAATTACGACCGACAAGAATCAGAGGATTTCTAATCCCATTCCTCTGGAGATTCTTGGAAAAAGGGACATAATTCTGTTGCAAATTTTACCTAGACCCCCCCCCCCCCACACACACACACACAGTCTCAATACGGCTTTGTATCTAGACAGCACCAGACTATGAGTGAGATTGGAGCCTGAGTTGTCTATTATACATACATACCCCCACCTTCCTCTATGTGCGGGTCAGTCACAGTGAGCGCCTCAGGAGCCCGACCGAGCAGTTCACCTCCCTTTGAGGACCCCTCCCGGACAGTTGATAAAGAAAACCATCCACAAACAGTTTCCATTACTCATAGTTCTATCACATACCATTGGTGGCTGGCATCTTTTATCCCCCAAGTCTCAGAATCGAAAAAGCTTTGTACTACCAGGAATCCAGTTTCCAGGGAACCCACTTTGGGAATATATCTTTATGTCTGTATTATGTTTTATTCACGGGGAGCATCTTACACTACTTCCAACACTGACAGTGAATCCATCATCCGGGAGCATCCCCATTCATTATACACAGCTTTGTGAGCGATGTGACAGGAGACAGTGGTGGGAGTGAAACAATGAGTCGTGTTGGTTTTGTACTGGGGATTGTACACAGCCAAAAATAATTATCTCATTTCAAGAAAATAAGATTATTTAACTCGTCTAGCTGGCAAGCCACTTGTTTTAAGAATTTATTATTTTCTCAAAACTAATGATTGGTCTGGCAGTCGAGTTTAATAATCTTACTTTCTTGAAATGAGATAATTATTTTTGGCTGTGTATCATACACAGCCAAAAATAATCATCTCATTTTAAGAAAACAAGATCATCAAACTCGTTTAGCGGACAAACCACTTGTTTTAAGAAAAAAAATTTTTTCTTAAAACTAATGATTGGTCTGGCAGTCGAGTTTAATAATCTTATTTTCTTGAAATGAGATAATTATTTTTGGCTGTGATCATAGAAAACAGTGAGTGTCTCAAGAGCAGCTCAGTGTACTACATCCGGACATGCGTGTTGATGGCTGGTATTATGCTGATGGGAGTTGGAGGCTGTTTAACCCTTTAAGGACCGCATAGTGCTTTCATGATGCACCAATGCAGTGCAGCGGTGCATCATGCTCACTCGTTGGGAGTGTATCAATCCTGTATGGTCCGCATGATGCATGAATGCAGCCCTAGTGAGTAACTCACCAGGGCTGCATTTATGCATCATGCCGATAAAGGGAATGGTGCATTAAATCACCTTGCCGTCCGTAAAGGGTTAAATGTGCCCCATTGAAAGGTCTCCTATGACTAAAACACATCAGCACACGGCTACATATCAATTACCCTTTCAGAATACTGGGATATGTATGATGAACTTTATTACCCATCCGTATTCTTTATCACCCATCCATTAATCTGAAGTAAAAAGTCACAGGAGATAACAACACCGACAGATAAGGCGGTACACATATTATTAACAGTCCACCTACGCCAGATGAAACTGTGAGTGTATGCAGTATCAGTATGGAGTATTAACGGCCTGGAGACACGCAGGTGGAAACGCAGGTGTAAAAGGTACCTGTATATCAGGAGACAATCTGGATAGCTATACACTGGTACTGTGAGAACACTTAGAACCCAGCCTTAAGGCCAATACAGCACACCTCAGCACAAATACTCGAGACACGCATCTCATGGCAGAGAGAGAAACAGTCGATTCTACAGCCTTTAAGTGCACAAACAGACTGGAATCGGATTGATTAGAGTATACAGTGCCGTGGAGGACAGAGGGTGGGAGTAAACACTCCTCCAGGGTGCTCGCTGCTACTACTGGAGTTGGTGGTACAGGAGTGTGTGTTAAGGTAGCAGAGACTTATAACCAGCAGGATGTCGAGTCAGGTGGCCAACTGCATGCTGGAGGCGATGAGCCTGAGTACCCGCTCCAACAGTGTGGACAAGGAGGTGGGGCTGGAGCTACTCAGCCTCCTCCTGCTCATGGGGTAAGCCGATATTAACCCGTTAATAACCCTTTAAGGACGGTATCTTGCTAAAAGATGATATTTGTCGTTATGATTCACCAATGCAGGTCTGGAGTAACTCGCCAGTGCTGCATTGGTGCATCATGCTGACCCTACGGGAGTGTGTCAACCCCGTAGGGTCGGTGTGATGCTTGAATGCAGCACTGACGAGTTGTTCGTCAGGGCTGCATTCATGCATCATGACGACCATGGGCATGATACATCAATACATTATGTCGTCCTTAAACGATGTAAGGGCCTATTAGTGCTTTAAAGTGCGATGTCCTTTCTAGTCATGATCCATGAATTCAAGTATTATGCCGACCGTATATGGCTGATACATTCCAAAAGGTCGACACGATGCATAAATGTGCCACTGGTGAGTAGATTCACCTGGACTGCATTCAAGCATCATGCCAACTCCATGGTGTTGATACCCTCGCGAAGCGTCGGCATGATGCATGCATGCAGCCCTGGCGAGTACACCCACAAGGGCGTCATTTGTGCGTCATTTGTGCGTCATTTGTGCGTCGACAAAGGGCATAGCACATTAAAGCACTAGTCTGTCCTTAAAGGGTTTACGGATTAAACACCAGATATTGTCACCATATCCAGTCATCACCATTCACGTCCTATACGGTAATACCACCATCAACAACCGATAAAGTGGCACTGCCCTTCACTTTCACGAGATCATATTAAAATGATAAGCACCATTCTTAATTATATTTTTATTAAACGTCAGACATGGTGTGTATACATCGATATAGCGATAGGAATATGTCTATTTGAACTAGTAGACTAATCTAATCCACTGTAATCCATGGTAATGAAAGTCAAAATGATGAATACTTTAGGGTTAAAAAGATAAAGTTGTGTTCAGATATAAACATGGTAAAAGAGAAGACAGGGTAGAAAGGCCGATATATTTTTACCGATTCTTTTAGGGTGAATGTATATTCAAGAATATGTGTACATATATATACTTTTTTTTTTATTCTGCAAAAATCTCTGGAGATTTTTGGTTAGGACTAACAAACCAACGGTCGCCTGGGATACCTGAACACAACATTCTTTTGGCCTTATTAGAATAGTACCGTAATAAGGAAAACACTTGGTCACGTTCACCTGTATTAGTTCCAGCGACCTCCACAATTCCCACACTGTAGTAACACATGGTGTCCACTGAGGCAACTTACTCATAGATATGCATTTTTGTTAATCTCATGATGCCCTGTCTGGGGACACTTTGTTTGTCTTTTATATTTTCAGTCAAGATATATTTTCACCTTTAGCTCTTTAAGTGCGGCATAGTTCTTTATTATGCGATGTCCTTGGTTGTCAAAATGCATGAATGTAAGCCCCTGCGAGTTATTCAGTTCACGAGGGCTGCATTCATGGATCATGACAACAAAGGGCATAATGTATTAAAGCACTAGGCTGCCTTTAAAGGGTTAAATAGCTACACCAGTAGTGGCGGTCTGACCCTGTTTCTGGACACTGTTTTGCTTCACTTCCTTGTTTCACATTCACACATAAAGCAGCATTGGTGTCTTTTGTTTTCTTACAGGACCAATCTTATGGAAAATCAAGAACGAAGGTATTTACCCACTAAGTATATGTTAATGTCAACTTAACAAAGAGTTGACATTTCTAATAATAAGTTAAGGAACATAATCCCACTTTTCGTTCTTAAGTCATGTTTTGGTTTTAGTAGGATACTGATTAAGCCATGCCAGAAACTGGAGATGGTGTTTTCTCCCGTGCTAATACGTAGGTCCGATTTATTAGCACAAGAAACCTCCCGATATCCAACCTGGTCATGTGTTAATCGTTTTATGCGGTGGTTGGTTAATAATACAAATAGTGTTGTTGATAGTTGATAACACTGAAAATATTGACAATGGTCATGCTGTTATTAATCCGACTCATGTTTCATAGGCAGCTGTTTTACGCTCAAAGTTGGTTTGCTAGAAGTTTGATGATGCTTTTGTTGTAGAGTTCTCCAAATTCGTCCATAGCAAAAACGACACGATATTACGATCTCTGAAAGAATAATGTACTCAGCTATTTCTACGATCGTCTGAATACATCAGCCATTCAACTCAATATTATACCGAAGTCCAATTTCACAAGTTTCTATCACTAATATTCTAAAGATGGGAAAACTGCTAGCTTTAATACCTGAATGTTGTACTTGTGAAATATATACCATTATGGGAGGGATCTCTCTAACATGGTACAGTAATTATACATGTCTGTTGTAAAAACATATTCCCCCTACAACTGGAAGGTGGGGATGTCAGGCCAATAAAGATATTAAACTTATTTGCATGGAGTAACAGGATAGCCACTTCTCAGCTAGATGCTCATATTTCTCCTAGAACATATATGGTTGATCCGTATCACAATCCTCCCTATACTATATTAGTCTTTTCTGAAGGGAAACTGCAGTAAGAACATAAGGGACTCTGAGGTTGTCTTGCGCGAAGCCGAGTATTACCCAATACCATCAGAGAAAAGGTATTAGCTATAGAGAGGGGGATCTATCCTGACCTGACAAGATTATTAATCTAAGTATCAACAACGGGAATGGATACGCTGCTGCTTTTTCACATAATCCTTATAGGTTTGGGAGATAATGTTGCCTTCTGTTATAACCAGAAGGGCTGAGACGAATTCTTGCTTGAATGTTGTAAGGGGATTTAGCCCTTGGGGACGAGAGGTTAGATAGTAAAGATCAGCTAAAAATCAGTTTTATTAAACATTTTAGTATTAGGCAGAGATTCACATAGAAATTCCCATCAATATCTTTATCCTCCCATAGTGTTGAGTCGTTCCCATCCTTTGTAAGCCTAATAAAGGAGTGAATGAAAGACAGCCCTCGGGTTAAGCAGCCACATAGTGCTTTAATGCATTATGTCATTTGTCGTCATGATGCATAAATGCAGACATTCGGAGTTTACCCTTCATGTATCATGCCGACCATATGGGGGGTCATTCTCTCTAGAAGGGTCGTCATGATGTGTGAATGTAGCCTGAGCGCGTAGATCCATATAAGCCTATTCATGCATTATGAAGAAAAATGGCATAGCACATTAAAGCACTATGCGGCCCTTAAAGGGTTAAACATCTTCATATCATGCAGAGGCACATAAAAGGAAAGCTTTCATGACACAAGCTATACAAAAGGATTGATAGAGTTGCCATCAATATCTTAATCCACCCATAGCATAGACTCCGCACCTGCCTTTGTACTAAGCCTGTGGGATTGCTCTTGTAAATGAAACATAGCCCTTAGAGCAACCCTTTTATGGCAGCATACTGCTTTAATGGAGTATGCCCTTCATGGACATCATGCATGAATGCATCTCTGGCGAGTCGACTCATCTGTGCTGCATTCATGCATCATGCCGACCCTATGGGGGTGATACACTCCCGAAAGCTCAGCATGAATGATGCATGCAGCCCTGGTGAGTAAACAACTCATGAAGACAAAGGGTAGAGCACATTAAATCCCCCTGCGCCCCTTAAATGGTTAACAGCAGCAATAACAATAGCGGCGAGCAGCTCTGAGCGGTTCAGAACAGGCGTGAGCTGCTCCAACACACGTTAATCCACGCCAAGCTTTAACCCGCTAAGAATCGCCTAATCCATGACGCCCATGAATGAATGCAACCCTGGCGAGTAACTCGCCAGGCTTGTATTCATGACTCATACCGACCATATATGGTTGATACGCTCCCAAAGGTTCGGCATAATGTTTGAATGCATTACTACCGAGGTACCCGCCAGGGCTGCATTCATGCATCAGGGCGACCAAGGGCGTAACACATTATTAAAGCAGTATGTGGTTCTTAAAGGGCTAATTGAAAGTCGGCTGACAGGGGATGTGTTCACACTTAGAGGTGTCCACTTACTGAGTCTAATTAGGTTGTCACCCTCCAGGACTGTCCTGCTTTTATTAATTAACCCTTTAAGGACGACTTGTTGCCCCTGGACGTTGCCGTAACGTAACATTCGCCGTCATGATGCGGCCCTAAAAGGGTTACCAACTTGGCATGCAGTGTATGAGTGTATCAACCCTTTAGGGTCGACATGATGCATGAATGAAGCACTGGGAAGCTACTCGCATAGGCTGCATTCACGCATCATGACGACAGCGGGTATAGCACTTTAGAGCACTAAGCTACCCTTTAAAGTTAACACAAATATCCAAGCCCTGAGCTCGATTGTGTCACAAGCAATCAGGGCAAATCCTGGATAGAGTGACTTGAAAACTTCAGCGAACACAAAGGTTGATGGAGCAACTTGAAAACTCGAGGGAAAGCCATCATTTGAGCTGGTTTGATTGATTGGTGGATACACAGCAACCCTTCATACTGTATCTGTAGGGGTTGAGCGTGGCGACCTGAGGGTATTGTTGAAGTGACAAACTTGTGAACCATGGATAATTGGAATTTACGTACACTGATCCATCACATACCATAGAATATATATAGTGTATAAGTCTAACCCTCATACGGCTATAAGCTAGGCGTTGGGACAATCCTAGTAATATAAGTCACACCTTGTGTTTGGAAATTGCTTCTTTAGTACAGCACTTTACTAGGGTAAAGCCCTCGTATAACCCGCACCCAAATTTTGGGGAAATCCTATAAGCCGCATCGGGGTTCTGAGTCCTGTATATTCCAGCCTCGGCTTCCATGTGAGAATTTACGGTAGCTTGGCGTCTGCCATAGCTGGATTGAGTTGGTATATAGGGCGTCGTATATGGATGTATCCCTTGGGGAAGTGTTTCTATATAGAACGGGACCCCCCATTCAGGGTAGGGATTTGTCCCCGTTTGTGGAGCAAATCCAGTGGATTATGGTGAATAAGATATAGGGCAGCAGTAGCAGTACATTCCTATAGGAATAGTGACTGTAATATATGAGGTTGTTGGTACCCCTGCTATGAACAAGTCGGTGCTGTGAAGTAGTGAACGCTGAGGGAACTAAACGTCCTCCAGTCGTTTCATGCCTCATGTCAAAGCCTGCCAGTGGAGGCGTGTGTCGGTCAATACACGGCACGGGGCTCTCACAGCCTAACCCTTTAAGGACCATATAGTGCCTCTGTTTAATATCCCCTTTGTCACCATGATGCATGAACGCAACCCTAGCGAGTAACTCGCCAGGGCTGCATGAAGGCAGCAAGCCCACCCTTCAGGAGTCTTATCAAGTCCTGTATTAAGGGTCGGCATGATGCTCAAATGCAGGCAGCACTGCCGGGTTACTAGCCAGTGCTGCATTCATGCATCATGCCTTTACAAGACATGATGCATTAACGCGCTGTGCGGCCCTAAAAGGGTTAATCAGTCACAGACAGGAGTAAAGGCGTCCCAGTAGAGACGTGGCAAAGCACGCCTCCGTCATTCATGTCCTCACAAGGGTGAAGCGGCCGTCCTGGATGGCTTTTTAATGGCATGTGTGGTGGGGCCTGCTTCTGGGGCATAGGGACAGAATCCCCCCTCCACCCCTTAAAGATACACAGAGAAACCCTCATGCTCACCACCATTCTGTACCGAGATGGCGCCAACTGAGGATTCCCTCTCTGTACGGATACGACCATCTTCAGCGACCGTTTAGCATAATGCATGATTATGGATGCAACTAGGTTTGGGTCTAGACCAAAGATGTGTTAGGAGAATGACGCCTTTCCCGAAGATTTTGACCTCCCCAGAGAGAAAATCCCTCCGTCGATGCCCCCCGCCCTCGCCCAGAATGCACCCAGAGTTGTGTGTGTTATCCAAGTGGGTGACGGATTAGTGTAATCCGCCAACCCCAGATGGATTGATGCAGTTTGTGGCTCTGTGGGACGCTCTTGTTATGGGATTATCAATCGTTTCCCATCAGATTAAAACTGGACTGGTGCCCGGGAGTTCTGGGTAACCCCGTCACACTCCATCTTACGTCACTGACGTCTTCACTTCCTGTCACTATCTACTCCATTCTCTGTTTGTGTATTTTAGGGAAGTTAACATTTTAATGGCAGCATAGTGCTTTAATGCACTATGCCCTTTTTCAGGGATGAAGGTTTTCACCTTTTCCCTGATTTCAAATGTGTTTTTTTCATATCACGTCCTGTACTTTTCTATAGAGAAACTGTAGCAAGGGGGTCTCCATTTAAACATTTCAATTGTTTTTAGATTGGTCACTCTCATCCCTGCCTTTTGTCTAGGCAAGCTAACCCTTTAAGGGCAGTATAATGCTTTAATGCACTATACCATTTTGTCTAGTAAAGCTAACATTTTAAGGGCAGCATAGTGCTTGAATGCACTGTGCCCCTTTGTCTAGGCAAGCTAACCCTTTAAGGGCAGCAGATTGTTCTTTAATGCACTGGGCCCTTTTGCCATCATGATCCTGCACTTTGTCATCATGGCCGTGTTTCAGTTAATGGTGGTGTCATGCCGGCCACCCACAAACATTAATGCCCCAGCTCCTGTGACCACCTGTGTCTACACTAACCCTTTAAGGGCCGCACAATGCTTTAATGTGTTATCCCCTTTGTCGTCATGATGCATGAATGCAGCCTTGGGGAACAACTCACCAGAGCTGTATTCATGCATTATGCCGATCCTACGGGGGTGATAATCCTGAAGGGTCTGTATGATTATACCAAGGCATCACAGGCAAGTCAATCATCACTGGCGCTGCATTGGTGCATCATGACGACAAATCAACACAAGGGCATTATTTTGGCCTTAATGGCTTAGCGATGGCTCATGGGCCTTGTGCACTGTAGTGCCTGACACTGCCAAATGTGTGTCCCCTGCCACCCTCCCCATCAGCAGCAACTGGCTACTTACATTAATAGCTGCTAATACACCATCATCATCAGGGCCATGCTTCAGGGTTCTGGCACCCTGCTATAACTAAATTAACGCACCCAAAACATACCCTAATATTGCTGCCCTCTCACCCTCTATACCCATCATCATTCTGCCACTGAAACCGTCGGACACTGGTCCTTATATATAGCCCTACCAGTTATTATGTCCCTACCTTTACCTATGGTAAGTTACTTACCTCACAATTCCCCGTGATAATGGTGGCTTTCCCACCACACTAACCATCACCATCATGGCTATAGAATAGTGTTCATCCACCCTGATTATTAAATTACCGCACCCAAAAACGTACCAAGCACAATCAATGTTCTACCCATCATCACTCTATCATCGCGAGGATGGATACTCGTTATTGTGCTCGTTGAGTCATTATTTCCCTGTTCTTTCTTAGCTCACAATTTCCCGACTCACAACGGTGGCTTTACCCAGCCTTGTGTATCTACAGCATGTCATCCTTCCTATACCCGTGTATACTACACACACAAGCTTTTATGTCCCGCCTCCCTTTAAGGTCCGCATGGTGCTTCAGTGTCTTTTGTTGGCATGATGCATAAATGCAGCTGAGCCATACCACCGTTGGGCATACTACGTTTGTGAATGTCAAATCGTCCGGAATAGAGAAAAGGGGGTACAGGGGTCTTGAAAAAGAGTAATAAAACAGGTGAAGCCATTTGTGAATGTTTCCTACTTTTTTTGGCGTCCTGTTGCCTTACCCAGCCCCACATCTATGTTAGGGAACGTTCACAAATGACGTCACTCTTTAAAGACACACCAACCCCTTTGCCACAATTTTGGTCGAATTGGCCCATCCACATGTATGGCAAGATTCACGTCACTAAAGCCAAATCCCCCCCCTCCTCATCCATTCCCCCCTCATCCACCCCTCCCCCAAATCCTCCAAGCAGGTGACGTTATTTGTGAACGTTTCCTAGTTGCCTGCTGCCTGACGCCCACGTGTGGAGACCCCCGTTCATCATTATACACCCCCCTCCTCCCCACACACACCACCCCCCACAAACACACACCACCAGCTCACTACCTGTTGCCCTGGCTGCCCATCACCTGTCAACCTACACCCGCCGCTCTCAGCTGCCTGATATATATCATGTAAGTGAGGAGACACAAAAAGTGCCATATCACCATAACACTTCTTTCCTGGAAATATACGCTATATATAATAATAACACATTGAAAAGTCTACCATATCACAAGACTCCTCTGATGGACCATAAGAAAACTGCTGATATATATAATAGCAGAGATAATGATGCCACGGCTCCTCTCCCTTTATATATATTCTGGTGAATGTGGACCATAGTCATAGCTGTGTTTACCGTGTAGGGGATATTCGCCTTGATTACCATAGTGGTAAGGGGGCGGCGTACTAGTACATCATTGTCATGTATTATGGTAACCAAAGCAGCCGAGCAAGAAGAGCCCAAAAGGCGGCGGACCTGCCTTCTCCCCTTGCTACAGCTGTAACCCAGCCCCTGCACTCCCCAGGCCAAACTGACATCCACCTAGGTTCCCATCTTTCAAAAAAAACTAATTTTGCATGGATTTTCACCTTTTACTAGAGAAATGCTAACGTTTAAAGCTCTGATATCATTTTAGGAAATGCTGACATTTCCTTTAACTCCCCTTCATTTAAAGACTATCCCATGCATTGGTTGCTGTAACTGAAGTCCCCTTAGATTCCCCCTCCCCAGCTAGGGACCCTTTTTTAATCAATTTTCACAAAGTAATGTTAAAAGAAAAAAACACAAAGGTTTTACTAGGAAAGATTACGTTTCCTTATAGAATTCAGGGACGCGGGGAGACCTGCAGTAGCAAATCCAGGGGATGGTGCGCCCCCAAATTGGACCTTGTGCCCCTGTGCCCCCTTACACATAAGAAAAGAGGCATGACCCCTGCTTCTTACAGGGCCCTACCCCCGGACCACACCTTTTCGGGATTGCTTCCCCAAAACCATCCCTTCTGGATACGCCCCTGGGAGATATCGAGAAGAAATAGCCTAATTCACTTTTTTAGGGAATGCATGTTGGTGTCAGGGTGTGCCTCTGAGTGCAGGGAGCGGGGGCCGTAAGCTACACAGCCACAAAAGGACGGTTTACTGTGCGCAATCAGCAGCCATATCTAATAACAGCCGCGCATCGATCCATTTCCGGCAGGTATCAGCCTTATAACCCTTTAAGGGCCGCATGGTGCTTTAATACGCTATGCCCTTTGTCGGCATGATGCATGAATGCAGCCCTGGCGAGTAACTCGCCAGTGCTACTTTCATGCATCATGCCGACCCTATACCCAGGTTTGATACACTCCTAAAGGGCCAGCATGTATGCAGCAATGCAGTACATGTACTACATTGTTACATTATGATGGTAAATGTTGCTTTTGGGCAATATGCCGCCCATAAAGAGATCAGCACATAGAGGCCATAGAAGGGGGAAGCTGGCCTTTCCGCTGCGGCTACAGAATGACAAGCCACCCAGCCGGCTTTCCCAGAATGGCATCGTTAGGGAAACCTCTACATTGGTATCTGGCTCGGAGAGCGGCTGGGGCCTGGTGAGGAGGCCGGGTATTGTGCTTTGTTGGCCTGACAGAGGGTGACGTATACGTTTTGTACGGGCTGCTGGCTGGCTGCCATTGGACACGTGCTGGGAGGCTGTATGATTAGACCCCAGGTCAGGCTGACCGATCCGCCGGTGTCCCTTCCGGCCATGCCACCCCCAGCCTCCCAGCCTCCCAGCCTCCCAAAGCCTATACAGATAGCTGCTCCCTACCTCCCCGGTACCCTGAGCTGCTCCCCCAACCCTGAGCTGCTCCCACCTCCCGCCCCTGCCACCATAAACCTGCAGAGGCCGCCGTTAGGACCCCGCGCCCAGCACAAAGCAGGCGGCGCTACCTGCCAAGTCAGCCCGACCACGCAGCGCCCATTCTTCCTGTAGGTCAGGGGAGCAGCTCAGTCGTTTAGCTGCTGGAGGCGGTGGTGGTTAATGTGCCTGCTACCTTGATGAGTCCCTGAGACCACCAGTGGTAGCAGAAGTAGTAGTGGTGGTAGTAGTACAGTCTGGTGCCAGCAGCAGCAAGCTACCACAGAGCAGCTCCTACCTATAGCTATACCTCCAGTGGGCTTGAGCTGCTCAGGGTGAGCTGCTCCTCCTCCTCCTCACCCACTGAGGGCTGCTCAGGGGGGCAGGATGCGCTGACTGTTGGTGCAGGAAGTCTCCATCCATCACCACCAGGTGGGGGGGAGAGCAGCTCACACGTAGAACATCACTCCCTCACGCTCCTACTCCCCATGTAGAGCAGCTCGGAGCAGCTCGTGGTGACACCCTGAGGTGTGCACTGAGTGACTCCTCTACATGGTACCTGACAAGTGCCTCCTGTGGAACCACACCTCACCTGGGCAGGTGTGTCACACTTAAGGTGTCACACCAGAGGGAGGCACCCGACACCTACAGGAGGAGGCTCCAGCATCAAAGGGAGTAGTACAACTCGGGAGGAGTACACCTGACTGTTTGGCTACTGAAGGCACTGGTGCCTACTACACATAGGATCCAGTCAGTTATATGCTGTATACTGCATAGGATCGGACTGTACAGACTTTGGTGACACGGCTAAATCATCCACGTTGCAAAGAGTTTCAGCGTTGGCTTTTGGTCGTATTAACTTTAGCCAAAGGAGGTTTGCCTTTGCCAAACACTTACCACCATATGGTCGGGAGGCCACCTGTTTGGTGGTCGCTACTCACTAAAGTGACTGGCATGATAGGACCTAGCCTGAACCTCTAGTTCCCAATCCATACGTTTTATTATGAGTTCTGTGATTGATGGGTAACATTTGTGTGACCTGCCTCAAGTGTTAATTATCAGAGAGCAACTTAAAACCCAGCCAGAAGTTGAACCTAGAGGAGACACTTGCCTCACCTTAAAGACCAGCAGGGCAGTCAACACGCCCTCCTCCCGGTGCTGCACTGGAGGAGACCCCGCTAGAGGAACCACCAGACGGCGGGGTCAGCAGCAGGCAGGCAACAGGTCCCCTCCTGCATGCCCCCTGGAGGACCAGCAGTGACGGTCAAAACAAGGCTTAATCCTATCTGC
The DNA here is from genome assembly GCA_947462335.1 of Harmothoe impar. Classification (NCBI taxonomy): domain Eukaryota; kingdom Metazoa; phylum Annelida; class Polychaeta; order Phyllodocida; family Polynoidae; genus Harmothoe; species Harmothoe impar. Next base: position 18,353,683 of record OX381709.1, read on the forward strand.
GGCCGTCCCTGGGGTGGGGGAGGGGACGTGTGGACAGGGCCGTGCGTGACTGACTGCTGGAGCAGGCATCATCAGGCAATGGCTGGGTAGGCATGGGCAGGTAGTCCCCTGGGGCTCCTAGCACTGTTTACTGGGAACACACTGCCTGTGTATCACCTGTTGGAGCAATATGTAATATCATATGTGTATGCCACTGGTGCCCAATATGACCTGCTGTTATCATCACTCAGTGCTTATCCCACCATTACCAGATCAAGTAATGGCAGCGCACACTGGACAAATAGTTTGACCCCTATATATGTCATCTGCAATATACGCCACGTGTAATATAACTCAGGGTATGGATCATATAGATGTTATCACTGCTGCTCCCTACTACATCCCACCCCATAGGAGGGGGTACTACATTGTACTACCCCACCCCCTGTGTATGACTGATATTGGATTTCACACCCAATTAAACCTAGACACATCCAAGTGAACCGTGAGGTGATCAATCTTACATCAGAATGGTAGGATCTCAGGAGCAGCTCGTCTGTAGTCCTTTAAGGGCGCATAGTGCTTGAATGCAGTATGCCCTTCATCGTCATGATGTAAAAATGCAGCAGCCTCAGCGAGTATCTCGCCATGGGTACATTCAAGCATCATACTGACCGTTTGGGTATGATACACACCTAAAGGGGCGGCATCATGTATAAATACAGCGCTGGCGAGTATACTTCCCACGGCTGCATTCATCCATCATGGCGACAAAGGGCATAATGAATTAAAGCAATATGCGGACCGTAAAGGGTTATTCCACCCACCCACGGTGAACCTGGGGCATGCGGGAGGAAGATTTATTGAGACTCCTGTGAAGAACGACCCCAGATCAGGGAAACACAGACATAAAACAAATCTATCCATCCTGCAGGGCTCCACAGATATTGTTTTATATAACAGGGGACTTATTAAAAGCTGCCCTAGGGAGCGGGGACTATATCTCATTCTGATGTTATACATGTGTCTCTGCCAATACTTTCCAGAGACTTCATTGGTTTACTTTGAATCATATATGTCCATAAATGACACTTGACATTTCAAACATGAATCCTGATCCGAGCAGCTTAATTCATTCTCAGTGCATCAATCTGAAAACAGATGTGGTATCAGTTTTATTTGACACACACACAGGCTCTTATTCATGTATCAAACTGGCTGATACTCGTCTTACTGATACTGATCTTTAGAAACCATTTAAGGGTCACATAATCCTTTAATGCGCTATGCGCCTGCTCGTCAGGATGCATGAATGCAGTGCTGGCAAATAACTCGTCAGTGCTGCATTCAAGCACCTCGTCGTCCCTATCGGGTCTTGGTACACTCCCGTCGGCTTGATACATAGATACATCACTTGCGAGGTATTCATGCATCATATTGACAAAGAGCATTTTACGTTAAAGCACTTTGCGGCCTTTAAAGGGTTGCAGCTATATGGTTTCATACACAAAAAGTAAACGGAACCTGTAGTATCAATAGCCTGTAAATCATATCATGAATGAGAGGCGGGACCTTTATCCCCCGGGTGCTGTTTTTCATGAGCCTGTTTTCATCATCTCATCTCTCAAAAAGACTAATCAAAGACCACATTGAAATGTTTTTACTCAAGAGATTAATCCCAGCCTTTGTGGATATTTAAGACTTTATTCAATTGCAAGTCAATCATAACATCATTCTGAATGTGGCATGGGACACTATGAAAGCATTTGCCAGCCCACACAACCCTTGTGTACTAGCTCATGTATATGTAGGGCCAGGCAAATACAAGAATACTCTGACCTCTCTTATCCCATAGGTGTAATCACCACTGTATTGGACAAGTAGTATTTTAAATTCATGTGAGCTGCTCCCCACTATGAATTGCTCCCCGTTATGAACGACTACCGTCCATAAGCTGCTCCCCATTATCAACTGCTCCCTACCCCACACGAGTTGCTCCCCACTATGAGCTGTTCACCACTATGGGCTACCCCTCACTATGAGCTACTCCCCATCATGAGCTGCTTCCTACTATAAGCTGCTCCCTTCTATGAGCTGCTCCTCATCATGAGCTGCTCCCCACTTATAGCTGGTCCCCACTATGAGCTGCTCCTCATTATGAGCTGCTGCCCATTATGAGCTGGTCCCCACTATGACCTGCTTCCCACTATAAGCTGTTCAACATTATGAGCTGCTCCCACTATGTGCTGCTCCCCATCATAAGCTGCTCCCACTATGAGCTGCTCTCAATCATTAGCTGTCCCCCACTATGAACTGTTCAGCGCTAAATGAGCTGCTCAGCCGTTTATGATTGAGTTGAGTGGTGTGAGAGAGGTTATCATTTATGGGGGATCCCAGGACCCTGGGGCACGCTCTATGACATGGTTCATACCTACAGCACTTGATGAGCTACGTGACGTATATACCACTGTGTATGCATGAGGCTGCTCCTGCCCATACTGTGGTATCAACTCGGCTTCTGCCATGGTATTACTGGGACAGGTCACCGGGAGACACTCCATATAGTGGCTATTAGCTGGTGCATCAGGGGTATTATAACCATTAAAGATGGTAAATTGCCTTGTAGGGTCGGCATGATGCATGGATGCAGCAGGGCGAGTTACACGCCAGGGCTGCCTGAATGATGCATTACAACTAAGGGTGATCACATCAGATCACCCACTCCACATAGTGGCCACGGTGTATCAAGGGTATTATAACAGGTTTACCCATTAAATTGTCGCCTTGTTGAGTCGGTGTGATGCTGCAGCATGATGCATGGATGCATCACGGCTAGTTACGCGCCATGGCTGCATGATGAATGAATGCGGAACGGCGAGTTATGCGCCAGGGCTGTATAAATGATGCGTTAAAACTAAGGATGCATCACATCAAATCAATTAAATCAAATCAACTCTCATAAAAAGGACTCTAGTATATTCAAAAGCACCCATCTAGATTAATAGAATCAGCTAACCTCTGGAGTAGTTTCACCACTGTCATGCCTTTAGCTGCCGTGACCATGTTAAAGCTACTTCTCCTGTAGCTCAGAACAGCTCAGGCTATTTCCGCTCACCACCTGCTCTGAGAGCTGCTCCCCGCGGTTAACCCCAGGCTACCTGCTTAACCCTTTAAGGACCGCATAGTGCTTTAATGTGCTATGCCCCTTGTCCTCATGATGCATGAATGCAGCCCTGGTGAGGGCCACTGGTACTGGGGCTGCATTCCTGCTGTATACCGACTTTTTGGGAGTGTATCAACCCTCTAGAGTGGGCATGGTGCTTGAATGCAGCACTGGTGGTTACTCAGCAGAGCTGCATTCATGCGTCATGACGACAAAGGGCGTAGCACTATGCGGCCCTTACAGAGTTAATATGCCATTAAAGGCTTACTCCTCTAGCCCTGCCTCCCCATGGCCACGTACAGGATAAAAGCGACTATTTGAAAGAAGTGGCAACTTTTCCTACAGGAACACGCCTCTGAGACCTGTTGACGCATTAACGCACCAGTCACCACCCAGCTTTAACAAGAGGGATTCTAAAGTTGAAAGGTTGTCAAACTCAAAGACTGTATAATGTGCTAAGACTTCACACTGTGCTACAAGGGCGTGGCTAATTCCTCCTTTGCTGATGTGATGAATAAAACCTGTGGTACACTCTTAGTGCCCCATCCTCACGCCTGCACTTCATAGGCGCTTCTTCATCGGGTTTCTGTGATTCTCTGTGACTTGCCGGAAATTAAAACGTGAACATCCTGATTTAGCCACAACTGATACTGAACAGTGATGAATCCATACCAAGTACAGAACTGATACAGACTGGGTATGCAGCCATAACAGGTACATTTAACTGGAGAGGAGTCTGCACCTTGCAAACAAAATCTCAACCGAAACTCATGCCAATTTGAGTCATGACTCGTGATCCCTAAGAGAATTCGAGAACGTTTCTGGACATTTTCTTGTGTCATATTCTCTGACATTTTTTGTTTTTTTAACGAGTGAAACTCAGGAAATTGAGAACGTTTGTGGAACAGTTCCTGGAACTTTTCTTGTATGAGTGAAACTCATGAAATTCAAGTCATCTTTCTACTTGTGGATTTTCTTGTTATTTGCACGAGTAAAAGTTGGGAAATGCACTTCACCATTGAACATGCCACTGGGAACGCTCACTATTCTCGAGAATCTCCTGTGTCTACAGCTTGTGCGATCCCTGGGAAATACACGAGATATTAATTTGTGCCATTCTTGAGTTCAGTTTGGAGGGCAGGTTATATTTGTGACATTACAAGGACAAGATGCGGTCAGTTCACGAGTCGTCCACCTCTACCAGCTCACTGGCACAGGAGCTCATGGTACTGGTGCTAATGTTGGGGTGAGTAGAGATCAATGTTAATTTAACCCTTCATGGGCCGCATACTGCTTTAATACATTATGCCCTTTATCGTCATGATGCTTGAACACAGCCCTGGCGAATAACTAACCAGGGCTGCATTCAAGCATCAAGCCGACTAAACGGTCGGCATGGTGCATTCATGCAGCCCTGGTGAATTACTGGCCATGGCTGCATTCATGCATCAAGACGAGAAAGGGCATAATGCATTTAAGCAGTATGCGGCCCTTAAAGGGTTCATCAGTAGGTAGAGTTGCTCTGATGAGCTGCTCAGGGATTTACATATATATTACAGCTATCTGTGAGGGTCTCACCTCATCAGTGAACTATTAACACAGCCAAAGATACTCATTGTCACAATTAATGATCCCTCTGAGCTGATATTAGGGCAATTAGGACTGCCAGGAGCCTGAGGTTCTATTATAATTTCTATGTGTCATATTTTGACCCTGAACTTTTATAGTCAATTCACGCTAAAACGATATATCACGGTACTACTGATTTATGAGAATTTCCTGCATTGTGTTTTTAATGAGAACTCCGGAGGTGATGAATCAATTAGAATAGACTCCCTAAAACGGGATAGACAATTACTCTAGAGATGTCGATGATTAGGTGCAGTTTACCTTACCTAAAATGCCCTGAATGTACCCATAGTAATACATTGTTTGATGAGGTATTTATATATATAGACAAAGGTTCACGAGAAGTGTTTACTACTGGGCGAAGTATTCATTTCTATATTCTCCGTACTTCTCTACATTGATTAGAAAAACTCTTTAAATGTAAAAAAAAAGTAGTTTGGCCATGTTATCTGCTGCCTTTATAACTGTTAGATACTAGAGTGTTTATCCAACTGTGGGTGTGAGATACGATGTCCTGCCGAAATCACCATGAATTAGATAGTTGATATATTGGTGAGGCCAAAAAAAAAAAGAAGGTGTGTTTCAGGCAACATGGTCAGAATTTCTAGGGTAGGTAGGTCGGATTTTTTTTTTCTTTTTCTTTTTTTTTTTTTACATAGAGAGAACCAGGAATGAGTCGCGAATGTTGAAATCGACTCGCGACTCACCAGAATGATTCAATAATTCCTCTATTGACTAGGAATATCAAAAAGTTATTGCATATTCCTCTTAAAAAGCCATTTTCTGAAGTTAATCAATCATTCAGGCCTCTGAGGTCACTGGGAGCTTGCTTTTCTTGAAAGAATTTGTAAAAATTGAGAAAAATAAACAATAAAAATCAAAAAAAAAAAAAAAATCTCCAAAATTGGGAAAAAAATGCTAGGGTCGGCCCTTTTTTGAATCTAGGGTCGGGTTGCCTGAAACACACCTTTTTTTTTTGGGCCTGAATTACCCGGACGAGATCATCAATATGTCTCGTCTCTCAACATGACATACCTTTTCATGTCTGCAGTACCTCCTCCAGGTTCAGTTAAACCTTTAAGTACGGCATAGCACTTAAATATACTACTTTAACATACTAAAGTAGTACGCTATTCCATGTGTTGTCATGATGCATTTGATGCAGCCTAAGTAAAGTACTTGGCATTGCTGCATTCATGCATCTGCCCTCTATCATCGCCATGCTACACCAACGCAGTCCCAGCGAACTACTCACCAGTGCACTATGCCAACAAATGTTGCTTCTTATCAACACACATCCTTAAAGGGTTACCATGGTATAGAGTTGCAGTAACGATGTCTGACATATCGTATATTGATGAGTCTGTCGACTGAAGATGTCTCAAAGACGTCTATTTGCTTTGATGATGGGGCTGTATTAGAGGGTAGGGGTGTAGTGTAACGATGGGTTGTCACTGGTAAGGCACGCACCAGCCACTACACACTCCTATATCGATCTCAGACTGACTGTAACCCTTTAAGGGCAGCATAGTGCTTTAATGTGCTATCCCTTGGTCGTTCTGCTGTATGAATGCAGCCCTGGCGGTTCTACCGCATTTATGCATCATACAGACCATTCGGGAGTGTATCAACCTCCATAGGGTGGACATGATGCCTGTATGCAGCTCTGGCGAGTTACTCGCTATGGCTGCATTCATCCATTCATGCATCATACCGACAAAGGGTATACTGCATGAAGGCACTATGCGGCCCTTCAGGGTGTAGCCTTTGTGATGTTCACATACATCGGTTATGACATACATAACGTAATAAAGATACCAGACATCCCCCAGATCCCCTGCTCCTTTTAGTCCCATTAACAATCAATATAGATCTCATAACACTGTATTTCCTGTTATGGCCTTCAGAAGAAAAGTTTTGAGATGGATGCAGGAGCATTACCCCCCCCCCCCTCCCCTCCCCCACACAATCCCTTATTCAGACTTGATAGGGTGATCGCATGCTGCTGAACTAAAGCACTACAGTCTTCTTTTACGTCTGAATGATCAGGCGGGACCCGGCCCTTCCCACGTTTTGACTGAGAAGGAGGCAGAGCGATGATCAGTTCACTAGGAATCCATTTTTTCCTCTCTGAAAACAGGACTTTTGTCGGTGGGTATGATCCATCTGAAGAGTATTCCATTAACCTGGAATTTCATAAAGCGTTTTGCAATTCCCCTGCTTGAGCGATGGCCGCCGGGAATGTCAGGTAAGGGGCGTTAACAGCAGATTGAATGAGGTATAACCCTTTAAAGACGGCATAGTGCTTTAATGTGCAGTACCCATTTGTGGTCATAGTACACGAATGCAGCCCTGGTGAATCCACTTGCCAGAACTGCATTCATGAACCATGCCGACCATTTGGGAAGTTATCAACCCTGTAACTGTAAGGTCGGCATGATGTTTTTATGCAGCACTGGTGATGTTTTCGCCAGGGGTGCATTTATGCATCACGCCTACAAAAGCATTGATGTACTATGTGGCCCTTAAATGGCTAACTGGAGATTGGTTGGAAAATAATGAGAATGAGTACTATGAGTACCCACGCAGTTGAGATGAACATTTTACGATTACTGTACGAGAAGATTGCTGTATCGGGTGTCCTGTGATATGGTTTCATTTATTAAGAAGTTTCTGTCAACTCAAAGAATAAGTAAGTAGAAAACATGTACTTTTTAATCACAGGCCTAGTTTCCTAGGTATAAGGCTCAGGTAACCTGAAACATAAAGATTTCTTTTGTTGCCTATCAAATACAAAAATATGAATCATTGAGAGTTAAACGGTTAGCCTAGGATGTCATTGGGTTAGTGAAGGTGTAGGGGCGCGATCTCTACTTTCACATCATATATCCGATCACCATGACCGTCTTTGAAAACAAAGTACATATTACCTATAGGGCGAAAAGCAACCTGGAGAACTCAATACAACTATCTCCCTGTAACCCTTAAGCCTACAGTAGACTACACAACTAGGGACTGTCAGTATCTTCTTGCCTTCACACCAGGGGGCAGCTCTGACTGTGAGGAAGATTAGTTTAAGTAACCTGCTCCAACACTGTAGTAACAGTAATCCCCATCATACGGTTAATACTGAGAGTGAAAAGTGCTTTTGATCTGGATGTGACCTTTAACCCTTTAAGGGACGCATGGGGCTTTAATATGCTGTGCCCCTTATGGGCATGATGCATAAATGCAGGCCTAGTGGGTGACTCACCAGTGCTGCATTATTAAATCATCCTACGACATTGGTACACTCCCAAAGGGTTGGCATGAAACAAGAATGCAGCCCTGACAAGTAGATTTGCCATTCATGCAACATGATGGCAAAGGGTATAGTATATTAAAGCACTATGTGACCCTTAAACGAGTCCTCAACACCTTATCTCATGCTCTCTAATACCGTGAAGTGATTATATTGAGATACATATTTAGTACAGCTTTCATGCACACTCATATATGTAACACTCATACATATGTAACCACCACACCATTTCAAAATTGAGAACCAAGAAGACAGCATCGGAAATAGGCACCTGTGTAAGTCACTTAGTTGATTGCAGTATGAAACAGAAAAAGAATTGTACTCAGTTAATAGATTCCGCTCTAGCCGGAAACAGAATCCAACACCCATAGCTTCTCCCATGTATTTCTGACTCTTTAAGTGCCTTTATAAATACAGCAAAGTAGGATGTTATACACTGATATTCCTAGGCTTCCTATACGCCCAACCTCTCAGTTAGTAGTGCCTAACCTAGTTAGTCATTTTTTGGCTCCCTATACGACCAACCTAGGTCAGTTATTATGGTCAGGTTGGTCAGTACTGACCAACCCACCTTAGTCTGTTTATTTCCAGGAAGAGCCACTGAGTGGTCATGACAGGTGGCCCCAACTAGTGGTATACAAATACGACACACCAATAATGAACCTAGGTTAGCCACTACTGACTGACCCCTCGGTCATTTTTGTATATAACTTTGCCATTATGACTAACACTCATATGACCAACCTAGGATAGCCTGTACTGACTAACCCTTTCAATCTATGGATTTTCAGTGTAGGGTGGGTTACATTACACCTCTGTTATCGGCCTCCTCATTAACTAGGCATGTCGTGAGGAGTCCCCATGAAGATGGCTGTAGTGGTGTGTAGGAGGCTGGGTCTCGATGTCACAACTTTGTAGCCAACGGTAGCCTCTTCAAGGCCAGCATAATGCTTCAATGTGCTATGCCCTTTTTGTCATAATAAATGAATGCAGTCCTGGTGAGAAACTCACCAGGGCTGCATTCAATCATCATGCCGACCCAAAGGGATTGATGCACTCCCAAAGGGTCGGCATGATGCTTGAATGTAGCCCTGTCAAGTAGACTCTCCAGGGCTGCAATCATGCATGATGACAACTAAAAGTCACAACACATTATAGCACTATGTGGCCCTTAAAGCCCACCAAGGATGCTATTTGTGTGGCTATTCCCACCACTAGCGCTGACCTGGGGGAACACTGCGGCCCTATTGGCGGCCAATATAGAGGTAGTGGCAAAGGAGATTAATGGTACAAGTACATGCACACTGCCCTGTTGGGGGGCTTCCCTGAGACCATTGTGTGCACTGGGGGCCACTAGGAGGTAGGGGTATCACCATGTGTGCTTTGTATTACGATACTCATCTCTGATCTGGTGTATATATGTACCATGATGATACCATACATTATGTAGAGTTGTTATTATGGCTAATATAACATGTGTAAATGGAGCAGGTGGATTTGATGGGAAGTAGTGTATCACTGCCCGGACTATAAAGGATGAGGTGGCTGTGTGATGTTAGTAATGAGAGCTACATGGATGGATGGGTAGAGACAGTGTATTTAGCCCTTTAAGGGTAGCGTAGTGCTTTAATGTGCTATGCCCTTTGCCATCATGATGCATGGATGCAATGGTCAGTAACGCGCCAGCACTGCATTTGAGCATCATGCTCGAGTATAGATCCTCATGATGGGGTCGTCACGATGCAGGAATAGGGTCGTCATGATGCATGCATAAATGCAGCACTAGCGTGTTACTTGTGGTATCATGAAGAGACAGAGGGCATAATGCATTAAAACACTATGCGGTCCATAAAGGGTTAGTGCAGCCACAGGTGGTCACGTGGGCGGGAGGAGCTGTGGCATTAATGTTTGTGGGTGGTCGGCATGACACCACCATTAACTTAAACGCGGCCATGACAAGGAAAAGCTGACTTTTTATCTGTCCTATCCTCAGTAAAAAGTAGGGGTGGAAACTGCAGTCCCATGCAAAACACTCATGGATGTGAGAATAATGAAATAACTTTGAATCCATTTTGATTCCTTGATCTGGATTTAGTGCTTAGGGAGTGAGTGTTTGTTTTATCCGGGGCTTGACACTGAACTATAATTACTAATTTGGCTAAGCCTTGTTGCGACAGGGTGACCAGATAAAATGTTACTGCTTTCTGAAAGCACAGTCTACACGTTACTCTGCATAATGTAAATTTTCTATTAGAAAATCGACCGAAATGGGAAAGATTTCCTACTTCTTGATGACCAGAGAGTGGTATTTCTGACACCGAAATATAAGCCATCTACACATAATACATTGGTGAGTTGGGTGCATAGTTCAAAAAGAACTATTAGCTCCTAGTTTGAATCATCACGAGTGCATTTCTGCCTTAGAAGTTACAGCCCGCCGTGGGCTGCCCTGGTGTATTCCCAGTGAACCTGACAGGATCCATAACAACATGAGGACATGTCAGTGTCAGCTCACCCCCGTCATCTCTAACCCTGTAAGGGCCGCATAGGGCTTTAATGTGCTATGTCCCTTATCGTGATGATGCCTGGATGAAGCCCAGATGAGTAGCTCGCCAGGATTGGGTCCATGCATCATACCGACCCGTGGGGAGTGTATCAACCCCGTAAAATCATGGTAATGCATGAATACAGCACTGTTCATTAACTCGCAACAGCTTCATTTGTGGATCATGTACATTAAAGCACGATGCGGCCCTTAAAGGACTACCTAACCAGGTTACATGCTACCTTACGTCTCACGATTGCTTGCCTGAGGCGGCCAGACTCTCATAATATCTCTGCCTCACCATATCAAGGAGGGCCCCATCTGTGCGACCCCGGCTGTAGCCCTCAGGTGAGGAGCAGCTCGGCCGAGCAGTGCTGCCCTCACGAGCTGCTCTCCACACACCCACATATAGTACCCTCTGATGTTATAACAGCCCAACTGGTTTCTCCTCCTTATGAAATCGGCAGCAACACAAGCAGGCTGCAGACCCCTGCTGTTGCCTAAGGGGCAATTTGGGGAGCAAAGAGGCACTTTTTATGGAAAGGTGAGCTAAGGGAAATGTCCCTACTACTACTACTACTACTTCTACTTCTAGAAGGAGGCTCCATTCCGAACTAGAATTTGGTAAGGCGTGATTAGTTAGGATGGGAAACGCGAGATGGCGGCAGTGGCGCTGGCTGGTGCACCAGCCGAGGGGAGACTTTCTGGTGTGGCGTAGTCAGTGGCATGAAATTGGCTCACTCACACCTGCCTTAATGTCTATAATGGAGATGTGGACGTTATTCTTGCTAATCTAGACAGCTTGCTGGTAAGAAATCCATAGCTCCATAGTATAATGTAGCGACGCCACTGAAAGGGAAATCTGTGAAGGGAAGGTGGGACAAAGGCAATCTCACAAAGACATTCCATGTTTCCTGTGGATCTAAATAATGCAGATTACACAGATGTTTGATCCTGAATTCAGGGGAATAATTTCCAGTGTCGCGTACTCCTTTAATGGTATCATAGTGCTTTAATGCATTATGACCTATCGTTATGATGCATGAATACATGCCTGATGAGTACTCACTAAGCTTGCATTCCTGCATCATGACGACCCGCCAGGGGTGAATATATTAACTGTAACGTCACCATAATTTTGAATGCAGCACTGGCGAGTATTTACTCCCCAGAGATGCATTCATGCATCATGGCAGTGACAGCCATAGATGCCTCTAAGCTCTATGGATGTCACTGATCATGGCGACCAAGGGCATATTGTGCCTCTACATGGGTAAAAAACGACACGGGCGACACGGCGACACAGCCCTTTTAGGCCATTTTAAAAATCGACGGACCCAGGAAAATAAGAGATAAAAATCGACCCACAGAGATCTTTCTCTAAGTTCTCATATACCTAAAAATCAACACAGTGACATGGCCCTTTTGCTTAAAATCGACACGGCGAAACGGTCAAAATTCTGGGGACCCATGTAGAGGCACCACATTGTATAGAAGTGCTATAGGTCAAAGAGAGTAAAGACCTGTGGGCTTTCTCCCTTACTCTATACTTTTGTTCCCCCTCTAGTTCAACCTACAAGTGTCCCCCAGGCCTGTGTTCTGATGCTAGCAGACTGCATGGAGATTACAGAGCAGGCTGTCTAATAATGTAAGGGGAGGGGAAGTCTAGCCATGTTAAGATGCCGACTCAATGACACCGTGTCAGGCAAATGGCATCAGCCCTGGCTGGGTCCCATTGCTACTGGAGTATTACCTCCCAGGTAATATCCCCCACCCTCTGGAGGATCCTGACAAGCCTGATTAGGTCCCAGCAGCTTCTAACAAGCTAACGGGACACGTATTGCTGCTGTGTATGGGATTAGGGATGGTAATGGAGGATAACGCCGATATTACATGTGTTTCATGTGTAGAAACAAAGTCACTATGGCTAAGTAATAGTATAGTAGGGCCATTCCTCACAGGCGCGTGGAGAAACTCAATATCGTTCCTCACAGGGTGTTTTTCTTTAAAAGAGCTATGAAACCAGTCTTTATACAACAATTCCTAGAAATAATCGCTAGAAATAATCAATAAATACATGAAATAAACAGAGATTCACCTGAAAGTGTCTGTGCCCCCTGCAAAAGTAAAGGTGCCTCCTGTTTTTTTCACTGGATGTATCATATTCTGCTTACGCCTCCTGTGATACGCCCACGCCCTTGCTTGTAAAGAAACCGTCGGCTCGGACACTTGACCCTGAACTTCTTTCTATGAGATCAATGTGATCACTGAGGTGGGAGTAGTCCTTACTGAGGTCTAAAAGCAATAGGGCCAAAAAGAAAAGGTGTGTTTCAGGCAACCCGACCCTAGATTAAAAAAAGGGCCGACCCTAGCATTTTTTTTCCCAATTTTGAAGAATTTCTTCTTTTTTTTTGATTGTTTACTTTTACAAATTCTTTCAAGAAAAACAAGCTCCCAGTGACCTCCGAGGCCTGAATAATTGATTAACTTCAGAAAATGGCTTTTTAAGAGGAATATGCAATAACTTCTTGATATTCCTAGTCAATAGAGGAATTATTGAATCATTCTGGTGAGTCGCGAGTCGATTTCTCCATTCACGACTCATTCCTGGTTCTCTCTATGTTAAAAAAAAAAAAAAAAAATTCTGACCATGTTGCCTGAAACATACCTTCTTTTTTTTGGCCTAGGTCATAGAGGTTGAAATGTTGCTTAATGATCACATCCCACCTCCTCATTAGTGTAGGTTCTACCTTATCCAGAGGCTAAGGCTTATGTAAGGTTATTCACATCAACTGTCCCAATACATCACATGTATCTAACTCCAACTAAATGACCATAGACACGAGCACACCCACGGCCTAATGATCTCCCCTGTATCACCCAGGATTGACATGAAAACCCCCACCCCCCCCCCCCCACCCTTAGTATGCGGTACACGGGTGATATGGTGCATTAATATGCTATTACTCCAGGGGATACATGGTCGGCCATAACTCCCACATAGGGTATAAGAATTAGAAGAGACAGGTTAATGGCCAGGTTCAATGACTGCCCTTGTCTGGAGTTGTAACCTGCCTTTATTTGTAACCCGTGGATGTAACCTCCATTATGAACCGACTGTGGTAATGGAGAGGGTGATATATATACTGGCTGGGTGTATACTGCTCTACAGTCAAGTTATGGATGTACATTATCCACTTGATGGGGGATGGTTGCTTGGTGAGTCGGGATGTATTACCCCAGACAGATGGCACATGGTTGTATCAGCTTGGAGTCTTGTTTAGCTTTCTGACTTTACCTATGGCTGCTTTTTCCCATGCTGTGGTAGACCTACAGCATACCAAAGGCCTGTCCCTCTAACACCATGTCTATGTGGTGTGAGAGGTTAAAGAACTCTTGCTTTGCTAAATGTATAGGAGCAGGATTTCTGTCTTCAGCTCATCTCATAGATTCGATCATCCTTGATACGATCATACAAAGGAAAGGCCTACCTCACACTTGTGAAAGACTCCTCTGTATTTGTCAATGGGATGCTAAACTACCCAAACAAAGTACAACATAATACTAGCATCGGGTGGTTGATGGAACTGCTCATTGCCAAACTTAATGAACTGTACCATGTTAAACCAATTAACTGCAGTATCAGTTGACCACAATGTTGACCTTGCCTTAATTAAGCCACTAAAGAAAACTGGTTTCTCATCACCAAGCACTGAAAATATGATGAGGAAACCTTTTTTCTTTAAAGAAATCTTACTCGTGAAAATGTTAGTTATTTTTAGTAGCTCACAGCATTTTTGATGTGCAAATACCTATCATACGAGTTGTTTTTGGCTGACCTTTATTGTAAGGGAAATACTTCTCGGGGGAAAAACACGAAAACGGTTTTCACCCAGTTTTGTTTTTGTTAACCAAGCGTAAGTTAATGAGACTTGTGTAACATGGTCTTTTATGTGCAATTTGATTTGTGCTCAGATACTGTATACACACACATGGCTCAGATACTGTATACACACACATGACTCAGAAACTGTATACCACACATGGCCGGAAGAACATAAGAAAACACCCACGTATAAAACACATACAAAACAATCAAGGCAATTGATAGGGGTAAAAGCCAGTTATACCCTGGCCACAACCCTGCATTAAGTATATTGAAGTGTATGGTCAAGGCTGAGTACATCTCATCTGCGACTTGTGATCAGCCTTGACCATGCTAATGAATATACAGAATGCAGAGCTATGGTTATGTTATAGATAAGTAATAGAGAGATACATGATTTACAAGGACATGGCATGCTATATCATTGTTACATCCAACAATAGCCTCTAGTAGGGGGTGATGAGAGTAAAGCAGCTGGTTACCGTCACCATTACCCCCACCCTACTGCTGTATACAAACACACATCGATGTCAGCCATTGATTCTACATCCTCTCTTCTTCTCTGAGTGCCTTAACCCTTTAACCCCCCCCCCCCCCCAGCGCCCTTATATATAGGGCTGAGTACCTGTCTCGACTGCACTCTGACTGTTACTGGACGTGCAGTAAGATCTGCGGGTTTAAGGACCACATAGTGATCTGATATGCTCCGCCTTTTGTCATCAAGATAGCTGCAGCCCAGGCGAGTAACTCGCTAGGATATACTTCAAGTATCATACTGACCATTCAGGAATTTATCAACCCCGCAGGGTCGGTGTGATATGTGAATATAGTTTTGGTGAGTACACTCACCAAGTCTGCATTCAAGCATCATGACAGATAAAAGAGCATAGCACAGTCCTCAGAGGGTTAACTCTTCTGCTCACCCATTGCACTATAAGGAGGATCCATTTGTGGTGCATCTTATTTCAAGGCCACTCTGTCCATGTCTAGTCTTGTCATGTGGTCTCTTAGCTGTGGTTTTGACTTGATATGTAGGTCCCCTAATCAAAGAGGCCTGGTCTATATACGGAAACCTTTCTTTCGGCTCCTCATATTCACCCTCATTCTACTATGTAGCAGGATCTTGTCAATGAGCCTTAATGGAGAGAGAAGGACAGTGCCAACAGCGTGACTGCATTAACACTTTAAGTGAGGCATAGTGCTTTAATGAACCCTTAGTCGTCATGATGCATGAAAGCAGCCCTGGTGAGTAACTCGCCAGGCCTGCATCATGCCGACCCTTTGAGAGTGCATCAGTCCCATAGGGTCGGCATGCCGCTTAAATTTTGCCTTGACCAGGGCTTCATCCATCATAACAAGCAAGAGCATCATGTATTAAAGCACTATGCTGTCCCTAAAGGGTTATGCTATTGTCGCTACACGGCTGAGGACCGCATTAAGGGGATACCTGTCTCGTCCCAATTACCTGTGTCTGACTGATGCTGCGTCTGTCAGGTACCTTACACCACTAATGTTGTATGCTTAATGCTAACAGTGACGTCACACAGAGTTACAGGTATACATACATGTGGCCAGGGCAATTATCACGTCTGGGGCAATTACCATGTCTTTGGCAATTATTATGGGGAGTTTTCCTAGTACCAGATGTCTAGGGTAATTAATATGGGGAGTTTTCCTAGTAGCAAATGTCTAGGGCAATTTTCTATACGGGACTAGCATATCCTGGTATGTCATGTCAGGTAGTTGGGGACTAAACCCCTATCTCCTTATCAAGCTAATCCCCACCATGCACACCTGGAACAAGGGGAATGTACTTTATCTAGGGTGTGAACAGGGGTGGTGATAAGAAATTCACCCATAATGCACTGCTGTGGAGTCGGAAGCCTAACCACATTGCATTGCTCTGAGTCAAAATGGCGGCCTCCGTAGCATAATGCGCTAATCCGGTTTACTACGAGTGCATGGCGGATCAGGAAAAGAAGAGGAAGGGTCCAGTTACCACCAATGTAACTGAGAGCGGCGTGGGCGGTGGTCCGAAGCCGCGGGACATCTCCTGCTTTATTTGTTTCTGACTGACTAGTAGCCACCATAGGATGTGAATCCCACAGGATTTGGTAGTGACGAAGGCTAGCCAGCTAATTAATTGAGGGTAGTGAGGTAAAAATTAGAAGGGGAGAATAGCAATCCGGGAATGGCAAGCAGAGGGTTTTCCTTGACTATTGATATCCAAAAGAGATATCCTATATAAAACCCTTTTAGGGTTACATAGCGCTTTGAGGCATTATAATGACAAGTCAATGTTATGCTTCATTCATGTAACATGTATCATGACAATAAAGTGCACTCTGCGACTCTGGTACATCTCAGCCATCTCCCTGCACATTTTCCTCACTGTGAAAACACTAGTCTCAACTGTAGCTGTTCCAGCTGTTTAGGGCAATTTCTGTATACTGCTTACTACCAGTATTAGTTACAATGGGAAACCCCCAGCCTGCTGCGTAGGGCAATTTCCATACACTACTTACGGTGGGTTAGAACAAGTCCTATACAACTAATACCATCGTCTTAGGGCAATTTCCCTATACTACTTGGTATTGGTTACCGAGGGAAATCTTCCCATGTATGTAGTACTGGTAGGTTGGATGTGTTCTATCTATGGCAGGTATCGGCGGATTGAAGTGCCTGCCCCGGGCAATATGCCTATACAACTACTATCGGCCATACAAGGCAATCTTCTGTACTATACTACTGGTAAAGAACCCAAGGGCAATTTCCCTTTACTACTAGTACTACCACCATCAGTTCGAAAGGAACAGTTTAATGTACTATAGTCTAACGTGGTTGTTACAAAACGCTTGGGGCCAGCATACTCAGTGTTAAAACCAATATTTCAATTTTCACAACCGAGTCTATATAAACAGGTAGAAAAGAAAAGATGATAGAAAAGGGACCGAACAAACCTGTTCCATATAAAGAAGTTTTGTAATAACCAACTTGTTATAACCAAGTTCTACTAGTTCCCTATGTTATGACTTCTGCACTACTGCCTGTAACAGCAGAGGTACAGAGGCCACTCTTCCTATACTACAATCGGTATAGCTTGTACCAGCAGCGGTTTGCCCATAGGCCTACTACTACAGTACCACTGCTATCTGGTGGACCAGCTTGATAAGACATGTCCCCTATACTACTAGTATCTATACTGCTAGTAGATAGCTATATTATTGGTATCTCTCTCTATGTAAGTAACACAGGCATTTATCAGTTACTGCAGTCCTCCCCACTGTTACAGCTGGTATTTGTGTTACCCCACCCCACCCCGCCCCACCCCACCCCACCCCACCCCACCCTACCCCATCCTACCCCATCCTACCCCACCCCACCCTACCCTACCCCACGGTCCCCTATGCTGTCCCCCTCCTCTCTCACCAACCCCCCTCTGTACAGGGTGGTGGTGGTTGCTCCCGGCTGTACCTACTGTAAAGGTACAAGGGGACTTGCACCAGGTGAACCGCCAGTCACCCCCCCCCCCCTTCCACCCACCCACACACCCACACACATTCCTGACGCTGCCGCCCCTGTCTACAGTACCACCAGACCCGCAGGCACCCCAGGGGTGACGTCATCAAGGTGGTAGGGGTGGCCAATAATAGCGGATCCATAGCTGTATGTGTTGTGTGTGTGACGGTCTCTGGTTAACCCTGTAAGGGCCGCATAGTGCTTTAATGTGCTATGCTCCTCATGTATGTAGCCCTGGGGCTAGACTGGCCCAGCATCAGGCCGACCATTTGGGAATGTATCAAACCCATATGGCCGGCATGATGCGTGAATGTCGCACTACCGAGTATAGGGCCTAGGCCGGTCTGGAGCTGGTTGCGGCAGCAAGTACTGATCAGAGCTGATAGGCTGTGTACCATCATGTCCCTGGAAGTGATGGTTACCCAGGGACAAGGTACTAGTCAGTGTGAGTCTTATCAGTGCTGATAACCGCACCCAGCGAAATTTTAAATGGCGGACGCACTAGGTATGAGTCTACAGCCCTATAGACTAGCACCCTGGCGATAAAGGCCAGAGTGTATTAAAGCACTGTGCCGCCCTAAAAGGGTTAAACTCGATACCTCAGCAGTTCCACTGAGAACTCAATACCTTCCTGTGTATGGGTAGAACAGGGCGTATTTACCTACCTTGTCACCAATATGCCTCTTAATTAGGGCCTGGCCAGGATACATATAGTGTTGGCACAGGTAAATCAATTATACACCTGGGCGCTATTGACCTGCAAGACAAAGTCTATACAATCCTATGTTGTTGCTCTTTATACACCACTTGTTAAGGCCCCAGCAGCCAATTGTGTAACCTATCCCCCATTCTAGGAAGGTCCACAGGGGTCAGGGTAGGTACCAGTAACCAGGGGGTGGAGGCCTGGAAAGTTACCCAGGAACCTGCCTGTAAGTCTCACACCTAGCACTAACAACATGCCAATGAGGAAGGGAGGCAGGACACTCCAGTAGATCTCAGAGTCCCAGTTTAGCACAGCCTGAACCTTCCGCACTCTGCCTCCAGCACTTATTCTAAAGTTTATTCGAGAGCAGTTGGGGAGGGAACAAAAAGGTCAAACTAAAATTTGCCATGCTCCAATGGTCTATAGATAATGCCCCAAAAGGTGAGTGATAATAATGTTCTTGGTCAACTTGATCTTCTCCATAACAATCCCACACATCAGAAAAGCTATCCTTAGTGACATTCTCAATCTGATTTAAACTGGTCGTCCTAGGTGATGACACCTGAATCTATAGTGAGATAAAGCATATCACTGGGTCTTGCCAAACCCTCCAGAATGTACTTTACAACCTGGATTCTAACCCTCCTCCCACACCCCTTTACGCCTACGTTCTCACGGCCTGGCAGACCGTGTTTTACCCATACCTTCATGTTGTTATGTGTAGGTGGTGGAGCACACGCCGCAGCTACTGGAGGTATTTATACGTCCTTTGTGAATGCCGTCTCCCCAAGGGTAAGGAGATGTCACCCACCTACCACAAGGTTAAACCCATAAACTCTACGCTGTAAATAGTCAGTGTATGTAAATGCTGAATCCTGTGGATCTACAGTAGCTACTGTTGACGTACAGTACACTGGTAGAAGTAACTGTAGCTGCACAGCAAGTTATACTGTAAAACTGCAGTATAAAAGGAAGTATTTTTGGTTTCAAAACCGAAAATACCTCTCTTTATACTGTAAATTTACAGTATAACTCACTGTGCAGCTACAGTTACTTCTGACACTGTAGATCGCACTACCACAAGGTTAAACCCATAAACGCAGCGCTGTAAATAGTCAGTGTATACTAGTATGTACACAGTGAAATCTACTGTAGTTTTACTGTTGATTAACAGTAGATCGTACTGTGTACCTACACTAAACTTTCCAATTACAATAGATTCCACTCTATATCCAATGCAAGAAAAGATTTACAGTGTAAAATACAAATGTATCCTCTAAGACTATGTTTTAGATTGTAATCGTAGACTAAGTACTAGTAGTCTACAAGAGATCACAAATATGGTTAAGTCGTTAATGCTTTCCTTCGGAAATACTGTTTGCTGCACTGTATATAACTTCCATGTAGTGATCTCAGGATCTCTTTTATCCTCCTCCCCAGCCTTCTTGGCCTTTCCCCTTCTCTCTCAAGAAAACAAGAAACGTGGGAAGCAAATAACTTTACATTCCTCTGTGATGTTTCATATCCTGACAATAGGCTTTGATCATGTCTCAGCCCATTTGCGAAATTATGACATGAATGGGCGGCAAAGGCAGTAATAGTCAGGGAGGGCTGGGGGTTCAGGCCACCGCCCTACTGCCGAGCCTTAAAGGGCCGCATAATGCTTTAATATGCTATGCCATTTGTCATCATGATGCTTGAATGCAGCCCTGGCGAATAACTCGCTAGTGCTGCATTCAAGCATCATACCGATCACAAGGGTTTGATACACTCCCAATCTGGCCGGTATGATGTATGAATCCTCACCAAGGCCATATTTATTCATCATGATGAATGTTAAAAGGGTATAGCACATTAAAGTACTATGCGGCCCTTAAAGGGTTAGATGGTGGAAATGGTGCAGTGTGCCTTTGAAATCAGGGTTGGTGGCGGTAGTCGGCATGGTCTGCAGCCCGGTGATAGACGGCTAAATATATCACATTGTCAGGTGCCCCATAGTAATGTGAAAAGTTATGGTATTGCTCCAAATAAACTGCAAAGCCAAATTGGATGAATAAAAATATTCCCTTCGAGTCGAATTTTGAGTGCGTTATTGGCAATATTAATGCAGGTTTTTCCTTCATATTCTTTCTCCAGCCAGCCAAAACATTATAATTGGATTATTATGAATATTTTTTTTCTCCAACTCAATCGGATATTGCTCTCTTATAGGACATTGCGTATACAGATATCACTCACCAACAGGTGATATCTATAGACGCAGTGTCAATACCAAATCCGCCATAAGAAACGGAAACAGTAAATTGATATTCAGAGAGGAGAGGGGCATTGTGCTCCCCATGCAAGCCCCTGATAGCATCGACCAGCAGAGGTAAAGTGGGAAAGGGAGAGATAGGAAAAAGAACTGCTTATCGGCGGCGGCCACAAGGGCCTACATTGGGCGTTGTTTGCGTGCGGCGTCACGCTTGACGTGGGCGGCATTGCGCGGCCACTTCAAGGTGTCCTAGCCCCAGTCTGCATGGCTACACAAAACTGTCACTCTTTCCCCAACAACAGGTAGTTTTTCTTCAACATCTAGAGCTCCTTTGGTATTATGGAAATGTCCAGTGTTTTGGAAACAGTAATAACATCCCTATACTGTGTGTTGGCCTGTACTATTTACGACCATACCTCTATATATGTATACACTGTTGTGAACATCCTCTTCATAATCGTAACACAATAGCATTTTGGACAAAGAAAATGCTGACTATTTCATATATTCCCTTTGCTTACTAGAGGTAGGTAGGAGGCAACATTGATACACAGGTAGAGCATATGGCGTCTGACAAGGCATTCCCCACAGTTGACCACAGCATGCGGCAACGTGGGATAAGGTTAAGTAGAATAAAGTGGGCCGAATGCATTCTGACAAGCTACAATGAGGTGCCAGATATTGGCTACCTTCTACTCTACTGAAATATAGAGGGGTACAATCAGTGAACGGAAAGTGGACACAGTTGCAGACCTAAGATTTGCAGTTGGAGGCGACGCAGCCCAAGGGGAGAGGTGCGGTCCTTACTTTATGATATTTTATAATATTGTAATAAACGATCTTTTGTATCTTTATGATATTGGTAGAGTATCAATTAAAGAACAAAGTCGACACAGTTCGGATCAAGTGTTACAGGTTGCAATATCAGGTTTATTCAGGTAAACCTAAACAAGCAGTCACTAAGTGTGCGAACTCCCTATAGAGTTCGGAACGGGTCAGTAGGCTAAGCAGCCGATATGATCACGGGGTCTCTTCACCAGCGTGGCTCAGAGTAACCGACGAGTACCGTCAGATGCCGGGTATATATAGGCAGCCAGCCTGCGTGCGCACACGCAGACCGGAAGCCTATAGCGACCTCTGTCCATACCCCAAGCCCGGAGTAGGTGTCGCCACCTACCGTCGGACTGAAGGGTTCGGACTGAGCTCGCAACACAGCATCCAACAGCACTCGTCATATAACAACCCCGTATAACCCTAGCCCCTACAATATGCTAAATTGTACTAAATTGGGGTCTGAAATATGGAAATAATCTCCAGGGAAAAGGGAGGAAGCATGCGCCCCCGCATCCACTTTTAAGAATTCATCCAATTTTATCCATGGCCACTGAAACAAAGCTTGGGAAACTTGCACTACCACGTGATCAATACGATTGTTTGTTATCTTTGACAAGTGAGTAACTTCTCAATGTTTAGGACACGCTTTGTCAAACCCTTATCAGCACTCTGTGATGTAACTGCTACAAGCTTAGGATGAGAATGCATGCAGGAGCAGAGGCGGACCCAGGAATTTGAAAAGGGGGGGGGTCCACCAAACACCAAAGTACCGAAAAGTGACGCGCCGCGACTCGCGGCGGATCAAATTATCATTAAAAAAATTTAATTTTTTTTTCCTAAAGGGGGGGGGGGTCCTGACCCCCAGAACCCCCCCTCTGGATCCGCCCCTGAGGAGACGGGAGGTTAGTTTGATGGGTGTTTGTGTTAGGTCGATGGCCAAGAGTGTATTGTGCCGTCCTCGTGTTACAGGTGGGTACTAGTTACAGGTGTCATTCACTGCCCTTGCTGTTGTACTGTATCATGTAACAGGACCCTGGGACAACCTGACACCCATCTCCACATAACACTCCTGGGCACAGCACGGGGGAGGGGGTGTACCTAGTCTAGTGTCGGCTGTCGAAGGATTGGAGAGACAGCCTATGATATCGATGGCATGTATTGCTTGCTTGGAATTTGAATACATTTTAAGGACTAATACACTATTCTGATTGGCTGCAGAGCTTGTTGCTGGTGATCTGTGCTGTTAGGACCATGTGTAGAACCAGCTGTGATCTGTTTGCTGGTGTTTTGGGTCTCCAAGGCTGCACCAGCGAATCGCCATTTTGATGGGAATTCCTTTAAAAAATGGGGACAAGATGGCAGCGATGGACAGTCCCTCCCCGGGATTGTGACAGTCTACCCTGTGCCTTCAACTATGTGATGGATGGCCGGAGTGTGCACGACTTCCCCAGGGCTCGCATTCCCAAAGCACCAACCCAGTCACTCCCAGAATAGACAAATGAAACTTGTCTGATCAATATCCCCCCAGTAGTAGTAGTAGTATCACCAGACCCATGCAAACACAACAGTGTTGATTAATGCGGCTGGTTTAGAACTACCCCTGGACATTATTTTCCCCCTTTATTTAACCGTTTAACACGACACTGAATACTCAGTAGCTGCGTGGGGCGCCGAGATAAGCCGGACATTGTGTGAGGCCGCTGTTGGAGCTTCAGCCTGAGCTGTGTAGACTGCAGCTTAACCCTTTAAGGACAACCTAGCGCTTTAATGCATTACACCCTTTAGTGTCATGACACATGAGTATATATATATATACACCGCAGTGGTGGGTCGGCTCACCAGGGCTGCATCCATGCATCGTGACGATCCTCCAGGGTTAGGGGATACACTCCCGAAGGGTCGGCATGATGCATGAATGCAGCCCTGGCGAGTAGACTCGCCAAGGCTGCATTCATGCATTAAGCCGACAAAGGGCACATTATATTAAAGCGCTATGCTGGCACTAAAGGGCTAGCGGTGTTTGCAGAAGGCACTAGGCCTGTATAGACAGCAGTGACAGGCAGGGCTTCCAGGTGACAGCCTGGAGGACGGGTGGACTGTACTGCAGCACAGTTCCCGTCCCTGCACTCAGTACTCTAATCAGACACCATCCACGTTTAGAAAATGTTAACAGCTATACCACCTTTCCTACTTTTGCAGGAATTCCTACTTTTTGACTGGGATTTCTGTACTGAATTGAATTTATTTCCTACAGAAAATTGACCAGCATCTTAGAATTTCCTACTTTTTGTGGATGAGGGAGTGGCATCCCTGTGTTAAGTTCGGGGCAGTTTTCAAGTCTCTTGCAATGTCCATTGGGTCTTTCAGGAAAAGGGAGTGTTTTCCCAATAAAATCCGCGTTTTTGCTGAAGTTTTTCACTGCGGCGTTCTCTAAGGAAATTTGCAACGTAAATTCCTTGGAAAAAAGGGATGCTTTTGTAAAGCCTGAACATGGGTGGTGTCCCATGTGGACCTGGTGTGTGGGGCCGGATGCTCATTGCTGGGAGATGGGCGGGAGTGGGGATGGGGGTGGTGGGGCTAACCCTTTAAAGGCTACATATTGCGTTAATGCATCATGTCCTTGATCATGATGATGCATGAGTGCAGCCCTGGCGAGTAACTCACCAGTGCTGCATTCAAGCATCATGCCGACTCTACATACATGATGCACTCCCAAAGGGTTGGCATGAGATGCATTGATGCAACACGCCAGGGCTGCATCCACGCATCATGGCATACTGCATTAAAGCACTCTGCGTCCCTTAAAGGGTTAAGGAGGGACCAGGTGGCTGCTGGAGGATGAAGAGGAGATGCATTGTGAAGGTCAGGTTGATGGGGAATACAGGAGGCAGACATTGTGAGGTAGATAATAACTGACAGTGGTGTGAATTGGGTGACGGCTTACCGGTTGGCACAGGTTACAGTCTGGGTGAGCACCATTTGATGCTGGGGTGACTTTGAGTGGAAGAGAAGCCATGGGTGACAAGGCTGCAAGTCAAGGTTGAAGGCAGGTTGTGGAGTTAGAATAATTGCAGGTCTTGTGAGACTTTCTTAACCCGTTAAGGCTGCATATTTCTTCATATTGTATACCCCTTTTCATCAGGGCTGCAGTCAGGCGTCATGATGCTTAAAATACAGCACATGCGAGTGACTCGCCAGTGCTGCATACATACATCATGCCGACCAAAGGGAATGCCATAATATTGAGCATGCACCCTCAGAAAAGTGAGAGTCATTGTCGCTAAAACTACCCTCACCTGAGGGTCAGGCAGTGCCTGACCCTCAGGTGAGTGCCTGACCCTCAGGTGAGGGTAGTTTTAGCGACAATGACTCTCACATTTCTGTGTGTGTGCCAGGATTCAAATGCCCATTTTAAGCAACAAGTGGATAGAAGAAAGGTTTCATTGCGGACATGGCGTCTTACACCACAGGGCAGGGAAGGACTCCATGTCAGGCAGTAAGTTGAGACACGTGTTTTGATGAAATGGCTCCCAGGGGCCAGGGATAGTCAGTCATAGAAAAAAATATGGTCATGGAAAGTCAGGCAACATTGTGAAATTCTGACATGCAATGTCAGGGAGAAAGAAAATTAAAATAACAAAGTACATTATTAGTTGCGCGGGGAAAGCCCTCAATTGAGGAGCGCCCAGTATTTTATATGAAATCGCTCAGGGAAAAGGATAATCTTTGGACAAGGAAAGCCAGGGAATTTTACTCTGAGATCTTTGTGGGAACCAAGTGGCAGTCATAGAGGTGAATAGCGTTAGATGTACATGTATATATGTTTGCACACTGCTATGTGTTGGATGAGAGATAGTGGCTGAATACCCGCCTAACGAAGGTAAACCTCAACCCATCCTCCATCCTATAGCACTAGCCATTATCATGATCTCATGCCAGAATTTAATGTACTACCTTCACTAGCTATAGGCACTGTTGATTAGACTAGTGAGGCTTCATGCAGTAGGCCGCCCACCCTCAGGTTGAGGACATGCATGTTGGAAGCCCCTGCATGCCCTGGGCACTTAGACAAGAAAGGGCAACCCCCATCCTCCTCCAGTGTACCAGAGTTTGTGGACGGCCAGTGCCAGGCACTGGGTGTATTGATTCTTTCACCTTATAGCGTGATGTCCCTCGTCCTTTGCAATATAATCATACACCCACACCCATGTAGGTACCCCTCCCCCCCGCAGCCCACCCCTACAATATGAGACCCCCTTGTCTAGGCCAAAATATATAAACGGCATGTTTTAGATGACATGCTCTGAAAATCTAGGGTACTTTGATCTTTTTTTCAAATAGGCTACTTAGGACTCACACTTGGACAGAAATTTACTATCCGACTCGCAGAACACAGCCTCAGCGTGTGGTCCATCTAATGGACTCCAGGAATTGACTCCAAAATAGCTCCAAGATGGCCTAAACCTAATTGAAATTCAGAATGAATATGTCTAAGAGTCGGTCCTGTTTTGCTAGGTAGGGTCGGGTAACCTGAAACTCACCTCTTTTTGAGGGTCCCATATAGCGTGTGTTGGCCGGCTCCACACATGGGGCTGAGTCTTGGGAAGACCACAGAAGGGGTATGCGTGCACAGCCAATGTCTCGACTACAGTGGGCTTTAAAGACTATCTATAGGACTGGATATTTGTATGGATTTGACATGCAGAGAATGAGCCGAGGTATATATAAAAAACGGTACTTTAAAGCACTGGAGATGAGCAGAAGCCATGCTAAGGACTGAGTGTATAGGGACAGGAGGACGCCTTGGAGACGCGGTTAAAGTGAGTGGAGGGGGGGGGGATGCACTTGTGTGGCTTAGTGAGAAAGGGGGGGGGCTGGGTTGGTGAGGGGAGGGGGTGATTGAAAAAGAGGGAGATGGTAGACTATTTGGCTAGGATGTGTGTTCCACATTGAGTCCAAGTCTCCGACTCCCAACCCAAAGCTATCCTATGGGCTGGGAGCAAACCCTCCGTTGACTTTTTGCCACATTGGTGGCACAAATGTGTGTGTACTATTGGGGCATATGTACACCCAGCTACAGAATAAATGTTATCTTTTTTAGATCAAAGGGGTAATTTAGATAAAATGCACTGTGGCTGGAGGCTATTCTTGAATTAACACCTACACTTAGTGGCAATTTAACGATTTGTATTTAGTTGGGTGACAGCCTGCTCCCAGGCTATCAAACTGGTAGAAAGGACGCTGTCCGATGCTTGGAGATGCCAGGCTGGCGATGCAGGGTGTGGGTATGTGGCAGGGTCTGGCTAGAGGTGTGGCAGGGTACAGTACAGGAGTGGGGGTGTTACTATTGACCTGGGGACGGAGGGTGGAAGCAGGTTGATAACAGGTTGGCACCCGGGCCCGCTACTTCATTAGCCGTCAGGTAATGGGCGTCCACTCGTGCACAGGGGGCCTGAAAAGGTGGCAGTAACCTGGGGGACAAAGCTGTCTAGCTGCAGCTCTAGGCTCTCCCAGCACCTTAACCCTGTAAGGGCAGCAGCGTGTTCTAATAGCAGTAACCTGGGGGAAAATCTGGTCTAGTTGAAGCTCTAGGTTGTCCTAGTACCTTAACCCTGTAAGGGCAGCCGAGTGTGTTAATGGCAGTAACCTGGGAGACAAAGCTGGTCTAGCTGAAGCTCTAGGCACCTTAATCCTTTAAGGGCAGCAGAGTGCGTTAATGGCAGTAACCTGGGGGACAAAGCTGGTCTAGCTGAGGCTCTAGGGACCTTAACCCTGTAAGGGCAGCAGCGTGTTTTAATAGCAGTAACCTGGGGGATAGAGCTGGTCTAGCTGAGGCTCTAGGGACCTTAACCCTGTAAGGGCAGCAGAGTGCGTTAATGGCAGTAACCTGGCGGATAAAACTGGTCTAGCTGAGGCTCTAGGGACCTTAACCCTGTAAGGGCAGCAAAGTGCGTTAATGGCAGTAACCTGGGGGATAAAGCTGGTCTAGCTGAGGCTCTAAGCACCTTAACCCTGTAAGGGCAGCAGAGTGCTTTAATGGCAGTAACCTGGGAGACAAAGCTGGTCTAGTTGAAGCTCTAGGCTCTCCCAGCACCTTAACCCTGTATGGGCAGCAGCTTGTGTTAATGGCAGTAACCTGGGGGACAAAGCATCTGTAGCACCTAGAGCACCTAACCCTGTAAGGGCAGCAGAGTGCCTTAATGGCAGTAATTTGGGGGACAAAGCTGGTCTAGCTGAAGCTCTAGGCTCTCCCAGCACCTTAACCCTGTATGGGCAGCAGCTTGTGTTAATGGCAGTAACCTGGGGGACAAAGCATCTGTAGCACCTAGAGCACCTAACCCTGTAAGGGCAGCAGAGTGCCTTAATGGCAGTAATTTGGGGGACAAAGCTGGTCTAGCTGAAGCTCTAGGCTCTCCCAGCACCCAGGATACCTAACCCTGTAAGGGCAGCAGCGTGCTTTAACATGCCATCCTCAGTTGTCGGCATGATGCACGAGTGGCGAGTAACTCGCCAGGGCTGCATCTATGCATCTCAACATACTCAAGAAGGGTCTGAACTCTGCATGGTACTGATGACGAGTTCATCATGTCAATCAAGGGTTTATAGTACAATAAAGCACTATCTGGTCCTCAAACCCCCAGCGCCCTTATAAATAGGGCCTGTCCTGGTACCGAGATGTAGGCCATTAAAATGCGAGTGGAACTATACACCAGCCAAGCCAACCTATACACCCCCTGCGCCTGCGTATTAATCAGCTTGAATCGTTATCATGTTATCACCCTCACCAACATGGCACATCCCTTGTCAACATCAGCTTCCATCTGCCTGGTCTACTCCTTAGGCTGGGTATAAAATGTGTGTTTATGCAGCATGGTCCAAAGGTTAGGGTGTGTGACTTGAAGTCAGTTAAGACTTTCATTATTTGTCAAGCACATGTTTCTTCACCATAGAATCAACTAGAAATATAGGATGAAAATTAAAATCTAAATTCGGAAACATGTAGGGGGTGGGGCTTGCTAGGGTCAGCTTAGTTGTTTTGGAACTAGGGTAGAGTTGCCTGAAACACACCTTTTTAATAAATTGATATTACCCTTGTTTCTAGAATCAATTTAATGCCATCCCATTACTGCATCCCTCTCCAGTGGCTCTACACAATACTGTTACGTTTAACCCCATGCAGTACCAGTTCCTGTTCCCTCATCCCTGCCCCAAGTACTAACCCAGCCCCTGAGCCTCTGTCCAACATGTTCACACTATGCCGCTTACCTTTATCCCTCTAAGGGCCACATAGTCCTTTAACGCAGTAACCCCTTTATCTTAATGATGCATGAATGCAGCCTTGGCGAGTAACTGCATTCAAGTATTATGCCAACCCTATGGGGTTGATACACTCCTGAATGGTCGTCATGATGCATGAATCCAGCCCTAGCGAGCAGCAGGTTGGTATGATGTATGGATACTGGTCAGGCCAAATTCACACATCATAATAACAAAGGTCTTAGCACATTAAAGCACCCTGCGGCCCTTACAGGGTTATCCCTCTACAGTTTTACAGCCTTCAGTGTAGGTGGCCTATGACCCGGGTGACGGCATCCACTCTGTTACCAAATCGGATTACCTCCATTCCTGCCTCCATGCTAAAGGTAGTCTGTCTTAACCCCTTAAGGACAGCGGAGTGTTTTGATGAACTATTCCTGCTGTTGTCAAGACGCATGAATGCAGCCCTGGTGAGTAATTCGCCAGGGGTGCATTCACGCATCATGCAAACCTTGCAGTAGTGTGTCATCCCCAGAGCCCAGAGGGTCAGCATAATACAATAACATGAATGCAGCCTAGGTGAGTTGCTCGTCATGGCTTCATTCATGCATCAGGACAACCCCAAGGGGCAATCAAAGCACTATGCGGCCCTTAAAGGGTTGACGCATCTAGCCGCCCCTTCTTCCTCCAGCTCGTGTTTTAGAGACGAGCTGACTAAAGTTGTCTTCCTGTTGGCCTCTGCCCATGTCATTATAGGGCTCCCTCTGTGGCTCCTGCCGGGTGGGGTGAAGGGTGCGGTGAAGGGTGAAATAACACAACTTATACTTGGCCTGCAATGTATGTGGGGTTGAGAAAAGTTTCATTAATTACTTTGAATTCAAATTAAATTTTGAGTTTGAAATATGTATTACAAGAATTCCCCTAAACTGGCGTTCTTCCACGTACCGCAGTTCCTTGTGTAAGACAATCCGTCCTTTAGTATAGGATATTATATTGGATATATATAAAAAGGATTCAGAGAAATATATGATTGGAGTAGTAAAGCAGTCATTGCTATATATGAAAGCCTTTCAAAGTAAGTATAGTGAATTCTGACACGTCATTTCCCCTGTCTTTTTGGTTATAAATTATTTGATGGGTTATTGAGAAAGTATTGATATTAGGTAACATGTTCGTCGGTCTGACCTTATCAAAAGGAAGACTGTAGACAACAATTTATGTAACCAAATATCCATGTGGATTCATTTCAATATCCCGATATTAATGTAGCCATAGCGCTTTTATGAAGACAATGATCTAAGACATTTCTCCGCGCGTATCATTTATGTGTACTTACTGAGGGTTGAAACTGGATAATGTCAGTGAAATGAACTTTTTAGGAGCCACCGCCCCTGTAGTTAGTGTAGATTTAGGTCGCTTGCTTTTAATGTGATTTATTTTTCATATTATGTGTAGAGCTATAGGCTGTCATTTAATCAGCCTTGTCGGCTGCGGCCCAGTATTATCTAAAGGCACTCCTGGGGGAGGCGCCACTGTGAAAATAATCAATAAGTGCCGTTAACCCTGTAAGGGTGGAATAGTTCTTTAATGTGGTATTCTCTTTGGTGTTATGATACATGGGTGCATTCAAGCATCTTTATGGGGTAGATACACTCCCGAGAGGTTGGCATGATACATGTATGTAGCCTCACCAGGGATTCATTCATGCATCATGACGACCAAGGACACAGTAGTATACATTAAGGCACTATGCGACCCTTAAAGGGTTAACCCATTTTGCATGGCCTTCTGGAGCAACCCACTCATTTCCAGCTTTACCCAGAGCTTTACCCAGAGCTTTAGGTAATCTGCATTTTTATAGAAATAAAGCTAATTTCGCCTTCAGGGTTGATTATGTTCAGATAAGCCACTTCTTTTGAGCCCTAAAATCTGACGAGGGGAACACACTGATGTGGCTATAAATAACTCTTCAGTTACTCAAGTCAGGTTTGACAGGACCATAAATCCACTTTATGGATTCTCTATTTACCCGGCTTACCTGGGGAATCAATCTGAGCGATTATGGTATCAGGGAGACTGTAACAACTTTTCCAGTAGAGCTTAAGCCTATAATGAAAACACAATGCAATATGTTAGTGTGAAGCAACAACGTTGCTACTCATTAAGGATACATAAAGCCATTAGTGTAAAGGGCATTTCCCATTATCAGATGATGAACTGGTTTGTGGAGTTAAATGAAAGAAAATACATATTCTTCGTCCCAGTGGGATGTTCTGAATTGAATAGTGCCGACTGTGGAGTATAATAAGAAGTGTGTATGTCATCCTCTCCTATATCAGAAAGCCCATTCCCCAGTCGACAGGGGTCTTAACCCTTTATGGGGTGCATGGCGCTTTAATGTGCTATATTCCCTTGGTCGTCATGGTACATGAATGCAGCCTGATGGGTCTACTTGCAAGGGCTGCATTCATGCATCATGCCCACCCTTTGGGAGTGTATCAACCCGGAAGGATTGGCATAATACTTGAATCTCGCCCTGGTGAATTACTCACCAGGGCTGCATTCATGCACCATGAACACAAAGGACATGTCATAATAAAGCAGTATGCGGCCCCTAAAGGGTTATTACCCGAGGTAGATTAGCCCACTCGTGCTATGATTGACTGTAGATGAAGCACTCCTGGACGTCAGCAGAGATCACGCATCTTATAAATGCTCATTACCTTAACCCAGCTGTATACATTTGGTGTCACGGACCCTTGGCTGTAAAGGACGGCTTTAGCCCTTTAAGGGCCGCATAGTAATCTGATGTGCTATAGCCTTTGTCGCCATAATGCATGAATGCAGCCCTGGTGAGTAGCCTGCTAGGGCTGCATTCACATATCGTGTCGACTCTAAGGGGTGGATATACACCTGATGGGTTGGCATGATGTATTAACAGAAGCGTAGGAAGCAAATCTTCATTGGGGGGGCCCAGGGGGCCCACTCCAACCAACTTTAAGTATTGGCTTTTACACATTATGTAACGTATACACACTTGTATTGAAATTGTATAGAAAAGTAGTATTTGAGTTCAGTTTAGTTCTGATTGGGGGCCCAGGCCCCTCTGCCCCCACTTTTCCCTATGCGAGGTAGTTAAGACTTGGAAATTGTGTGTATTATATCACTGGGTCTTGACAAATTTTGGGGGGGCCCAAACATATTCAGGCCCCCCCTCCTCTGTCATTGGGGGGGCCCGGGCCCCCCTGGCCCCCCCTTTTCCTACGCCACTGATTAATGCAGCACCGGTAACTCCTAAGGGCAGCATTGGTGCATTATGACAATAGTCTGTTGCTTTAAGGCTACATGCCGCTCTTAAAGGGTTAAGAGCCTCTTCAAACCGTCCCTCACTCTGCACAGCCTGCCACCCAGTCCTTCAAGGTCCGCAAAGTGCTTTAATATGCTTTGAATATTGTCATTATGATGCCTGAATGAACAGTACCGTATCTGTATAATGTAGTACTGTATCAAGCCCCTGGAGTTTGCATGATGCATGAATGCATTCCTTGTGCGATACTCACCATACAGGGCTACATTCATGCATCATGACAACAAAGACCATACCACATTAAAGCCCAATGCGGCCCTTAAAGGGCTAATGTTAGCCATGCCTTCCGCCATGAGATAACAGAGGCGTGAAGGCAAGGCGCGCCCTGACTTTTATTTAGATTTATTCCTCAGCAGCATGCTTCTCCGCGTCTCCCCAAAAAATTATCCGCCATCGGTCAATTACGGACACGAGCGCCTCCTAGCGATATAGACTGGTAATAGCGCAATTAAGCAGCCTAATTGGTGGCGATATAGGCGGCTGGGCAGGACAGGCCATGCGGATCCTGATGCGGGACATCATGCGAGCAGAAAGATAAGCCGCCAGGGTAGTATAGGGTGCTAGGGAGGAGGCAGGAGGTGTGGAGGCTATAGAAGGGGGAGGGTGTGTGGTGGTGGTGACTATAGGGGAGCTAGCAGCTAGGTAGGCCACTGCTGTTTGAACTGGGTGGATTGATTTCTTGTACAATGTTTTTTTTGACAGAGAGGAGATACAAAGGCATGGGGCATGCCTCGTTGCACGTGCGTGCAGTGCGTAGGGGGTAGGGGGTAGGGGGAGGATAGGGGGATGAGGAGGAGGCTCGTACCCATATATACATGAAGGGTATAAAGGCCAACTACCTGATATACCCAGAGAGAGACCTGAATTACTCAGAGAGAGACAGAGGTAATATCCTGGAGCACCCTCCATTATATTTTAGGGTGGGGTTTGATGTTATCTCTACCTTATACTATAGGCCGTGGCAGGTCAGTGCACTGCAACATGAACTCCCAAGGACATGAACAATCTATGATTATTTACCTACATTTAAACAATAATTCTATCATAGAATTAACAATCTATCATATAAACCCATGATACGTGCCAAGGTAACCTGACTGTAATACCGGTTACAAATCTAATGAATATCATGAAGATGATTATGATTTGTTAAATGATAAAATAAAAAATAAAAAAAGGCCTACACTGTTCTCTCTACTAGGCCGTATAGGTGGGAGGTCTAAAGTCAATATGAGATCTAGAGAGCACAGCGAGCTGTCTGGGGGGGGGGG
This sequence comes from Harmothoe impar, assembly GCA_947462335.1. Classification (NCBI taxonomy): domain Eukaryota; kingdom Metazoa; phylum Annelida; class Polychaeta; order Phyllodocida; family Polynoidae; genus Harmothoe; species Harmothoe impar. Next base: position 18,387,391 of record OX381709.1, read on the forward strand.
GGAGGGCGGTTAAAGATTATAGATGACCGCGGTCAATTTAAGACCTTCTGAGAGCATTAGGAATCTAAGGGGTACTTAAAATGCAGGGGCTAGTGGACGTGTCTACAAGGGCTTTAACCCTTTAGGCACTGTACAACCTTAACCCTTTAAGGGCCGCATAGTGGCCTAACATTAACCCTTCAAGGCCGCATAGTGCATCTTTCATGTGCGATGACCTTTGTCACCATAATGCATAAATGAAGCCCTGGCAAGTGATTCGCCATTGCTGCATTCAAGCATCATGCCGTCCCCATGGTGGTTGATACACTCCCAAAGGTCCATGTTGATGCATTCATGCCACCCATGTAAGTAGACTCGCCAGAGCTGCATTCATAAATCATGCCAACAAAGGGCATAGCACATTTAAGCATCCTTTGTCCCTTAAAGTGTTAAGGATGGGCTTTCCCAACAGTGGATATAAGGTAAAGACTATGTGATATATGGAGAGTGTGTAAGTTATCTACTGCCTCCCTAAGGTGCACGGACTGGGGGTGATGTGTAATCTATGTGTGCCGTAGTGATAAGTGATGCTCAGTGGGCGGCCACGGGCTTAGCTGGACTCCTGCTATATACCACAGAGACAGGCTTAGTAGCCCTTTAAGGGGAATATAGAGCTTTGGCGCATTATGCCCTTTGTCGTCATGGTACATGAATGCAGCCCTGGCGAGTCTACTCGCCAGGGCTGCATTCATGTACCATGCCGACCCTTCAGGGAGAAGTGTATCAAAACTGTAGGGTCAGTATGATGCAAGAATGCAGCCTTGGTGAGTTCCTCACATGGGCCACATTTATGGCTCATCCCAACAAAGGGCATATTACATTAAAGCACTAAGCCACCCTTGAAGGGTTAAGAGGGGATAGGCGTGGCGTCCTGTTGTAAAGGCCAACTGCTCATCTGTGGGCGCTGAGTGGCTCGTCCGGCAACCAGAGCTGCTCTCACCTCCACTCGTCCCGCTCCCCGGAGCTCCCCCCGGCACAGGCCGCCACCCCGCTGTAGTATTAAGGCGGCCTCCACACCACCACACAGCTGCTGGAGCACTGCTCGGCAGGAGGCGCTGGAGCAGACAGGGGGAGCTGGTTGTCTCCACCACTGGAGGAGGAGAAGCAGCAGCAGCAGCAGCAGGAGGAGGACTAGGAGTAGAGCTGAGGGAGCAGGAGGCAGCAGGTATTATAGCCTGGTGTCTGTTAGCTGGAGGAGGTTTCCTCCAGGGTGGAAGCAGTCAGTCACCATAAAGCTGGTGAGTGAGCAGGAGAGGTCTATACATTCATACACACAGCACTGCTCGGCTGACACTGGAGGACTAGGGGGTGAGTGACCAGTATCAGACTGAGTGGGCTCCTGGAGAAGGAGGAGGAGGTGGTGGTACATGCACACACACATACACGTGGTGAGGAGTTATCGGCCCTGGAGGAGGCCGGCTACTGGAGGAGGAGAGGTAGTGGTAGCCACACTTCACCCACCCCACCCATCACCCAGACGACTGCTAACAGCCCAGGAGTCTGTCGTCCATCTCCTCCAGCGTCTTACTGTACCGTGTGACATCAAGGCCCTGGAGACGCCTGACTGGCTGGCGGCTAGCACGGCCGGTTGGAGGCCGGGTTGTCAGCTACAGGAGGAGGCCAGGGACCCCCTGGAGGCTGTCCTCTCAACCACCTCAAGTACACTTGTCCTCCATTACCCAACTCTACACCCCCGCATCTCAGTCACCCACCTACCTACCTGACTGTGTTCTCCACACCTCGAGGCCACCTCCAGGCAGGCGGAACAGTGCATTGAGGAAGCTAGAGACAGTAGGAGGGCCTAGAGGTCCACCCTCCGGGCTACACTCCCATTCAATTAGGTCGCCGTGTGATGGACCCTGGAGGAAGTGGGCGGCTACCGACCACCACCACCCGGGCCTCCAGGTACAAGGAGGCGGGCCCCGCCAATAATCAACTGGAGGAAGGGGGAGGGTGCAGCCAGTCGTCAGACGTGTAGGATGTGCTACCTGGAGCAGGTGGGGCCGTGTTAACTAGGGGTGGGCTTGTCTGTGCTACTGGAGGTGTTACCCCCTGGAGGAGGATACTTCCTAGTGCATTTATAACGAGTCCTGCTAGTGTTATTATTACCTGGACTGGGGTGCTTAGCCACCTGGAGCAGAGGGAGGTTAGTACCTGCTAGTCACCTGCAGCAGGGAGGTGTTAGCACCGGGAGCTCCTGGCCTTAGCTACCTGGAGGAGTCGTTAATGGACGTCTTACACGGAGGCAGTAGTGGAGGGAGGCAGTGCTACTTACATGTTAAAGCCCCCGTTGGTGGTCTTACAGAAAGCCTCCAGTGTGTTGCCTCCAGTGTGATGGCTTCAGCGTTAACTGGAGTCTAAGGCAGTGTGAGTGGTGTCTATCCACGGCAGCCTTAACCACCAGCACTAGTGTCATTTGTAGCACCTGGAGCTAAAGCTCTTGTCTGGCGGTACCTTGAGGGATTTAACGTATCTCCTCCATCACCAGGAGGAGACTGTGGGTTACTCCAGCACCTCAACATTAAGTGAAGTTTATGTGGGAAGACCTGTGGGAAGACCTGCCAGTAATTGCCCAGGTTAAGTACCCAGGGTAAAGTACCCTATGGAGTTGAGTGAATGAGGCTCCAGGACTGGGGCTCATTTAAGAGCAGCTCATCCCAGGAGGAGGGAGACCCCTGGTGTATGTACAAAGGCTGACCGTCTACTAGAGCAGCTCACAGCCCCCTGCCATTCCCTGCTCACCACCCCTCACCGCTCACCTCCATACATCCATCCACCTCACTGCTCACCCCTTCTCCCCACAGCCGGCATTGTCACCTAGACAGCGGCGCCCTGGAGGAAAGAAGACCAGCTTAATGTTCACTGGAGGAGCACCTGAATGTTAACTGTAAGAGGGGACAGCTGCATGTTAACTATAGCAGCGGCTCACTGTTGTTAACAGGAGGGGGTTACCCTGAATGAGGCTTTACCATATTGCCAGTGTATAACATCACAAAGGGATCCCTCCATAAACAAGCAGTAAACCCTCCTGATCGTGAACACTAATACTGTCGTTGTGTTATCGTGTGCAGCGTCTACAGGACGTGTTTGATGGCAGTCACAGGGTACTGGAGGCAGTGGGTGTAAATCGCTCACATGAAAGGCGCCAGAGTAGAGGCCACCTGGTGTTTACAACAGGGAGGTCATGCCCTGAACCTTGAGGAGGCACCCTGGAGTAGACAAACATAGGCACTTTGTTAGTACAGGAGGAAACATCAGCACCCTGAGAAAAAAAGAGGCAACAACACTAAACCATTGCGCATCTCCTCACAAATGGGTAGTGAGAGGGCTGGTCATCATTGTCTAAAGTACCCTGCTATCATTGCCTGCTCTGAGCACTTAGGCCGCTGGCCGCTCCTCCCCAGTGTAGCAGCCCGGGCCCCTTACAGCCCGGTGGTAATGATGATGGGAGTGGGGCTATCAGTAAGACTGGCAACACAATGACGACACCACCAGCCAGGCCAAGTAACCCAAGGATGAGTTACAGATAATAAGGAGGCTGGGTTCTCTGGCCTTATTGGCTGCCACACACACACCGTTGGCACACCCATCAGTATCTTCCTCCCCTACCACCTCCTGTTCCTTGTGATTTGGCATTGGAGGAAGTAAGCCCTAACCACTAGGAGGAAGGTCTGAATGATTGGCAGGCATAACCAGCGCAACTAACACAGGGAAATAGCAGGCTTCTGACAGGTCTGCTCCCCCTGGAGGAGTCCCCTGCTGGCTGCAAAGGGGGATGTCATCACTGGTGGTGTTTTAGCACTGCTGCATGTAGAAGCAGTAGAAGCAGCAGCAGGGTTGGTTTACTCTGAGGGAGTGATTGCTGGGTCCCGCAGTCTGTGGTCTTTGATTATAGTCACACAGGCTGCAGGCACACATCCCCGTCTGTGATATGCTACCCTGCAGCCAGATTGGACGGGCTTATGGTCGCCTCCTCCAGAACAAGTAGAGAAAACACCACGGTAGTGTATTACTTGTGGGATCCCCCGCCTATGTCACGTGAGGTGGGGGTATACTGTACACCATCCCACCACCACCACCACCACCCTGGAGGAGGTATATGCTGGAGGGAGATAGTACTGAGATATACCTGATCACACACCACTCCAGCACCTAGCCTCTTAACGCTGCACATCGCCCACCCTTAAGTAGGAGGAGGCAGGACGCAGTCGCCTGCAGTATTCAACAGGCTCTTCTGCTAATGCACCCTTATGGGCACTATATAAGGGGCGTCTACATGCACTTACTTATATCTGAGGGAAATAATGACTTCGAGTCATCACGTCATAGTGAAACAACATCTAAAGGGAATACACTCACAATGATATACTGAATCAAAGTGCAGTCACTCTAGTGAAGTAAATTGTGAAGAGCTTGTTTTGATTTTGAAAAGTGGAAATTAATAATAATCAAAAAATATAAAAAATCATAAACAGTATCGATTGTGAGCAAATTTGCTGAGATTAATGTGTTGGCAGTTAGTATCAAGCACTACCATGTCCTGTGCAGTGATCCAGGGCTATACACATCACTGCCTAACCCACACACAAAGCTGATACATTTTTGTCTGGTCAACATCCTGTGCTAAACTGACATAAGTGTCCAGGCTGTGGTGCTTTAACCCCTTCCTCCTGTGGGAACACCCCCTACCCCAGTCCAGCTGACCGGGTGAGTAACCCCTACCTACATAACCACCAGCACCATGGAGGGACCCATCACAGCTGGCGCGCTGGCCACCCCCGTGGAGCCCACACCACCCGACAACTGGGCCGTGGTGCCGGCAGAACTCTCCTCCATGGTAGAGCTGGAGGCCCAGCGTATGATCCAACGGAGGACACAGTTTGTGGCTGATATAGAAGGGTCCCAACCCTCCCGCCTCCCCCCTGCCACCATGGTATCGGGGTCAGAGTCGCCACCCACCAGCCCGGTGATGATCGACAATAATAATGCTAATAATAATAACATGTTGAATGGGCTGAGTTTGAGTAGCAGACCTAATGGTGTAGTGGTACCTAATGGTGTTGTACCCAATGGTGTGGTACCTAGTGGTTTGGTACCTATAAATGGTGTTGTACCTAGTGGTTTGGTACCTATAAATGGTGTGGTGCCTAACGGAGGGCTGCAGCAGGGGGGTACTAGGATGGCGCCTGTTAAACAAGGTTGTGGAGGTCGGTATTACATACTGAAACATGGACAGAGGTACTATCTGCTACAGCTGCCCTGCTGTAGGGTCGCAAGGTACGTATTATTTCCTGGATTTCTTTTTTCTTCCAGTTTCATCCTTTTTGTCTACACTAAAGAGGGTCTAGAAAAAGAAATCTAGAGATTTGCCAGGCTAACCTTTCTAAGTAGTATATGGAAATAGGACTTTTAGGGTAAGCTCAGTAAGTAGTATACGGAAATGGAACTTTTAGGGAAATGTTAGTGAGTAGTATATGGAAATGGGACTAAGGGTGAGCTCAATGAGAAGTATATGGAAATGGGACTTTTAGAGAAAGGTTTGTGAGTAGTATATGGAACTATAACAACGATAACCTCGGATTTTCTAGTCATGTTGAGAAGACCAATGACGGAGCCCTCTTCTCAGGGCCTTCAGTTAAACATACTAGTGTTTTTTTTAGATTGGTCATATTCATGCCTGGTACTATTAGAACATAGGATGCTCATACACAGTGGGTTGACTATTGTTAAAGCGAACTGATATAGAATATGATGGTGGTACCATGTCCATTGGTAACCGCATATCCATGGACAGGCATGTTCCCATATTGTCAGCTCTTATCAGTGCTTGCCGCCATAACAAGTGCACCTATCATCTGAACCTGTATTCCTTTCAAATATTGAAGGTAATATAAATATGATGCGTATGTATAACTATCTACCTCGCCTCGAGAATAACTACACAGACGCTATGTATATCAATCTAGCCCATTCCTTTCAAATGCTTTCAACTGCTTTCTAAAAGTATATGATGTTGTATACTTTCTCTTAAACCTAATTACATCTGAGCAGACAAGAATAACTTACCAATTTATTTTGGATATATTCGTGTTTTTCATACTGTGTGATGCTACTTATTTGGATATTAGCTCACAATAGACGCATCTGGTTCTATTTAAGAACAGCGACAATAGTCAGGACTCTTTCACTCGTGTCGTCTTTCACTGATCCTGAAAGCTTCTGCTGAGTATATGGATTTGTCACTTCACTCAAATCCTTTACTCGGGAACAACAGTGCATTGTGACAGACAGTAGAATGGGATCTGAACTCAAAACTCTCACACCTGTTTTTCATCGATTGTCAGTGTCCTCAAGTCGGTTAATATTTCAGGGTGTGTTGTCCGTTTTAGCAGCATTAGGCCAAAAAAACAAAGGTTTGTTTCATGTAACATGGGCAGAAAATGTAGGGTCGGTAGGTCGGATTTTTTTAAAACTTTATTTCTTTAACGTGAAAGTACTAGCCGGCCGGTCCGGAGACCCTAAAATTGACCAAAAAAGGCTAAAAATATGAAAATTTCTTCAAAATTGCATAAAAAAACGTAGGATCGGCCCTGTTTTGATAGGGTCGGTCGGGTTACCTGAAACAAACCTTCTTTTATTTTTGGCCTTAAGAGCACTATAAGGGGAAGAAAGGGCCTATTTTGCCTCGTCAGCTTTCTGTCAAACTTGTCTAACACCGACAGGTGGCACGTCATGTAACTCCAGTGTGAGAGGAGTTTTAATCAAACATTAATATGGTCCTCATTCCTCCACATGGAGAGCGGCAGTTAGGGTCTTATTGTGACTGCAGTCAACACAAAACCACATTCTGTGACAAGAGCACAGAGTCTATGCTACACACGTAGCCTCCTTAACACTGTAAGGGCCGCATAGTGCTTTAATGTTTTATGCCCCAAGTCGTCATAATGCATGACTGTAGCCCATGACAGTTACTTACAGTGCTGTATTTATGCATCATGCTGGCCCATTGGGAGTGGATCAATCCTGTAGGATCAGTATGAATGCAGCCTTGGCCAGTTACTCACCAGGGTTGCATCCATGCATCATCACAACAGAGGGCATACTGCATTACATCACTATACTGCCCTTAAAGGGTTAGAAGCTATACACTCCAGAAGTGCAGGACATGATAGAAGGCGACTTCAGCACGTATTGCATTCCCACAGAAAATAGCCCTCCGTACAAGACGTGACTGTTTCTCTCCAAGTCAACCTTCTTTAATACGCCCCACGTGCCTAGACTGTAAATAATATGATACTTACCAGAATAAATAAAAACGTGCCTTAATCACAGATGAAGCTAAGAAGTGACACTTTTTAGTTTAATCTGTGATAACAAAGCATAGGCCAAAAAACACATTTCAGGTTACATGGCCTGAAATGTAGGGAAGGCACCGGGGATTTTGAAAAGGAAGGTGTTTTGTTTTGTTTTTGTTTTTAAGAAATGGATTAAGAATTCGAGGGTCATACTTGTTTTGTCTGTAAGGGTTCGTAACCTGAAACACATGTTTCATGGGCCGCACCTGTCTTTTATTTACAAAAGATTCTCTATACACGGAAAATGGCAGCTCTAGCCCTGTCAATAGCAGCTGCTCCGAGCAGCTTGGGGTCCGGAGGTGAGTAGTAGGGGGGGACTATGGATTAGATGACCACTGCAGTACGACTGTTAATGCCGGTCAGTCCTGAAAAAAGTGGGGTGGGGACAGATGTCATCAAAACCCTTATAAACAGGGTACTCAAATCATAATCTTAAATTGAGTGGGCTTTGTTCCTAAAATAAGAAGTGAATTTGCGATAAGTTGTGAGAGGCCTAGGCGTGCAATAGTTCACCCAATGATCTTAGACACGGTCAGCCCTGTAAAGATAACAGGGGTTGGGCAGTCCATGTACATCCCATCCTGAGACATAGGATGATCAAATTTCCTACCCTGAAAGAGAGGCGGTAGGGCGGCAGTTGTTATCTTCCCTCAAAGACTCAGTACCCCCCTCTCCCCACCTCGGGTGCCCTGAGACAGGGTGGATAGGGAAGTGGCACTGTGTCACACTCATCCTTACTTGATGAAGGCCTGTGAATGTTTTATTGGCCTGCTCTTTGTCGAGTGGTGCAGGCTCGTGTTCCTTTACCTGTCCATGTGCCCTGTGGCTATAGCTATGAGTGAATGGGGAGGGGACTCCTATGGTACTCTTACAGATGTGGATGTTGACTACTGTAGCCTGTACCTTGTACTAGGGACTAGGGACCATGGTGAAACCCTTCCTTCTCTCAGTGAGTGTATCAGAACCACCATAGGGTCGGCATGATGCTTGTATGCAGCACTGGCGAGTTACCAGTCAGGGCTGCAATCAGGCATTATGTCGACCAAAGGGCATAGTGCATTAATTTTGATTCAAAGCACTATGCGGCCATTAAAGAGTTAACACTTGTAGAAATCTTATTGTAAAATTGGCACATTTACAAAAGTAGTCACATAGATACCGACAGACAAACTGCAGGCATGTACCCTTTGACATTTGCAGCCCCTCTTCAGAGCCTTCCCCCTAGAAGGAGATCGTTATACGGACCATTGCCCTACCCCTAGCACTCCCCACCCCCTACACCCACCCTACAACCATCACCATCCACCTGAGTGCACGCTCACTTATACCAGGCCCTGTAGTAAATCGTCAGATGAGTGTGAACGCTATAAGACCATCACATCGTCACATGGGCCTTTACATGTCGCCTCATCTTCAGTCAAGTGGCATTCCGCCTTTCAAGTCCAACACCTTAGACATTCCTCCCAAGGCAAATCATCCTCATCCATTATGAGTTCAGACAGCCGGGGAAATAATCACTATCGGGAATTCATATTTTGCGTGGGCTCCACTATTTCAACACTCAAAAGAGATTTTGTGATCTATTTGCGCGCATGGCTGAGGTCTTATCAGAGCATTAGTGATGAAATCAAGATCAAACACATATCGGTTATTCCTTCTTTTGAGACTTCAGTGATGTGAATAATTTGATTATCTACTGTAGCATCTAGCCCATATGGTAGGATTTTGCAGACATGCCAATTTAACTACTCGATACAATGTTAACGCTTTAATGGTCGCATTGTGCTCTAATAATATATTATGCCCTTTGTCAGCATGATGCATGAAATGAATCCAACCTTGGCGAGTAACTTGCCAAGGTTACTCGCCGCGGCTGCATTCATGCCATATTCTGACCCTTCAGGTGTGTATCAGCCCCATAGGGTTAGCACGATGCATTCATGCAGTCCTGGCGAGTTACTCGCTGGGCTGCATTCACTCGCTGGGCTGCATTCTTACATTATGACGACAAAGGGCACCGCACACTAAAGCACTATGAGGCCCTTAAGGAGTTAATAGTCGTTTCGCTGTATAGGCTCCCCTCAGCTGATGCTGTGGGTTGTTGGCCACCTCGGCGCCCTCTGGCGAGGATCCATGATGACAACCATATAACACCACACACAAACAGTTGTCATGGCACCCTGACAGCCGGCCAATCAATAGCTTTGTCTTATCTCCGCCATGATACCCCCTCCCCACCCCACCCCCACCACCAGCTCCCCATATCAGTGTCGGCTATAGGGAGCCGCTGTTGGATGGTACTAGCCCCAGGATAAATGACTTATAGATGTATATACTGGGGTGTGTGGTTTGCACAGCTTTATACATACCTCAAATGCTTTTATATGTGTAGAGATGACACATATGAATCAGCTTTAGATTTGAGATTTTTGGGCTTTCACCTTTGAAGTATGTATTCTATCAGTTCTGTCTATATGGTATAAGATGAATTCAGATTTGTCAAAACAAAGGCCACATATGTCACAATAGAAAGATGAAATGATTTTCAAAATGCAAAATACTGCTGAAAGTCCTAAGGCAATAAGGCACTTAGCATCTGCTCACATGTATGTACCATACACCCCTGAGCCGAGCTGCTCCCTCTGTGCCATACACAGAGAGCAGCTCCCGGGGCAGGAGTCTGCTCATTCAGTCATCTCTGGGATCCTCTGTCATTGTGGGCTGGAAGGTATTCGGTACTAAATGACAAATAGCCCTATGTAATTGTGCTGAATAGCAGCACTTGTGTTGGGGTACAGCAGCAATGCAGAGACATTGCCCAGCTCCCCAATAGGCTTCCACCTAGCGGTGATGTATTTAACCACCTGGCCTGGTTTGATATACCCACCCACTGGAGTTGAGTATTCAGACTGCAGAAATGACATTTTTCCTGCTTTTACAGGAATTCCTGCTCTCTCGCAGGGATGTCTCGTATTAGCCTTTGTTGACCAAGCAGTGACATCTGTAGGTATTGTAGGTATTGGTGAATACGCCCACTCCCCGGAGGTCGGCTATTGCTTGATACTGTAGGTGGGGTATTGCTTGATATGCCGACTGAAGGCTGGGTATTGCTTTACCTGCTGTAGCACCTATAGAAATCACACTGCACAGGAACAGATAGAAAGACCTAAGGCAGTAAAGATTTCCCTATTGAGGGGAGTGTGTGCTGACAGAATGATAGGGTTTTTTGTCCATCCTGCAGCGTACCTGACTAAACTGTAAGGGCCACGAAGTACTTTAAAGCATCGCAACCTTAATCGTTATGTTGAATGAATGCATCTCTGGCGATTAAATAGTCAGGGCTACATCACTGTACATGCAAGCATCAAACTGATTCCTTAGGAATGTATCAACCCTGTGTGGTCGGCATGATGCATAAATGGTAGCACTGGCGAGTTACTCACCAGCGCTGCATTAAATTTCATGCAACATGATCGATAAATGGCGTAAGTCATTAAAGCAATAGGCCGCCCTTAAATGGCTAAAGGGTACTGATGTACATACACAGCACAAGGACTGCGCTCATGTCTTGGAACCAACCCAGCAGCTCTTGCCAAGAATACCCCGACAGCACACACCCCTCCCCCAACCCCTCCAGACGTATGATAGCGATAAGAGTTGCCGTTCAGGCTGCAGTGTAACAGTAGTCAGCACTGTGGTGTATAGAAACATATGGCAGGCATACATGAGTTATGTCGAGATAGGAGTATTGATGCTGGAGGGAACAGTTACTGGGAATTAATCAGGATACTCGATGTGGTAGGGCTTCAGCACTGGCAGATGGAGCATTGTTGTGCACATCACAGCATGGTGGGTACACATATATAGCTGGTAGTATTTCACTTGGATTAAACCAAGCTAGGTAATATGTAAGCTTATTAATTAGTCTGTAAACTTTCCCCGGTCAAAAAGGAAGACATACTAAATCAGGCTATATCAGACATCCCCTTTTCCCTACTTCGTGCCCTTCCCTAAATAAAATTAACCAAGATCCTACACTTCCTACTTTTTGTCTAAAAGGGGGTAATATCTGTGCTATATTTCTGACAGGGAAAATGATAAAGTGGGCGTCAGTGAGCGTCAAACTTCCCCCAACCTAAACATGAACAGGACAGAATGCTTTATTTCATGCGGAGAAAAACAGTCAACATTTAAGCATTGGGAGACAAGTTGTTCATGGGTGTGTGAAGAAATCTCGTGCTTCACTGTTCCATTTTTCGCTGGGACATCATCAATACAACAATGGACCCATTGTCAATTTGAATATAAAAATACATTTGGTCAAGAAACACACGAAATGAATCCAGAGATCAGTTTCTTTAGCTTGGCTTCGTTTTGCATTTGCCTCCATCTCACTTGGCTCCAGTGAGCTTAAAGGCCAACGCCAAACCAGTGAAAAAGGGTCAGTTTGGGCATGTTTCATTGGACCTATATGTCTATATATTTATTGGATAGGGTGATAAATTAATGAGCACAATGATGTACACTCTCTCCCCACATGATAGCACTCTTTAAGGTAACCATACGAAGCCCAACCCGATCTGCTGCATATAAAGAGGCCCCATATAACACCCTGAACGATGCTCGGGGCTGGACCCTGATGAGTGGGCCTGCCTCCACATTCCTCCTACCCACACTGAAAAAATAAACTTGTCTCCAGACTAGTCAAAGTGACTATCATAAAATAAACGAGTCAAAAGTTGTCTAACCTATCAGGTTACCATCCCACAAATATAATCTGGAGCTGGCAAATGTTGGGTTTTGGGCTGGCACATGCCAAGTGGGTCTTATCCCTATCCCTAGCTAGAAGACCCGCTTCCTTGTCATTTAGACAAGTTTATGACTCGTTTATTTTATGATCGTCACTTTGAAGAGTCTGGAGACAAGTTTATTTTTTGAGTGCACCCACCCACCCCCCACCAACACACCCACACACACCCACACACGCCCCCAGCTCAGGAAGGTCCATAGTTTAATTACGACCCCATCGAACCGCTCACCGCCGCTGTCGACCTCACTGATGCCCTTATTTATTATCAATACAAAACACATTAAAATTCCATTCAGCCCTGTCTGGAGGCAGCCAGGCGGGCCGGGGTTGGTCGCTGGGAGGTCTGGGGTGAGTGGCGTATGCGTGTTGGCCTATGGAGGAGGACGTTTAACCCGTTGTTAAAGGGCCTTTTAGTCGGCATGATGCATGAATGCAGCCCTGGCGAGTAAATCGCCAGTGCTGCATTTATGCATCATGGCGAACCTGTGGGAGTGTATCAACTCCATGTTATCAGCATGAGGCTTGAATTGAGCCCGAGCGAGTTACTCACCAAGGCTGCATTCACACACCATGCCGACAAAGGACATGATATATTAAAGCACTCTGCGGTCCTTTAAGGGTTAACGGATCGGTGAGGACTTTTAACGGGTCGGGGATTAACACTGGCACCAGGCAGCCATCTGTTGAGGATCACTGTCAATTTGGCATTGTTTACACGTCGGTGGACATTTAAAAGTGACAGGCTTTTATTGATTCGCACCGGGAGGGATGGGAATTCAGTCCGTTTAAATTGGGAAATAAATGGTGTTCTGTCCAATGCCTGACTGGTTGGAGTTGTGCTGCATGACAGATTCATACACAGGTGGAAAAGGGATGAGGAATGTATGGCTCTGAGTTGTATTGTATGCTGCAACTGCAAGGCTGTGGATAAATGGCCTGCTATGGATGAAACAGGTGGTAAGGATTTGTCAAATTTACATTTTATATATAAATCACATGACTAAGCTATGTACATTCTATAGCGATGACTCTAGTTTCTCCGTATAGGCGGCCATGTTAGTTCTGACCTCGCAATCTATCGTGAGACTTAGGGCAGTGACCAGGCACTCACACACCATAGCTTCCGGGTAACAAGCTGCAATATGAGAGCAGAACCAAGGTCTCACGTGATTGCTTGTGTCAGTGTAAACAAAGTGGTCGCGGGAACAAGTCCGATCCCGGTAGAGGCCTATACATCACGTAACTAAGCTATATACTTTCTCTGTCCATTATCTTGTACCTGTCTGTACCCTAAGGAACTACTCTTTCTTTCCTGCTCTCCCTCAATGTTCGCTTTCAAGCATCCTTCCCATCCCTGTCCTCATTCAATCCTAGCTTCAAAAATACCCTCCCATCCCTGTCTTACTTCGAAATTGCCTTCCAATGCATGTCCTCCCTCAATCCTAACTTCCAAACTGCATCCCATGAATGTCTTAATTCAATCCTAACTACCGAGCTGCCTTCTTGTCCCCTTTCTTCTGCAATCCTAACAGCCTTCCCATCCCTATCTTCATCCAGTCCTATAACTTCCAAAATGCCCTTCCATCCCCGACCTCTCTTAATCAAATTTCCCAAGCCACCTTCCCATCCCTGTCCTCATCTTATCCTTACTTCTAAACTACCTTCCCATCCCTCATCCCCAACTTCCAAAACTCCCTGTCCTGTCTTCACTGCTAACTTAATTGTTGCTCATTGATTGGTTTCCTCACGTTGCAGGTGGTTTAATTGTGCGGCCCATACTGAGGGGCTCTATTAGCATACCCATTAGTGGCCCCTGTCTGGGCACATACACCCACAGTCTGTCCTGGATACCATTCCATTCCAGTCTTCCTTCAGTTGACACTTCAAAACCTCCAATTCCAGCTTGATCCTCTTTCAATTCTATAACTGCCTTCCCAGCCCTGTCCTCCTTTAATCAAAACTTCCAAACTGCCTTCTCAAAGTCCAATCTTCCCTTTCAAAAATGCTCGTTCTCCTTCAATCCTAACTTCCACACTGCCTTTCCATCCCAGCCCTCCTTCAATCCTAACCTCAAAACTGCCTTCCCATCCCTGTTCTCATTCAATTTTAACTTCCACACTGCCTTTCCATCCTCGGCCTCCTTCAATCATAAATTACATACTGCCTTTCCATCCCTGACCTCGTTCAATCAAAATCTCCAAACCAACTTCGCATCCCTCTGCTCTCTCATCCAATCCTAACTTCCAAAACGCCCTGTCTGCCTTCAATGCTAACTTAATTGTTGCTCATTGATTGGTTTCCTCACGTTGCAGGTGGTTTAATTGTGCGGCCCATACTGAGGGGCTCTATTAGCATACCCATTAGCAGCCCGTGTCTGTGCACATACAGCCGCAGTGTTTCCGGGATACCATTTTATTCCGGTCCTCTTTCAATTGAGACTCCAAAACGTTCAATTCCACCCGCCTTCCCATCCCTATCATTATTCAATCCTAGCTTCAAAACTGCCTTCCCATCCCCGTTCGTCTTCAATTTTAACTTCAATACTGCCTTTCCATCCTCGACCTCTACTTCCACACTGCCTTTCCATCCTCGGCCTCCTTTAATCTTAACTTACATACTGCCATTCCATCCCTGACCTCTTCCAATCAACATTTCCAAACAGCCTTCCCATCCCTTACCTCCTTCAATCAAAATTTCCAAACTACCTTCCCATCCCTCTCCTTCCTCATCTAATACCAACTTCCAAAACGCTGTGTCCTGCCTTCAATGCTAACTTAATTGTTGCTCATTGATTGGTTTCCTCAGGTTGCAGGTGGTTTAATTGTGCCGCCCATACTGAGGGTCTCTATTAACATACCCATTAGCAGCCCCTGTCTGGGCACATACACCCACAGTGTGTCCAGGGCCGGGGACGCCGCCTGGTGTATAACTCAGCGACTGGTGCTGGTTTCTGCTGCCTTGAATATTGGTAAGGGGGTGGCCATTTTTTTACAGTGGCTGGGATGGATTTCCAATTGGATGGGGGGTGGGGTACCACATATTGGATCCCTTTTGTGAGGCGGGGTGGTGAACAAAGTGATTTAAACCCCTCTTGAGGAGTGGTGGCTGGGGGGGGAGGCAAAAAAAAGCCCAAAAATGGCTGTGCGTTACTAAAGCTAAAAGGGGTCGGCCGCTATCAATTTCAACCCTACCTGTTGGGGTGGAAAGAAAATTGAACCCCTCTGGCCAGGAAAACTGGAAAAAAAACAGTCGGCTCCCTGAGCACAAAAGTTCACCCACTGTCCCCAGAATGAGCAGTCCCTGACAAGTTGGGGAATGAGTTGAGTTTGATTTTGGAAGCTTTTTTACTGTATAGCTCATGTCTAACACTAATTAACATAAAAACAAGTACCAATCAATCGCAGATATGGTACACAGAAAACACAGGTGCATGTTCAACAAATAATGGGCAGCGATACAAGTAGACCTTTTACATACAATTTCAAGTGACTAGGTATTAACAAATGATACTACCGGTAGCTTATCAGCCTATACCGTCACCAGGGATTATGGTAACCATTGGGATTACATAGGTTGTTTGACATAGCATAGATAATAGAGGTTTACTCAACTGGTAATAGCAACGCCTTGAAGGCCTATCACAGTATACACACTCAGCTCAGATATCACAGTATATAGGAGACCAGGTTAATTTGCCTCACAGGGATAATTCTTGTACCTTTGTAATCATAGACATAATTATAGACAGCATATTTATCATATCAGAAAAACATTCGCTGCATAGCTGCATAGGTGATGGGGTATCCCCCCTCCCTCACTATGGAAAAATGACCAGCCCCTAACTAGTTGGGGAGTGGTGGCGGCGTAACCCTCCCCCTCCCCCATTATGGAAAAATGACCAGTCCCTAATAAGTTGGGGGAGTGCTAGTCTCCCCCGCCTTATTGACAAAATGAGTGCTCCAAAAGTTGGAAAGTTCTGGTTGGAACCCCCACCCTCGTTAACAACAAAATGATCAGTCCCCCACAAGTTGGTTCATGGTAGTTGGTGATATAGTTTTAAAACCAACACAGCCGAAGGCTGGCCAGCAGGTCCACAGGACCCATACGGACCGAACCTGGTGGTAGTTGGGTACACTGAAAAAATAAACTCGTCTCTAGACTTGTCTAAGTGACGGTCATAAAATAATCGAGTCCAGAGTTGTCTAACCTATCAGTTTACCATCCCACAAATAGAATCTGGAGCTGGCAAATGTCGGGTTTTAGGCTGGCACATGACAAGTGGGTCTTTTATCTCCAGCTAGAAGACCCACTTCCTTGTCATTTAGACAAGTTTTTAACTTGTTTATTTTATGACCGTCACTTTGAAGAGTCTGGAGACAAGTTTACTTTTTGAGTGTACCCTCCCCCGTTAACAACCAAATGAGCAGTCCCCCACAAGTTGGCTCCTGGTAGTTGGTAGTCCCTTGTAAGTTGTATATTGGCGGCAGCTGGAGGAGGCTGAGGGACACCTGGGACCCGCACTGCTCTAACAATACCCCAACTCCAGCACGCCACTTGAGCCGGGGATTATCGCCGAGTTATCTCCCACCCCTCAGGTATTCATAGGCACCGCTGCAAAGTGGGGAATGATATAGATTGTCGGCCTGTGCTGGTCATGCAATATTAACCAGCCGAGATTTGTCGGCGCTGCCCGGCTCCGTAAGCCGACTGTTCCGGCCGCCCCGGGAGGGAGCGGGTCCAGGACGGCCGCAGCCCCATCCCCCGACACCAAATTGATGTATACGCCAGGCTATTTGTCAGGGGGGTAATGCAGAGGGGCTTGTTTTGTCTTTTATTGAGTGAATTCCCAGCCTCACTGCTCCTGTGGGTGAGGTATGGAGGGGAGGACTGAAGGGGGGGGGGGTAGTGGTTAGTCATTTAAGGGTCGCATGATGCTCAAAGTTCTATGCCCTTTGTCGTCATGATGCATGAATGCAGCCCTGGCAAATCGTACTCGCCTGTCCTGCATTCATTCATCATACCAACCCTTTGGTAGTATATCAATTTCATCAGGTCGGCATGATGCCCAAATCAACCCATAGCGAGTCTTCTCACCAGATCTACATTCATACAGCATGACCACAAACATCAAAATAAAGCACTATGCGGCCCTTAAAGGGTTAGTTAGTGGGTGTGTCCGCCTGCAGCGTGTGCGTGTGCTGCAATGTGATGAGGAGGAGACGAGGAGGAGAGGAGTAGCTTCAAATTCCTGACTGGGCAGAAAGTGGCTGCCGCTTATTGCCGGATTGATGTATGGCCGGCATAAATTGGCTTCATGTCCAATAATACCTAAATAATCATACACAGTGCCCGGCCCGGCCTCAGACTGATGCCGCACCTTTTGCCTCAAGCCCTCAAGATTGATTATGCAGAGTGCGGCCCTCCCCTCCTCTTCCTGTTCCCCAGATCCCCCCCCCCCCACTATCTCCCCCCCCCCCCACCCCCCCCACATCCCCTACTCCAGTAGCCCCTCTCAACCACCTCCCTCAGTTCTTATGACAAGCCACTCTTTTCTCCATCATTTCTTCCCTGTCCCCTTTCTATTCCCCCTGCCCATGAGTCCTCCTCACTTCCACATCCCCTACTACCTCAAAGTCCCCACCCCGGGCCCCTCCCCCTCCACAACATTCTGTCCATCTTCCTTCCTCTGTAGTCATCCTCTCATTGCCTCTGTGTCCGCCCCCATCCACCATGTTCCTCCGGGGTGTAAACCTTTAAGGGCAACATAGTTCCTTAATGCCCTAAGCCCCCTGTCAACATGATTCATAGCATGATTCATGCTTACAGCCACGATTAGTACCTACCAGGGTTGCATTCTTGCTGACGCTTCTGGAGGGTCAGGGAGTCGACCCAGTAGGTTCGGCTTGCTGTATGAATGCATCCCTGGCGAGTCGTCTCACCAAGGCTGCATTAGTTCATGCATCATGACGACAAGGGTACAGAAATGCCAGTTTTCCTTTTGCAGGAATTCCTACTTTTTGGCTGGAATTTCTGTAACAAATTATGTTAATTTCCTACACAAAATGGACCAAAGTCCAAATATTTCCTACTTTTTGTCAGCCAAGGAGTAGCATCTCTGAGGGCACATTAAAGCACCCTGCTGCCCTTAGAGGGTTAGCCGGCAGGTTATCGGTGAGGGTGCGGCGGCTGGGGCTGGGGCTCTGTCAGGTGTCTTCCCCGTCCTCACACAGTCCCAACCCCCCCATCCCCCGCCGTCAGATGATGATGCAGTCGGTCGTCATCAGTCTTGGCAGTCTTCTTTACTAACCCTTTAAGGGTGGCATACTGCTTTAATGTGCTATGCTATTGGTCGGCATGATGCATGAATGCAGCCCTGGCGAGTAACTCGCCAGTGCTGCATTCATGCACCATACCGACCCTATGGGGTTGATACAGTATGGAAGGGTCGGCATGATGCTTGAAAGCAGGCCTGGCGAGTTACTACTTGCCAAGTCTGCATTCATGCATCATATCGATAAAAGGCATTAAATGCATTAAACCCCGATGCGGCCCTTAAAGGGTCTTCTTTACTTGGCTTCGTTTTACGTAGCTTCCTACTACAGCAGAACCACATCAAATGGAGGCCCCTCTCTTTGTTCCACAGCACCGTTACCGTATTAGCATTGTCACAGGCCCGCCATGCACTGAAAAGGGGGAGGATATTACTCCCGAGAGGTGCCTTCAATACACTGGGACGGCGCACAGTCGTCCGACTCGAGATGTGAATTCAGAGAGAAAGAGTGATTGAATGGAAACGATCCGTCTCAATTCCACCAAAGAAGCGGGGAAGGTAAAAGGTTTGAAAAAACATAACGAGTCTGCAGCGCACGAGAAAAGTCCATGAAAGGCAGAACGCCAAGATCTGATATCATGCATCAAACCAAGCCGACCTTGGACAATGGAAAGTTCCCTTGAGATCAAACAGATATTTAGATTTGAGAATACAAAAGTCTGAATATGCAAAGATTTCTGTTTTGCAACTGCCATTTTCTTTGTGGAATTTCCTCCTGAATATAAAACAGGAGTGTGTGGGTGTTGAACATCAGGCTCTGGTAATCCGTGTGGAGACTCAGTCAGACATGGGGGCGTTTAAAATGTCCATGGAATCTACTCGTGTGCATCTTTAATCAGAGTAAAGTTAGAAACCATATTACATATATGAGTCTCACATAACTCAACTAGATGCTATCTGTCCAAGAGAAGAGATGGCGACACTCATTTTGGCTAAATACCTTTCTGTACGGATACGGCCTTCATCCAACCGTTGATACTGTGTGTTTATGTATTCAGTTAAATTTGAGTTTGGAGCAAGACTGTGTTAGGGAGAGTGATTCCTCTCACAGAAAAAAGAAACAGCGTCAAAAGGGAGTCCAGGCTGCCTGCAGAATGACTCCCCTCTTTAGGGGAGCCCAGGCTGCATAAGGGAGCCTAGGTGACTCCCTGGCTAACCTAAGGGAGTCACCTAGGGGAGTCACATAGCTTTCTGGCTCACCCTAAGCGAGTCAAATATGGACCTGGGCTCCCTTGGAGAGGGGAGTCATTCTGGAGGCAACTTGGTCTCTCTTTTGACGCTGTTGCTTCTCTCTGTGCTGCTGGAGAGTTGAGAGGCCGTCTTATGTGTGTGGGGGTGGGGGGGGGGGGGGGGGGGGGGGTGGGGGGGGGAGTTGGCAAAAGGAAGTCAGTTGGCATGGTGTCGGATTTGTCATCCGCAGTATCTAGGTTGTGTGGGGTTGAGTTCCTATGGGTACACGGTTTTCTGAGTTGGCTGCATCAAAGGCATACATCAAAAGCCTATGCGCCTCATCTCATGTAAAATAACCCCTGCTTGGGTAAAAATGTAGGGGCGGGATTTCCACCTTGACTTCACCTCATAGATTCAATCACCACCACCGTCCTTGAGGACTTCAGCTGTTATCGGAGGCGTAAAGCAACACCGTAGGGTAGGTTTACCTAGAGTCAACCACGTTCTCTCAGACTCTAACGTTCATTCAAGAATGCTAAGCCCTCTATTTGTGTATAATAGTAGACTTAAAGTATTACACTTACCAACAAAGAGGAACTAGAGATCTTACCATGCATGAATCTGGTATCCAAATCAAGGTATGTGGTCGATTCTAGGTGAATCTACCCTACAGCCCAGTCGTACCCCACATGTATGATCTGTGCCAAGGTCGCCTCTGCGCCCATATCACTAACTAGTGCCAGGGTTACCGCGTCTCTTAATCATCCTCCTCCAGGGTGCAATGGACTGCCTCGCCCAGGGAATTAATCTATTGCCGACAGATAACTGTACGAAGTGTCCTCGGACCCACCCAATGCCAAGCTAACCAAGGTCCAGCCAGCCCTGCATGTTAACACTTTCATCTCTAGCAATAAGGCCAAAAAAAGAGAGAAAAGTTGTTTCAGGTCACCCGACCGACCCTATCAAAACAGGGCTGACCCTACTTTTTTATGCAAGTTCGAAGAAAGTTCTGTAGTTTTACTCTTTTTTGGTCAATTTTAGGGTCTTCAGAGAGGCTGGCTAGTTTTTCATGTTTTAAAAAAAAAGTGGGGAAAAAGTGAAAAAATCCGACCTACCGAACCTACATTTTCTTTCCATGTTACCTGAAGCATACCTTTTTTTTTGCCTTAACACTTTCATCTGCAACAATAAGCTTGTATCTATCCCAGAGCATGTCATTACTTTAGCAGTTTGACGGTTTGGAAAGACTCATTGATTACCACCAGGCCTGTTATTACAAGGTGAAAGCCCATATTAATATAGATTACAAGAAGACAGCAGCTGGGAGAGGGTCTCTTTTAAGTCTCCCAGGTAAAAAAATACCATGGTTTTCACCGTGGTAAACCATGGTTAATTTACCCTGGTTATTTGGCCAAACCATGGTATATTTACAACAGTATACCATGATACTTACCATGATTTATTATGGTATTTATTCTGGTATACAGTGATCTCAACTATGATTAAATTAAATGTTTTACTATGATTTACCACTATATATCATGATATATCATGGTCAGTATCTGAATATACCATGGTATCAATACCATAGTTTGGCCAAATAACCAGGGTAAATTTACCATGGTTAACTATGGTAAATACTATGATCAACTATGGTCAAAATACCATGGTTTGGCCAAATTACTGTGGTAAATTTACCATGGTTTAGTATGGTGAATACTATGATATACTATACTTTTTGATCATAGTATACAGTAGTAAATATCATAATATATACCATAGTCAATATCATGATAAAATGTGGTCGGAGAAGTATAGCTTGGCCAAAATGCCATTAATAAACCATTACTTAATTCCACATCCACTTAATAAAGGATCTAATTTTCAAGATGTCTTTGACATCCCAGTGCATAATATCTCCCTAGGCACTTTATTTGAGTAATACACAATAAGATGCCACTCGAGGATTGGTACAATGTAAGACCTGCAACAGTGTGGTTATATGTAAATCCTATTAACAAGAAAGGGGTGTTCACATAGTTCTAACCACTTTCTGACCTATATCATCAATTTATCAGGCACATTTTGAAAAAAAATAGCTTTAGATTAGGCTGTCTATGCTTAATGGCTTGAGAAAGTTAGGAAATTATGCTTTATTTAACACTTATAAGCATCAGTAACATGTAGAGCACCCCAGAAAAATCCGCTCAGGAACTAGGCTGCCACCTAGTGGGGAAAGATTGAACTATGCACAATGGTAAACCATGGTTGCCTCACCATAGTATATCATGGTATACGATGGTAAACCATGGTATACGATGGTAAACCATTATGTTACCATGGTATATCATGATGTTAAGCACTGCTACATGTGTGTTTAATAAGCTATGTTGGGTTTACTAATCCCTAATTATTCTTTCTTGAATCTATATAGATATACATGTATTAACAATGTGCAATTCATTTAATGGTATGGCCAACGTCTGTATAGGCTGGGGAATAAGCACCACGATTTAGAGGTGTCCATATTTGTATTAATTGGATATTGAAAAGAGTTTGTGGTATGCCATGGTAAAGGAAAGACATAGTATACTTTTGTTGCATATGTTAGATTTAAAACCCTTATAGTATGCCCAACTTAACAATAGTACACTATAATATCAAGACCAGATAAACCTTGACACTATAGTAAACTGTAGCATGTTTCACTATAATTAACTGTAGTTTCCCGCACACCTTGACACTATAGTAAAGTG
The DNA here is from genome assembly GCA_947462335.1 of Harmothoe impar. Classification (NCBI taxonomy): domain Eukaryota; kingdom Metazoa; phylum Annelida; class Polychaeta; order Phyllodocida; family Polynoidae; genus Harmothoe; species Harmothoe impar. The sequence goes on from OX381709.1 coordinate 18,409,852, forward strand.
TAGCATCTTTTACTATAATTTACTATAGTATTTCCCGCACACCTTGACACTATAGTAAACTGTAGCATCTTTTACTATAATTAACTGTAGTATTTCCCGCACACCTTGACACTATAGTAAACTGTAGCATCTTTTACTATAATTAACTGTAGTATTTCCCGCACACCTTGACACTATAGTAAACTGTAGCATCTTTTACTACAATTAACTGTAGTATTTCCCGCACACCTTGACACTATAGTAAACTGTAGCATCCTTAACTATAATTTACTATAGTATTTCCCGCACACCTTGACACTATAGTAAATTGTAGCATGTTTCACTATAATTTACTATAGTATATCCTATACACCTTGACACTATCGTAAACTGTAGCATGTTTCACTACAATTAACTGTAGTGTTTCCCGCACACCTTGACACTATAGTAAAGTGTAGCATCCTTTACTATAATTTACTATAGTATTTCCGCACACCTTGACACTATAGTAAACTGCAGCATATTTTACTATAATTAACTGTAGTATTTCCCGCACACCTTGACACTATAGTAAACTGTAGCATGTTTCACTATGATTTACTATAGTATTTCCCACATACCTTGACACTATAGTAAATTAAAGTAAAGTCCCCACCTCTTTAGGAGTGTGTGCACTGAGGATGATCCCTATAGCTCACCACCTACACCCCAGGCACCTCTCTGTCCGCCTACAACTCCGTAGGTGTGAGTGCTCGGTGCATGACACCTACAGCTCACTGCAGCGGCTCCAGGCACACCTCAGGCCGCCTACAACTCTGTAGGTGTGAGTGCTCGGTGCATGACACCTACAGCTCACTGCAGCGGCTCCAGGCACACCTCAGGCCGCCTACAACTCTGTAGGTGTGAGTGCTCGGTGCATGACACCTACAGCTCACTGCAGCGGCTCCAGGCACACCTCAGGCCGCCTACAACTCTGTAGGTGTGAGTGCTCGGTGCATGACACCTACAGCTCACTAGCTGCGGCTCCAGGCACACCTCAGGCCGCCTACAACTCTGTAGGTGTGAGTGCTCGGTGCATGACACCTACAGCTCACTGCAGCGGCTCCAGGCACCCCTCAGGCCACCTACTACTCTGTAGGTGTGAGTGCTCGGTGCATGACACCTACAGCTCACTGCAGCGGCTCCAGGCACCCCTCAGGCCGCCTACAACTCTGTAGGTGTGAGTGCTCGGTGCATGACACCTACAGATCACTGCCTGCGGCTCCAGGCACCCCTCAGGCCGCCTACAACTCTGTAGGTGTGAGTGCTCGGTGTATGACACCTACAGCTCACTAGCTGCGGCTCCAGGCACCCCTCAGGCCGCCTACAACTCTGTAGGTGTGAGTGCTCGGTGTATGACACCTACAGCTCACTGCCTGCGGCTCCAGGCACCCCTCAGGCCGCCTACAACTCTGTAGGTGTGAGTGCTCGGTGTATGACACCTACAGCTCACTAGCTGCGGCTCCAGGCACCCCTCAGGCCGCCTACAACTCTGTAGGTGTGAGTGCTCGGTGTATGACACCTACAGCTCACTGCCTGCGGCTCCAGGCACCCCTCAGGCCGCCTACAACTCTGTAGGTGTGAGTGCTCGGTGTATGACACCTACAGCTCACTAGCTGCGGCTCCAGGCACCCCTCAGGACGCCCCACCCCCTGCCTTAGAGTTCAGAGTTCAATTAAGAGTATGACCAAAGGGATTGTGGTATACTACAATGAAAATAATACTACAGTATATTATAGTTGCATAATATATTAAGTGTAACCATCCTAGTATATGTGAGTTAACCATACTTAACTCTGATCTATAAACCATTGTTTATCATAATATTGATATACAATAGTATATCATAGTAATGGCAGTCATGATATACCATGGTAAAATAATTTTACCATGATATATAATGGTAAACCATGATTAACAATCATCCAATTATCATGAAAAAATATGAGGATCATGCTTGCAAAATAGTTTGTGGTAAACTATGGTATTCAATGATACTATAGTAATCATTTAACTATCGTTTACAATAGTATTAAATGTAACTATAGTTTACCACAGTGTACAGTAGTAAATTAGAGTTATGCATACACTGGTTTACCGTAGTTTACTATAGTAAATTGTGGTAAACCATGATAGACCATGGTGCGGAGTTGTAAACCATGGTAATGACCATGGTATTTTTTTACCTGGGCTGCTAGCTGTCGTGGGGACTGAGTCTCATCAGATAGATTGCATTAAAGCCCCCATCAATTCAAGTCCTGCTATAATCCCTTTAAGGGCCGCATAGTGCTGTTATGCATTCAACGCTAAGATCAAAACTTGTGAGTAACTCGCCAGTGCTGCATTCAAGCATCATGCCGGCCGAACCTACGAGGTTGATGCACTCCTGAGGGGTTAGCATTGATGCATTACTGATAGCTAGACTCGCCAGGGCTGCATTCATGCATTATGTATAATGACCCTTCAGGCAGGCATAGTTCATTCAACCACTCCGCCGCCCTTAAATGGTTATAAGAAGACAAATGATTATTCGGGTCATGTGTGGAATCTTTTAGTCAGGATTAGGCGGACAGGTGGACGTGCCAGCAGGAGAAGAGCAGCTCAGGGGAATTGATGAGCTGCTCCTCCTCAATCAATGTGGTATCGGCAGGGGGCGTGAAATACCTCGTATTGTCAGCCACCTACATATTGATGCTACACAGACATGGCCTATTATAGACGGCCGGCCGATGTCCTTGCCATTGGGAGGGGCCTGACAGTGTGCTGGAACTCTGCACCTGGGTGGGTTGGGGTGTTGGTGTGGGTGTGTATGGAAGTGTGGTGTTGGATGAATGGGGGAGACAGAAGTTGTTGTTCCCTGAGCTGCTGCCCCTGTTTCCGACCAGATTCCATCCACGTTCGGAAAATAAGTGTATAGTTAATGACTTTTTTCAGCCACTTTAAATATCTGAGTGTTTTTCTTCTTTTTTTTGGAAGAAAAGGCAAGATCCACGGGTTATTTTCTCAATCTCAGTTTGTGGAAATCCTTTTTGGCAACCTGCAAATAACACCCCTTTTGGTTTTATACCAAAAGTCCGCATTTTGCTAGAAAAAGAAAAAGGGGTCATTCTAGGTACCCAAATAAAGTCTTATAAGGGAAAATATGTATAAAAAAAGAAATAAAATGAAAATAAGCCTGAACATGGATGGAGTCCCCCTTTTACCTCCAGTGCCAGTGCCAGGGCCTGCTGCACGTTTCTGCCTAGATGGATGTAGATTGTGCTGCAGGAGACTGAGGCTTGTAAAGGTCATGTTGTCAGCACTGAAATCGGCCTGATTCCGTCACCCTAGAAAAGGTACCTATTGTGAGTTGTGTGTTGAGTTAGAATAAAGCCTTCATGGTAAGCCATCCATGGAACCATTTAAGTACAGCCTAATGCGTTACTACATTGATTTCTGGCCATGATGCATGAATGCAGTCACGGAGAATGACTCGTTAGGGCTCGATCCATGCGTCATGTTGACCCTACGGGATTGGTACAGTCTCCAAGGGTCAGTATGATGCATGATTGGAACCCTGGCGAATAGATGCACAATAACAGCCTTGATTGATTGATTGACTGATTCATTTATTCATTCATTCAAAATGGACATAACAAGGTCACAGCGTATTTAAGTAATATCAAGAAAAGACACCTATTAAATTGTCGGCATACATTCATTTCAGCAGAGTTCCCACGTGTCATGGAAAGTCATGGAATTTGACAGTTGTCTGGAATGTCATGGAATGTCATGAAATTTTAATCTGAAATTTTTGTGGGAACCCTGTTTAAGCAAAACTTGGATTCCGATGGATGCTATGTAGAGATCCGATACGTCCAGATCATGTACTGATTGTAAACGCTGGGGTCATGTCATCCATTACAGTCCAGTCAGCGACCCTCGTGTCTAATATAATCTAGCCGTTAACCCTTTACAGGCCGCCCAGTGCTTTGATGGGCTATGCCCTTATTTAGTCACTATGATGCATGAATGCAGCCCTGGAGAGTAGGCCTACTCGCCAGGCCTGCATTCATGCACCACCCTTACCATTCACAAATGTTAACCCTGTAGGGTCGGCATGATGCTTAACTGAAACCCTGACAAGTAACTCCCCAGGGCTGTATGCACGTGTCATTGCGACGAAGAGCATATTAATACATTAAAGTAGTACTATGCGGCCCTTAAAGTGTTAAGCACTTAATTATACAGGTTATATTGGGGTGGGGTAGCACCAGCCCTGCCTCCTCCAGTAGGGTCAGAGCAGGCAGGGACTAATGGGTAGAGGTCGGGGGGCGGGCTGTGGTAGGTGTAACCTTCTCCTGACCTTGTATTGACTGTTGGAACCTTGTCTGTGGCATACTGATGACAGGTGTCAACGTGATAGATGCCCCCGTGGGGGAACCCCTCCTGCACTGCCCCACCCGTTAAGGACCGCATAGTGCTGTAATGTAACATGCCCTTTTGTTGTCATGCTGCATGAATGCAGCCGTGGTGAGTACTCTTGAGGGTTATATTCACGCATCATGGCAATCCTTCGGGATTGTATCAATCCCATAGGGTCAGCATGATGCTTGAATGCAGCCCTGGCGAGTTACTCGCCAGGGCTGCATTCATGCATCATGCCGACCAAAGGGTATAGCACCTTAAAGCACTATGCGGCTCCAACCTGTAACCAACTGTCAGAGCTCACCCACCCCGCCCAGAGGTCGCCCAGGGCGGCTACAACCTCCACGGTCAGCCCTAACTAACGTCCTCCTGGGCCGAGGCCACTCGTATAGCCTAGAGTCAGATGATGTTTCATGGGATTTCAACCAAAGTCAGCTTGAATAACTGAATAGGAACCTGTAGTACTATAGCGATCTCACCTCCATTAGCTATTCAGACAAACTTCAGCCAAGGAAAAGTCAGTATTCAACAGGTTGGTTCATGGTGATCCTTTTGTAGGAGCGGGAATAAGTCAAATGTTTCCTGTATCCATACAGAAAACCTAAATGTCTCGGCCCTAAGTCTGAAGTGGCTATCCCAGGTTAGTCATAGGGACATTGGACAGGCATGACCAAGTGCTATTCAAAAATGACTGAGGCATAACAACATATAACTAATGCCTTTACTCAACACTACTTGGCCTAAAACTCATTAAAATGGAGAACACTAAGGTGAGTTGATCAGTACTGACCAACCTGCCAATATTAATCAACCTAGGTTGGTCGTATAGGGAGCCAAAGAATGACTAACATGGTTAGGCTATAGTGACTCAGGGATTGGTCATATAGGGAGCCAAAGAATGTCAGTTTACCCAGTCATTTATGATAAGGTCAGCTGAAAATACCACAAATACATATTGTAGTATTTGTTTCTACCACTCAGGTACTGGTAGGTCTCGGGCAAGTGAGATGGGAAATTTTCACTTGAACCGTGAAGATTAAGGCATTGGCCCAAATAGGATTACATGTTTCCGTCACATTTTACCCCCTTGTTTGATTAAAACTGAGATGCATCTTCACGTTCAGAAGGTTATGCGATTTAAAATGTAAAGATTGACTTTTTTCTGATCACCAAAAAGAGAATGAAATCAGATTTCAATTCCATTCATTGAAATCGATTCTTCATTTCATATAATCCAATATAGAATTTCATCCATAATCCGATCCCCCTGCTCGGCCTCCGTGCCACCAAAAACGATTGTAATCATGAATGAAGATCAGATCCGATACTTCTGTAATATGGAGCACACTTTTCCCATTTTAGGGATAAGCTTATTAGGAAAATAAAGAAAAAATGGCAATATCAGATTCACGAAACTGCTAATAAAGGAAAGGTGAAGCATTTAAAAACTTCAATGTAGTAATGTAATGCAGCGGAGGGAAGAATTCAGTTGCAAATTGGTTGGGGATTCAGTAGGTACACTCTCAGAAAAGTGAGAGTCATTGTCGCTAAAACTACCCTCACCTGAGGGTCAGACACTGCCTGACAATCAGGTGAGGGTAGTTTTAGCGACAATGACTCTCACTTTTCTGTGTGTGTAGATACAATATGGCAGCTTGGTAACTTAAACCTCACTTCTGGCATTTGACCACTCGAGCCTGAGATTGCAATTATCCAATTATCCACTGGGTAATCTCACTGGATTCTAATTATACGTCTCCTGAAACCATAAAAATACTGAGGGCTGTTTTATCGACCAATGATCTTCACATCACTGTGAGAGGAAAGTCCTCGGCGTGGAACCCCTAGTGCTAGACATAGAAAGCAATCTAACCCTTTAGGGGTCGCCTAGTTCTCTGATGCGCCATGTCCTTTGTCGTCATGACACATGAATGTAGCCCTGGTGAGTAACTCGCCAGTGCTGCATCCAGGCGTCATACCCTTTGAGGATGATACACCCCTGAAGGGCCGGACCATCGGAATTCAGCCCTGGCGAGAAGACTCATTGGTAGACACGCCAGGGCTGCATCCATGCCGACCAAAGGCATTAGGCGTTAAAGCAGTCTGCTGCCAATAAAGGGTTAAGGACCGCCTCCCCTACATTCACATCTAATCTTGCAGTCTTCACTCTCTTCTATTGTAACCCAGACAGGCTGGCGCATACACCCTAGCACTCTATCCATTAATACCTGTTTTTGATCAGACTCCGCGGGAACAACCCCTGCATCTTATGGCTTTTGTGTAATGCTGGCGTGTTTTGATTAATCCCCCATGTTATTGCATCAGGAGGCCTGATGAGTTTACTTTGAAGCCGCATTAATTAGCTAATGAAAACTGCAACCCGCCGTGCAATGGCCATTTCCATGTGTAATACGTATCCTTTGATCTAAGATTCTCTGAAATTACCCATTTCTTTGAGCAATATCAGATGCTATGTTCTTGAGGTAATTCTACGCCATCATGCCATGCCTATCGTGAATGATAAAACATGTTGATGCCCACAAGCCTTGGGTTGTACTCTAAATGAATATGACAAAGTGCTTTTCCCAAGTCATGCCTCTACCTCCTTACACAGAGGCACTCATTCCCCATGAGAATTTCAGAACAGTTTACTCCCACATTGAAATCATTCTTATAGTATTCTGTTACCCGGCTCCTTAATGGATGGCTGTTTAGCGAGATGTGTAACATAAGCCTATAAGGGTGATTTAGAGGGCCTGAACATGGAATTCCCATGTGTTCTCGGGGCCGCCTCTCGGGTTGGGAATGTACAGATATGAATTGCTTTTGAAACTTTTATAACTCTTTAAGGGTCGCATGGTGCTTTAATGTATGGTGCCCTTTGTCGGCATGATGCATGAATGCAGCCTTGATGAAAGACTCGCCTGGACTGCATTTAAGCATCATGCATACCCTACTTGATGCACTCCCAAAGAGTCGGCATCAGACTGACCAGGGTTGTATTCATGCAGAAAGACGACAAAGGGCATGGCACATTAATGCACTATTCATCGCATAACCCTTTAAGGACAGCATAGTGCTTTAATGCGCTAATCACTTTGTCGAGTGACACACCAGGGCTGCATTCAAGCATCATGCCGACTCTATGGGGTTGAGACACTCCCGACGGGTCGACATGATGCACCCCGACCAGTTACTCGCTGGGACTGCGTTGGTGCATCATAATGACAAATGTCATCATTTAGCAACACCCATCCTTAAAGGGCTAAAAGGTGAATAAATGGTGGAGCTGACAGTTGTTGGATACAGGCCCGTGTCTCGTGCTGGTTTATGCCAATGTCAAGGGCTGGGACTGTCAGCCTCTGACGTGTGAGCAGCTCTGAGCGGCTCACAGACACTCATACTGTGAATAATGAGTCAACAATCAATGCGCGCCGCCGTGACGGAATATGGATGAGCAGGAGGCAAAGTTAAAAATGATAATAGGAGGGCATTCAAACAGATAAAATAGATGTACATGTATTTCCATATGCCTTTCAGCATATGTTTGTCCCTTTAAGGGCCGTGTAGAGCTTTAATGCGTTGTGCCCTGTGTCGTCATGATGCGTGGATGTAGACTCGCCTGTTTGCCAGTGCTGCATTCATGCATCACGACAACCTTTAGCGAGTGCATGAACCCTGCAGTGTCGGCGTGATGCTTGAATGCAGCCCTGGTGAGCTGCTCACCAGGGCTGCATTCATGCATCATGATGGCCAAATGCTTTGAACATTAAATGTGGCCATTGAAAGGGTATTCATGGATCTCCCTATATAAGTGATATAGGATGTGATATGGCAGTAATTGGCTGGTTACAATGGATGAGAAGAGCTGTGGGAGTGGAGTGAACCCCCAGTGCGGGTATGTGGTATATCCCCCTGGTTCTCTGGGGCTATACATTATAAGAGGTACAAACACACTGGGGACCTGTGGGGATGGATTGGTGCGGCCTGAGACAGGCAGAATAAAGGTTTCAATTCCAGTCAGTGTCGGGGAGGAGATGGCTGCTGCACGTGCCAGCTAGGCCGACAAAAAGGTCGGTTTCCATTCACCCGGCAGGTTCTAGCAAACAAGGCCGACTGGACTTTTTTTTATGCAATTTCAAACGAGAAGAGCTTATTAAGGGTGAAGAGCTTATTAAGGGTGACCTTTGCTTTTTAAATTTTTTTGCCGAAATATGTCTTCCATAGATTTCATGTACTTTGCAGAAAAAAGTTTTGTTAAAAAAAAGCTCATGTTTGAAAAAACTGAACCTCATCTTTTTGCTCTTCCTACCACCTACCCCCCCCCCCCCCCCCCTCTCACCCCCAACCCATGAGGGTGAATGAGTCCTTAGTTAGATAAAAACCACCCAGCACGGCCAGAAATACCGACGGAGCCGTCGCCACTAACGGCGGACACTACAGCGGACACTCAGGCGCCAGTACTCTGGGGCTTTTTCCCCAGTCCCTCAGAGTGGCCCGTTTTTCGGTATTTGGCGCCAATATTCAAGCAGCCAGCACTGATATCGAATTACGCCGTTGTCCCGACACCAGAGCCCGGGCCCAGGCCATCTGGCCGTCCCCTGGTCCGCCCTGGACAAACCATTGGCCACCCAGCCCGGCCACCCAGCCAGGCGCAGACACATCTATTCATCTTTATTCATGGTCTCGGGGCCCGACCCTTTTTCCCCACTCAGGTGCCGTTAAACAGAGGCCAGCCGGCCCCACTCCTGCCCAAACATCAACACCGTCACCCCCTGCCGCACCCGCCCTGCCGCATGGCTCCCCGTGCGGCAATTCTCCCTCCTCGTGCGGCAAGGTACAGTGCACTCCTCCCGGTGCATGCACTCAAGGCACAATTGTGACACCATCAATGTTCAGGCCTTATAAGACACACCTGTTTAAGTTATGACATTTTCGTGACATTTTCATTGAAAGACGTGGACATTTGGCCCCTAAATCAATCCCCATTTCTGAGGGGGGGGGGAAGAGTTTTTTATTTTTATTCTTATTTTTTTTAAAGTGTTTTATTGGGTAAAAGAGACAAATACAAAAGTAGATGTGTCATTCTAGCTTTAATAGGCGCATTGCCTTTTGGTTGGTGACATCAGTACAGAAGAAGTATCACTCAATTAGAATGTTGCCGAAATACCTCTTTCGATTTTCCACAAACTTGACAAAGTGAGAATGAGAAAATCCCCCCCCCTTCTCATGCAGCAAAAAGTTAAATCTCATTGAAAAAGTTTTTCTTGATTAAAAAGAAAGCTGACATTGTAGAGGGATAAAAAACGGCCCTTATTTCCGCATTTTCCGAACGCCAATGGTGCCTGGTCGGGGGGTGGGGGTGAGTGTGGAGTGCGGGGATGGGGTGCGGCCGGCTTCTTTTCACTACCCCTCACTCCCCGATGCTGATTGAAGGTACACGCCCCGGAGCCAGACCAGTGATGATTCCACATTTAAATCTTTGCTAATGTGATCCACCCGAAGGTCGCTGCACAAAACAAGCCTCCTCCTGGCCCGGATTAAAGCCGAAGTCTCGTCTCGCGGCACGTGACCTGACTACTGCATCCCGGGCCGGAAGTGATGGATTCGCCATGCGCCGTTTTACAAATGGCGACCTGCTAGACTCAGGTTCCGCCCTCTTGTTTTGCGTGCCTGAAAATTAACCAGGCTTCGTCCGGGTAAAAAATTCCATTAGCGGCTTTAATGCTTGAAGATTGCAGTGGGTACTTGAGTTTCATCGGTGTAAGGTGTTTCATTACACCGAATTATTCGCCCATCCAGGAAGAGGGATGCTGAGAGTTATCCGTCCTAATCAACTCTAGGTGCCCTCAGTCTCAGAGCACCCGTACCACTGTTGGTATGTGCCCAGGGCGATGACATGTAGAAGTACATGGGAGCTGAAGAGTATAAAGCCAAAAAGATAGATGGTTGGTTTCCTGTCAATCGGCCGGGTCCAGCATGACAGTGTCGGGTCTCCCTCTCATTTTTCATTTTATTTATTTCTGTACACATCAGTTTTTACAGTTCATAAAGCAGACAACTATTAAGGATTCTAGAGGGAAACTCTAAACCAGGGCCCTAAAAGAGGGAAAGCTCAAAATATATACCGGTATTTATACAAATGAATTAAAAAATCGGCCAGCCAGGCATGGTATGTCAGACCATGCATGTCACTGAAAACCAACCCTCTCATTTCTATTGGCCTAATTTTGCCTGATAGCTGTTAGTTTGCTATATGTCGGCCAATGAGGGAAGTGCTAAAGTGGGGGAAGACTCATTATTCTATAGAAACCTCACCGCCTTCCACAGCTTCCTAATGAAGCCATGGAATCAGTAGGCCCAAGCACACTGCAACTTTCTATGCCTAATTTTAGGATGTAATTAAAAAGAGGAGAACGCTACCATGGAAGCAGGCGATATACTACCTCGCACCTTGCTTCCATCCTTCCTGCTCCCAGTCTCCCTTAAATTCAATGAGTTGACCCAGATCCATAACAAAAGACGCTACATCATATATACATGGAGCAATATGGGTTCTTCTGAAACATTCATTACTCAGTCGTCGACTCATTTCAAAGCCATGATGAGCACTACTATCACCTTCTGCCTTACACTGATATTCTTACCGTAGTCAGTACTGACTAGCAGTGATTAATCTAGTAGTAGTAAGTCATTTTTGGCTCCCTATACGACCAACCTATATTAATTAATACTGTCAGGTTGGTCAGTACTGACCAACCCACCTTAGTCTTTCATTTCTATGAGCATTAGAGTAAGCATTGAGGAAGGCATTATTCATATTTTGTTTTGCCGCAGTCATTGAAAGAAAAACATCAATTCATTATATCCCTATGACTCACCTGGGGTACTGGACCACTACTGACTAAGACCTGGAGCATAAAGATCATCAGTGCATATTCATTATAACCATTCGGGTTGTCTATATATAGATATATTTTCCTTGTTGTGCAACAAAAGGCGAGAGTTTGTTTGCGCTCATTAGTAGGTATTTAGTTGGGCCATATAGATTGTTGTCTACAAAAAACCCTAATTATACCTACTTATTTTTCAACAGCCGGGCACTGCACACCTGAACCTGAATGTAATTAGGAGTTAACCCTAATGATTAGTCCAGGCAGGATACTATTTATAGCCATAGAAGAAGACTGATTCCCCAGTAGCCATAATAAAGTGGAGCCTGCTCGGAGTCTGAACTGGCCCAAAACAGAGTAGGTTGAGCTGCTCGACCTCTGATGGACGGTGCGGCCTGGGAGGCTCATTGGTATGAAGAGAGCAGCTCGGGCGGTGTGCCTACCCCTTTAAGGGCCGCCTAGTGCTTTACTGCAAGTATGCCCCTGCTTTGCTTGATACTTGTATGCAGCCATGGAGAGTGACTCCCCAAGGCTGCATTCAAGTATCATGCCAACCCTATGGGATTGATACACTCAAATGCGGGTCGGCATGATGCGTGGATGCAGCCCTGGCGAGTAGACTCGCCAGGGCTGCATCCATGCATCATGCCGACCATGGGAATAGCACATTAAAGCACTATGCGGCCGTTAAATGGTTAGTCTAAGTAGGAAGCGAGCTGCTCGGTGGTGGCCCCATGTAGGGCGGGAGGCGAGCAGCTCAGCATGGGGATGAGGTGCCGGCCCGCCACCAATCTGTGCCGCCACGCCCACCCAGCAGGGCGAGGTGAGCACTAACCCTGTAAGGGCAGCAGGGTGATTAAACCCCCCAGCGCCCTTATAAATAGGGATGAGTACCCGTCCTGGTTGCACTCCGACTGTCGCTGAAGGGGTACCGAAATCTGGGCCTTTAAAGTGCTTTTTATCGCCATGGTGCATGATTGCATCACTGGCGAAGGCTGCATTCAAGCTTATACCGACCTTTTAGGAGGGTATCAATTTTGTATAGTCGGCATGGTGTTAGATGCAGCACTTGTAATCATTAGTTACTCGCTAGGGCTGCATTTAAGCACCATGAAGACCAAGGGGTATAGTGTATTGATAAATCACTATGCGGTCCTTAGAGGGGTTAAGTCAGCAAAGGCTCCCCCACCCTCACACACCCCTAACCCCCGACCCACACCTCCCCCTGTGTCAGACCACTCCCTGTAGCCAAAGTAGCCTTCACAAGGAGGAACAAGAGAGAAACATGGACTTGCCACTCCACAGGTACCCGACCCCATCCATCATGCTACCCGGCCATGTAGTGACGGCCTCACCCATTATAGGGCCCTGCCGCCCCTGTTTATTCACAACGTGTTTGGACGAGAAAGTCAACGTCTTTGTACAAGGACCTTTTATGTTAAACTACATTCTCCTTTCAAACAAGGTTGTATTAAGCTTAAGGGGTATTGATATATGATAGAGTCATCGATCATTCAAGGTAGACTTGGCAGTTTGTCTCTTCTCTGAGATGTGAGCCTTCTTTGTAGTATTTCTTTAAGTGGATTTTTTTCTTATATGGACCGCCGACCTCAAAGGTGACAAGAAGTTCTACAGCGACTACTTTAGTATACTGAATCATCCTTTATATCAGATAAGACTGCAAGTCACTGGGGCCTTTTCACTATAGGAGGCTTTTGTGTCCCTAAATGCAATGCCCTGTGCATTATTGATAGGCTGTATTCTGTGTCTGAGTGTCTCATATATAGGGCCCCATTGCGCTGAGCACTGTACATGAACATGCCATATACATGTTGACAAAAGGGACTTCTTGACAAATCAAATCATCCACTCTGCCCAATGCCCGGGTGATCATACCAAGAGACCCCTTCTATATACTACAGACATGCAGCCGTCTCATAGCCTACATCATACAGGCTACACCCTCAGAAAAGTGAGCGCCACCGTCGCCAAAACCACTCTCACCTGAAAGCCAGGCACTGCCTTACTTTCAGGTGAAAGTGCTCTCGGCGACAGTGAAGCTCACTTTTCTGAGGGTGTACACTGTCAGTACTAAATGCCATCTTTCTGAGAAGTCTGAGTTAAAGAGACACAGAGATAGAGACCCCCCCCCCTCCATCTTCCCTTGGTGACAATCTGGATCCTCCTGGAGGGGTGGGTGAGGAGTCTGGTATGTGTTAGCGGTCCCTGGGAGGTGTCGCAGCTGGTACTATAACCTCGTTTACCCCACCCAGGCCCCATCCATGTCTGCCACTGCCGCCTCACACATGCATGCACCGAGCACCAGTTACTACCAACACTCCCATGCACCTAAGGGACTGCTCATCTTTTTATGTACAGGGAGGGTCGGTGGATTTTCGCACAGGCGCGCCAACATTTTTTTCCAGTACTTCCTGCGAGAAGGGTCCACTGCTGTTTTTTTGTCCTACTGTCCCACGAGGGTTCAAAATAATTGCAGCCGACCCCAAACAGGCCCTGGGCCTACTTTATAAGTCTAAATGAAAGAAGTTTCAATTCAATTCAATTCAATTAATTAATAGCAACGTGCAAGTCTTTTATTTTAGAAAAAGTGGGACATTTGACGGTTCCCCCCTCCATAAGAGGGGTCCATACACCCTCAAAAAAGGAGAAAACCTCCCATCCTGTTGGGGCAGAATTACCCCTCCCCCCCACACACACACACCTAGCCCCCACCTCTCCCAACATACACCCTTGCAGTCTTATCTCATGTTCCTCCCACCCCTTCCTACTCCCACCCCCTATCTACTACTCCCCACCCCCCCCCCCCCCTATGTGTGGCAGTAAGGGAGACACGCCAGCAGCAGACAACATCAAGTGTGTGTGAAGTAGGCCCCTCTCAGACTGCTGCATGCTGGGACCTGGCTGCTCACGGCACTTCCGGTACCCATGCTTTATGTCAGACCCTCCTGGGGGACCCGAGTCGTGCACGACAGCCGCAACCAGCCCTTTAAGGAGCGCAGAGGGCTTTAATATGGTATGTCATTTGCCAGCATAATACATGGATGCAGCGCTGGTGAGTACTCGCCAGGGCTGCATTCATGCATAAAACCAACCCCTTGGGAGTGTATCAAACTCATAAGTTCAGTATCAGGTTTGAATGTAGCACCGGCGAGTAGCTCCCCCGGGCTGGATTCATGCAACATGACGACACTTAGCATAGCACATTAAAGCACTATGCGGCCCTTTAAGAGCTAAAGACACCAGCACCCCTCGGCCCAGGGTTCACCCACGTACCCCTACTACCGCCGCACTTATGGCGGAGGTATTGTACTTATGGCTCGTGAACATGCAGCTGTTTTAAACCGGTCACACCATGCTACCAGCATTGTTCATGGAGAGGAGAAGAAGATAAAGAATTGGCACCATCTGTACTCACGCAGTAGTTTTTTTTTTGCTGTAGGATCCCATTGTTTAGGTTGGGTTAAGTGAGATCCGATCGATATTCTAGTCGTACAGCATGGCACGAACATGTCTCTGACTTTTGCTGCTGGTATTAAATTTATAAATCTATTTAAATGTTATTATTTCTGGGAGCAACTTTGGATGGAACACCTCAATGGGTTCATTTTGAGGTCTAGTTTCCAAAGTTGTTTTTAATGGTGATCATGATAAAGCTTCATGGTAGATTGAGTAGAAATAGAGCATAACTCAATCGGGTTTGGAAATATAACACCATAGATAGCTTATACCTGGTATAAAGGGTAGATTCATCATGAGTTGGACACTTACATTTGCCTTTTCTCAAGCATTCTTTGTGAAAAATATTATGATTTATAAATTAAAATTTCTTTCCAACAAAGAAGAACTAATGACTGTAGGTCTTATCAGGCATACATACTACAAATTTAAGTGTCAAACTCAATGTATGTGTGCGGATCATAGTGAACCTACCCAATATCTACTTCGGTGACTACATTGCAATAGGTATAGATCAGACCCACACGAGTCCAGCTACAGTTCCCTACTGACTGCAGAACCTACCAGATGAGGGTAGCGGTGTGTGTGTGTGGGGGGGGGGGTCTCTAGCTGGGACCACTCAGTCTTTCACCTCTCATCTCTCCCCTTCCGCTAACTCCCCCGGGTGTATGCATGACCAGGTTACCTAATAGAGCCCAGCCTGCATAACAACACGTCGCCATTATCTCTTTAAGGGCCACATAGTTCTCTATGTAGCATGCCCTTGGTCGCCATGATGCAGGCCTGGCGAGTAACCCGCCAGGGCTACATATATGCATCATGCCGACAATTTGGGAGTGCATCAGCCCCATATGGTCGGTATGATGCATGAATGCAGCACTAGCGAGTTACTCGCCAGGGCTGCATTCATGCATCATACCGACCCTATGGTGAAATGTATTAAAGCACAATGCAGCCACTAAAGGGTTATATGAGCCTGGACTGTAGCCGCCCTGTTGCCGACTCGGAGGTATGGCCCATTGGGACTGCAGGTGGGATGGATCTAGACGGGAAATTGTATGTATTCATTAATACTGAAGTCTGCTTGGCACCGGCTTATCCTAAACACTATTTCCCCTGCCTCGTCGGTTGATAGCCTTTCACATAAAAACAGATGTAATTATATCATTATGGGCTCCCAGCCCTGCCTCTGCCAAAAAAAAAGAAGAGAAAAAAGTTGTACTTGACCTGACTTTCTCTGTACTGGACTTCATATGGCCAGGTTGCAAAACACCATGCCCTTTTTCAGAGTTGCTTTTCCCTGGTATAAAGTTAGCTGTAGTTGTCGGACATTATCTGACATGGAAAGTTTATACAATCTATATGGCCACAGACTGAGCTACTTTTCAACGCGGTTATGTTTCTATTATGGACGAACCCGCCAACATAATGATGTAATCTATAATAACGACTGTCGTGATAAGCTAGAGCGTAGTGATCGACCCCCCCCCCCCCGTACACTGTACACTGTACACTGAACACTGATATAACATTGCTGGAAGGGACAGTCAGTAATGACTAACTTTGGTTAGTCAAATGATAGTGCGATTTAAATGTAGATGTATAACATCAGTTAGTCATATCCTCACATATAGCCACATAGTAAATGCATTTAAATTGAGATACAGACATTATGATGCAAATATACATTGGCTTAGTCAGAGTGAATAATATATTCTTACACCAGTGTAGGGACGTCTGTATATATGCGGTATGCAGTTCCCTCGGCTGTAATTAGCTGTATAGATTATACCACCTACATAGGACACTTGGTGTATACTACTACCCACCCCCAGCCTACACCGTCATCATAGCACACTTTTACTATACTACTACTACCACCCAGCTGTATCTGATCATATGGTAATATGTCCTATACCATGATATATACGGACGTAAATACAACCATCAAATGGCACTAGAATATACGACTACACCACAGGGACTGTCTATAAAGCAGGACGTGAGATGTACTCCAATTTACATGACTGTAGGCAGGGCAGGAATCGCCTGTATTTCCACTGGCTGCTACCATGCATATACTATATGTGTCACTTTTTTAAATGTACTTTACTCTAGAATTTTATCTGAATATATATAGGGATATGTTGTATACTCTAGATAACTATACAAATACAAATATAACATACACGGTGATTATTATACAACTATATTCACAACTATATTCTGTGATTGGGATACCTTACTATACCCCTAGTCACCAATCATATTTTAAAGTTACTATCCCAACTTTGCCAACAGTGGCCATACCGTATGCAGACATTTACTACGTATAACTACAGTAAGTATCCACTATATCCTTATCCACAAGGGGCATCCTCTGCTTAATACCAGGGTCATAATGAATATGTAACCGGTTCCTTCCAAAGTCCTTTCTAACTGACTATATGACGGGAAAGAAGGGGCCCTGTCTGACATGAATGCCCTTGTCGGTAGCTACCAGAATACATATACAGTATCAGGGTTGGCTCATTAACCCTTTAAGGGTTGCATAGCGCTTTAATCAGGGTTGCCACTGTCAGGGAAAATGTCAGGGAAATCTTTTTTCGTTCCAGGTCAGGGAAATGTCAGGGAATTTCAGAATTTTTGGCAAAATGTCAGGGAAAATAAGATTTTCTAAAAATGTCAGGGAAAATGAGATTTTGTCAGGAAAAATCTTTGAAATACCCCAAAAAATCTCCTGTTTTCTCTGAAAAAGCCTGAATTTTACTATGATTTTAAGGGAGGGCAAAAAATCTAACTCCTCAAGAAGGAGGGGTACAAATTTTGCGTGCACGCGATACGGATGTTAAATATTGACCACTCGCTAAGTAGAAAATAAGTAGGGCATTTATAAACATTGGGTTTATGTTGCGATTGTCAGGGAAATTTGATATACTGTCAGGGAAATGTCAGGGAAAAGTCAGGGAATTTAAAACTACCTTGTCAGTGGCAACCCTGTTAATGCATCATGCCCTTAGTTAGTATGATGTACGATTGCCGACCTGGTAAGCAAATCGCCAAGACTGCATTCATGCATCATGATAACCCATCGGGTGTGTATAATCCAGAAGCTTTGCTATAATTCTAGGGCTGCATGGTCACAAAGGGCATACTGCATTAAAAGAGTATGCGGCCCTTAAAGGGTCAGTGATTTTTATGTGATTAAGGGCAGAGTGGATTATGTGGGGCAGCTGGATTATATTGATTTGTGAAGGGATAGACCCCGGGTTAACCCAGGAATACATACATGCATAACAAGTACCATTACCATGCAATTACCAGAGTTTATAATTCCATAATACATCAATGAACGTTGCTACAGAGGCCCGTGCCCATGGTATATTTGCCTACTTAATGATGTGGAGAGATGTATTCTTAATGTGATAACGACTGGGGTAGAGATAAAAACGTAATTGAAATATGGACAGGGCTCCCGGCTAATAGATAATGTAATCTAATGTGTGTTAAGGATCAAGGGAAACGAGCGGGGGAAGAAGTAGCATAAGGGTAGGGTAAAAACACGCGGGAGTCTTTCGTACCCAGACTATGTGTGCTATCATATACATAACTTTTTCCCCTCAGATGTTACTATTTTATAGATATAGAGTCTTGAAGGCATTCCCAATGAAATAATGATAGTACATTTATACTGATGGTAGGCTCTGCTAATAGACTAATATACTGCAGATTTCTTAATGACGTCAGGATGTCTCAAGGTGTGCGATAATATGGGTGAGGATGGGGAGTGGAGGAATGGTTCTAGCCATGAGTGGATTTGGAGATCTGCTGGAGGATATTGTGTATTATAGGTCAGCCCCAGGAGGAGGGGTATGGTAGCCCTGTAAAGGCCACATAATGATTCAAAGTACTATGCCTTTGGTCTTCATGATGCATAAATGCAACCCTGGGCTGTGTACATGCATCATGCCGACCCCTGCAGTGTTTATACACTCCTGAAGGGTCGGCATGATGTAGGAAGGGACTCAGACGAGCTACAGTCATGCAGCATGACATCAGAGGTCATAGCACATTACAGCATTAGGTTGTCCTTAAAGGGCTAAGACCCCACCTCCAGTAGGTCCTACCTTGATCTGATATGGGCGGGCAGGGGTTAGCCTTATAGGGGACGTGTGTGGCAGCTGCGCGCGCAACATCCCAGAGACCTTGCCACCATGGCCGCAATCTTCCCCTGCCTGTGACTGAAATCAATAAGAGAAAACCCATTTCGTCGGCGCCAAATTAATGTATTGATGTTTCATTTGAAGCTCTTGTCATATTGGAGAGGTAATATGACAGAACATAATCAATTGCGGGGCGCCCAGTAAAATAAATGGATGGGATATAGCCGCGGAAAACCCCCTGCTGTAGGAATCTCCAAGGAGGGCTCAGTCGTGACTATATGGCTGGGTGATTTGGCTTTTAAATTTCACAAAGGATGGATACTCAGGCCCTAGTCCCCTAATGGGAGCTTTTAGTCGGCTTTAGGGCCCAGGTACGAGCAATCTGCGGGGATAATTTGTCTTTTATGACTCTGCACGTGGATTCCATGCCAAGAAAGATCTTGTTTGATGGCTGAGAGGACTGTAATGAGAATGAAAACATCTGATTCCAAATGGGAAGTAAGGTATGAAATGATGAGTTTATAGAGAGAGTGCCATGTGTTGTAAATGACAGCCACGTTAGTTTTACTACAGAAAACACACCGGCTGTGGTCATCCGAGTGTTGGCTGTCTGCCGATACCTTTTGCCACAGCTTACATATTTCTCACGGTTACAAAAATATATGATCTTATAATACTTAATCATTTAAGAACCGTCTACCGGTAGTGCTTTGGTGTATTATATATATACCCTTTGTCCTCATAATGCATGGATGCAGCCTTGGCAAGTAACTACTCGCCAGTGCTGCATTCAAGCATCATGTTGATCCTGCGTAATCAAAATACTGTCGAAGGGTCGTCATTGGGCATCAGCGCAGTGCTGGTGGGTGAGTTACTCGCCAGCACTGCGTTGGTGCTTCATGTCGACAACTTAAGTCAACATGCCATCCTTAAGGGACTAAGGACCTTTAAGGATTAAGGAAAGCTCCTGCAGAGCTGCAGGCGTCTCACCTCCTATACTGATACCAGCAGGGGACCTAGTGGTATATAGCACAGGGCTGTGGTGGGGGGTAAGGTGAAATGAAGGATCTTTATTCATGATATATAAGGGGTGGGGAGGGGGTGATCCGTCCCAGACAAGGGGCCAAGCGTTTCCTCCCACGAGGCCCACCTGCCTGAATACATAGTGCCGCATTGTGGGGCATGACAGCTCCCTAGCAGCCACAGGCTTAAACTGAACAGCACTCTAGAGTACTTGTAATAGGTGTCTGTATATACCATAAGGTATGACAGCTAGACCACCATCATCTTTAAACCCTAGATGGTCCTACTATATATACCATATGTTTGGCCATAGACAGTAGCGCCATGTAGGTTGCACTCTGTCTATGACCAAAAGCATGGCACAGTAGGGCCATCTAGAGTTGAAAGATGATGGTGGTCTAGCTCTGGCGTACCTTATGGTACATACAGACACCTACAACGGATGGTCTAAGCATGCTGTTCAGTTTAGGCCTGTGCTGGCAGTATAATGCCACTTGCCATCACAGCCATATCTACCTGCATGCTGATAAAATACACAGACATTCTCATCCTATTTTTGATCAAATAATACAAACCTATGTTATCTGAATATAAGATTATTATGCCTGAAAGATATATACCTTGGTGGTTGTGACAAACCTTTAGAATTTTCTGATGTTTTATATTATATGTGTTTTGTTAGATATGCCTTGTAGTTGTATAGTTGTATTCCTGTGGTGTCTGCAGCTGATGCCTTTGCTGTTGTCTATGGAACTGACATTAATTGATGTTTGTATTATTAAAACCAACTGATTCAGTTCTATTTACCTATTTCTATCTAACTCAATCATTTTAAGAAACAACTGAAACCACACAATTTTGCTTTGGCTAATTGATGTTCCAGAATACATGCTATTGTTATTAAAATAATTACATGTAACTGAAACCCAAATAAATAGATTATACTGTTGAACATAACTTTTTAGCATCTGTGTTACCCTCTAATGTATATAAAGTAGTGTCATGTGTTCACTGTCTAACAAAAAACTAACACTTTCAGAACAAGCCATGGTGGTAGAACTAGTATAGTACTGCCACAGATTTGAATAAGTCATCTGCATACACACATACCCCTCTCCTATCGACTCCACTCTCCTTCAGTAAAAATACATCCTTACAGGCCAGGCTCTCCACTAATTAACATATACACAAAACGAGTTGAAAGCGGACACTTGTAATCCAAGTACCTGGGTAAATTTAATTGGCAAAACTTTTGAGAGAAGTAGCCCTTGATGTAAACGACAAATAAAGCCAATATAAAACAAATTCTTGAACCCTCTCTCTCTTTGTATCTTTTTAGTGCTGTATTCTATTTATAACGTGCATTACGAAAAAATAAAAGTGCTTTTCACTTCAAAGCATGTTTTACCTTTGCCTGATTATATAATTATTGAAATAAGGTTTTTCCGGATCAATCTAACTTTTTACAACTTTCCTGTTGTATGCGGTTACATTTGCTTGATGTAAATGCATCTTTTTTAAATCTAAAATATGTACCTTTTGGTCTTGAGTATTTTTTATCTCTTCTTGAATTTCGTGTGCTGTGTCATTGCAGCTTTTTTAAAAACACATTTTAAAGGAGTTACACATTGGAACCAAATGAAAATCAACGCTAGAAACTCCTTATCCCAATGCAAACATGAACCACATCAGAGTTTTACTTTTTTGCTGGAATTTCTGTATTAAATTATTATGCCAATTTCTTACACAGAGATGCCACCATTCCTACTTTTGGAGGAATTCCTACCTTTCCACTGGAATAAATTATGATAATTCCCTGCAAATAATTGACCAAAATCTCCAGATTTCCTACCTTTTTTTCGACTAGTAAGTGGCATCTCTGCAAGCTACAGAAAGTCCACCAGAATTGTAAGACTTCCTATTTTTTGTCGCTGGCTAAGAACGATCTCAATCTCTGTATGGTCTCTGAATAGTCCCCAGCTGAGCCTGAGAGGGAGTGGCAGGAGTGGGTGTTATAGGAGGGGGCGATGTGGCGCTATGCAGGTGACAGGCTGTGTGTTACTTGTGGTGTTGTGAGGCCTTTCTGGGATGCCAACCAGTGTTTTTTTCTGTTTTCCCTGCCTGCTGCTCCAACAGGGCGACTATAGTGCATGGGCCGTCCACTGGTGCTAGTAGCAGGTTGCCTAAAGAGCCGGAGAGGCCTGACCAGTCAAGGTATTACATCCAGTACTGTCCCTTTGTATCCTTCACTACTTGTCTCACCTATATACCACACTGCACCAACCACTACACGTTTACATGTAGCAATTCCCTCTGTTCATGTTTCCTTTCATGCATGACTTCCATTGGACTATTCTTCTAATGTGGGGGATTTTTTTTTCATTTTTTTTTTCTTTGTGGAGGATTGCTTCTGGAAGGATAATTTAACAAGAACACAAAGACATTCATTGATTTAAGTTACTGTTCTGTGTATAGGAGCTCATGTAAGCCTTATAGGAACTGGTGGGCATTGTTACTTGGGGAAGGGGAAGGGTAAGTAGGGTTGGTGTGTATATATACAGAACATTACAATGAGGGAGTACATACACATTAACTATAACACACAACTCTAAAACAATAGTGTAGAAGCATCCACTTTATTCATTCACATCCATTCATACAAATCTCCCCAGGGAGACAGGTACACAGCCCTGGAGGAGACACCTTTATTAAGACCACATTTAATACGACGCCACCGCCATCACACAGCTTAATGCACTTTACACATTGTAGCTTACATTTGCTTGACATACACCTACGCGCCTGTGATATAAAATGTTAACCCTTTAAGGACCGAATAATGCCTTAATACGCTCTGCCCTATATCGTCATGATGCATGAATGTAGCCTTGGCGATTAACTCGCCAGTACTGCATTATCAACCATCATGCCGACCCCATGGGGTCGATACGCGTCGGCATGATGCATGAATTCCGCACTAGCGAGTTACTCACCAGGTCTGAATTCACCATGAAGACCAATGCCATAGAATATTAAAACATTATGTGGCCCTTAAAAGGTTAAAGGGGACGATTCAGCATTTTGTAATACTTCTGTATAATGAAAATAGATCACTACCTACCTTTGTTTTAGGGACCGACAATAGACACATAGTTTGTACGTGTATGAACATTGACTGTGTTTATGGTGGGAGTTTCCTTTTAATGTTACAACATGGCATCTAAAGTGAGTTATGAGGCTGAAGATGTAGCGATGCTTCATTGTCATGACCACTATTTACAGTCCTTTATAACCCTTTAAGGGCCACATAGTGCATTAATGTGCATTGTTGCCATGATGCATAACCGCAGCCATGGCGAGCGTAGGCGCCAGTGCTTCATTCAAGCAGCATGCCGACCATGTTGGAATGATGCATGAATGCAGCTTTGGCAATAGACTCGTCAGGGCTGCATTCATGCATCATGACGACGGAGGGAATACTGCATTAAAGCACTATGCGGCCCTTACAAGGATAATGTCAGAGACCTATTTTGTTTCCCAAAGACTGATGACCTTTCTGTGGGTCTTCCGACGATCCCCTTCACCATGCCTGTCAAGTGTGAACCAACAACGTAAATGGGAGGTGGGGGATAAAGCATATTGAACTAAGGGACAAAGGGGGAATGGAATGAGGTAAGGATAGCAGTATCCATGATCATCAATCAGTCTGGCTTCACTTTGACAAATCCACAGGGCTCTAGCCAAACAGAAAGCATTTTGAACTAGGAAATTGCGTTACCGTTAAATCATTAAATAACCCTCCCAATCCTTATGAATGTAATGTGAGCGGTCGTCCCGTGATGACCCTGATCACTCACCAGTGGCACTTGACCACACATATGGCTTCATCCCATCAAATAAGGAATATGGATCCAGGCCGAGTCGTTCCGCTGGGCAGGAGGCTACACAGAGCATACACAGAGAAAAGAAACAGCGTCAAAAGGGAGTCCAGGTTGCTTCCAGAATGACTCCCCTCTTTAGGGGAGCCCAGGTCCTTATGTGACTCCCTTAAGTGAGTCAGGAAACTATGTGACTCCCCCAGGTGACCCCCTTAGGTCGCCCAGGGAGTCACCTAGGCTCCCTTATGCAGCCTGGGCTCCCCTAAAAACGGGAGTCATTCTGGAGGCAGCTTGGACTCCTTTTTGACGCTGTTTCTTTTCTGTGTGTAGCAACCCTGGCCTTATCGGCCCGTCTATCAGGCATACCGTAAGCCATTCTTCATTGTGACGTTATTACATTGGGAGTAATGTAGCTTTGTAGCCGGGAGGCAAGAATCAATTTGTTTACCAGGCAAAAAATTAGTGCACTTGGCCTGGTGGGTAACCCCACTTTACCTTCATTACAAAGTGCCTGGCACCCTCCCCCCCCCCCCCCATCCTCCAGGCCAACAACCCCTGCCTCCAGCCACCCTGCACTATGGGTGCATCCATCGCCAGGGGACATCCCTCAGTACATTCTGAGACAAATCGACAAAATAATTCTCTCTCTGAGAGGTCCAAATCACTGTAGCAGTGGCGTCACTTTTATAACATGTTCTTGTTCTACACTCAAACACAGTTGCATAGGTCATAAAATTATTATACATTAGCAGCCTGTGCCTTAAGATGGCTGTAAACATACAGAGAGGGAATCCTCAGATGGCGCCATCTTTTCTTACAAAATGCTGAGGACTGAAGTTGCCGCAGGGGGGTGGGGTAGGAGGGGTGGGGTGGGGGCACAGAGAGGCCTCTGCTCGTATGCAGTGTATTAGATAATATATCCTATAGGTTACATAGGTTCCACTCCATTTGGCATTCATAGTGTACCGTAGTGACATCCCAATTTCCATATCGCACATAGGCATTAAGAGTAGCTATCCATATTAGTCAACCTGGAAACCTAAATGTGTAAGCCTATCAAGGAGTGTCTCACTAGTACGATTTCTCATCCTCAGGGATATTCTCGGGGATGTGCTTTTGTATGGTTGTTATATGAACCAGCACAATCCGAGCCATCCTACACTGGAGCTGGGCTTATATTGTAGTGATATAGAGGCACACAACCTATAGGCAGAAAGGCTTCTACATAGCGATACAGAAAGAGAACTGAACAGCCGTCGAGCTCAAAAATACTCTTAATTGGACGGGCTGACATTGATATTGTAACTTGATTATCTGTATTGAGAACATGAAATACAAGCACTAACCTGGCATGTCCATACATATACCTGTCAAATTCAAAATTCTCAAGTTGAGGAATCTTAATAACAGTAACTCCCTGACTACTGTTTCCTGAAGTATTATTCCCCATCATTCCCGCCTGAAGGCATAGGTACCCAGCAATGTGCTTGTATTTATAACTCAGAAAATAAATAAAGAAGAAAAGCTCATTACTTTGATTGATGTTGTAGCGGAAAGTAATAGGAGGAAGCTGCAATTATTGCCCCATACCTTGTCCAGCTGCCAGCAAGATTGGCAATTGTTGGGGGCAGGGCAGTGTTTCATGTAGGTTGGAGGCAGTCATAGCAGGCCTCTGTCAATGACTCACAGAAGGCTATACTTCATACTGGCGCAGTGATGGATAGTGGTTTTTAGACACTGACTATTTAGATGCCACTTTTGAAGCTTTTGTGCTTTTTCAGTAATTCCATTTTTTTGCAAGGATATCTGTGTTAAATTATATTCATTTTCTGCAAAGATTTGAGCCAAAATCGCAAGCATTTTGTCGTTATCAGCTGGTAAGTCTTCTGCTCCAACTTAGAGAAATAAGACTAACACGCTATTTCTCACCTCATGTATAGATTTTAAGCAGGGTAATAGCACAGTAGACAAGGCTATATATTGTGAATGTATCTATAGAGATGAATAACCCCTAAATAATCAGTGTTTCAGAACCACTGTATTGCTCACTGCGTCTGTATGGGTGCTGGCCTACAGAAGGACTGCCGGTGTGTGGGCTGGCATTGACGGGTGTGTACTGTGTAGGTGGGCCATGTTTGG
This sequence comes from Harmothoe impar, assembly GCA_947462335.1. Classification (NCBI taxonomy): domain Eukaryota; kingdom Metazoa; phylum Annelida; class Polychaeta; order Phyllodocida; family Polynoidae; genus Harmothoe; species Harmothoe impar. Next base: position 18,435,850 of record OX381709.1, read on the forward strand.
GGAGCTAGATGATATATCCTTAACCCTTCAAAGGGGCAGCACATCGCTTTAATGTCCTATACCCTTTGTTAAATGCAGCCTTGGTGACTAACTAATTTACAGCTGCATTCATGCATCATGCCGACCATACATGGTTGATACACTCCCAAAGAGTGGCCATTATGCATCAATACAGTGCTGGAATTACTCGCCGCTGCTGCATTGATGCATCATGACAAATGAACATGAACTTTGATTATCACGCTGCCCTCAAAGGGTCCAGGTCTTGGCCTCTCAGGGCCATCAGTATTGTGATTTAGAAGGGTCGTGTCTGTGCTCTGTGTGAGCAGGGATGGCTGGGGGGTAGGGGAGAGAGGAACGGCCATTGATGAATAAAATATACCACTTTTCCCACTGCTGACGGGATTCTGGCTTATTACTGTCATTATAACTATTGACTGTTTCCCTTGGGTTATCTGAAATTATATTCATTTCCTGATATTAAAATAAATCAGAAGATTTCCTGCTTTTACTATCTCTGTATCAATCGACTATAGAAAATAGAAAACCGCTAATGAATGCTTGAATAATGTAGCCCCCCCCCCCTAATAGACAAAGGCAAACTATAGAAAAAGACAAAGACAATTGGTACTTTATAAAAAGGATACAATCAGCCTAATGGGAGGTGTAAATAATGGTAGGCAGGGATGGGTATAACCATATTGACCGCCATGCTGAGATGGGGTCAGCAGAGCGTGCCCCTAGCATGCCAGCCACTCAATGTTATCATGAAAACCCCATGCCAGGTCGGTCTGCTTACCCGCCCCTGTGATCTGACAACAACCCGTTAATAGCCAATAACCACCTAATACTGGGGGCGTGACTCCAGAGCCCAGCAGACCTCTGTCGGCCTGGAGATGGGTTGGGAGGATGGAGGGAGATGGAGGGGGAGATGGGGAAGCTTGGGACTGGAACCCAAACACAGGCTCTACTCGGCAATAGCTGAAATCCAAGCGTAAAGAATGGCAGTAGTATTGCGTTGGCCGAGATAGGTAGACTGTAGCTCTGCCTGGTATACACAGGCGGCGCTATAGTGTTTGCTGGTATCTACTAAGGTCTAGGCAAGGGTGACGCCATTTGCAATTGAACGACGGCACTTCCAATCGTACCGCTGGTTCTGAGTGGTTCTATGGGATGGAAGTCTTCAATTCTTTCTCTGATTGCAAGTCTTTTTATGTCACAAAGACCGTCATTTAACTATAGAGGACTTTTATTGGCCTCAAAAAGGACTTTTTTTTTCTTTTTTTATGTGATTGGTCATATTTACTCCTACTTCTTGTAGTAGTCACAAGAAAGCCTGTCAATACGAGATATGTTCATCAGAACCTAGCACCCAATGAAAGCACTAGTACCCAATTAACCAGAGGTCACAGCCAGGGCCACAGACAACTGATATTAGCATGACCCTCCCCTTGGTACCTGGTGCAGCTCTTGGCCCAGGATATGCAGGGCACATCAATGCCTGCAGTGATGTATGGGTGGTGAGGGGCTCCATCCATCAGGGCAGACAGGGCAGCAGCGGGCCCCACCTAGGGCCAACTAGGTCACATGGAGTGTAACGGTTTGCTTATAGGATCAATTAGCCCTTAAAAGAGTGCATTGTACTTTAATTTTGATACATGCCCTTTGTTGTCATGTTGCATGAGAGAAGCCTTGGAAAGACTACTCACCAGGACTGCGTTCAGGCATCATACCGACATGTCGGGAGTGTATCAAGCTCGTAGGATCGGTGTGATACTTGAAATCAACCCTGGTGAGTTACTCGCCAGGATTGTATTCATGCGCGATGATGATAGAGAGCATATTGCATTAAAGGAGTGCTGTCCTTAAAGTGCTAGATGCGTGGTGAAATGCGCACTGACCCTGTTGGGAAGGTTACAGGTGTTGGTGGACTGTGCCTATAGAGTATAGTTTAGGTGCTTACAGTGTAGGGTTGGGGTGGTTATGATAGCGCAGGTCGGCTAATAGTCTATTGGATACACCTTTGTTGTATGACCCATGCGGCCATTTGTATGGCTGATAAGAGAGGATGCCATATTGGTGGTGATTTCCACAAAATGTATAACAGGGGTCACTAAATTCAACAGCGGCTGATTGCTAGTGTACACAGTAAGACGATTTCTCACACATGTAACTTAGCCCACCATTTGAATCACATCATATTAGGTCTCTTATTTCAATTCTGAAAGGGTCATTTCACCATTATTAGCTCAGTCATTGTTCTGGCAAAATTCCTTAATTGTCATCTGAACTATGCCCCACCCCCTGGAGCACCTGCAAAGTTAACCCCCGATGCATTAAACATTTTAAGGCCAAATCGTGCTTTGGCAAGCTATGCCCCATATGGATGCAGCCCTGGCGAGTAGACCCGCCAGGGCTGCATGGCTGCATTCACCCAGGACTGCGTTCATCCAGGGATGCATTCACGTAAGGCTGCATTCATCCTAGGATGCATTCATCCAAAGCTGTATTCAAGCATTATGTCAACAAAGGGCATAGTGCTATATAGCACCATGTAGCCATTAATGGACTAATCATTGAAAGTGCAGGCCAGGCAGTAAAGCAACACGCCTATTGATCAGTAATACTAAGTAATGCGATCTGAGAGAGCCCGTCCCCTGTCCCATTAGGTCGTGTTGCTTTCACCTGGCTATAGAGCCCCAGTAGAATACCTAGTTACTGTTACTGTTTATAAGGGTGGCCATGGCGACAGTTGTTGGGACGGCCAACATACTGAAGTGTAATACAATATTAGTTTCCGCCACCGCAGGCTCTCAGCCTGTGCCTCCAACAACAGTCCGAACCAGCGTATTCGCCGCACGATCCAAATCCCATTTGTGTCCGGCCATTGTCTCCAGCCACGGCTAATATTTGCAAAGTTGCAGTTTGAATGAAACCACGAGAAAAAAATTATTCAATTTCAAAATGGAAGTCACTTACAGAGTCAGTGGATTACCAACTTCAATTTCAATAAACAGATTTTATGCGGATTACTTTTTAATCATAGAGACCTGGGCAGAGAAAAAAAGCCTACTGTTCTCCATTGTGAACTCAGTTGAATTTACATTTGAACCCTGTATAGGGTCCTCAGTTGTACCAGTGAATATATACTGAAGTTAGTCAAATTATCGCTATAAAATGCTTCAGAATTTAAAATCTCAGTTGCAGAGATTGAAATCTTCCATTTCCCCCATTATTTCAAGTTTCATGAAGACCTGCACTTAGTTATGAACGACCTGTTCATGAGCATCCATTTTAAAATTTCAAGTGGGATTGCTAATTTCCTATGCCTGCAATTGAGAAGTGGAATCCTAGCTTTAATATCGGTATTTTGATGGTCCTGGGTTAATTTCAAACAAGGGTGTTATAGATAGCCAAGAAAAAACACCATAAAACTAGGCCAGCCCTATGTTTTTTTACCTTTGAAGCTAAGCCTGGAGGACGGCCCATATTAATGATGTGGGTTTTTAATTCCACTTCAAAGCCCAGGCCTTGCATGTGGGCTTGGTGTACCACGTCCAATTTGTGAGAACGGCTGCGGCTCACCGTTAAAGTGTGGGGTGAGGTCGCACCAATTTGTCGGTCCACACCCGACAACACTGTCAGCCGCCATCTCCTGCATTAACCCTATAAGGGCAGCATAGTGCTTTAATGTACTATGTCCTTGGTTTGTATGAGTCTACTCGCCACGGCAGCATCAATGGATCATAGTGACCTTTGAGTGTGTATCAACCCTGTATGGTTGGCGTTATGCATGAATGCAGCACTGTTGAGTTACTTTCCAGGGCTGCATTCATGCATTAAGATAACCAAGGGCATCGCCCATTGAAGCATCATGTGGCCCCTTAGAGAGTTAAATGAGGTACGCCGCTTAAACACCATGGAAGAGGACCTACTTATACCCACGCTGCACACCTTATGGGTAGATGGATATGAGCAAATACCTCATCAACTTAAGTATTGCTTTAGCTCACAGATACATTTCAGGGGTAATTTTTTACAACCGGGTGTTGGGGTCAATAACATGGGAAATATGGACCCCTTGGGAGGCGACGCGACCAAAAAATCTTTATAGCAAAAAGGCCGGCACATAAATATAGCTAAAAGGGGTCGGCTGCGATAAATTTGAATGCAGCTGAGGCACACGACAAAATGAGACCCTTTTCACAGGAGGACCAACTTTTTGTGGTGTCCTCGCCACCTCCTCCCCCCCCCCCCCCAGTTTTAGTAGGGTGATTTAAACATCAGAGCATGACGTTAAGATTAATGGGAACTATCTGGCAATTTCATATACATGTAGTCAATTCATACTCCTGTCCATGCTTGACTAAATTAACCCAATGCCCACAGTTAACAGCGCTGCATCCATGGTCGACATGTCTTGGCCTTTGTCTTCTCCCTAAAATGCAAATGACTGCGACGCGTTTTGTGAATTACTCGCAGCGACTCGGCGGAGTGATATTCAATATGGCCGCAGCAGGGAGACTTGCTCCCCTTGCGGTACCATTACACCACATGATTAAAGACTGCTGTTGTTACAGTCGGGTGTCTCGTGTCTCACCCTCTGATATTTGGAAACCATTATCTAGCTCTAAACCCTTCCTCGGTCCCCAGCACCGAGCAATATCCAAAGCAGAAGGGGGACACAAAGCCGGCGCTCAACACTCCAGCACGCCCATAGACTTAGCCACACTGCTCCCTCGTCGGCAATGAGCACAACACTGCCAACAAATAATAGGAGAGGGCCGCAGAAAATAAGAAATTGGCGTCAAGCATGGTCTGAAATTCAATTCTCTAGGCTGATGGAGTGATATTACCCGACCATTTGATGGTGGAATTGCGTGGTGATGGGGATAATGGGGGGCCAGGGGAGGGGAGGGGGGAAAGTCAAGACGATTGGTCACCGTGTTGGTGTGGCCCTTTGCCGCCTGGTGGCGCGGCAATCGGCCATCAAGGGCGGCGATCACGTGACCACTAATTGTCCCCCGCGTAGGCAAACAGATGAAAAGCCTGATTTGGGCCGATATGTAATGTCCAGGCTTATTTGGCGCTGAATTGGCCGCTGGGCCTTTAACCCTTTAAGGGCTACATCAATGCATTACTGCTCTATGGCCTTTTGTTGTTGTGTTGCATTAATTCAGCCCTAGCGAGTAAGTCGACAATGCAGCATTCATCCATCGTGCCTACTGCACAAGGTTGATACATTCCCGATGCGCCAATGCAGGACCGGTGAGTTATACGCCCTACTGCATTGGTGCATCATGACAACATAACAATATGATGTCTTGAGACAGGACAGGGGAGGGGAGTCACAGTAGGGGGGTGGGAGTGTGTAAACAGGGCATTTATCCCGTCCCGCATGTCTCCTCCAAGAAACACACGGACGTGTTGTTTTGCTATTCGATAATTGTGGGTGCATGTCTGGAGATAAACATGTACCAAAAAAAACGGACAAAATTTGTAACTGATTATTTCATAGAACTGTTTATCCCTGGACGATCTCAATCCTCAAAGTGTCAATTTTGAGGGCTTTTGTTGAAATACATGGGGTATACCGGTAAAACCTCTTTATGAGTTACCAGACCCCTTAAGATAAATGAGAAAAAGAAAAGAAAATAGGGGGAAACATCTCAGATGTTCGGCCAATACCGAACTGATGTGTCTGAATTGTCTTCAGTGCTCATGTTGCCTGGATGTTCGCCCCCGACTTGCTCCCCTGTGATGAAAAGAAGGCTATTTCCAGCATTCGCCTTTTATACTCATGTGTCCCCGTTTTCTGACTGTTCAATGCAGCAACTGTATGGATACTCAGGTTCCAAATAGTGCTTTCAATATACAAATTAAACATCATGATGAATATCCTCTCCAAGGGCCTGATTCAGTGCATGTTAATTTCACCCTCAATCAACGCACTTCTTGTCGGCGCCATTATTGCTTTCGATTGCAGTTATTTCCTGAGTTGAAACAAAAAAGGACACTCATAATTCTCATGAGTTAGTTTTGCCACGAGCCACTCGATTTGACATTAAAACAACAGCCATCGGAATGGGATGAGGCAGTGAAAATAACAATGCCGTAAAATTATCAGACATCCTCAAACATGACTGGCTGACAGCGGCATCAGAAAAAGCCTGTGTAACTCGGCTCATCAATAGGAGGTTGTTTTTCTGGTCCGGCTGCTGGTGGGATCGATGTACAGTTTATTATTGTGCCCCCCCCCCTGCTGTCGTTTATACCTTATCTATACGCGGCTTAGGACATGCGCAGTGAAGAAGTCCCGCAGTTAGACTCGTCACTGCACCTTTTATTTTATGCCTTAACCCTTTAAGGACGGCATGTTGCCTTAAAGCAACATTTGTTGTAATGGGGCATCACTGCAGCGCCGGTGAGTAACTCGCCCCGATTTGGTGGATCATGCCAGGCCTTTGGGAGTGGATCAGCTCTATAGGGTCAGAATGATGCTTGAATGCAGCACTGGCGAGTTACTCGCCAGGACTGCCTTCATGGATCATGACGTCAAATGACATAGCGCTTATAATGTGGTCCTTAAAGGGCTAATCACACCATTTATATTGTATATTATATATTCACCAACCAAAGAACGAGTCGGAAGTTAAAACTGGCAATCACCATCTAGGATGCCTTTGGGATTTAACCCTACAATGATGTCATTTGTCTTTATTATGCACCAACACTGAGTAAGGCCAAAAAAAAGGTTTCTTTCAGGTCACCCGACCGACCCTATCAAAAGAGGGCCGACCCTACGTTTTTTTATGCAATTTTGAAGAAATTTTTATGGTTTTACCCCTTTTTGGTCAATTTTGGGGGGTTCAAAAAAGTTGGGTAGTACATTCATGTTAAAAAAAATTATTTTTTAAAATAAAAAATCCGACCTACCGACCCTACATTTTCCTCCCATGTTACCTGAAACAAACTTCTTTTTTTTTGGGCCTAACTGGGGGGGGGGGGGGGGGCACTGCATTGATGCATCATGCGGACCATTCAGGAGTGAATCAATCCAACAGGCGTGCATGACCTTCATGCATCATGACGACAAAAGGCATAATTTGAAGTACTCCAATGGTCCAGTGAGGGGACGGGACATAATATGAAATGAATGAAAAGTGTAAATTATCTGCTTTCATGATTGGCCATAACAGCCGGGAGAATTACAGTTTTATATATTGTCGGGGAGAGTTTTATACATACTCGGGACTATGTGAAGCAATGATGTATATTGTAGCCACGCTTGGCTCACATCCACATTCACTGCATGGCGAATGGAAAGCAATTTAGGTTTAATTTTGATGATGACTGTTTGAATTAACCAGTCTTGTGATAGGTTGTAGCAATCAGGAGTTGAATAGATACAATCTAGACATCACCTGAATCATATCGATCTGTACATCACCATATCGATTTGTACATCTCGCCAGAATCGTACCATTATGGCTATCGACAGCATCTTGTCAATTTGCATCGATATACGTATAAAGTAGAAAACACATGAACTGCCCATACAAAAAAATATACCATGTACAGTAAAGTGAAATGAATTCAGATATGTTATCATAATGCTCATTTCTTGCCATATAGGGAAAGTATTATCAATTTATATGAATTGCTACCATAATCCGTCTAACCATTAAACAAATTGAATCAATCAACTTAAATCAATAACTCATTCTGCTGACCTTGTTTAACCCACGATGACCTCATGTTAACCCTTTAAGCATGGCATTGTGATTTAATGCCCTATACCCTTTGTTGCTGTCATGAGACATGGATGCATTTCTGACGAGTATATCACCAGTGCTGCATTCATGCGTCATGCCAACACCTATATAACGGTTTGATACACTCCTGGAGAGTCGTCATGATGCATGAAGGCAGCCCTGGCGAGTAGGGCCATCAGGGCTGCCTTCATGCATCATGACAACCAAGGACATACTGTATTAAAGCACTATGTCACCCTTAAAGGTTTAACTGGCAGTACCTGGTGAGGTGCCAAGTTGACCAGACAGTGACCCCTGCCGCCTCCTGTCCATGTGTTACATCCCTTAACGCCCTCCTCCTGTGTTACAGAGACAACTATGTGCGGAAGCTGCAGCGACAAGAGGAGATGCGGCGGGTGCGGGAGGAGATCGAGCGGCAGCAAGAGGAGGAGAACATCCGCAAGGAGCAGGAGCAAGGTCAGGCTTCTTTTACTTTTCTTTATTTTTTTGTATACTATACTGTAAATAGTAAGTGTAGGTACACAGTAGAATCTTCTGTAGATGTACAGTAGAATTTACTGTAGATTTACAGTAAAATCTAATGTAGATTTACAGTAGAAACCCATCCATTTTTACAGTAGATTCTATTGTTTATCTACAATAAAGGTCAGGCTTCTTTTACTTTTGTTTTGGTATACTACACTAATTAGTAAGTGTAGGTACACAGTTGAATCTATTGTAGATTTACTGTAGAGTCTACTGTAGAGTCTACCATAGAAGGACTTTACTGGTGAATCTACTGTAGATTTACAGTAGAATGTACTTCATGTAGATTTATAGCAGATTCTACTGTTTTTACCTTTCTTTCGTTTTGTATACTACACTGTTAATAATAAGTGTAGGTACACAGTAGAATATATTGTAGATGTACAGTAAAATCTACTGTAGAATGGATTTACAGTAGAATCTACTGTAGATTTACAGTAGATTAAACTGTTTACCTACAATAAAGAGTACACCTACAGTAGAATCTACTAAACACCTACAAAAATGGCAATCAACATTTTTACAGTATATTTCTTAATTTTATATTAGTTGATGTTTTATATTCATGGTTATTGTGCTTTTTATATTGATGATAATGTAAATATAGAAGTCACGACATGCGGGAATAACTGGATAAATCTTAGTCAGCATCACTTAAAAAAAGTTACATTTTTGAGTAGAGCCGCTATGGCTGGCTTCATACATCGTGACGATACTGGGCACAATGCAGCCCTTGAAGAGTCAATGTTATATTTCTGGTCAATGTGTCTATTGTTTTTTACTTTCTTATATCACTGTATATATATTATATTCTAAAAACTGCAAAACACTTAATATGTGAATCTTTATTTACCAATAAACACCTAAAGCTCATATAGTGATTAAAATGTAAATTTGTAAATGTGTCACCTCATGCAAAAAGAACTTAATGAATTGTGATACTTTAATAGTATAGCAAGGTGTTATGTATATCAAGGCATTACACATGCACTAGTTGGTTGGACTGTTGATTGGCAAAAATACCATTTGCATGTTTGCAAGGATAAAAGCAGGTTTCTGCAATAAACTAGAACCCTACAGTTGACAAGGTAACACCAGCCAGTATAATGGCTCCACAAGTACAAGTATAGGCACTGCAGCCTCTCCACAAATTGGGTTGACTGTCCTATTCCATTAACACTCTATTAGGGGCGCAGGTGGCCCCAACAGTTGGCGAAGGCAGTATTGTGAATATCCAAAGTGTCACCTGGCACCCTGAGCTTAAAAAGTAAATGGTTCAATGCCCATCCAGCTATCGACCAAGGAATATTAAAAAAAGATCTATCCTTGTTCATTGACCTTGGTGTGAATGCTGCTATCCTGATCTGTTTTAGATTCCGGGATAAAACCTCTAGTACTAGAGGTGTCACAGACTTTTTCCAACACCACAGACTTTCCCCATGTAATCTGTTATGTGGTGGAAGAACACTTGGCGTATATATACAACTACTTCCTTTCCACAGTCCCTGGCGGCTTGATACCCGCCGTCCTTACGGTGGTACCTGGTTAGAAGCTCATCCTTTTCTCATAAGTCCCTTCTGTGTGAAAGACAGGGGGCTGAGGAGGGATCAGGTAGAGTTAGGGCCTGACAAGGGGCGAGGTTAACCCTTTAAGGGCTGCAATAGTGCTTTAGGCTAATCTGCTATACCCTTCATGCGTGAATGAAGCCCTGGTGAGTACTTGCCAAGGCTGCATTCATGCCTCATGCCGACCCTTTGGTGCGCATCCACCTCACACGGTCACAACGGTGCTTGAATGCAGCACTGGCGAGATACTTGCCAGGGCTGCATCAATGCACTCTGCGGCCCTTAAAGGGCTAAGGGCTTGCAAGACAGGTCACAAACACCTGCCACGTGACGTACACACCATGACGTACATGACGTAGACTTGCTGACAAAACGCTACGTCCAGCAGTACCGCTTGCCGCCAGACCCCAACGTTGATAGATGGGACGTTATTGTTGGGGGGCCCGGCAGGGTGTCTGGGCGGACCGGCAGGGGAGGAAGGAGGGATGATGAGAAATGCTGAAGGATGGCCTGAAATATGCAGTAGCGCCACCCTGTTGACAGAATGATGATCACTGTTGCCGGATTTCCTAGTCGTTACCCCCCTGCAGCCTTTCGGTCATAACTCCCGGCCCTATGTTACAACATTCTCATTGATTATTTAATCTCCATTTCCCCCCCTGTTTGATTAATCTCGGAACAACAGGCATGTTGTCAGACCAACAAAAAAAATATGCAACTGTAGCAATGATAAAGGAAACTCCCATTATGTTGTCGAGCATCAAATCATCAACAGAGGAAAAAACAGAAACAGCCATTAGCTCTACCTCGATCTAAGAGAAGAGCGCTTTCTGTCTGCCAAGGGAGTTATCATTTTTATCAACGGGGGGGGGGGGGGGGGGCAATTTGGACCCCTTGACCGGGGGTGTGTGAAAAAGTTGGACCCCTCTTGGGGAGGTCAAAAAAAATTACCCTTTTTCGGGCCAAATAGCCCGCGCGTTACTATGCTTCAAAGGGCCCACGCGCGCCGATTTCCAACCCGTAAGGGGGGGGGGGGTAAACAATTTTGACCCGTTGACTGACTGGGGAGGGTGAAAAAGATTTCACACGCGCCGCGCAGAAAACCATCCCCCCCATGTTGTCAAAAAATGATCACTCCCTAAGGACGGTGCTAGTTTTAGAGTGGTGTTCCAGGGCAGTGGGCATTAAGCCCTTATCTAACTGAAGGTAATGCACTGGATGGCGTTTGGCTTAGCCCTCTATTAAAGGGACTGCCTAGTGCTGTAATTTGCTATGCCCTTTATACGTGGATGCAACCCTGGTGAGTACTTGCCGGGGCTGCATTCAAGCATCATTCTTACCATGGGCCTGATACACACATGAAGCGTCGGCATGAAACATGAATGCAACCCTGCTTTGTGTAATTGCCAGGGCTGCATAAATGCATCATGACGACAAAGGGCATGGCACACTTAAGCACTATGGGCCTCCAAAGGCTCAAGGTGGGATTGAGGAGGGGTAAGACTAAGTAAGAGCACTCATCCCACCCCCTCCTCCCCAGCCTGGCCGAGCTGCCTCCGTTTGATTGCCTCACCCTAACCTCCATTAACTTCCCCCTTATCAGCCCAAGTGAAATGACTAGATTTTATCCCTGACCTCATGTCTGGATTCCAAATAGCCGAGTAAGGACTGCCGGCTCTGACTGAGGCAGTGCTAGGGACTGACCTCAATCTCCTGCCCGAGATGTAGTGATCTATGCAATATAGTTGGATGTGGGCCATCCTGCTTGGAGATCACAATAACAATGTGGGTGTCTAAACTCTTTGAGGGACACATACTGTATTAATATGTAAATACTCTTGGTCGCCATGATACATGAATGCAGCCCTGGCGAGTCTACTTGGCATCATCCCCACCTTTTTGGAGTATATCAACCCTGGGGGTTCGGCATGATGAATGAATGAAGCACTAACGGGCAGACTCGCCAGGGCTGCATTGATGCATTATGAGGACAAAGGGCATAGTGATTAAAACGCAAATCGACCCTTACAGGGTTAACAGCAGACCCACATCGTGCAGCAGAGATGATATCGTCTCACTTGAAGATGGCGGATGTTTAGGGAATTTAAAGCAGAGCAATTATACTATGTTCTTTCTTCCAAGATACAAAGAATTGTACATTAGCATTGTAGCCTACTTGTGTCTGTTGAGGCCCAACTTCTTCCAGATCAGACCCCTCCCCCAAAAAGGAGAGAAAGTGTGTGTTTGCTTTCCCTCCCAATCCGACTATAAAAATGCATTATACCAGCATATGGTGCCAAGCACACCCTGCCCACACTGGGGGGTGAAGTTTGCTGCATGTGTCGTATTGATCCTCATGGCTTGGAAAATCCATTCAGTTATAAATGCAACGTGAAATTATGAACAAAGTCTCGCTCCTGACGTTTTGTCCGCGAAAACATGTTTCCCCCTAAAGTAGGACAGAGAAGGTGTCGATTTATTCTTCCCTGTTTCATATAAAACGAGGTATTTCACACACCTTGCAACCACTTTGGATAGGTAAATATTCACTGAGGCAGATTGATTGAAATGAGAGCTAAATGGCATGGGATGAGTCGGCACAGAAGTTGTGAGAGTAATGACACATGGCAATGCAATGTAATCAATTTTAGTTTGTGAATTATTCAATCTACCATAAATTCAGTGTGTTCATGGTACGATTACTCAATGGCAAATTGATTGTGTTCCACTGGCTATGATCTCAAAACTTACTTACATAAAATAAAATTATAAATAAAAATAAATTATGGTGCAGAAAAATGATGTGGTCAATACTCTGATTGAATATTTCATCTACAAGTCCTCTACAAAATATATCTCATCCAATTCTGCTCAATACTGCCACTTGGTAATCAACATCATTAATCTTAAATCTATTTCTGTTAATAAAACTGTTTTAATTAACGCCTTTGTTTAAGACATGTGACACAAGAGATTTATAGGATTCCTCATGACCATATTCCATGTATATATAAGAGGTCGGTGTCCACCCTTATTGCACTTTCAGACATGTACCGGCAGTACTGGCAGGAGGGCGACCCGGAGGACTCCCCCCACCCTCCTCCAGGGCCTGAAGACCATCGGGTGGAGGAGACCCAACAAGGGGAGGAGGAGCCCGACAACAACACCCCACCACCCTCACCACCACCCGGCCCGCCGCCCGCCGACCCAGGTCGGTGGACACCAGAGCATGTCTGCCCCGACGCTCCTCCAGCATGTTACCCCACCCAGTACTATATAGCTGCTGCAGCATTAAGGGTCGATTCACCTCGAGTCGGACACACACCTTGAGTCGGACACTTGGGTTTATATTGCTTCAAGCATGCTAAGCCCTCTATTTGTGTGTAATAGTATGCTAATTTAAGTGTCGCTCTTGGTAATAAAGCGAGATAACAAGTAGAGAGTGTTTCATGCACGAAAAAATACTACAGGTGTCCGACTCAGGGTGTGTGTCCGACTTATGGTGAATCTACCCCAGCTGATACCTTCCGTGCAGGGTTGCAGATCAGAGGGTCGCTTAAGGTGCCTTAAATCACTGGCTGACGTGGGCGCTGATTCCATAAGCAGTGCCTATTAAATTCTAAATGAGAGGCAGCATGAGATTCTCCCAACATTAGAGGCATATCGTGCACGCTTTTCATCATCATGGCCTAGCAGTTCCAATGTAAAAGAAAAGTGCTCTTCCAAAAAACGCTGGCCTAGATTGCCTGGTAGTATGAGAGGGATCCCCAGGGAGGGACACCATTGTAAGAGGCTTGAGTAGAGACCTAATTCCCAGGCACATTCTGCAGTTTTGAGCTGGTTGATGTGGTTCATGTTTCTGGCCATATTTGATGGGTTGCTGCTACCCAAGATGACCTCTTGACCAGGTCATCTCTATATTATCACAAAGCTGTCAGAGCCTCTAAAAGGCATATGTCTGCCTTCAGAACATGGGCGCCTTTGTCCACTGTTCGACAGATTGAGTAGATAATGATGAAACTGCTGTAGAAGCACATAGACCCGTTAGACCGGTCGGTGGGTAACCTGACTCTCTAACACTGAACCCTGCCGGAATAGCGAAGCAGCACAGCGCTGTGATAGGCACCTAATTTCAGCTTAAGAACCTCCCTCTAATTTTGCAGGTTTCGTTCTCATACTGCGTCTTGGAACCGTAGACTGTTTTATTTTGATGGAAGCTGTGTGTCTTGCTACTGTCTTAAATGTGGTTGATTATGATTGACAATTCATTTATTTTTACTTTCCCTATAGGATAAATTGAGGCATGGAGTACAGCATGGCGATGTCACGTCAACAGATCCTTAAATGTTGTGCATTCAATTATTTGTGTGGTATTTTAAAAGACAATCTAAGGAATAGGCGGATGCATTTTAAGTGTTAGTTTTAACATGAGAACAACACGCCAAGCTCGTGTGGAATTAAAGAATTGGTTTCTAGTTATTGATCAACTCTTGAGTTTTCATTGATGAGATTTTCAGTTTTCTTTATGGTGCATCCTGGTGTTTTGCAAAACAAGTGCTTCAGTTTGAATAAAGACATGCATTGTGTGATTGTAGAAGTTAGCTATAGAAGACCAATATAATTAACTGCTTTAATCTCTACCCCTCAGTCTCTGAAATGAACTCCTATTGTCGTTGTATTTAATGATGTCATTGAAATCAGTTTAATTCGACATTGACATTTAAGCATGATACAAAAAGTAATCTGTATACGATCTGAAGCGGCCCTGTAGTCCTTTTAACATTGTATTGTTCATGATTGAGGCTAGAATTAATTGCAGTTGTAATGCGTCCTACGATAAATTTACTCTATACATTTACATTAAGGCGACACTTAATGATCTATGGGAGTGTGGCAGCGCCGGGATATTTATCTTGGATCAATCTATGGCATTGGCAAATAATTGAATGAGGACTAAAAATGAGGCTGAGATGCAGTAGAATAATTAATGTCTTTAACCCTTTAAGGGTTGCGTAGTGCTTTAATGCATTGTGCCTGTTTGTTCTCATGAAACATGAATGCAGCCCTGGTGAGTAACTCGCCAGTTCTGCATTCAAGCATCATGTTGATCCTAAGGGGTTAATAACTCCTGAAGGGTCGGCATGATACTTGTGAGTCACTTGCCATGGCTGCATCATGATGACCAAGAGCATGATGCATTAAAGCACAATGCCGCCCTTAAAGGGTTAATGTAGGTGAATTGGACTGATTAGGCAGCGGGGGATGTAGAGTAAGAAGTAGCGGGGCTAATAGCAGGGCATGTTTTAGACCTCAGGCAGTTTGCCTGATGGAGTAGCACATGCAATCCCAGACAGTCCTGGCTGAGCATGGGACATGACGAGGCCTGACAAGTCCATCAACCATTAAGTAATAAATGGGATTTTATTGATTAAAAATGGACCAAAAATACCCCTTCCCCTTCCCCACTGCCTCTTGTTGTCTCCTCCCCCTCCTCTCCATTCGGCTGGCAGTCTCTCTGCTCCTTCCGCCCCTCTCAGCCGCTTCCTCCGTACGTTTTACCAGGTGCACCCCAACCCGCTCTTTGCTGCTCTACATGCCGGTCTACATGCCACTTCAAGTGTTTCCCTTCCCCTCCATCCTGCGCTATTCCCTTCTCGCCTCTCCACTCCCCTCCTCTCTATCCCACTTTGCCACTCACTCCCCTCCTCGCCCCTCTTCTCCATCCCACTTTTGCCATTCACTCCACTCTCCACTCCCAACTGGTTTCTTTCCATCCCACCTTGCCACTCACTCCCCTCCTCTGCACTCCCCTCCCAACTGTTTCCTCCTCTCCCTCCTGCTTTTCCCTCTCATCACATCTCCATGCCCTGCACACTCCTCCCCTACATTGCTCTCTCCATCCCAGTGACCTATACTCCTGCCAGCTCTCTTCTCCTCCCCTCCTCTCACCCCTATCCTACCCGTCCTACCCCTCCCACCCGTCCTGTTCCTTCCCTCTCTGCTCTGCCTCTACTCCTTAAGCATACAACTATTTGTCCAAGCAAACCTGCACCTTCCATGTCCAATAAGGATCTTGCATTTTCTCCTATACCAGCTTTCGCCCCTCTCCCCCTCTCTCACTTCTTTCCTCTCACCCTCCGGTCGTCCCTCTCCCCTCCTCCCTCCCTCCCTCCCTCCCTCCCTCCCTCCCTCCCTCCCTCCCTCCCTCCCTCCCTCCCTCCCTCCCTCCCTCCCTCCCTCCCTCCCTCCCTCCCTCCCTCCCTCCCTCCCTCCGTCCCTCCGTCCGTCCGTCCCTCCCTCCCTCCCTCCCTCCCCCCCTCCCCCCTCCCTCCCTCCCTCCCTCCCTCCCTCCCTCCCTCCCTCCCTCCCTCTCCTTCCCTCCCGCCCCCTCCTTCCCTCCCTCCCGTCATTAAGTGACAAGGTGCTCCCAATGCGTCACAAGGTGTGCGCGTGACCATTCCATCTTGGTTTCCGTCCCAATCAAACGACCAGCGTTCAAGTCGGTCCCAGGGGGGGTTGGACGTGGGGAGAGGCCTGTAATTCACGGCAAATAACCAGCGGACATGTGAAAGTGGGACCTTTCTGCGCACTTGAGTTAGGTCCTGGCCATTCCCCATAGAAAGGAGTCCTTTTAGAACAAAGTGAACTAATTCCGCAGGGAGTAAATCACAATATTCAACTCTGGAATTATTCGCTTACGGTTTAAAGTGGCCCTTACTTTGTGTGAGATCCTACTTTTCCTGGTTTTGCAACAATTCCTACTTTTTAGAAATTTCTGAATTAAATGTCCTTAATCATCCGAGAAAAGTTGACCAAAGTTGTAAGACCTTGACCAAAGTTCCTCCATCAGATAGTGGCTCCTCTGAGAATTGATACCATCGCCGGCTCAATGTCGATCCCATGAGTTATGCTGATAGACGATCGAGTTGATTAGGTCGGAGCCGATTCTCATTTGGCGGCCGGCCTCGGGTGCACCATACATGGTGTCATCAACATGCCGGAGTAAAACCTTGCTCTCATACCAACTCCTCCACTGGCTCCAAATGACGTCTGAGCCACACAGTAAAATTAAATGCCCCGGTTCTTGGTCTAAAATGACTATCCCAGGCTAGTCATAGGAGCATTGCTCAGGCATGTTCTACATACATGGCAAAATGACTGAGGCAAAACAACATATGACTAATGCCTTACTCGAAAGAAGGTAGCCTAGATCTCATTTAAATGGAGAAGACTAAGGTGAGTTGGTCAGTGCTGACCAACTTGACAATATTAACTAACCTAGGTTATTCGTATAAAAAAATACTAACTTGGTTAGGCTATAGTGACTGAGAGATTGGTTGTATAGGGAGCCAAAGAATACCAGTGCACGCCAGCACTGCTTAGAGATGCAGGTGTATTCCACAGGTGTACATGTTTAAAAGCTGTCATACCTATTGTCGATAGCCTCTTAGTCTTAACTACACTGTAAAAAAAATCCCTTGAATTTACGGAGAATCTCAGTTAAATTTGACAGTGCATCACAGTTTTTTGGTTTACAGTGAATCACTGTAAACATCACCCATTTTACAGGGAAGTTCAGTAAACCATCGCAGTGAAACTCCGTTATTTCTTTTACAGTGAAATTCTGTTTTCTGGGTAGTTCTGTCTATTTCTACCAGGTGGCAGCCTAGTTCCCTAGGAGATTTGACTGAAGGTTCTAGATCCTAAAGCAATATAAAAGTGCCAATATGCTAATATTTCTCAATATATTTATATATCATAACATAAATGTACAAATGTAACTTAAGTTTGATGACATAATATTCACAATTGATAAACGATTCAGTTGTGTAGGACAGTGGGGAGTGATTGTATTACCATGGACACCCATCTTGTGGTAATAAGAAAAATACATATGCTCAGCACTGTAGTTGATGTTGTATAGCAATTCTAGAGCAATGCATGCTCATGGATTGTGATTATAAAGTGCTGTGGGGCAGTATATCTTCCTCTAAGTGGCTATTTCATAATGATAAGGCCTATGAAGTCCTGGCACCAGATGTCCTTATTGAATAAAAATGGGTATCACACATAATTTATAATGAACTATACACTAATACACATAATGGCTGTAGAATAATAAATCACAACAAAAGGTTATTGATGCAGCCTAAAATTCATTTAAAATAGCTAATTAATTATTCTGGGCCACTATATAATAAAACAGTGAATTTCCGTTAAAAAAACGGGGATTTCTAAAAACGGAATTCCCTTAAAAAAAACGTGGGTTTCCCGGCTCCCATTGATGCCAGTGCTTCTCCGTTTTTTTAAGGGATTTTTTTTTACAGTGTAGTTAAAGATGGGTTAGGAGCTAATTTGGGGTCGATTTTTGTTTTCCATTTAAAGGACTTATTTGTGTTCATAATGTCCATATAAGTGTGTGTGTAGCTTTTTAAATCATTCTGATGATTATAAATGCATTAAATATAGAGAAAATCTGGTCAGGAGACCCTCTCTGTAATAGTGACGGGTCCCCTGACCTATTCTGCCCAGGTTTTCTCTATATTTAATGTATTTATAAGGATGGCACTCATTTTATAAGCTACACACATATTTGTATGGACATTATGAACACTATTACGTTCCTTAAATGAAAAATAAAAATCTACCCCAAATTAGCTCCTAACCCATCTTTAAAGGGAGTATCTCCGATGATCATGGCTCAGAAATCGTTATTCTTAAAATTGGACCCCCTGTCTGAGCAATTATTGCCCACAAATACCATTAGATTGCTCCCCATTCACACATAATTGATACACTGTAACAGTGTTTAGAACACATGGAATATCGTCAAATTGCTCACTGGATATAGAGCTTGAGGACATTGTCTGTGTAGAGGTAAAACAATATTTAGATAAAAGAAAAAGCAACGACCTGTACACACTGGCAGTGTGTATGGCCTATATACCATATCTGTGGTACATGCATAGGTGAGATACCTGCTATTGATAGTGCCCTCAATAGAGCCCCCCCCCCACCCCCAAATAAAAAAGACTTAAATAAGGACAAAAGCCCAGATAGCAGCAGTTGGGGGTGATGACGGTTGTGGGTGTCGGTTGTTGATGCGTCCCTGGAGGAGGCAGGGTCGATGTACAGAACCTGACCCGCACCCTCAGGAGGAGCCCCCCCCCCCCCCCACCATCCCCACCACCACCATCAGGAGGAAGCCCTCCCCCCCCCCCCCCCACTACTGCACTCAACCCCCTGAGCAGGCAACATCAGTGGCATCAGCTTTCGGAAAATGTTGAAACAAGGGCCGTTTTCAGCCATTCAGAATGCCAGCTGGTGTGTGTTTGTTGTTTCTGTGTTTTCATTTTTTGCAACAGAATTGGGGTTTTCCTAGAAGATTCTGGGTTTTCAGTGAAAAAGAGTTATTTCTTTGATCTAACTTTGTGAAAAACGAAGGGGTATTTAAGAACATGAAAATGGGTAAAACCCCCTTTTATCGAAGGTTTTAATCCAAGATCTATCTGCTTCGCTTTGCTTTTAGGAAAGGGGGGTAAATTTAGGGGCATAAATGTCAGAGTTATTTATGGACAAAGGAAGATTTTTCAGCCGAACTCCGCGGAAAAGGGGAATGCTCTTGAAAAGTCTGAACATTGATGGTGTCTCCTTTACACACGGAGTGTGGAGACTGGGGTAGGACGGTGCAGACACGGGATCGTATTTGAGATAGCTAGACCAACAAAGGGAATGGGTTCCTGGTGTTTTAGCAAAAGCGTTAAATACAGTGAACCCAACGGTGTATAGTTATGGTTTTATAAATACAAAGGTGATTTTTACGGGAGCATACTATTGTCATAAACCTGGTGAAAATTGTAATAATCAAAGATAGCGATGGATTGCTGTTCTGGCTTTGCAGATTTGACATTTAGAAATCTTGCTAAAACAGAGAAGCGTAAAATCAGGCTTTTTATAGGAGGGGGGGGGGGTCCTTGTTGCCTCATTTGAAAATGGAGCTATTCAGTAGTTACATCTCCCTAGCTCGTCCGAATTTCCACAAAGCCCATGCATGAACGGCATGTGAATACCCATATATGACAGACAGGCCTATGGTGAATTGAAACAATCTATCAGGCAACCCCCTTGAGGTACCGCCATGACATAAGTGATTATTTATACCTTTTTATTGTGCACTCCTCCCTTCCCTGGTCAGTGGGGCATAGCATATGCGTGCCGAAATGGCTAAAGAGGGCTTTAATACCTCCGACCCCACCCCACCCCTACCCAATAGCTTGAAGCCATTCCCCCCGCGGACCCCAGGCATGAAGCCAGGTTGTGGCCGTACCTCTCCCGGAAGCCACCGCGTTATGGCCATTCTGTTGTCGCTCGGTGGACATTTGGCGACTTATGAGTGGCCGACATTGAACACATGCGGCGTAAAGCAGCTGGGTACCCGACCTCCCGGCCCTGGAGGCTGCCCTGGAGGCGACCTGACCGGCCTTTAGTAGCCATAGACAGTTTAACATGGTCCATACTAGCCGTCCAGTATAAACAGTGTGTACAGATATGATGATATGATAAAAACATGGCTAGGTGATGTAGGGGAGGGGGGTAATGGTGCAGCTGAGAGAGGTACAGATACACGTTAAGTAGAGACGGTGGGGACATCTTTGAATAATCAATGTCGTACACAGGAGGGAAAAGACAAATATTTAAAAAAAAGTTAGTTAACCCTTGGACGGCCGCATTATGCCCTTTTTCGGCCCGATGCATGAATCCAGCCTTAGCGAGTCTACTCGCTAGAATTTCACGCATTAGGCCAACCCTTTCGGAGTGTATCAGCCCCCGTGGGATGGATCGGCATGATACGTCAATGTAACACTGGCGAGTTACTCGCCATGGCTGCATTCATACATAATGACAATGAAGTACATACATGTGTAAGTCACCCAACACTATGCGGCCTTTAAAGGAATAAAAAGAAAAAGTATGAATTATTCAGCAGGTATGATGTAGACGTGCTGGTTCTGTGAATGTATGACGCACCTGCCGTACGTTACCTCCACACCCAGGGGCTACATGTGTGTGGGCACCACCTCATCACGTGTGTTGATCCAACTGTAGGTGTTAATTACAACACGTGGGTGTGGGGAGATGGGAGAACAACAAGTGGAATGTAGTGTGTGAGGTGGGGTGGGGGAGGGCATTTCTAAGAAGAAGACTGAGTTAATAGTGGCAGTGTAGATGGTGGTTCTTCAAAGATGTGCTGTACCTGTATTAACTGTTGTGGTGTAAGGGTCTTAAGGACTGCAACACCATCCTAGTGGGAACAAAGTTCAGTTTGAGCATTGTTTCAGCATTTCAGCATTGAATCAGCGTTGAAGCAACGTTGGCAAGCATTTGTCAATGTTGATGCAACATTCTGCGCCTACTGGGATCTTCGCACTGGTCCTGCATTCTCGGTCCTCCAAGGCGGGGTACTGTGCTGCTAGTAAACAAGTTGGGGGGGGGGGAGCAGGGGGGCCACTCCAACCAAACATTTTTTTAGTGTAGGCGTTCATCCATGATGGCGCATATACACGCTTTTTTGGAATTGTATAGAACAGTAGTGTTCAATTGTGATAAAGGGCCCAGACTCCACTGCCTTACTTTTCGCTATGTAGGAGAGCAAGATTTCAGAATTATGTTTAGTATATTGTATGGTATTGACAAATTTAGGGGAGGGCCCAAACACATTCAGGCATCCCCTCCTCTGTGATTAGATAGAAGAACAATGGTGTAAAAGAACAATAGACTGACCTGTCCCTGACCTGAAGCCTCCCGTAACATCACGCTGCAGTCCTTAATGTGATTCCCTCAGTGTGGGGTCGGCGCAGGACTAGGGTTACACCGGCTGGATTAACACTGAAAGTAACTTAAGGCCTCTGAGGAGTAAAGCTAGTCCCATATTAGGAAGTACATGGAAAAGCCACGGCTTAATCACTGATGAGAAGAACAAAGCTATGTGTAGGCCCCCTATGGGTTGGAAATGCAAACAGATTAACACAGAGATAAACGAAAGGGCAGTGACACCACATAGAATTTAGAAAATGAGACGGGGATATTAGATGAGAATATAAGACCGAGCTGCACGGTAAAGTGTCCAAAACAACAGTTTCTTCACGAGGCATTAGCCAACTCCCAGGCGTCAACAAAGGGAGAGTTTTTTATTGTATTGAAACTCTGTATTTATAGCATTTTTGTATTGATCAATCGTCCTTAAAAAGATACAATTAAAGCTCAAGTTTCTGCACGAGATCCACTCTCTGAACGAGTAGTGCCAGCATAGTAGCTATTTTCTCCAAGTGAAATAAAGGATATTACAAAGCTTCACACTCTTACTATATAGTAGAGGAAAATAAATAGCTTGGATAGGCGTGGCTAGTATA
The DNA here is from genome assembly GCA_947462335.1 of Harmothoe impar. Taxonomy (NCBI): domain Eukaryota; kingdom Metazoa; phylum Annelida; class Polychaeta; order Phyllodocida; family Polynoidae; genus Harmothoe; species Harmothoe impar. The sequence continues at coordinate 18,458,125 of OX381709.1, forward strand.
AGCTAAGCAGGAGGGCGTAGACACATAAACAAACACATCCAAACTGTAGTAATTATGAGAACATATAGGCGTAGCATGCGCTAGTCGATACATTGTTTACTAGTATTTGTGCTAGATTAGGAATTGTAATTATAAAGGGCCACCAGTGTAAGAGAGGAAGGGGGGAGGTTATGTAGGAGTGGGCTGAGCAGTATCTGCAGTGACGTAGTGAGTCAATGCCCGAGGCTGATAAGCTCAGCAACTCTATTAATGAAGTATACAGCCATTGCTTAACCCTTTAATACCAGCATGTCGCTAAAAGGTGACATTTGTCAATATGATGCGCCAATACAGCCCGGGCGAGCGACTTGCTCGGCTGCATTTATGCATCAAGCAGACCTATCGGGAGTGTATCAACCCTATAGCGTCGTTATGGCGCTTGAATGCAGCACTGGTGAGTTACACGCCAGGGCTGCAGTCATGCATTATAACAGCCGAGGATAATATGTATTAATGCACCATCCAGCCCTTAAAGGGTTAAGGGAAAATACTAGTCATAGACAGTGGTAGGAAGGAGAGCTTTAAGATACATTAGATGAAGAAAAAAGACTCCTTCCTTCCTTATTATGAACACGGAAGGTGTAATGAAAGCCTGTGCACGCGATATCGTGTTGCAGCTTTCTTCACTTGTAGCATGATTGGATGGCCTTGGCCAGTCTGAAACAAGAACTACTGCAGTGTCAGCCTAAGCCATCCGGCAGTAGTATTTGCTAAGCATTGTTGGATGTTGAATAATGGTTGTTATCCCAGAGGAACCTGATACTGTGGAACCGTGGGATTACAATACTTAGTGTTTTATAATGAGTTCCTTATGTTTCTGTCAGAAACCAATGTGTTAAGTTCACAGATGGGTATTATTATTTCATGTTTTGTTCTGCTTTATGATACATTATTACTCTTGTAAATCTGCAGAGCTGTGTCTGCTTTCTAACATTCCTCTATGTAGAGTATATGAGAGAAACTACCATATTAATGATATAACAGTGCTTATTGAATACTTTCTATGTACTGCTCATAGTACTTTTCATATCAGTAGTTTCCATACACTACTTGCAGTTCTTCCATATCCTACTTAGTACTTTCCATGTACTACCTGTAGTACTTTCCATATACTACTCGTATTACCTTTCATATACTTGTAGCAGTCTTTCCATATACTACTCTCAGTACTTTCCATAAAGTATTATAGCAGTACTTTCCTATATTGGTTGCAGTACTTTCCATATACTACTTGCAGTACTTTCCATAAATCATACTAGCTGTTCCCCTTTACTACTTACAATACTTTCCGTGTACTACGTGCAGTACTTTACTACTTGCAGTACTTTCCATAAAGTATACTAGCAGTTCTTTCCATATACTACCCCTAATACTTTCCCTCTACTTACAATACTTTCCATATACTATTTACAGTACTTTCCATATACTACTTACAGTATTTTCAATATAGGCCTACTACTAACAGTACTTTCCTAGTACTACTAGTACTACTTACTGTACTTTCTCTGTACTACCTGCAGTACCTTTGATATACTACTCGCAGTACTTTCCATATACTACTCTTAATACTTCCATATACTATTCGTAGTAGTCAGGAGCAGGGGAAGTCAATGGTTGGTTAGGGAACGGAGGGGGAGGGTGACAAATGACATTCATTATGACATACTCCAGCGAAGTGTATCATATACCTTTCCTAAAATTCACTGTAAAATTCCAGCCATTAGTTATGTTTTTACCAAGAGCTTATATTTAGCATTGGTCAGACTGTGTTGGTTTTTGTATAGTAACCCATGTCTATTGTAGCTGTGTACTTCAGTATGAAGCCGTCCCTGTGTAAACCCCAAAACTCTTATCAGTATTTAGCCCCATGTCAGCTAACACATGTAGTCGGGGCGTTGTGTGAGCTGTACACTTGTTCACTGTAATGACGCTAGATGGCGCGCCTGTATGGCTGCGGTGAGAGCTGCTCTTATGAGCTGCTCCTGCCATCAAGAGGTTGGTTCAGCCATCGGACACCAGGTGTCAGTGCAGTAACGAGGCAACGCTTAGTAATAAACCATTGGGACTGTCCTGTATACGGCTGTAAGCCAATCATTCATCTAATCCATTTAAGATGTAAATCTATGTGTTACACTTTATATTTTTAATTAACCTTCATCAAACTAAGTTTCTCTGATTTATACCCTCTGATACATATTCTTTGGTTTTATTTCAGAGCCATCAGGTCTGGAAAAGAGTAATACTTTTATCATGCATGAATTCCAAGCTGTGTTGCTCGAATAGTCTGAACGCTTGATAACATACAACTTTGTGAATGATAGGACTAACCTAGTTGGATTCCCGTGTGTGCTTTCAGTCTATGAGCTGGAGAAAGATGAAGATAAACTCCTCAAAGGCCAATACACCCGGACCGAGACGGGGAAACCCAGTAAAGGTAAGGGATTGACTTTGGTACTACTAATACACTCACTCCTCAACACACCTACAAACTCTGCAAACCGCTGACACTGACACGGCCTCCGGCCACGTTTGTACATACACCACCACCCAGGCCATGTAGACATACTGGTCATAGCCCATTAACCCTCTAAGGGCCGCATAGTGCTTTAATGCATCATGACCTTAGTCGATATGATGCATTCACGCAGCCCTTACGAGTCTATTACTCGCCATGGCTGCATGAATGCCTCTTGCAGACTCTTCGAGAGTGTAACGACTCCATAGGGTCTGCACGATGATAAATTTGCAGCCGTGGCGAGTTACTCGCCATGGATGCATTTATGCATCTTGACGACAAATGGGCATAATACATTAAAGCACTGTGCGGCCCTGAAAGGGCTACTAGGGTGACTACCACACATGCTTCTCTATATCCTGAACTGTAGTTCTAGTGACAACTCTAGCTTCTGGTGTGGCTTTGCCTTTGGTCTACTACCATCCCATTTTGGTGAGGGGTAAAATGTCTTGTTTGGTGCCCCTGTGGTGGCTGGGAGGGCCTGTCTATCAGGCTCTAGACTGGTTAGACTAACACTGCCTGTCCATCAGGCTTGGGCCTGTTAGACTAACACTGGCTGTCCATCAGGCTCGGGCCTGTTAGACTAACACTGGCTGTCCATCAGGCCCTGAGCCTGTTAGACTAACACTGGCTGTCCATCAGGCTCTGGGCCGGTTAGACTAACACTGGCTGTCCATCAGGCCCTGAGCCTGTTAGACTAACACTGGCTGTCCATCAGGCTCTGGGCCGGTTAGACTAACACTGGCTGTCCATCAGGCCCTGAGCCTGTTAGACTAACACTGGCTGTCCATCAGGCTCTGGGCCTGTTAGACTAACGCTGGCTGTCCATCAGGCTCTAGCCTGTTAGACTAACACTGGCTGTCCATCAGGCTCTGGGCCTGTTAGACTAACACTGGCTGTCCATCAGGCTCAGGGCCTGTTAGACTAACACTGACTGTCCATCAGGCTCTGGGCCTGTTAGACTAACACTGCCTGTCCATCAGGCTCTGGGCCTGTTAGACTAACACTGCCTGTCCATCAGGCTCTAGCCTGTTAGACTAACACTGGCTGTCCATCAGGCTCTGGGCCTGTTAGACTAACACTGGCTGTCCATCAGGCTCTGGGCCTGTTAGACTAACACTGACTGTCCATCAGTCCCTGTGCCGGTTAGACTAACACTGGCTGTCCATCAGTCCCTGGGCCTGTTAGACTAACACGAACTGTCACATGTCCGCTCACCGCATGTAGCCGCCGCCTCTACTCACTACAACTACCACTCCTCACTAGGCATCTACAGCAGGCCCTAAGTGGACTGACCTTTGTATAGGAGGCATTATAAGAGTCAGTTCACCCCCCAATGAGAAAACATCTATAGGAGGTATCATACCAGTCAGTTTATTCCCTATTGAGAAAACATGTATATATATAGAAGGCATTATACAAGTCAGTTTTTTCCCTAGTGAAGAAACATATATAGGAGGCATTATACCAGTCCATTTTTCCCCTATTGAGAAAATATGAAAGAAATCGAAAATATAGGATAATAGGAGATTGTGATTCCCTAACTGAATTTTATTTTCAAAATTGTCTGGGCCGTATTACAAACTTGTTCAACGGCTGAACAATTTGAAAATGATATCTCTGGAAAGATAGGTGGGGGAAATTACCCAGAAGTCAACTAATTGTTTGAACCATCCTGTTCAGCATTACACGTCTAGCGTTGTTCTCCCATATAATGGACCATATTTATATACAATCTGCCAAGAAAAGGGAAAGAGGGGAGTGGTTTAACTACTAATAGTCTATAGACGTTTTTGATATTTCCAATAATCAAAATATTAGGAATTCAAACAGTCTGTGAGTTTTGCTGTAAAATCTGGTAAAACATGGAGGGAACCATGATAGGAATGAAAATGGATTACCCGTTTCAATATTGATGTAGTCGTAGGCAAAGAAGGGGAAATGAGCTTTTATTTCCATACCATTACTAGAGCATATCTGCGATTTCTATTATTTCGATACTTTGGTATCCCCAAGCGAATAAACAACAATACAGAGACAGATTTCAAGTAGAACAGGCTGTTTAGAGTTAGTGTTAAGAAGACCAATTTACATAGAACTAGTATTTAGAAGAAAAAAACTGATTTCCCTCAACTAGAGAAATAAGTATCGTTCCATTTAGCATGGGATTATTGGATTCGACAGACAAGACCAGGTATTCCTGGCACAATTGGGCAGTCCCACGGATTTCTCAAATGCATTATGCCCTTGGTCGTCATAATTAATACCTCACCAGGGCTACATTCATTCCCCATCCCTACTGAGCTTATGCACTCCTTGGCATGAGGATTGAATGAAGCCCTGGCCAATAGACTCACCATAGCTAGTACCACTGGAGCCATGCATCATGAAAACCAAGTGCATTAAAGCAGTATGCAGTCCTTCAAGGGTTAAAACCGTGTTGACATGGCAGTATAAACGTCCAATCGGAACTCACAACAATGGCCTAACATTTAGCTGTGCCGAGGTGCACTATTTTTGGCAGAAAGTTTGGAACATCTTATTCCCTACTAAAAGTGTAACCCCCTTTGGTCCTGCCTATGTCCCATTTTGGTAATTGCAGTTAATGGGCTGGAGACCTCTTCAAAGGCAAGGTCCGGGCAGTATGTCGAGCATTAATGTATTGGGCCTTGATAAAATGCTTAGATCACAGGGGATGGTTCATGGCTTCTGTTGGCCAGCTGTCGCTGTACAAAATGTAATCCTCTTACATAGCTATCTATAAGCGGATTGGCATGAATGGGATGTGATTCATGAAATCAAACTAGAAAGATAACATATTATTGGAAAGAATCAAAATTATTTACTTTATAAAGGAAAACATTTTTTTAGATAGTACTATATTCGATTGACTCACACCTTTTTCAATGTTCACTGGTAGTTAGTTTCTTAGTCCCCCATCCCCAGCAGATATAAGTTATTCTCTATAAGGTGTGCTCTTAGAGGTGGAACAAGTGTTTTGTACACTAGGTAATAAAATAAGAAGGCGTGGTTGCACATTGTTCTCTCTAGCTCACATACCTTCCCACCTCTACACCCTACATATGTCTCCCCTACCTCTTCCACATTGTCTGACACCTGACAGTGTGCCAGTCCTACCCTTGACTTCACTTGTTACATAGCAGACATAACACGAAACCTGTGTCTTGTGCTATCATCTTCTCACTGTCAGTAGACAACATATCCAATAGACTTAGTTGAGATACAGGATATCTGATAGACAAAAAAAACGATGTCAGGTTGATATCTGGCAGTAAATACAAGGAATACATGCATTTAAATTTAATAAGGACGTCTCTGTCGAGATTCCTTTAGAATTTAATATCCCTATCCTTCCTCGTCCATATGTTACAGATACAATTAATATAATTTGCTCGTCATATTCCCATACAAATTACGATTAAGGCACAACCCCCATATAATTCCCCATGAGACTAACGGTTAAGACGAAATAGTTTGACCCAGACATTTCCATCTATACTGCGGACCTTTCTGAAGTTTCTGGAGATTCATAGCAACTCTCTCGCCTACCTTCTGATGGCCAATCGTCTTGTATCGTGGACATAATACAGAGAATATGTCACCTTAGTAGCGTATATAGCAATAGGGACATTGCTTTTTCCTGATATCCGTGCTGTGATATGCTAGCCTCAGCACTTTTTCAAGAGCAGAATATGTACATATATATGTACATCATAGAGTCCGTTGGTCTCCGTGGGTATTTGGAAAGGACTCAGTTTTTTAATAAAAATCCTTATCATTGTAAATGGATATAGGGTACATGATTCATGATTCCCCTAAGTTTCTTATGTACCTGCATCACAATCCTACCAACATCGAGTTACCTTTAGCTCCTTATTCATTGGAATCAAACAACCCACATTCCCCATTGACACGCGCATGCCTTTTATAAAAGAGGAATCGCATTGAAAAGGCTGAACTTCGACCTGCACTCTTTAACATCCCCACCACTACTGCACGCTTTTGAAGAACATCTCAATGACAACTAAGGACGCGTTGAATACCCCTCATGCTTGATGAAGACTACAATGTATATACAATCCTACCTTATTGCACTCTGTACATATTGGTGTACCTACCCCATGATAACTTCACCCATTTGTACTGGCTACCCACCAAAGGGTCACCTACTCAACGATAAAACGCCTTACTTCTAAGACTAAATAAAACAACAATGGCTACTGACCTCAATAGAGATCAATCCGATTAACCTAATGGCCAATTAAGAATTAATCAGTAGATTCTCCGTGAGTTGCTCGCCGTGATTTAATAGTTATAGCCTTAACAGAAGAGGTGCTCACTTGCTGATGATGACAATCATGGATCTACTCAAGGATCCTGCCTTTTCCTCTGCTCTTCACGCCCTATGGTATTATATAGGTGGCGGTATATACATTGAGTATAGTATCTTAGAAGCAACAACGACGTCACACAGACCAGTATAGCCCCTATTTGGCTGATCTCACACATGGAGAAGGGTTACTTTATATAGGCAATGTTTGTGATGTAAAAGGCGTTAAAATCCTTATCGCATGAGATCTACTTTGCTGAAAACAAAAGCCATTTCAAAATCTGAAGGATATTCAAGATATAAACATGACAGTTCAAACTCCATTCCCTTAAGGATAAATCAGCAAAAAATGACCCTTTTCTAGTATATTGCCTGTATATAGCCAGAACCCTTTGTGAAACTACCTAGCAACAAGTTCTGCTCCCAAGAATGAGCTTTTCGGCTGAGTCATGTGGAGACCACGGGATGATGACCTCCCTGTGCACGGCCTCCCCACCCACCCCTCACTACACCTCACCACGGTCAGTCATCCAGATACCTGTCCATGTTGTCTTACCTGTTCCTCTTCCTATAGTTACCCTCTTTTGCTTGGCTTGAAGTTTGCACTGTTTTATGAGTAGTAGTGATAAGTGAAGGTTGCTTTAAGCAATCATTTGTTTGATTTTTGTGTCTATAATGTTTGATGTTTAATGTGATTTTGTTTCAGGTGATTTGTTATTTTAGAATATGTTAGCAACTAGCTTGAAGTCGATGTTATATATATGTAGAACGTAAATGTAGTATTTGAGTGGTAAATTTATGCTTTGTCTAGATAACCTATTTGATCAGTGTAGACATAAGTAATGCTAGCGTTGTTGAAATCAGTTTATGATTGCCCTAAAGTGTTTTTGTCCGTAGGCTCTCCCTGCATCGATATAATGGTTTTAAGTATTGTTTCAATAGATCATGAAAAACAAGCATGAAACTTTTTGTTGTATTGAAAAAAACTGTTTATTCCAAATCATGAAACCCTTCATATATAAAAAAGTATAACCTTCAATGGAAAGAATTGCTTTTGCAATACTTTTCCATTGAACCTCCTCCCCCCCCCCCCTTCAGATATAAATGTTCAGTGTTTTCGTAGGTAATTTTTCAGTTTACTGCAGAAGTGCAGATTTTTTTCATATATTAAATATATTGTCGTATATGTCGTGAATTGAAAAAAAACATTTTGTGTCTTAGAATTATGTTTGCATGTCTGGTTTTTATTTGCATGAAAACAACTGCATGCTTTCTTGTTTATAGGTTATGATTCGGACGATGACTATGGCGACGACCATGATAGGCAGCTCCATAGTGGCTCCCGTTGGGTGAAGGGCAAAACCTATGCTCGGGTGCCGATCTCCACCGCCGACGATGACGTTCTTAAGGCGACCCGAAGCGCTCGAAGCTCCACGACAAACACCCCGAGCCGCTACCCTCCACGAGGTGGATCCGGCTCACCCAACTTAAACCTGGTCAACAGCAACAACCAACAACAGCAACAACATCAACAACAACAGCAACAACGTCAGCAGCAGCCACATCACCCGCAGCATATCGGTGGGCTTATAGGAGGCTTATTCTCCTCCTCCCTCTCCTCTACCTCCCTGTCTTCTTCTCTGTCCTCTAACATTGTTTCTGTGACTACTACCACCACCACTACCACACCCCCTGCACTCATACACCCCTCTCACTATTCTCCCACCACTCCCAATACGACTACTTTCACCACGCATGCGCAGCAGACCGCACCGTCATGCGCCACCACCACCGCCGCCGCGCCACCTGACGGCAGCGTCCCACAACAGCAAGATGAATGCCCGGATGTAGAGATGGCACCGTCACTTCCGGTGCCGCAGGGAGACGCCGAGTGGCATCCGAACCGGAAGCGCTCCCTGTCGGAGATTCAGAACGCCGAGTACCACGACAAGTTGGAGGAGGAGGACGAAGACCCGGATGAGGGGCCTCCCCCGGAGCCTGCGGCCTACGTGCGGCGTATTGGTCACGAGGGTCCAGGTAGCCACCTCTATCATCTATCGTGGTGACGGGAGGGCTAGGGCAAGTGGTGGCGGTTAAAGAAAAAGAAATCCTCCTATATAAATACTCTTAACACCACAGCACTGGTTGACAGTGCGCCTCATCCTTAACACCCTTGATAACTACAAACCGGGACCGGAATGACGCACACTTTAAGATTGTCTAAACACCCTATTGAAATGTCAATTTTCTCATTTTCATTATGGAATGGACACCCCTGGGTGAAATCCCCTCCCCCCGCCCCAACACCTCCAAAAAACACAAACTAAATGAATAATCTGAATGCACAGACATGATACAAAAAGACCAAACACGCACTTTTATCTTGTAATGTAAGTCAGCAAGTCCACACACACACACACAACGTCTTTTGCACCTTTAAGGCCCGCATAGTGCTCTGATGAGCTATTCATTTGCCACATGATACATAATGCAGCCATGGTGAGTCCACTTGTCAAGGCTGCATTTGTGCATCATACCGATCCCTCGGGAGTGTATCAACCCCTTAGGGTCGGCATTATACTTGAATGCAGAACTGGCGAGTTCATTGCGAGTACTGCATCCATGTCCCATGATGATAAGAGAATCATTCATTAAAAAAGTATGCGACCCTGAAAGGGCTAAGTATGTGCCATTCGCTTTGAGAGTTGCATGAGCTTTGGTGCAGGAACTCGCTAGTATTAGTCTACGCATCATCATCTTTATAAGATAAATCATGATAAGTTAAGCTTACACACATAACTCCTCGCCCTGATAATGCTGCCCCGGATCACCTGATATCTCACTATATGTTACTGACAACATGTATTTATAACAACGAAGAAGAGGAGACTTTGCCAAGCATGGTCCTTTTCAATTTACATTTTGATATAGCGGAAGGTAAGTATGTTTTCATTTGTTTCCTGATGTCAAGTTGAGCTGATGGCTGATGTCTTCGTAAATAATGAAATTATAATTCCAGGACGTGTGCTTCTCGTTATAGGTATTCTGAAAATATAAAGTTTAGACTGAAATATAATCAAGATAAATAGACAATGACACAGCAATTCAGTGGCATTTTAGTCAGAATCGACTGTCCACGGATGGAAGGACACCCCATTGACATATGCAGGATATATGCATGCACCTACTACTGGGACTTCAGAATTTCTGATTGGCCACAGAGCTGGTTGCTGGTGATCGCTCATGGCATGACTGAAACCAGCAGTGAACTGGTTGCTGGTGTTTCGGTCTCCAGTCAGGTACCACCAAACTGCCAATATGGGGGAAATTCCTGTCAAAATGGTTGACAAGATGGCAGCAGTTTGCAGCCCCTCCTTGGGACTGGGCAGTCTAAATATAGTGGCATTTATAATCAGAGAACCATAACATGATGTAATCCAGTTGACATTACATATCAACTCTATCTGCCAAATTACTAATAACAATCCAGATTGACTGCATAAAAATTTGCATTTAAGAAAATTTAAATGCCTAAAGGAACAAGCATTAAGGTCAGTAAATGACATGTAAATCTCACCGAAAGGTCATACTGGCATTTAAGTGGGATTCAAGTTGCATAACGCCAGTGTTCCTGTAAGCATCTTAAGCCTACATAAATGCAAACATTCATGCAGTGCATATATTGCTCTGCAATGTATGTGCTATTCATAATACAATTAGCCGATTGTTATTACTAAACTGTCTACAGTACGGTATGGATTCCTATAGGCATTACTGTCCAGACTGCACTTTATCAAGGGGCCTGGGTGTGATGGGAATATTGAACACAGACCTTACAATGACGGCCATATTAAGGGGGCCATTCCACAACGTTGTAAAGCCTGGAGTGGAAAGGGGAGTGACACATGAACTATTGTGCTATACTAAAACAGATTCTGTGAGAATGGGTGGCTGAGGTAAAGACTCAAATATCACCATAAGGAGTATATACATAGTTGTGACTGTACCTTTTGGGTTTTGATCAAAATGCAATCCTATGTGTATATACAACTCATTTCGCTAAGAAAGAACTGCAAAAAAAACACACAAAAATACAGCAACAATAGATTAAAATAGAGTAATCACTTCTCATTAAGCTTGTAAGCCTTAATCTTAATATGAGGGACAAAGGCCTTGGCCTCATTTACAGTATGTTCTAGGCCAACTAAAGATAGACCTTGTTAGTTATATAATTGCTGAGCGGCCCTTAATAGGCTTGTTGTCACCCAGTGCCCTGCAGCCTGAAGGGCTAATATTGATGACATATGGGCGGGGCAGGCGGCCATGGCACACGCCTGTGTAGTAATTGATTCAATATACGGTTTGAGATCAATGCTGTCTTTATGCCACGGGTATTGATAAGGGCCGGCGTGCGGGGCGTGTCAGGCCTGAGCAAATCAACTTCTGTAGTTACCGGCCCCTCCCCCGAGCTGCTCCTCCTGCCCTGCTTTAGGCCTTTAAGGGCCGCGTAGTGCTTTAATGTGCCCTTCATTATGGCGGTATAAAGCATAAATGCAGCCCTGGTGAGTCCACTTGCCAAAGATGCATTTACGCATCGTGCCGACCCTTTGGGAATGCATCAAACTCGTAGAATCAGTATAATGTATGAATGCAGCTCTGGCGAGTTACTCGCCAAGCCTGCTCTCGTTCATCATGACAACAAAGGGGATAGCGCATTAAAGCGCTATGCTGTCCTTAAAGGACTAGGTGGTTTTGGAGCCGCTCGCAGCCTTCACACAAATTGCACGCCCCAGGGATGGCCGAGCGTCTGTGTCATCAAGGAAGGCTATAAAAATATTACCGGCCACTCGGGTATTGAACTGCTGAAGCACCGGCATTTAAAGAGGCCGGGCCCCGGAGCGAGCTGCGGGCTCCAACATTAGCCGTGGAGATTGGTCCTCCGGAACCCAAAACAGGACGGGCTGAACAATATATATGCATTACCTTGATCAATCTCTATCTGTGGTTCTGATGGGTAAAGTGCGTGTATGCCTATATGTTGAATAGGCGGATTGACTAGCAGAACAGATTGTGTACAGCTTTCTTTATGATGTCATTTACAGGGCAGATGCATTTATCGGTCTAGAGCAAATTAGATTACTAGAGGAAATTATGAAATCACCGACAGTAGCCGCACCCCTTTACATGGGACGGTAAAGCGGTTATCCTCAGGGATTATAGAAAAAGTACGACTATACTCCATGACAAATGCTGGAGTGATTGCATCTCCAGATTTCCAAACTATTTGTAATTTCAATAATCGATGATGCAAAGATGCTCCTATTCGTACTTTTGGAGGAATTCCTCTTTTTCTCTTGTGATTTCCCTAGTCAGTTGTATCAATTTATCAGCATCTGGAGATTGGCTACTTTTATTTGGCATGGGATTGGTATCTCTGATTATTGAAAATAGAAAAAGAATGTTGGCAGGATTCCCATAGGGAAAGCCATGGAAAAGTAAGTGGTTAGGGATAGTTAGAGAAAATGTTAACCCGGGTAAGGGAAAGTCAGTGAAAATAGAAAAAAAAGACATAATGTCACATATTATCCACTAATTGTATGGGGGTAAAGCTCTGTTACATTGGGAAGCACCAAATGCTAAATCGTCCTGTATCGTAAATATGTACAAGGCAAATGGTAAATTGTGGTCAAGGAATTCCAATCAGAATCTTTCAGTGACCCTGTTTTGTGCTGGACTTGCGATGAGCAACACCTCTGCATGCACCCCATGTATGGTGCCTGGGCCGTTATCTGCGGCAAGATGTGCTTCTGCAGCCCTAACAATGGTCGGTAGCAGCAGAGTAATGGTCAGAGGGGGCTTTAGTGGATCCCAAGTCTTTACCACCCCACATGGCTCCAGCACCAGTTTCCGCTCCTCGCCCTATTACGGGACCGCTCCTCTGGCCGCTGGCGCTGAAAACGGCCCAACTCTTCCGGGGAAGATACCGGAAATGACGCCAAACTTCCTGTTGCTTGCTGGGAGGGCGCTGGTGGTAGATGTGGCGGGGCGCCATCTGGTGGACTGTAGCAGGGAAAGTAACCTATAGCAGAGCAAACATGTGCCATATGGTGCAGGCGGTGAATAATAACGGCTGGAGTGGACGCGTGTCAAGCTGTAAGCTAGAAGGCAATTTGGCTCACCAGTGGTGGAGGGATCGGGGAGGGGCCCCCTCCTTAACTGTGTGGCACTCTTCTATCAATCACAGAGGAGGGGGCTGAATATGACGACCCCCCCCCCCCCAATGAAAAAATAAGCAAAAAATCATCACCATGTTATTTCTCCTGCACAAAGGCAAAAGTTGGGATAGAGAGACATTGGTATCCAATCTGAACTAGTTGGGGTTGATCAAGCACTATGTCTCTGTAGAAAGTCTTTACACATATAATGTACATGTGTAAGCGTGTATATTCCGTGTACATCCCAATGCTATATTTAAGCTGGATGAGACCATCCCCCTCTATGGAAAGGTGCATCCTACCTTCCTGTTCACAGACGAGTGATAAACGATGGGAGATGTTGAACTTGTGGCTTATGGAACATATGTCCGTGTCATTTGCCGGGCCGTAAATAGAAGCCCTGAGCATAAGCCTGAGTCGTTCATAAGCCAGGTATACAGGCCTTCTAATATAAGCAGTGCCCAGAATATAAGCCTTGGCTTCTAGGAGATCAATTTATATTAATCACCAAATCATCCCTATATATATAGAGCTTATAGTACTCATATGATGAAATGGCCGTTTATCAATATCATATGGAGGTTTTATTAATATGATATACGGGTTTAAGCTCCACATGGACCTCAGGCACCTGAGACACCCAGCGTAATGGCAGTCACGCACGCAATGAGCCCTAAACTGTTTGGCTGCTGCGTAGACCCATATTGCTGCCTGAAGTGGGGGGAGATGGATTACCGCATGGCACTATGGGTAATGGAGCATCATTGTGGTCATTTCCGAGTGTAGCCTCGTTTTCGGGCGCATAACTGTAATTTGTCACTCACTTCTTGTGTCGGGGGTCAGGCTGGGGAGTAGATGCTGTCAGGTGCAACGACCATCCCACTCCCATCACATGAGAGCTCTCTGTACAAGATGACCTTGACAAATATGGTTTGCTTCCTGTATTTTGTAATGTAGAATTCATATGTTACCATATTATATTATACAAAGATGCCACCTTTTTTCCCTGCTTTTGTGGGAATTCCTACCTTTCCCTAGGTTTACCAGAAAATGTTATACTAGTTTCCCATAGAAATATTGACTGGAAGTTGAGGATTTCCTGCTGTTTGCCGACCAGGGAATGGCATCTCTGATTATAATGTAGAGAAGACTTAGTTGGCAGCTTTGAAGTAGAAATAATATTTTACAAAACAGCATTGCTGTGAACTGAATGGGGGCTCATGGTGTTTTAAATAATGTGTTTGTTTGTGTTCTGCTTGGCTGTGCTATAGTGTTTAGTAGTTCTATCTCAGCATAGTGCTAGTTTCTTATATTGGTAGAGCACTAATATGCTAAGGCTGGCCAGTTCTCCTCCAACCTTAGCCAAAGACAAGTGAGAGGTACATAAACTGTATATAAATGGTGTTTATTACTAATTGCCAACAAACCAGTCACTCCATACATCCTCTGGAGGGTATCTTTGATGTGCTAATTACCTTCAGCATCTGATACAACAGTAAGTATCAATATATGTGTGCAGGTCAGTGCAGTATGTGTTCCATGAGTATAGTGATGTTAAAAATATAGAGATTCCCATAGTGAGCTGTTGAGTCCTGATACTGGGGATGCTGTGATCATCCCCGCATGCTTCCAACCTAACTCCAGAGGTGCGGGCCTACCCTCGCCCATGACCCAGGTGAGTAGCAGCAGCTCATCTTCAAATGAACTGTTACTCGCTACTGACTACTGAGGGGCACCTGCGGCGGCTATATGGTAGCCACCTACAGCCCCCCTGCAACACCTGTGCCAGGCCTCAGCCTATCACAGGTGGCCACGGTTTTCTTCTGCATGTGACTGACAGGTCTATGTTCCTGCCCCTTTCATCAGTCTCCAATCACATTATAGGTCTACTCTCCATCTGATGTTTTAGCCCCAGCCTGAACTAGGACTATATTCACACACCAACCACAAACTCTGCAATATCATACACTGATACCAAGCAACATAGATACACTATTCTATATGTTGATATATGCCATTTAGCATTAGGATCATGCAATAAACTCCATAAATCAATATTATAATTCACTGTACTATTAATATCAAACATATTCCGTTAAAATTACCCTGATAAATACACCACAATAGTACAGCTGTATGGTTGACAGGAATGCATGCAGTCACTTTGTAGTCCTATGTCTAACTGTCTAGCAGGAAACATACTTACACTGAAGCATTCTCTGTTATAGTCCCATGTCCAATAGAAAACTCACATTGAAACCGTTGTCTTATTGCCCCAAGTCTAATTCTCACATTGAAATATTCCCTCTATTATATAGTCCTGTATCTAATAGGAAATACACTCTGATTAAAACATTCTCTCTGTAATTAATTGTCCCATGTCTATTAAATAGGAAACATACTCACACTGAAACATGCCCTTTTATTGTCCCATATCTAATAGGGAATATGCTCACACGGAATCCTACTCTCTCTTTTTGTCCCGTGTCTAATAGGAAACCTACTCACAGTGAAACCTTCCCTCTGCCATTGCCCTGTGTCTAAAAGAAAACATACTCACACTGAAACCTCTTCCCTGTTATTGTCCCCGCTCAATCTGGGTAATATTTCCAGACTTGCCTTTTCTTATCTCTTGAGACCACCTTTAGAATTCTACACGTCTCTCTGGGGATAATCTGCCAACTTAGTCTTTTCTTTGCCTCGACCATCTCGAGCCGTGTTGGGACTCTTAGCATAGCCCAGGTAATATATTGCCGCGGCTGACAATTTTTGCAGAGCAACAACTTCATAACCAAGAGAATTTTTGCGTGGCTTACTACGCCATATAAGTATGACTGATGCGCTTGCGTTGCACTCTGGCCATACAGGTAAAAAATGACACGTACTCGTGCTGTTAACGAAGCCTCGGTGAATTATTCAGGCGTGTAGAAATATAATTCACGGATTGTGCTGTGGGCCCTAATGAAGATAGCTAGCCTTGGTGGGAGTCGCCGGAGGAGGAGGAGGGGTAGGAAGAGGAGGAGGCCCCGCCCGGTGCTCCTTGTGTAATGTAGAGCTGCTCCGAGCAGTTGGTGAGTAGCTCTATAAGGGCAGCATAATGCTTTAATGCATAATACCTTTGTCCTCATGATGTATGAATGCAGCCCTGGTGAGTAACTCGCCAGGGCTGCATTCAAGCATCTCACCGACCCTACAGTTTTTATACACCCCCAAAAGCATCCCCGGATTGTCCTAGCGAATCTCCTAACCAGGGGTGCATAATAGAATGCATTATAACAAAGACACATTAAAGCACTATGTGGCCCTTAAAGTGCTAGGGAGGGGAGAGCAGTGAGTGAGAGCTGCAGCCACTCATGCTGACATAGTGCCGGACGTCCCCGCCCTGCCCGGACGTGGCCCCTCTACAGTTTGTCTCTGTCCGGCCAGGGCCCCCTAGACTTGATAAGCTAGCCGGCTCCATGTGGGCATTCTGCGACGATAAAGAAAAGGAGACTACATCGTCAATGTCAGGGCCTGAGGCATGGGGACTGGGTACTGTACCTCCCTAACCCCAGTACCTGCCCTAATCCTGGTCTACAAACAAGAACTGAGGCAGGGAGCAGCCACTGATCAATCAGATGCTGGGGAAACAAAGAAAGGGCCTTTTGAATGATTCGTAATCGCTTCTATATGGAGATAATACAGGGGGCAATGAGCTATGGATGAGACATTGGGTCTCTGTCTATTTTATATTAGGTTGGCCGGCAGTACATGTCAGAAAATATATATGCAGTCCGAAATGATCGCTCACATGGGGTGAGGCCAAAAAAAATAAAAGGTGTGTTTCAGGCAACCCGACCCTAGTTTCAAAAAAGGGCCGACCCTACCATTTTTTTCTGATTTTGGAGAATTTTTTTTTTTTTTTTTGCAAAATATTCAAATTTTTCGGAAATTTTAGCAATTTCTTGGTCAGGAAGAACAGATCACATGCCTAATTAACTGTCCAGCCTCAGGAAATTGCTTATTAACAAGAATGTCCAATAATTTCATGATATTCCTAGTTATAATAAGAATCGGTGAGTCGTCTTGATGACCCGCGAGTCGATATGGCAGTCCGCGACTCATTCAAGGTACCTCCAACATTCAAAAAAAAAAAAAAAAAAAAATCCGACCTACCTACCCTAAATAATTGGACCATGTTGCCTGAAACACACCTTTTTTTTTTTTTGGCCTGAATAATAATGAAGCAATTTCGAGAAGCATTCTAGACAAAAGTGTTTGTCCAGACTTGACTTGAATTTGATAACGCACATCTTAGCCCTCCTCCTCCAGACTTGTATTTTACAGAACATGCCAACTTTAATATGGAATGAGAACCAGAACATTGTCCAAAGATACAAAGATAACAGTTCATGCTGAGATGGGGCATGTAGTCTTGGATGTCGCTCACACAGATATTAAACTGTGGATGTTAGGGTTTGTTCCTTACATTTCCGTTTTTGAAGACGGGTGTTTAGCCTTGTCAGGATAGGCGGAGCTGGAGGTCTCTCAGTCTTATATCAACACCCCAAATACTCCAAACATATGCATTTAGCCCCGCTCTCCCCGAACACTGACCTATCTGCACACTCACCCCACGCCTTTATGACCACAGCGGGTTATACACAATGGTGAGATCCCTCCCTACATGCATTCAAGGACGGATTAATGCATCACACCCGTGGTCATCATGATGCATGAATACAGCCCTGGCGAGCAACTCGCCAAGGCTGCATTCATGCATCATGACGACCTGTTGGCATGATGCACCGCTGCAGCACTGGCGAGTTACTCGCCAGGGCTGCAGCGACAAATGTCACCTTTTAGTGACATTCCGTGCTCAAAGGGGTATTCCAGCACAACAATAACAGGTAGCTGCAGGCGCATGAACTGCTCCAATTACTGTGCTGTCCACACTCAGTCTCACTGACAATCACCCCTTTAAGCATAGCGCTTTAAACCCACTCCCAACCTATAGAATATCAGGCCAGTGTACCAGAGATACAGCCCTGACAAGTAACTTGCCAGGGTTGTATTCATGCATCATGTCCACCATACAGGGTTGATTCACCCCTGAATCGTTGGTATGTCACACAAATGCATCCCTGGGGAGTAGACTCGCATCAGGACTATACGGCTATATAATGCATTAAAGTACTATGCAGTCTTTAAAGGGTTAAATCCTTCAGCCTCTACCACCTCCACCACTGCCTCTCCTGCCGACCAGCAGCAGCAGCAGCGGCTAGTCCTACTGGGCAGCAGGAGCAGGTGGCGAGCTGCTCACCCTACCACCATGACTCACGGCTCTGTTGTTGGGCTTTTTCAGCAGTAGTAGTAGTCGGCAGTGGTGGTGGTGTGGTGCACGGCCCATTGCCTCCTCCTGCACACTCCTGGATGTCTTATTGTTGTCCTGTTAGCTGCTGGAGGAGGAGCTGCCACTGCTGGTACTGGAGTCTTTGTTGTTGTCCTGCTCCCTGTTACTACCACCACCATTACCACAGGTGTGATGACGCGTATGACGCTGCTGCTCCAGGTGACGTAACGTCAGGACGCCTCCCCTACGTCATGCCTCTACAGGGTGCACACTACTTGTTGCATGGGTGACAACGACATACTAGTAGTCGGTGTGGCCACTCAGGGTGTGGCGGTCACTCACTCCCACTCAGGAGGATCCCCTGGACACCATGTATTACTACCGTGGAGGAGGACAACAAAGCTCCCTGTGTAGTAGCAGCAGCAGCAGCAGTAGTAGTGTTAGTATTAGTGCCTTGGCCTCTCAGCCTCCTAAGCCTTATATCCCTTACTGGAGGGACCATGCTTAAGGATACTTAGCCTTGGTAGCGCGGTGAGCAGCTACGTCATCCTAACTGGTTAGGGTTTACGACCAGGGGCACTCACCATGGGGGACATAGAGGATATCACCTTCAGTGGACTCATGTTTGAAGGTAGGTGGAGGCTGACTGCTACCATAGAACTTATAACATTAGGGGTGAAAGGGTTTTAACTTTTTCTTGATTTGAAGGTGTTTATGTTGTAAAGCCCTATGTTTACATCTAGAAGACCTCTATTAAGGGGCCTTCATTTGGACCTGCCAAGCTTTTTTGATATTGCATACTTAATCTCAGTCAGTTAATACTATCAGGTTGGTCAGTAGTGACCTACTCGCCTTAGTCTTTCCATTTCTATGAGTATTAGGCTAAGCCCTTTTGAGTAAGTCTAAGCCCCAGACCATAAAAGTTATCACTGATCAGGGCTGAATGTCTTTAAGCTTTCCCTTCATTGCAAGGTGTTACGTTGGAAAGACCTATGTTTACATCTACAGTGGCGTAGGAAAAGGGGGGCCAGGGGGCGCCCGGGCCCCCCCCCCCAACCACTGAGGAGGGGGGGCCTGAATATGTTTGCCCCCCCCCCCCAATTTTTTTCTTTTTTGTCAAGACCTGTAAAATAATACGAACCGCCATACATCACTAAATGCCCCCCCGCCCACCTCTTAAGCCCCAACCCCTCCATGACAATAGGAAATCCTCTCAAAACCTTAACTAAAGCCTGATGAACATAAGCTTTGACATTTTTTCACCAGAAGTCACCATAAATTGATGATAGAACTGTTGTCAGGAAACCCTATGTCCCTCTAGCTAGATATAACTACCTCTATGAGAAGATCCTGTATAGCTATGAACGGCAAGCAGCTGGTTATACATTATGGCAGGATTAATGTGCTTTGTCCTCCCCTACATCCTCTACCCAATCCGTCACACCCAGATCAGGATACATACAATATTTACAGGCCTATAATGGCACCAGCTAAAGTTAGGGGACCTCAGGGAGGGCTCATCTTTCAGCAACAGGTGGGTGCTGACAGTTTACAGAAGTGCACAAAATATTTCACCCCCCCCCCCCCCGAGGGGTATAAATCCCCCACCCCTCCCCCGGTCAGAAATCGTTCACGTGTGGGCCATTTTATCTATAGAAAATCGCTGGCCTTTTCACGAAAACAGGTGTTATTTTTCACAGACACACACCCTCCCCCCTGCCCCCCTCAGTTAAGGGGGTCGACATTTTTTACCCCCCACCTCCAAAATTCCCCCTCCACCACCCCCATCTTGTTAAAAAATGAGCATTCCCTGACTTCCACTGCCTAACGAAGCTCACTACAGAGGCTTGACATGTGGGGGTCCCTCCACCAAAGATAACTTATCGTGGCTTTCATAAGTTGCCATTTGGAGCAGGAAGAAAGTCTGCCTTATCAGAAGGCCACCATTAGAGGTCCCTTTGCCAAGGCATTAGTCAAACATCATCCATAATGACCCCAGTGGTAAATCAGATTGGGATATAATAAATGCAAAGCGTTCTGCTGTGAGTGGTATCAATTGCCATTTAGTCATTATGGAGGTCTGTTTGAGTTTGCACCACGATCAGCTACTGGGTTTAATCTGTACACGGCCACCTGTTGCCTGTCTCACCCAACTTAATAACCCTTTAAGGGCCGCATAGTGCTTCAATGTCCTCACTCGTCATGAAGCATCCATGCAGCCCTGGTGAGTCTACTCTCCAGGGCTGCATTCATGCATCATGCTGACTCTTTGAGAGTGTATCAACCCTGTAGGATTTGCATGATGCATTCATGCAGCCCTAGTGAGGAGACTCACCAGGGCTGTATGAAGGCGTCATGATTACTAAAGACATACGGCCTTAAAGCGCTATGCTCTGCTCACCCAACTTAATAGTACCTGGTGACACGGGCAGGCTCAGGTGGCATGGTGCAGGAGGAGTTGTAGACGGAGGCCGACTGCCGATACCAGTTTGTGAGGGAATCTGTGCCATTTCCGCTCCATTCTTCGGCGTTTAGAATGGAGCAATGAGGTCCCTGGTGGATATCTGTGAATGGAGTGAAGAAGAAGTTTGCATCGTGGCCTGTTCTATTTCAAGGCTCAAGTGTAAAGCATTGTAGTGATAACAATGCGATATGCTGTGAATTTAAGATTGTTTGTGGGTAAAACACCGTTGTCAGCATTTGGATGGTTGGGTGAGTTAAGGCCCATTGCTTTAAAGGTGACATTAGATATATAGATTCAACTTTGGTTATAACTGTTAATCAGTTACTGAGTTGAATATGTTGGTCTTAGCATAGTATCTGTGTAAAGCGCCCTTAGTCCTTTAATGGCGCTGTACTGATTTAATACCATATGCCCTTTGTCGTAATGATGCCTGAATGCAGCAATGGAAAGTAAC
The DNA here is from genome assembly GCA_947462335.1 of Harmothoe impar. NCBI lineage: Eukaryota > Metazoa > Annelida > Polychaeta > Phyllodocida > Polynoidae > Harmothoe > Harmothoe impar. Next base: position 18,479,495 of record OX381709.1, read on the forward strand.
TCGCCAGTGCTGTATTCAAGCACCATGCCAAGTACTAAGGCCAAAATAAGACATCAATGGGATGCAAGTAAAGGAAGGGGGTAACTTTTTAAACAAATATAATTTTGTCGATTTATAAAAGCAACCCTTTAGGAGCCTCATAGTGGTGCATAATTGCAGCCCTGCCGACCCTCGTGGGCTGATACACTCCCAAAGGTTGTCATGATGCATGAATGCAGCCCTGGCGAGTATAGGCTCTCCCAGGCTGCATCAATGTATTTCACGACACAGGGTATATCAAATCAAAGCACTAGGTGGCCTTTAAAGGAGATGGCGCGTGTCTTCCTAGGTAGGAAGGTAACCCTGGCAGGTATATATGGGCATCTAAAGGGACAACGAATTATAGGCAAAGCTACTGTGCCTGATCTCTTTATGTTAGCAGAAAAGCTTCTCAGCCCAGCGACGGCCGCTTATTGCCCAGCACTTTGCCTGCCCATCTCAGGCCCATCTGTCGGTCTGTGAGTGGCTCACTTCCCCACGTAGCGAGCAGCTCAGTCAGGGGGGCAGCTGTGCAACTTCTAAGTATATCAATCCTGCTAAATGGTGTAGCTACACTTAGCTGTCAATCCTTCAACTGCAAACTGTATCAAAATACTAGCTGCTACAACTGCATTTATCAGCCATATAGCTGTGCAAGTCTTCCTTGATCTTCTTGTGGATCTTTGATCAGGTTAGCAGTTGGATGTCTCCATACAGGATGTCTCTCTTTAGTTACAACAGATATCATTAGTTTCTGCACATAGCAGTTACACTGAGCCAAATTTTGATACACTAAAGCCCATAGCAGACTTGATCGACGGACTGCCGGGATTGGGGCATCTACGGGTGTCACACTACAGGCTCGATTAAGGATCGATCAAGGCTGACACTATCGTATATGGATGTATGATATTCCTGATCGGATCGGGCCTAATTGCCCATTTAATCGACCCATTTGTGGGCGGCTTTAGCAGCTGTATGGATAACTGCTAATTGCGGTTACTGCACTGAGCAATGTTGATACAATAGCAGCTATATTGTTGCCACCTAGCAGTATTTTGAAACAGTTAGCAGCTGGATGGATGACTGCTAAGTGCAGCTACCACAGCTAGCAGTGTTGCTACAGGTAGCAGTTGGCTGACTGCTAAGTGCAGCTACCACAGCTAGCAGTGCTGCTACAGGTAGCAACTGGATGGCTGACTGCTAAATGTAGCTACCACAGCTAGCAGTGTTGCTACAGGTAGCAGTTGCACAGCATCTTGTGGGTTGGTTACTGGCCTGCATGGCCTCAAACCCTGTCAGCACCAGATAAACGACTTATAACAGCCGCCGATATTTTGACAATCGCCGATGACAAGATTCAATAATGCAGTTTGGTCGCAGCATGTCGTCGACAGGGATTGGTGCGGGCTGTCGGCAACCCCAATGGGGCGCGCCGCTGATGAAAATATGAGATAAAATGAGATGGAGGCGAGAAGAAGGCAGTGGCAGCGTCTACTTCTGGAGAGATATTTCCTTGTGGTGGCAGTGGTGCCTGCTCCTGCTAGTAGAGCACTGCCTGGCCGTATCTATAGTGGTTGGTAAATGCCCAGCGATTCCAGAAATAACTTGGTCGGACGTAATCGTCAGTCTAAGCTCCCATTATATCAGCATCACGGCGGGACAGGAGAAAAAGGGCAGGGGACGGCTGCTGCGGTGTAAATGCCACCGACAGCACTCTCTCCATTCTGTCCACCAGGTTCAAGACTGCGCGCAATGTCAGGCAAAAAGAACAGACCTGACAAGAACATCCTTCACTGCCACTTCTAAGCTCATAATTCCCAACAGGCAATTCAGGTTATTTTTTTACCCCCTGTTGAGCATTTGAACAATGGCTACCAGAGGAAGCGCAATTTTGTCCAATGAAGGTGTAGTCTCCAAAGGGGGCCAATTCCACATGTACTTCAAAATGGCTGCCTTTCTAGTGTAATGCTAATATTAGATGGCTTTTATATTATAGACCAGCTGATAGATATTGCTGCATTATATCCCCAATACCAGTGGCAATATATCAAGTAATGTGATATATGTGGATTGTGTTCTAATTAGAGCGTCCAGGTGCAGAAACGCTACAAAGGATAGCAGTCCTTCTATTACTTGCAGACAAGCGTGTGTAAACGGCATTTTTTGCCAACCCTTGCGTCATTGCTTGGCCAGGGAGAGGTGTGCCTGTACGCATGCCAATGGTTGGGAGAAGAGACTTTAACTAGAGGAGGACAACCCCCCCCCCCCCCTACTCCTTACCACCACCACCACCTCCCATCCCATCCTGGAGGAATGCAAAGGAATCCCGAGCTGCTCATTCCACTAGCCATCTCCTGAGCTGCTCACGGAATACCCTATGTACAACTCCCACAGAGATGACGCCCATTGTGCTGGGCCGCCCTTCTCGGAGCTGCTCGTTTGGTTACAGCTAAAGTAAGCGAGCATTTCCCAGCTGGATACTCCCCCCTATACCTTCACCACTAGGAGCTGCTCCCACCACGAGCACGAGCTGCTCCCTGGCTCTACCGCCGGTGGCCATGTGCTAATCTGCACCATTATGGCGGAGGGAGGGAGCGGCGAGTTAGCCGCGGCCGCCGCAATGACAGGTGGGTGCCCGCGGACAGCTGTCCCCGAGCTGTCCTCTCCCCAAGTCTTCAAGTTCTACTTCTAGTCAGTTTTCTACAGCTTCCATTTTAAGCACTTTTTGCTGTCTGAAAAAGTGGTTGTGCTGGTAGGATATGTAATGGTAAAGTATAATCGCTAGTACTGCTAAACTGCGATTTGATGTTCCCTATTTTAGACTGTGTCTGCATGGAAACACCTGTTGTAGAGGAACTACACCATATCTATTTATACACCTGTGTCGGCTTGTATTGTCTCAGGAAAACAGTGCAGGGAATAGTACAAAGATGCCACTTTTCTCACTTTTGCAGCAATCCTAAATTTTATCTTTTCTCAGCATTGCATTACATAAAAACTATAGAAAATCTAGGAAAATCATCGATTTCCTACTGGATGTCGACAAGTGATTGACATCCCTGAACAATATCCACATACTTCATCCCATAGAAATGTGTATGATATAAACCAACCATAGTTGGAACACTAAAGAAAGGATCGGGTAGTGTGGCATGAAGGGGTGAGAGGTGATAACGTTAACTAGCCCTGAGTGACGTGCACCTAACCCTACTAATGATTACACCTGCCTCCACCAAAGATAGCAACAACACGAGTAGCTATTGAGCTACTCGTCTGAGCTACTCAGACAGCCAGGATGGAGCAGACATGGTTCTAGCCACAGGATATTCATTATACCATATATATGCGGGGTCCCGCTTTTCACACTGGTTAAACAGGGATATGATTTCTCCTACAATTTTAGGCTACACTTTTTTTTTGTCAGTCCCAAAGGTTGACCTTTGTGATTTTGATGAGAAATTTCTTGATAATTTTAGAGCGGGGGGAGGGGGACAATTTGAGGGAGATTGATACCCAGATAGGCTCAGTGGTCAAAAATAAATGATCTTTGTTTTCTTTATTTAAGGGAGTGGGGAGACTTAAATTGTCAAACAGATGCACCAAGTGGGATAAATATTTTCCCGGACAGTAGCCTCCCTTCTGGATGTATAATTCAGTTTCTCTCTGTTTACTTTGTCTGAACTTCAGTCAAAAATGCACGCAGATATACAATGATCGCTATCGATCATCTGGAAGATATTCCTGAGGGTTTAATCACATTTATTGTGTAAAATATTCATCTATTTGAATTGAGTACACGTTGGGTGATGAGGTGATAAACCACACCGTCCTGCTCATCCTTCTCCTGCTGCACCTGTAGATCATATTGTTATCTGATCCCATTTTAATACCCTTAGGACGTGAGACGATGTATCAAGTATTTATGTGGGGGTGATGCATCACAAAATGATATATTACAGATAAATGTGATTGAAAACACCGCAAGTGATGAGCACACGACCAAGGTGGAAAACACAATTCTGGTACATATATAGGTTCTACCTGTTATTGTAATGAATGCAGACAAGGACACATGTCACAGATGATGTATATATAGAGTAGAGAAAACCTATGTATTAATGTCTATGCCAATTGTAATTGAAACACCCGTCCTATGAGGCTGAGATAGCGCTTTCTATTACTAGGAGGAGAAGACCTGATTATCGTTTAGCCTGAAAACGTGGCAGGGTTCCCACGAGAATCATCAATGTACAATGTACTTTTGAAAATGTGCGCAGTAAATATTGTCATGGAAATTCAAAAATTCTGGTCGGGGAAAGTCATGGAATTCTAATCTGAAAATCATGTGGGAACCCTCAATTCGTCAGGGGCGTGGCAACTAGGGAGGGGAGGACATGACCCCCCCCCCTTTTGACCAACCCCAAAAATGTCAAACCAACGAGGTCACGTAAGAAGGGGTCAAAAAGGGTCACCCCCCCCCCTTCAATCCCCCCTACCTGTCGTTGTAATTACTGTAGACAAGGGTTTATGATACAGCTTATGTATGTCCTTCGTCCAACTAGCACTATGTTCTCCAGTAGCTTGGATATTGGCATGCCATGATGCCACAGCACCTGTCATATCTAATAGTACTAATCAATTACCGGGCATTAATTGGTATACAATACAGGCAATGTATTAATGGTAATGCCCATTGTTATTGCAATATTCATCCTATATTGCTAATAGTGCAGTTAAGATAACAGGTAAAAGAGATGGGTATCACTTTACCTAAGTAATTGATCGACAGCAATACACTCACCCAAAGCGTCCATGCATGTGGGTGTAAATACTGCTCCCCACTGAAGCATAGCTGCTGGGACATGCAGCTGACGATAAGTAGTAGTGTATAGACAAAACACCACATCATTGACATACATGCACATCATACTTCACGAGTTGAAGCTGGGTCATATCACACGATGCTGAAGGCTTTATCGAGTGATGTATGGTGTCCAAGCATGTTAATAAGTGGAGTTTTGCGTTTATAACATGGGCCTACTGTCTTTGAATGAAGAAAATCAACAGATTTGGAGGGCATGGAGTATGACTACACCATAGTCCATGCGGACATGCAGTATCAAGCTCCCATAGCTTTAACATAGAGAGATATCCACCATGTAATATATGTACATAGGTTTTAAAGGTGGGGAGTTGAGAAGCTTATAGTCTGTGTCCTGCACTCCATGTATCTAAGGTATTAGCTCAATACGGTAAGATATGGGACGCTGCTGTATGTAGTGGATCCGGTGTGTGTGTGGGGGGGGGGGGGGTGACAGGATGACAGATAACATGGCCCTTAAGTATGTAATAGCAGCGGGGGGCACCCGACCCTCCAGGCTCACCCATCTCCCTATACCTCCCCCTCCTGTGTGGCCAACAGCTTCAATGCATACTTTATGCTAACCCTTTAATGGGTGACATAGTGCTTTAATGTACAATGCCCTTTGTTGTTATAATGCATGAATTCAGCTCCGGCGGGTTTATTATCAGTGCTGCAAATAAGCAATATACCGACTCTTCAGTTGACACAAATCTAGATTGATGGTATGATGCTTGAATGCAATTAACCCACCAGGGCTGCATTCATGTATCATCACATCACCACAAAGGGCATGGTACATTAAAGCACTCTGCTACCCTCACAGGGTTATGCAGGCGCCTCCTGCTCCCCCTACCCCTGCCATCATGCCCCCTGGAGCCCCGGCAGCCTTACTGGAGCCGGCCCGGGGACCTGTGTGCCACCTCCTAATCTGATTTGGGACTCTGAGGTCCGTCAGCATGTCATCCATAGTACGCTGCCTTGCATTATCGGCATGCACTTCTTCTCTATCCGTTTATAGCCCCAGTAGCGTCCCGGCGCCACTCGGTCAAGTTTTTTAATTTAATTGAAATGCAGTGGGTTGGTCAGGCGATGGTGGAGGGGATGGTTTTGTGGGTGGGTTTTAGAGACTGAAAGAGAGCATCCCCAACACACATCTGTTTGATGTTAGACAGGGAAAGTCCTGGAATATATTGTCAGAGAAAGTGATGGAAAGTCAGTGAAATTTTGGCAAGATTCACTAGATGAACTAAATCAAAGGAAAAGTTAACTGAATACACTTGTAGGACGGTGGTAAAGCCCTTGGCAAATTGAAGAGCGCTATATAGCGCCATACATTGACTTTTTTGGTCAGGGAAAATCAGCTTTCAATCTGAGATTTTAGTGGAAACCCTAACTTCAACTTATAGGAATTTCTACTTTTGTGCTGGGATTTATGTATTGAATTCAGCTAATTTCCTACAGACAATTGACCAAATTCCTCCTTTTTGCTTACAAGTGAGTGGCATCTCTGAACTTAGACCAGTTGACCTGGAAACGGCTGACAATAGGTTTCCTCACCATTATAGCAGCATTGCACATATGAAATGATCGTTCATATGGGCTTCATAATCTCAAAAGCAGTTGACTACACATAAACACAATTCTCAAGAAATAAAAGTATGTTATCCCAGGCTAAGAATACTATAGCAATTCCTGCTCGAAATGGTCGAGAACTTAACTACCCATACCATATGAGCAAGCCTGTGCAGACCGAGGTACACCATAATAGCATGACAAATTTGACTTGTCTCCAGGACAAAGGATGACAAAGCACTGTTATGTCACCTGGGTTATGTTGGCATTGTCCCTGGCCTCCCATACCAAAGTCCCATTAAAGGAGGATCTATAAAGTAATTAATCAGTCAGGTAATGTAGAACCACCGCTGTGAACAATTATGTTCAGGTAGAACTGGGGTCAGATAGATATCAGCTGTGGAGATGAGCAGACTAGATGTGTTGCATTAGCATAGGCATTTGGCATTAGATTATTACATTTGCATAGGCATAGGCATTAGCCTACCACCCTATGGCTGTATTACCGTAAATTCTCGAGTATACCTGCATCTCGCGTTTAACCTGCACCCTTGTTCAATGACGAATTAAAGTTGAATTTGGTTTGCATCTAGATACCCAGTAGCATTGGCCTACACATATGGTCGAATAAAAAATGTCATGGAACAAGTGCAAATTAAAGTGGGAAATAACCCTAGATCTTTCTTCTTTGATTTAAAGCACATAATCATATGGATTGACTCGCTATGGGCTTTCTTGTAGTGTATGCAGTGATAGAACTACCGAAAAATCTCCAGTATTGCAAGCCAACCAGACTCAGCTTTAATTTAATACCAAACATGTTGAAATTTAGGATGCGGTTTATACAAGGATTTTTAGATGTATACTACCGTATTTAACTCCCCCCCCCCCCCAAAAAAAAAAAAAGAAAAAAAAAAAGATGCAGATAACAGATGTGAATTTACGGTATGTGTAGATCTGCCCTGAGTCTGTTCCAATAGCCGTATGTATTATAGAGCACGGGGATGGCTTCAGGATAGCGGCATGATGGAGGGAGAGGAATGTAATGGATCCTGCTGAGATAATAGGATTTGTTTTACATAAGACTGCTCGCCCATGGTATTAGAATGTTACAGGACCATTACATATTGCATGATCAAAGTGGGAAAGGTAAGGAACACTATAGGATCACTGCCTACTGCTGACTACTGCTGGGTATGGTAACGCTATACGGATCACACCCTTCTGCCAGGTGTGATAAAACGATTGGATCCTGGGTGTGATAACACAATAGGTTCACACCCTACTGCTAGGTGTAGTATCACTGCCTACTGCCGGGTATGGTAACACTATCTATGGCACCACTGCCCAGCGTGTTGACACCACTGTCTGGTAACATTGCCTTGAGTATAGGAAAACTACTGCATATACGGTGGTGACATCAATGCCAGTCTGGTAACATTGCCTATAGGGTAGGAACACTACTGCCTATATTGTGGTAACACTACTGCCTATATACTAGTGTGGTAACGCCACTGCCTATATGGTATAGTTAAACTACATGTACTGCCCATAGTGCAGTTACACTACTGCCAATGGTATAGTTACACTTCATGTACTGAATATAGTGTGGAAGCACTACTGCCTGTTGTATAGCCCCAACTACATATACTACCCATACTGTAGTTACACTACTGCCTACACTGTCTACAGTAGTGGACGCCCAGGAGGGAGGGAGGGTAGGTCGGGGTGCGTCACCATGGAGATACCGGGAGGGGTAGGGGATGATGGATGTGCTCCTGGGGGTGGCAGGCCCGGGACAGGGTGATAGATCACGGCCAGGTCGCCGGGGTCGCCAGGTAGTGCCTCTGTCAGTCGCCGGATGACGGCGTCCAGGAATAGATGGTGCTGGCAGGAATGTAGGGGTGGACGTTGGACAGCAAAACACCCCCTACACACCCGCTCACCCCCCCCCCCTCCCACCCACCCAACCACCCGGCCAACCAACCACATACCCTCCAAGCGCCACCGTAAGACCTGGCGTATAAGCCGTAAAAATGTATAAGCCGCACAGGGGGTCTGAAAATTGTTTCTGCCAGAGATGTAAATTTTCCCACTTTTGACTACTTGAGTCGCATCTCTGTTCTCTAATACTACACTGTACTCCCATAACCTCTCGTATAAGCCTCATCCTATGAAGGCATATTTGATATAAAAGTATAGCTTGATTCACGTATGTATACATATAGGAGGAATTACAGTATTTTAAAATATGTATGAGCTGGTAGTAGAAGTCTAGGGTTCCCATTCTGTGCTTTATCAATTTGATGATTTGATGTATCGCGGCAGTTTAGCTCTGCCCTCAGTATTATTGGCCGGCGACGGAGTCCCCGGCCATGGTTAAGGAGTTCACTTTTCTGTAAGGTTTCAACAGGAACTGCGCGTCCATAGGATTAGCATTGGCTCGTTTGCTTTTTGCACCCTACATACATATGCTCTCTAGTCCCCCACCCTTCAGCACTACACTCCGCCAGAGTGATCGTAACCCTGCGTCGTCTGCTCGTTCCCCTTACGCATTAGACCTTACCTGCAATCAACCCCCACCCTTCAGCACTACACTCCGCCAGAGTGATCGTAACCCTGCGTCGTCTGCTCGTTCCCCTTACGCATTAGACCTTACCTGCAATCAACCTATATGTTGATCACACGTCTCCCACCCAGAATGCACTGCTCATTCCGGTCTACTGAGCTTTGAATCATATGATGGTTTTCACACGTCTCCCCGACCCTCACACACACACTGCAGCGGCTACAAACTGCTAACACCTTAATGACCCTCAGGAAAGCCAAAGGGTATTGTTATTATTGGACAGGCAGAGTGATCCTAACACTGCGTCGTCTGCCGTTTCTGTACGCATTAGACCTTACCTGCAATCATTCCGGTCTACTGAACTTTCAATAGGTACAAAGCTCTAATATGTTGATCACCCCCCCCCCCCCTCCACACACCAGCAGTACAGAGCGTGGCAGGGGAGTCCTACTCACAAGCTGCGGGTGGTGGTGTGAGCAACAGACCTTGGTCTAATATGTTGTTGACACCCCAACCTCCACATATTAGCAGTACAGACCGCGGCATGTGAGTCCTGCTCCCAAGCTGTCATATCCATATAGGTGAATATAGCTTTCCTGTGTGGAGTGTTGGATGGTGTTCACACGTCTCTTATGGCACCCATATATATATATATATATATATATATATATATATATATATATATAACCCTTTTAGGGCAGCATGGTGCTTCGGGTGAACCGCAATGCATGAATTTATGCATCATGACCTCTCCACACTAACCCTTTAAAGACGACATGTGATCAAGAATCCTTGATGGAAGCCGGCCACCACCCCTATGGGGTGGATTTCCTCGATCATATACCTTTAAATCCTAGTTTGGTGGATCCCATTGTAGCGTTGAGCAGCAATTGGACGTCGTACATTGTCTGCTGATTGGACGCCAGTACCCACGTGACCCTCCTGTACCTCCTCCAGCACTGCTGTATATAACTACTACCTTACCCTTTAAGGGCCGCATAGTGCTTTAATGTGTGATGCACTTGGTAGTTTTTCAGGCATGAATGCAGTGCTGGTGAGTCTACTCACCAGGGATGCATTCATGCATCATGCCGACCCAATATGACTCCTGGAATGGTCTGCATGATGCATAAATGCAGCCCTGGCAAGTCGAGTCACCAACACTGCATTCATGTATCATGACAACCAAGGGCGTAGCACATTAGAGCACTCGGCGGCCCTTAAAGGACTATATAACTACCTGTATGGGGCGGGCTGGAGGAGGAGTGGGTATAAATGATGCACCGGTAGCTCAACCTTTGGCTAAAACACTTTGGGTGGCCTGTAATGGTGGAGGTCAGACAGAAGCCCTCTCACCGAGGTGTAGAGATAGGGGCGGCTCTGATAGATGAGCTATAGTACACGTAGAGAAGCCTCCCCCAACCTAGCTACATTACATATATGAACATCGGATATATAGTCCAGAATCGTATATAAAAATGTGTTTTTAAATGGACTACCACAAGTGAAGAAATGCAAATGCAATATAATATATGAAGAAATGCAAATGTAGCTCGTAATAGAGAATTAAGTAAGAAAACCTTTAGTAATAGAAACATCCAAAGGTGTTTGTCCAAAGAATATTTCTAAAGATAAAACCCCTATAAGCTTGTATAATAAAATATTGAGAGATGTTGGTTTTGGCTTGATGATTTCTCAAACATGTAGTACGTATATATTATACACATATTACCGGTAGTAATGATATAAGAGAAACCATTGCAGCTGTATGCCACTCAATATTATCTGTTAATGTATTAGGATATGCAATACACCAATACACTTTGTATAGGCAACACTTTGGATAAGGCATTTCTAATATCATGAAACCTTTTGTATACCCCATGGCTTAGAACATCAATTAACCTATATTACAGAGATTTACAGATAAGTGTGTCATTGAGTAGCATTTTAATATTGTTAATGCTCTACCCTATACCCTTACAATATTAAAGAGCAATAATATTAAAGTGGTGTCGGGATAGAAATTTATCCACCACTACCTAGAAAATACATTTAGTTGATCATAAATATCATGTTTCTTCTCCCTGCAGAAATACAATGCACATATTTCCGTGTATTCTAATATGTATAAAATCCTGCTGTTTAACTGACACTGCTGCACCATTACAAGTAGCTTAAGTCTCTATCTCCATACTGAAATATAGTGCACCTATTTCCATCTGTTTTAAAATGTCTACAAAATTATTGTTTAACTGATACTATTGCACGATTACTAGTGTCTCATGTCTCAATCTCTATACTGAAACACAGTGCAAATATTCTCACCTATTATGGGATGTAAAATAATTGTTTAAAAGACAATATTACCAAACCCTATGATTTAGTGTGGGGGGAAATAACAAACAAAAAACACTCACATTAAATCATAGATGTAGGGTAAAACTGTTATTCAACCTCTATGATAATAAACAATAGGAGGGGAAAATATCCTGGCAATATGACCAACTTGTTGGCGCCTTTTCTAACCCACTGTGTTGGGTGTGCTTACAGAGTACGATACGGACGAGGAGACGGATGAGCTGCTCGACAAGCAGTACAACCGGAACGAGCAGATCGACATCCCCGAGCTCAGCAAACCTCCCGTCAACAGGAGTGCCCAGGTCAGTGCCTTCCTGTGTCTAAATCTAACCCTCTGAGGATGGCATGATGCCTTCATGTATCATGTCCTTGGTCGTCATGATGCTTGAATGCAGCCCTGTCGAGTACTTTGCCAGTGCTGCATTCAAGCATCATGACGACGGATGTCATCTTTTAGCGTCTTTTTATGATGCATAAATGCAGCCCTGGTAAAGCTACTAACGAGGCTACATGCATCATGCTACCCCTTCTGGTGTGTATAAAGCCAGTAGTCTCAGCCTGATGCATGAATGCAGTACTGGTGAGTTACTCGTCGCCGCTGCATTAATGCATCATGAAAGGCATAATCCATTTAGAGCAGTGTAGCAGTCAGGTTTCGCCTGGGGCAGCCTGAGCTGCCTGAAGAGCATACTACCCGCTTGCATGGCTCAAGTATCACGGCTGGTATGTTAGGAAAGCAGATGTGCTGATGATGTAATGGTCAGCGCTTCCGCCTCAGAGGCGTAGGAAGCAAATCTTTATTGGGGGGGGGCCCAAGGGGGGCCCACTCCAACCAACTTAAAGTATCAGTTTTTATGCACGATGCATCATATACATCCTTATATTAGATTGTATGGAAAAGTAGTATTTGAGCCCCCTTTAGGTCTGATTTTGGGGCCTGGCCCCCTCTGCCCCCACTTTTCCCTATGCGGGAGAGTAAAGGATTGAAAATTGTGTGTATTATATTACAGGTCTTGACAAATTTTTGGGGGGGGCCCAAACATATTCAGGCCCCCCCCCTCCTCACTGGTTGGGGGGGCCCGGGCCCCCCTGCCCCCCCCCCCTTTTCCTACGCCACTGGCCGCCTTCAGTGTGTGAGGTCCCGGGTTCAACCCTCTGTCAGGATTTGACTTTGCAAATATGCAGCCCTTAAAGAGGTTTGCTAAGCTATTAAAGCAATGGAATTTCTAGACCTAGGAGTGGAGACTGGTATAGCTACAATCCAACACTTGTGAAAGTAGAGCCTGCAGGGAATTTTCTAATTTAAATTTATTTTTATCAACCTGGACACTTTTATTCTGTATACATGTAGTAAATTCGTTCCTTAATACTGGACTAACTTTCACAATCAAAATTCTGACATTAGAAAGAACTCCAACCGACAAAGGATGCTACATACATTAGCATGGTTCCCACATGTAAATGAGAGTCATGGAGGTGAGAGGTGGTTAGGAAACTCATGTTATCCTTGCTGCGAGTCAGTTAAAATAATCAAAAATTCAAAAACTAATATAACAAAATCCACTAGTGGCGCAGATGTAAATCTCCATCAAACTTAATAACACACAGCGCCTTATTGCTATGGACGGTAAACATTGGCAGGGGAAAAACGGATCGTCTTTGTTTACAGGGAAAGTCCAATCTGACATTTTTGTGGGAACCCTGATAAGGTATATTTAGAACCTTTTAAATTGTATTATTGTGTTTACAGGCTGAGAAGCGGCGGTCGCGGGCCAAGCAAGGTGAGCGAGAGTCATGTAAGCTATCCCTTTCTTCCTACTCTCAGTGTTGTTATGTGGTAAAGATGAAGAGAGGTGAGTCAAAACAACATGCATCCCACCTCCAGCAGTCTCTGGTTATGGGTCTATATCACACCTTGTCCGCTCTAACAGCCCATCCCCAGGTCCCCACTCCTAATGGATACAGCAGTGAAGTGGTGGTGCTCGGCGTGCTGGTGGTGGATTTATTCTCCTCTTTTTTGTTCTTCCAGCAAGGCAGCCAGGATAGTGGTGTAGCCTACTATTAACCCTTTTAGGGCTGCGTAGTGCTTAATTGTGCTATGCACTTTGTTGTTATGGTGTGTGAATTTAGCTTTGACTAGGACTACATTTATGTATCATACCAACCCTTCAGGAGTATGTCAACTCCTTAGAGTCGGCATGATGCTTTTAATGCAGCACATGTGAGTTACTCACCAGGGTTGCATTCATGCATCATTACCACAAAGGGTACATCACATTAAAGCACTTTACGGCCCTTAAAGGGTTAATGAGGAAGTATAAGAGGAGATCCATTTGGTTGATATCCTCCTAGCGTTGGATTACACTATAATCAAAATCAATTAGTCTCATTTAAACACATTTTTGTCAGTTGTTCCATGTGGATGGATTTAGAGAACGTAGTGAAAAAAGGCTAAGTGAATTAACGCTGTATTTGTGGAGCTAGTCTATAGAGTAGATTTTCCATAAGTCGGACACCTACATTCATTTGGACAATTGATATGAATTTGAGGTTATCCACGCATGAGAAGCCCCTTCATACTCAAATTATGGACTTAACATGCTTTGATAAATACAAATTCAAGTGTCAGACTCATGGTGAATCTACCATAGATTACACCAAACAAGTCTACGGTTTTCACTTTATTAAAAAGTGAAAAAGTTGAGTGAGCGACTCCTGTTTTTTTAGACTTATTCTGTGACAAAATGTCCATGTAAATCAACACCGTAAATGTTGGTTGATTCTCTTCCAAAAAAAATGAATTTGCATTTCCGACAGTAAGATCTGCGGTGTCAAAAAATAAACCTACTTGTTTTTTTTGTGTTTTTTTGGCCCTACAGTCACTGACACAGGAGTTTTAGAGAACCATCCACCAGCTGATATAGAGCAGCTCTCACCCACCATACACTGATATATAATGGAGTGGGGATATGTGTAGACCCAGGGGTGGGGAGGGGGTAGAGAGGACCAAGGTTGATATCCAGCCATGCTGCGCCATCTTAAGGCTTAGTTGTGGGCAGATCTTTGGGCTGTAATGAACAAAGCACTTAATGTCAACCCTTTAGACTGATCCCAAGTGGTGGGCGTCCTTCTTTAGTTTGCTGTTTTGTCGTCACTCTTTCACCTTTATTCACCTTTTGTTGGTTACTGCACAATGTACTTTGTTTAATTCTAACTGATTGTATTGTATTTTGTTTGACTGAATTCTCACTGATGGTTAATGTGATGAAACACTTGTATTCATAGGTACATTATAGGTATATTTTATCAGACTGAACAGCATGAGAAGAAGGCTTTTGGAGCATGCCATGATATGGGAACATTTCCAGTTGTCTCTCAATGATTTTCTGTCATGCGTTAATGTTATTGGACATAGCCTAAAACGAATCCAATCGACTTAGAGGACACGCGGACATCTTGGTGAATTAATAGTCGTATAGCCTGTCGCACACCGCAAACACCAACGATGTAACCCTCTTATGACTGCATAGTGCTTAAATGTTAATCTGCTATGGCCTTTGTCGTCATGATGCATGAATGTCAGTGCTGCATCATGTCAACCGTGTAGGTGATCCTGAAGGGGCGTCATGATGCATAAATAATCGCCAGTGCTATATCCATTCATACTTCATGATGACAAAGGGCGTAGCACAATAAAGACACTGTGTGACCATTAAAGGGATATAAACATGGCTTTGGTTTGCGCCAGATTACCACTGAGGGAGTCCACTGTCAGGAGATGGACAAGTCATTACCCATTGAATCTATTTGTTGGCATATTTTTGTGTGGTTTGAGATATTCTATTCTCACACATTTAAGACAGCCAGGTAGAAACGTATCACCTGGTAGGCATGTCAGAGTTCCAGATGTCTGCAACATTTCAGATGGTTGAGAGTGATTTATTCTGGTAAAGCCAGAGCTAAGTAACTGTCATATGGTGCATGAGTCACCTTTAAACATTTAAGAGTGGCTGATATATAGTATCTAACATTTGGGGGTTATAATAGCATAGGCTTTAAGTTAAAGGAGAGAAATGCCATATAAATATATAGCTATAATATGAGAGTACCGCCGTATAACGACAGGGGGCGTGTTTAGGAGGAAGGTGTATATATATAAAGGGAAGGTTGATGTCATGTTTTAACCCTTTATGGACCGCATATTGTTTTAATACACCATGCCCTTATCATGGTGCACAAATGCAGCCCTGGCCAGTCACTCACCACGGGTGCATCGGGGTGCATTCAAGCATCATGCCGACCCTAAGGGGCTAATTAAGATCCCAAAGGATTCACATGATGCATGAATGCACCCCTGGTGAATACTCTCACCAGGGCTGCACCCATGCATCATGACAACTAAGGGTATGCGGTTCTTAGAGGGTTAATGTTAGGTAGATGCATGAAGTGATGCTGATCCCACTGGGGCCCCGCGCCACCTCCACTAAAAGGGGCCTTTGTCATGCTGGGGTCACACTTACACCAGAGAGGCGCAAATTAAGTTGTGAGATGGGAGTGCCGTATTCACCGTGAAATAAACGTTTTTACCCCCCTGTTGTATGGGAGTATTTAAGGTGTGAATACTGTTCAGATGTAGAGCACAGTGTATACTACTCTCAGCCCTTTAGTTTAAGGATGGCATGTTACATTATTAAAGGGACATTTGTAGTAATGATACATCAATGAAGTGCTGGTGAGTAACTCCCCGGCACTGCATTGGTGTACCATGCCGACGCTTTGAGAGGGTATCAAACCTATACAGTCGGCATGATGCATAAATACAGCACTGGTGAGTAACTCGCAAGGGCTGCATGTATGCATCATGATGACAAAGGGTATAGCTATTAAAACACTATGTCAACCTTAAAGCTATACATTTAAACTCAGAGGACAGCACTGTATGTGTTTTGTATGTGATATTTCCTCAGTTAGTTTATGTGTGTCACTATTATGTATTATGATGAGTTTAAAGTCGTAAGTGTTGTTCCTTTGGTTAGCAATTATCACTAGAGCCATTTAACAGCACTCCCCTGCCCTGGAATTTCAGTTAAATCTGCTGTGTACACCCCTCATTGAATATTATAAGTTGCCGACACTTTTGATTTTCATCATTTCAATCTCACTAGCTACGGCAAGATACTGATAAGCTTACTATTATATTTTACCCTTTTAATTTACATTTATGTCTTTGCTGTTTTGAATGACCTCCACAATGAAGGAACAGACTCATCCCTTTGCCAAGAACGCCACCAAACCTTTGATGTCAATGTACTGAGAAGAATGTTAAAGCATAAAGGCACCCATACCTTATTTTTGCTGACATGGCTGTTCTAACTCACCCTCGTTTCTGGACATCCAGTAGACATCATATCATTAATATCTGTGTAGATACCATCTGCAGTAGTTGTAGTAATGAACTTGTCATCTTCTTACCGATATGTGACAGACATATAGACTGACCCTAGGCCAAAAGAAAGGTGTTTTTCAGACAATAGGACCCTAGCATTTTCTGGAGATCAGAATTCTTTTACATCAAATTGTTTTTTCTTTGGAATTAGTAAGTCATTTTAACCAATTTATAGTCGGGAGTTAAAAATTTGAAGTCGATATTGTCACCAGAAACTTGATAAATGAAAGATCTACTTTTAGGCTTCAGTGAAAAGAAATGTAGAAAAATCTGACCTTAATCTACTTAAATTTCCAGACCATGCACCCTGAAACACACCTTTCGTTCTGCCTTAACACTGCTGTCTATGCCCCGTTATACCGTACTACAGACATACAATTATAACCTCATCAAGAAGGGAGACTTTTTAATTAAACCCATCCTTATCTAGGAGGGAGATTGATGGCATTGGTGCTGCACCCTTAAAACACGTACCGGTATACACCAAAGACCCAGGCGTCTCTGTACATGAACACATTCTGGTGCAGAGGGAGTCATGGGAAGGCCTCTCTGTGGAGTTCAGATCTCTAGTAGAGCTCACTCTCCTCGCAGATTGTTGGTCATGAACCAAACCCAGTTGCATGAATTAACATACACCATCTACCGATGGATAAAGATGGCTGCATCCGTACAGAGAGGTATTAATCAATCTCAAAGGGTGGTGCCATCTCTCAGATACAGAATGGGATGAACATAGGCCAAAAAGAGAGGTGAAATATAAGAGATAGGCGTCCTTTTGCACTTACAGTAGCACACATTATATGGAAATGCTGGCAGTATGGAATAGGAAATGACTATATAGCAAGGATAACAAAGGTAGTCCAGGGTGTGGCATATATTATATGTATATATACACGTGTAAAGAAGGAGAGGTATGCAGGAGGTCGTCTTTGTCTAACGCCATGCCTCACCTGCAGTGCTTTGTCCGTATACTGCAGAGATCGGCGTCTTACGGTTAGATAAACCTACACCAGGTGGAGCCGCAGTAGGGAGGTGTATAGGGTGGGAGGCTGAACAGATGAGTCACCACATAACTACCGGGTATACAGTGAATGCAGTGAGGATGGAGACTGAACGAGCCGAACAGAGTTAGCGAGTGGTCATGTTTTACCGACAGGGGGGGGGGGGGGGTTTGGGGGAGGGGCCAGCAAGTATTGCATCTGGAATGTGAGGCCGAACCATAAACGTGAATACATATTTAGATTCATGGCCGAACCAATTTACCCCTTTTTAAGGAAAAAGGCATGCGGTTTCTAAACATAAATATAGGTCGGCAGAAAAATGTAAACCACGCTGGGGGAGGGGGTGATTTGAACCCCTTTCGCAGAGAAGTGAGATATTTTGGAACCCTATTGCGAGGAGGAGAGTGGAGAAAAAATCCATCAAATTCATGTGAAAGAACACCCGCCACCCCTGTTGGTTAAAAAATGACTGCTTTACACTAAGAGAACACATAGGGGGTTGTTTAGCTAGAGCTTGGTATTTACCGAGGATAAAGAAGACAGATGACACCCACAGACCCGGGGTGGACGAGGTGATGTGAGCAGCTCGGCGAGCAGCTCTATAAGGAGGGCACAAGGTGCAGGAGGAGGTCAGGCCAGGATAAGGGCTCCGATAAAGAGGAAGGCATCAACCCTTTAAGGGCTGCGTAGTGCTTTATTGTGCTATGAGCTTTGGTCATCATGATGCATTAATGCAGCCCTGGTGAGTAACTCACCAGGGCTGCATTCATGCATCATGCCGACCCTACAGGTTGATACACTCCCAAAGGTTCGGCATGATAAATAAATGCAGCTCTCAAAAGTAGATTCCTCAGCGCTGCATGTATGCATCATAACAACAAAGGGCATATTACATTAACACACTATGCAGCCCTTAAAGGGTCAATAACAGACCAGGCACCAAATTAGGGAGCAGGAAGATGCTGTCAGATCAAGCACCATGCCAGGTGTAGGCCATCAGGTGTGTGGAGGTCAGATTGGAGGGAAAGGCATATAAAATAATGGGTGTTTCCGACAATTGGGGTAGGCAGGTCGAATTCTTTTTTTTTAATATAAAGTTTCTTTTATTGAAAAAGAAAAGTTTTATGTAAAATATTTTTTTAATTCCTCAAAATTCGGAGGGGGGGCTACTAGGGTCAGACCTGTCGGGTTGATTTAAAAAAAAATTTTTAAAGAAATATCCCAAGGGATAAAGCGATTGGCAGGTCTAGAGGGCTTGAATAGATACATGGTTCAAGAAACGAAGGCTTGGCAAGTGTAGGACTAGGTTTTAAAAAGATTGGAAAAGAGGGTAAAATAAAAGCAATAAGTCTGGATGCTCGGATAGCCGAAGGTGAAGGCTGAGTAACAGCTATATAAAGACCAAAGCCCCATGTGAATAGAATAGTGAATTGATAGCATAGACTTGGACTAATGGGCGGCGGGTTGAGAGTGGTATGTAGTGGGGGAAGGACTGTCTCATCAAGGTGTATATTAGGCCCCAGGGAAGACGTAAAGTGATTGATGGCTGATTGGTGGTGGGTTAACTGATAAGCCGAGCACCTTAAAGAGGCACCTGCCCCCATATTAACCCTTTAAGGGCTGCATAGTGCTTTAATCTGCTATCCCCTGTATCATCATGATGCATGAGTACTCACCAGGGCTGCATTCATGCATCGTTCCGACCCTTAGGGAGTTCAGCCAACCTGCCGGGTCGGCACGATATATGAATGCAGCGCTGGCGAGTCAATCACCAAGGCTGCACTCATGCATTATAACGATAAAGGGTGTAGCACATTAAAGCACTATGCGGCCCTTACAGGGTATTAACCTGGGACTGGCCTGTACTCCATCCTGTATACCTACTCCTCCTGCAGGTACTGACAGGGGTAGTTCAGGTACTGCCACCAGGGGGGTCTCAGCACAGGTTTTAACAAGACCTTAGCTTGGTGAGTGAGTAGGCTATTATAGGGTACTATGCAAGGGCATGAACCTACATCACCAAGCAGTGGTTGGGTGGGTGTTATAGAATAAGGGTCCGTCACTAGAAGTCCCCCATCTGCTTTGAGCATTGGATTGTGGCGAAAATACATGCATTTAAATTCCTTTAAAGGTCACATAATTATCATTAGGCATAATAAATAGTATTCATGGTATCCAGAATACACCAATAAATATACAACTAATTATACAGCCTTTTTTAACAAAGTCCCCCCTCTGCCTTGCACCAACTTTGCTGCGAGACTGTCTTCCATAGCCACAGCACAGTGGGGGAGTAAAATATAACAGAGAACCATACACAGGTCACCAGTGTAGAGTGCCTACTGACGGACCCTTCTACTATATAATAACTGGGTCACGGGAATGCTATAAATAGTACTATGGGACGGTGTGTAGCTAAAAGTCCAAGAACATCTTTGCACCTCCCAATAGACTCTACAAAGAGGTAGTGTCCACAACATGCAGTAGATAGCGCTAATGCGTACCCTGGGGACCTCTTTGTAGACTCTATTTTGAGGTGCAAAGGTGATTTTGGACTTTTGGTTGCACACCTTCCCCTAGTAAACTGTAGCCTACTCACTCACCAAGATGAGGTCTTGTTAAAACCTGTGGGTCTGAGTGTAGTCATGTTCCCAGAGCTTCACCCCCACGTAAAGCCTTATAAGGCTTATGACCCTTTAGGGTATAAGGATCTGGACTATGACCCTTTAAGGTATATGGAGCTTTCTGTCGGCAACCTTATACCCGGGTTGCCATAAATATGTGGATCGTTTGGCAAATGGGGTTACTTATAGTGGAGTGAGTGTACCAGCATAAGGCCTTTAGATAAAGCTTTTCCTTTTGTATTGATACAATATGTCTAGATACTGTCTATATCTGGCAGTCATTGAGACAGTTTGGGATGTGATGTGGTACTTCCTGTATCGAAGAAGTTGTGCTTCGTCTGAAACAGTTTGCTAATATAAGAATCCTGAATACACAAGTATATTTCAGAATATGGATTTAAATTACTATAAATCCTAACCCAGTACCCGGTAGCACATGTTTATCACCTACTTAACACTAAATATATTAGCTTATAACAGAAGGATACATTTAGTTTTATTATATACATGAGTACATGTAAAATGAATGGTACAGATTGAACTGCAGATGCATGGTTCTTAATTTTATGTCAATGCATTGAATGACTCGCGTCTGAGTTTTCACGCTTTCTTTCTTGTGCTCCCCACGGTTTTCCCCCCTTCTTCACGGTAAGTTCAAAATAATGTGATTTATCATATCTCGTCGTTGTGGTGCCAGTATGTGTGTTTATGCCTAGATGTCGTATCGTATTTGCTTTTTACATCCCCTTACATTATGTTTGACCATCTACAGTTACGATTTGGTTCATGGTTTCCCTGATTTAGGTAGGTTTCTTTGGTTTCCGGTATGAATATATTCAGTATTTAATCAACTTTTCTCGTCCATGTAACGTTGTTAGGGGATAAGTTAGGTGCTAGGTCATGTGCTAGGTCATGAGAAATATAGTATTACATGGTCCCCCCTTTCGAAATATATCTTTACGAGGGTATGCCCCTGGTAGTTTATTGGTGTTGAAATCGCATTTCCATCCATAATAACAATCAGTTATCATACAGATTATCAGAATTTTGATGGCTAAAAGGTTCACACCTGCGATGTGTACAGATACACCGAAATTTAAACTTTAAAAGGGGTGGAGTTATAAGGGCCCCATCCCATCCCATTCATCTTAAAAATAAATGTTGTACCTCCATGAGAAGGGATTTTGGCTCCATACTAAATGTTCTTCAAAACTTTAACTTTTCCAGAACATGAGAAAAGGCACAAGATATTCTCAAGTACATATTGTCCCTTTTATAGTGTTCTGGTGACTTACCATATTTTTCCAAGTTGAGTTGCAATGCAAAAAAAAAGTGCTGTTTGGAGGGTATGCTTATCCATAGAGACATCCATATCATGCATGAAATACGATATACATACAATATAAAGATGAGGACTGGGTATCATCTCTAAGTGTCGTATCAGTGGTGTAGCGTTAAGTCGTTGTCGTTGGCTTCCTCTATATCGGCTTCTTTATAGTACTACTTCAGTGTCCGCGGGGTTCTTACAACATGATATGTCCCCGTGTGATGCTCCCACCCTTTCATTACGTACCACACTGTTTCTTCTTCATGTCCAACACCTAGACCACACATCTTAGTCTAGTTTGCTGTTTTGCCATCATCTTTCTGCCAAGTAGGAAGGAGTGGGATATTCCCCCACAGACTAGTAACTGTTCTAATGTTAGCCACCATCAATATACAAATAACTCGCTTGAGCTAACTCACTTGAGCTTTACAAATGTGACTACCGCCGGGGTAATGTTACTAACGCCCAAAAAAGGTTTGTTTCAGGTCACCCGACCATGCCTATTTAAACAAAGCCGATCCTATGTCTTGTTATACAATAAATTCTGGAGAAATTCTCGTATTTTTATCCCCTTGGTCAATTTTAGTGTATGCAGAGAGGCTGGCTGGCTAGTACTTTCATGTTTTGAAACAAGATAAAATCAAAAGAGAAATCCAACCTACCGACCCTACCTTTCACATTCCATTTACCTGAAACAAACCTTATGTTGGCCAAATGAAGGTACAATGATGTAGCAACATATTCCTCTTTTCAGGGCCCCATGCCTGCTCAATCTGCCCATCATATACTGATTTCCCAACAAATATATGACTGTTTCTCCCCATCCTATACTGATTCCCCAATACACATATGCCTATTTTTCCCCATATGTTTCCTGCTCTGATTCTATGTCCCCTTATCTCACACAGTGTCTCTCCGTGATGCTGATGGCAATGAAGTCTTGATTGAGGGAGTGCTGTTCCGTGCACGGTACCTGGGTTCTACCCAGCTCATCTCAGAAGGCGCCCCGTCTAAGGCCATGCGCATGATGCAGGCCCAGGAAGCAGTAGGACGTATCAAGGTGGCTACCTCTTTCTGTTACTTTTCTTTGTATGTTTTAACCCTTTAAAGGCCGCGCAGTGCTTTAATGCGCTATGCTCTTTTGTCGTTATGATGCCAGGGCTGCATTCATGCATCATGACGATCCTTTGGGAGTATATGAAACCGGTAGGGTCGGTATGATACTTTGAAAAGGTCCATTTGTCATCATAATGTACCAATGCAGTTGCGGTAAGCGACTTGCTTGCACTGCATTTGTACATCATGCCGACCCTTTGGGAGTACCTCAACCCCATTGGGTCAACATAATACATGAATTCAGCATTGTTGAGTTCATCAGCAGGGTGTGTATTCGTATCATGACGACAAAATAGCATGTTGCATTAAAGCATTATGCTGTATTTTAAAGGGTTTAAACTTGATGATAAAGTAGTAAATATATATCAATAATTTCAATTAAATTTCTTATTGAGAGTTGAGAGATGTAGCAGTATTCTAGTCTTGAACATCATGATAATATACTAACGTACGTATTTTAAAGAACTATGTACAAACATTTAGATATATCTAGAAAGTTGATATATAAGAAAGCAGTATTTACTTGTAAATATGTACTCTAATGAATTACAGGAAAATTGGTTACCCTATCATTTGCTTATGAATGTCCCAACATGTGCCATAAGACAATGTGATTTGATAATACACACATGAAATGCAACCCCCTCATTGATTGTGAATGGATAGCAAACGAATACAGCTATTGGCCGCATTTAATTCCACTTATTCTCCGCAATCATATATAATTGCTTTCTTACAGTAAGAAGTCCGCTTTTCTTTCTTTATGATTTTATATTTGTATATTTGGTTTCAGAAGTGAACATTTATATAACTAATCTGTAACATACATACACTCTTTGTGGTGTGCATGCCAGTCGTTCAAAGTAGCGATGAAGAGAAAGGTCCTTGTACTACTCAAAACAAGGCAAACTGAATAAACTGGGTTTCAGGTTACATGACCGGAATTATGAAGCTAGTAATTATGATTCTTACATAAGTTAGAAATCACTGAAAAACTTCTCACAGATGATTTGCAAATCTTTGCATAGACTATAATATTCCGTTTAAGATATTGCCTAAAGTTTAACTCTGGTAACCTGAGACATATTTTAGCCTTTACTGAATAGTGATATTTCTTCACAAAGGGACCAATGTTATAAATCATATTCCTCAACCTGCACTCAGGATGATTAATTCAAGTATAATCCTGAAGTATTTCATTAAGATATGGACATAGAGCCATCTCACTGTCATCCATTCAGGCCACCACAGAGCTGGGTATTTCTGTGAACTGGTACAGTCCGGGGGATAATAGAGCTTACATACATATATCACATAAGTCATAAGGAAGTGGTCATTTCTTAACAACAGAGCGGCGGTGTCTGTGGACTCCACCGCATGATGGATTACTTTCGTGTTTATTTTCGTTAAAAAATACGCTAGCTTTTTCGTTGAAAATGGGTGACATTTTTATGTCCTCCACCCGAATCCACCACCCCTCCATCCTGTTGTTAAAATGGTAACCACTCCCTTATGTGGCCCAGCTACGGTTAAAGCCCATACATGTCGATACAGAGCTGGTCTGCTGATCTCCATTTGCTCGCTAATCTGTTTACTCAGACATCCTCCATTGGAGTTACGATGTTTATAGTTATGGTCTTGGTTGCATTGACATGATATTTTAAGTTTATATGGCTGGCAATACGCATCCTATACCCCAGGGCCCATTCAAGTATGACGTCATCAATTTGCTTTATTGTGATAACAGCATACTTGAATAGCCCCTTACTAGGAGGCTTGTGTAACCAACTCCTTTCCTGCCTGTGTATATGGCATGCAATCAATTGGAAACTCTGTTATAAGTGTATTAAAAACTGCAGAATAATGATGCTGACTAGTTCTGCACCTCCCACATGACACCATAGTGGGGACCACTTTTAAGAAAAAAGGTTTCCCATCACTGTTTGCGTCAGAAAAATAAAATTAAAACATGGTACAAAGTTAAAAGTAAAACCTGTCGTGTTGGTAATGCAGTGAGATAGGAATAACTTGCATTCTCACAACCTTTACAGGTGTATAAACTATTACACTTGAAATTTGTTTGCGGAAAAAGCCTATATATGATTGCATAACAGTTGGGCCCCTATTTATTCTAACTTGCCCTCGTCATTTTTTCTAGTGCTTAGGCCAAAAAAAAAAAGGTGTGTTTCAGGCAACATGGTCAGAATTTCTAGGGTAGGTAGGTCGTATTTTTTTTTTTTTTTTTTTTTTTTTTTTTTTACATAGAGAGAGTACCAGGAATGAGTCGCGAATCGACAAATCGACTCGCGACTCACCAGAATGACTGAATAATTCCTCCATTGCCTAGGAATATCAAGAAGTTGTTGGATATTCCTCTTTAAAAGCCATAATCTAAAGTTAATCAATTATTCAGGCCACTGAGGTCACTGGGAGGTTGTTATTCTTGAAAGAATTTGTAAAAATTGAGAAAAAATCACAAAAAAAAATAAAAAATCTCCAAAATTGGGAAAAAAATGCTAGGGTCGGCCCTTTTTGGAATCTAGGGTCGGGTTGCCTGAAACACACCTTTTTTTTTTTTTGGCCTTAGTGATGAGAAGCCTTTTTTGAGTGGCCTTAGCTCCGAACAATACATTATAGCATTGTGACCTCTCCCCAACGGCCGTGCAGGGCTGTGCAATTACCAGCTGATTGCCTTTGTACGCTGTCCTCAAGGGCCCTTCCGTCTGGGCACAATATAACCTTCAACTTATCAACTAGTATTATTAGTATTGATGTTGTGAGGCAGTGTCTACTGTCGGAGAGTTATCTAAGCTTGATCAGGGTCTTATATACACATTGACCTAAGCGTTAAGGTCACATTGCCTAGCTGGAAATACCAACGTTTTTTACTTTTGTAGGAATTCCTACACTTTTTCTGAGATTTCTGTATTATTCTTTTTTTTTTAATCAGGAGATTTCCCATATTTTGTGTTGACCAGGGATTGGCATTTCTGAGATATATCTGGTCAAGGACTTGTTGATCTCTAGCGTTGATTTTCATTCAGTAATCTATAGTTTTTGAGTGTTTGCTGCCACTTTGTCAGAACAGCCAACTTGGCTGTTCCTCGGTTTTGAGAGCATCAACTATTGGTGATGTTAATGGCCCTGTTTTGAAGTGCATGATGAGGGAAGTTTTGCCTTCCACATGATATAAGTACAGACCACACCCATGCTAACATATAGCACCGCTTTATCCTCCTCTCTAACAAGGCCTCGGTAAGTTAACACACTCTTTATCAGAGACCCACTGTCTAACTGAGATAACACAACAGATAAGGGTTATCTGCACTGACCAAACCAGGGTGTCCTCTCTTTGACCAAATCACAACTCAGCTTGTTAAATCACCTATAACTTGGATTAAATTTCATATCTATTCAATTTAACAGTAAAACATGGTTATAAATACAAAATGACATCTGCCTTCTTTTGTAGAAAATTTTCTGCTCTTCGCTTAGATTTTCGCTTAAGATGATAGTAATTTACAAATATTTCAAGATTTTCACGGACTGGTATCTCTTGGTATAAGAAGAAGGGGAAGGGACTGTGTCAAATGTGGGGCTACTTTAGGGAGTGGACATCTGAATGGTCGGTGAAGCTAACACTTAGATTAATATCCCTTTATTAGAAATATCAACACTATACCCCCACGTAGATACACACTTGAGTTAGTATAAGTGTTGTATATCACATGCTTTTAAGATTTCAAAATAAAACTTCAAGCCTACTTTTCCATCTTCCATACTTTCACTTGAGAATATCCTGTAACTTGTTAAAGCGTGTAATTGTTTTAATTTTTGGAAATCATTTTATGCTATGCACATCTCTTGTATCCAGTTTTGTAATTTTTTTAATTAGTGGTAGTTTTCATAGTGCATGAAGTGTTATTTGAAATAGTCTAGCGTTGATTACAATTTGATGAATTAAATGAAATAACCTGTTTAGAATGATACAAATTTTGCCAAGCTATAACTTTTGCAGATGAAGTCACGATATACATAGATATGATAAGAACCTCTAAATGCGATAATATCAGTGTTAATACTACCAATCAGTCGTCTTAGTCCGTTTAAATATCCATATATATCTGAATACAATTTTTGAACGCAATATCAAGCTAGATATAGCCAGATATGAAGAAATACTAATGATGTTAAGTTGTTGTTTACCACCCCTCTCACCATAAGCACACACTCAATATTATACGCCTGTACAATATGATAGTTTACAATAGAATACTGATATAGCCACAATATGAATTTTGAAACTAGGCTATGCAGTTATATTTCAATATGGTTATTTTGATATCAATAGTTCCTCTTTAACATAACCATCGTCATTCACCAACTTGATAACATTTTTCTAAAACTCTGTGTCAAAACAACAGATTGTTATTGTTAACACTCTTTGCTACCCAACCCTTGTTTCCTCCCCTGCTGAGCCCGTGTTGTGTGTCTATGTAACCCCTACACATGTTAATACACCACCACACACCATTCCTCCAGTGGGTACTGCCAGCTACTGGCACCATGTATAGGATAAAGTCACCTAGAGTCGACCAAAAACCTTGAGTCGGACACTTGTATTTGTGTTTATTCACACGTGCTAAGCCGTCAATATGTATGTAGTAAAACAGTTTTAATGTTACTCTTACCAATCGACAACTAGAGCGCTTATCGTGCATGAATAACTAAAAATTCAGATGTCCGACTCAAGGTATGTGGCCGACTCTAGGTGAATCTACCCTAGTAGGCTCACCATTAGTACAGCACTTAGATACCTTGGGATGTTTCCCTGTGATCCCTGGTTACCTTCATTAACCCTTTAAGTACAGCATGGTGCCTACAAGCAACACTTGTCATCATGATGCACCAATGCAGCGCAGATGAGTAACTTATATGCACTACCTTGATGCATCATGCTGACCTGTTGGGAGTGAGTCAGCATGATGCATGAATGATCACCAGGTATGCATCATGACTACAAATTGCACATTAAAGCACCATGCTGCCCATAAGGGGTTAAGTCATGGGTAGGAGAGATGACAGATGATGATCAGGTACCTGTATTACACCCTCCCTTTTAGATCCTCATCATTACGTAAATATACCAAACAGAGTCCAGTTATTGCGCATATATATGTGCCAATAGATTAAAGAGACACCAACTCCAAGTAACTTTACCCACTGTAACCCTAAGTTATCATGTAGATGTCTGTCTCTGGCGGTACCCTTTATACTAAGAGATTCAAAGAGGCATCCTTCTCATTAAGTTCGGTTAAAATGCTCATATTAACATGATTATAGTTAGTGTCTCACCATTATAACACGACAGCTTAGGGTAGATTCACCTAGAGTCGACCACATACCTTGAGTCAGACCCGTGAATTTATGTCATTCATGCATGGTAAGCTCTCTAGCTGTCCTTTGTTGGTAAGAATACCACACAGATTATATTATCATACACAAATGGAGAGCTTAGCATGCTTGAATAGATGCAAAATTAAGTGGTCGACTCTAGGTGAATCTCCCCTTTAACACGACAGTTGGAACAGCTTATTCCCCTCTCACAAACCCCACAGTAACAGCTTACCACTAATACTACCATGTAGAACCCCCTCTTCTACTACTACTATTGCCTCTGGTGGCTTCACTATATCAATCACTGTAGTCGATGTTAAGGTTATATGTTAAGCCATGTGATGCTCATCTCCTGGAGAGTGTTGTGCCGCCACTTCCAACTGTGACCAATGTTTTGCCTGTCCTTTCTTGTTTGTGCAGACCTTGGGTAAAGTGCATTTTGGTACCCAATTCCAGGTACTAACATTGGTTTTTCAACCGATTTTCTTTGATGTTTCCTTTGATGTGTTAATACTACTGCCGCCGCTGCTGTTTGTTGCCTGCCCTCTTCTGATCTTCCCTTTGCACTGCCTTTCACCTCAGCATGAGACAAGCGTCATCCAATAATTCCATCAGGGCTCTTCCTTCTCCTTTGGCGTTGGGGATCTGGAACAAATGCCTTATATCTGCTTACAGTGTAGAAATCAGTATCCTTATATCTATACACAAAAATATATATCTATATTAGCATATATCACTGTTTGATTTGCCCAAGACAATGAGATGCACATCAGAAATCCAATTTAGCTTATTTTTGAGTTTCCGAGGAATGTTTACATATGAGCTTTGAGCTACAGTAGACTTTACATAGTGTTAGTTTCAGGCCCATCAACAACGGCAGGTGTACTATCACTGTACCTGCCTCTCTGATATCTGAGGTGACCCTCTTTCCCTCCAGGGAGTCGCTCTTCTTTCTTAGCCCGCTGTTGTCTTTATTTTCAGAACGAGCTCTTCATGGAAAAAGATCAAGAAGAGCTCGCTAAGGGAAAAGAAATTTTGAACGAACTAGACGTAAGAGTCCATAGCTAGAAACTTTATCACTCTCCACCGCTTTAGTCATCCAAGGGTCTTATATTCTTTTTTCCATGTACAGTTACCAGTGAGACTGTTAGACTCCTTGTTGTTGTCAAGCTTTATAGACATCCATGATTTGATGATCATTTTGAACATGTTAAGCTTTGCCGCTGCGGCCAGGACGGAGCGCCGAATACAGTTCTCCAGGTGGTTGTAACATTATAGCATGACTTTCTTTTCATGCATGGTGAAATCCACCACCAGACACACAGCCTTCGATATGTTCTGATAGAAAAAAAAAGCATGGTTACGTTTTGCAAGAGGACAATTTTTTTGATTTTTCATCAGCTTCGTTAATTTACCGTGAACACGCCACTTGGAATAGACTTATTTAATCAGGAAGGGCGCTATTAGCATCATTTTCTATTAATTACTATTTTTCTTGTTTTATAAGAGAGCATATCAATTAGCAATGGTAAGCCATTTCTTTGAACACTATTGTGTTGATGTTGAGACTTATTACTATATTTTATGGCTGTGAGATTACTATGGTTCATGTTGAAGCTCTCCCAACTTTTTTGAACTAAGCATGCACGTCCAAAGTTTAATTTGGTAAATGTGATTTGGACGTTTTAAACGTGATATTGAATTCTCTTTGGAACAATTATTTTTTGCATCAAGGAATCAAATCATTAAGAAATACATGTTTTGCCTACAAAATTCGTCAGCATGGGCAAGTTTCATTATTTACTTTCCTCCAATGTCTATTTTTTCTGATGATTGGACACTTTTTGTGTACAGAAACATTTGTTTACAGCGACAATAAGCATCATATTAATAATTCACTTCTTCTTTTGTTCATTAAGGGATATCACAACAGTTAGATACTATTATAGATACGTCCACTACTTAATTAGTTCAAAGTAAATTATGATAAGAGGTAGATTTGTTTACAGATAAGATAGGAGATTAAAAGGAAAAGATAACAGACTGAGATAATTGTATAGGGAGATGAATCTTACATCTTTGATAGTACTTTATAAATGTGTCATGAATGATGTCTAGTGTTGGTAGTTTCCGTTCTGTTTCAGTTAGTGTTACTATTGTGAGGTCAGGGGGGATCATTCCATGGTGCAGTGTCAGACATTGTTATTACTTTATACATTTGTGCCATTCAGTTTAGTCCATTTATTTTGGTTCTATTCTAATCGTCACTGTGAATCGTATAGAGAATGAAGGGAAGATAATTTACAATTGAAGCAGATATATTAGTGCATTTCCCCCCAGAGATATAGTAAAAACAACAGGCCTAATAATTTAGTATCTACCATTTGTATCAGTAAGATTACTAAGATATTTGAAGCAAGAGACCCCAGACTTGGCCCCTAGGTTGAATATGACGTTTGTCTCAGACTGAACCGAGTCTATGTTTTGTGTTGCTTCCTTCTGCTTCTGTTCTCTTAGACCTCCTCCTCATTCTCCTCCCTCTTGTTGTCTCCACATCCCCATGCCGTGTCACACGTTGCCTTCACAAACCTGAGTTCTGTGGCTCCAAGCTTGTCTCCTCCCACCTTCCCCACCCCTCACCATCATGTCTCCCCTCAATCATAACACTACTAGATGATACCACCGATAAGAATAATACCCATATTGAAGTTAATGATAACTTCTCCAAGTGACCTAATCCGTGTATGTTATCAACATTGCATTCCCAACCTTGGCAGAATGAGCTAATGAGTATAGAGAAGGTACGGCCATTTGTCATGCTATATTATACCATAATGTGTTACTTCTACTGTATATACTATATATTACTTACATGCCTTATGTACCGCTTAAGCATCAACCTCTCTCCTCCAACATACACACAACCACAGGCTTAAACTAAGCAGCATGCTTGCCTGGTTACTGTAGATGTTTCGGTGTACCATAAGGTATATGACAGTGGAAGATCATCTTTCAACATTAGATGAACCACTGTAGCATTTCCTTTGCTATAGACCATCTTATATTGAAAGATGATGGTGGTTAAGCAGTATATGCATTATAAACTACCCATTTGGCACAGAACTTTGAATCAACATTGGAAACTGTTTGTCAATGTTGATTTAATGTTGATTCAACGTTGAACTGAATTTTGTGCCCACTGGGTATATAGACGGCACTACTGTCTATGTCCAGACAAATTGGACAGTAGGGCCATCTACTGTTAAAATATTATTGGGGTCTTACACTGCCATACCTCATGGTGTACATAAACACCTACACTGACTAGTCAAGCATACTGCCCAGTTTAAACCTGTGCACAGAACTATGCATGAAACAACCCCAACAACTTGGTTCCCTTACCAGATATATGTTTCTAATTCTCCATATCTGCTATGAACCATATAATATAGTAGCGCTTTAAATAGTTAAATAACCCAAATTAAGCCATATAGTCTCATAGCAAATTTATAAGTATTGGAAAGCATGCCGCCTTTTGCGGATACACTTCCGATTCTTTACACCATTCAAATTGACCCTAGAAATTGATTAAGGAAGAAATGCGGTGTTTGATGAGAGCCGACGTGCCAAATTGAAAAGGGAAACACAATTCTAAACTATCCCTGAGATCTCTAATTGAAAAGGCAACATAGGTTTTATTTGATAGATATACCAGAGCGTATTTCTTTCTGGCAAAGAAGCATGTGCCAATCAGAGTGACAAATGCCCCCTCTGGCTGGCAACGTAGGAATAATGATAAATATATCAATACATATATGGTACCTTGGTAGTACCATACTTATATCAAAACAAGTATACACGAAACACTGGATTATATTCACAAACTTCCCATACTTTCAATTATATCATCTCCCTATGCTACTAGCACTACTACGACACCAGACACAGACCTACTTAGTCCTATACTACTTACACCCATAGCCTCCTGCCAGTATGCTCCTTTACTGGGCCTCTATTTCCTACTTTACCACCTAGTCTTCTATACTTGCATTCCTTTAGCACTTTGATGTTACCTACTTCCATAATGCATGCTTTTCGGAAATATTTCAAATGTTTGCATTTTTCCTCTTTTATACGCCATCACATTAACAGTATGCATGTGCCGTTCCATAGTGCGATAGATGTCGTGAGAACACTTGATGTGTTTAGTTGATGTGTTAAGTTTTGAACACACCGCTGCATTAGGCACCCATATATCAAAGTCGTGTAGGCTAGTCGTTAGATTTACCAGAAAGCCAGAGCAAAGGCTACAGAAACAGAATTTATATAAATACTTACTCATTTCAAATATATCAAAAAGTCTACTGTTTGATGGTGGATATAGACAAATGCCAATGCCCATCGATACCGTCTCTGTTGTATTTCATGAGTGGGGGCTGGGGCCATATCCCACGAAGCCGCAGACTGAGTGGGATATGTCCCAGCCCCCACAAGTCGAATACGACCACACTGTATTCAATGGGGGGGGGGGGGGGGGGATTGAATACGGCCCTTCAGTGCTAAAGCATAGGAGATCTTGTATTTCCAAAAAGTAAAAGAGATCATCCAACTTACAGCACTACAGCGTGATTCCTATGAGAATATAAATGCCCCTTTTTTTATTAAAGTTCCTTGCTCTGGCTTTACTATACAGGGATGCATGTTTCTCTATTGATATTGTTCCGATTTTGCTAGGTACGCGATATACTTGTACGTGTGAAGTTTGCCGTAACTACATTTAAGGACTTCAATTAAACACCGCGTTAAATGTTCTCAATAACGAAGCCAACTATCATCAGTTACCAACTTCAGCCATTGATATTTCATGTAGAATTGCTCAAACTATTAACTATGTAATTATTAGAAATAGTACTGACCCTAGCTTTAAATACCGACTGACGTGTTTTCATGCATAACCTGTGATTGTAAGGTAGCATCTGAATTGTGAAATGTATTATCTATCAGCAGTTGATTGTTATACATGTAATATCGAATTGAAAGGTACAATGATTCCCAGTAAAGAAAAAACGTTATACAACGTAATATAACGTTTCTCTATGGCTCCTTAGCTGACAAAACGTTATATAACGTTAAAAACGTTATTTTGACGTGAAATAACGTATTTTTGTTAGCTGGGTTGCTACTAGGTATATGCTAAGCTTACCACCAAGCCCTCACAAAGGCTAGCCTATTATGCTGATCTAAATGATTCTCTGCCAGATACATTGCTCCCTAATACTATCAAAAGCTATACGACCCTGTCCTTGGTATATTCTCCCTAGTGTATAATCCGTGTACCAGTACCAACCCATGTCCATATTAACTGAGACCCTGGAGTGGGTTCAGGTTCTGCAGGGAGACCTCTTGATGCAGAGTCAGCACACTCAGTGCCGCCACCTGGTGTATGGTTTCTCAACTAGTGGTCAGCAGTCATCCTCCAGGCCTCCATGCAGTCCTCCTGGGGCTGCTGAGTCTCTAAGCCTTTAAGGGCCGCATAGTGGTTTGATGTGTTATGCCTGTTCTTGTCATGATGTATGAATGCAACACCAGCGCCTGACTCACCAGAGCTGCATTTAAGCATTATGCTGACCCTTCGCGAGCGTATGAAACCCATAGAGTCAGCATGATGCTTGAATGCAGCACCGGCGAGTTACTCACCAGGGGTGCATTCATGCATTATAACAACAAAGGGTATGGCACAGTAAACCATTATGCGGCCCTAAAAGGGTTAATAAGTGATTCATGGCCTTCTTGACCCACACCCCCCCCATACCCCAGCTCCCACATCCCCAGCACCTCTCGAGGAAGTCAAATCCGGCTACAACATTGCGCCGTTGTACATGCAATGTACAGTTGTGAATTTCCCCCAACACAGGGCCCTGACGACCAGAACCAACCGGGCTCGGACGTGGACGTGTTTGTTTCTACCGAGAAAATTATGGTTCTCAATACGAACCTCCAGGTATGTCCGAGGGGCTGAAAACCTCCCCTCCTCTTCTCTCCACCCGCTCCTATGTGGCCTCTCTTTTTTTATACGTGTCCCTTGTCTCCTTCTCTCTCTGTCGCCGCCTCTAGGCCCCCGCAGGCGAGAGCCAGCCCAGTACGGAGGTCGATCTGTTTATCTCTATGGAAAAGATCATGGTCCTAAACACCGACCTACAGGTAACGTACCCAACACTAACCCTGGCCTGGTATCGGCTGTCGCGGCTGTAACTGCACAACATGGCTGTGTTGTAGACTTTAAGTGCTGCTTCTGTGGCTTTGATTATTGCCATTTTGATGGCTCAAATTTAAGGGGTTAATTAACCCTTTGAGGGCTGCATAGTGCTTTAATATCATTTGTTAGTATGATGTAGGAATGCAGCTCTGGCGAGTCGACTCACCAGGGCTGCATTCATACATCATACCGACCGTTTGGGGATAATCAACTGCATAGGATCGGCTTGATGCTTGAATGCAGCTCTGGCGAGTTATTTGCCAGGACTGCATTCATGTAGTATGGCGACAAATAGCATAATGCATTAAAGCACTATGTGGTCCTTGAGGGGCTAATGCTTCAGCTGCTAATACTAAGTGCTTTCATGTACTTGTTATGTAAGGATATCCAAAAAAAGAGTCCACCAAGATTGCCTACCAGTCAAATTTGTCTCCAGTCCCTTCAGATTAGGCCTAGAGATAAAATCATCCCAACAATGGATGCCAATACCCATAGATATATACTAATGCTATGTACAGTATGTATCTGTACACCAGTAACTTGATTTTCTCCTGGGACATATACCAATTAGTGTCCGCCATATGTAAAGGGAAGAACAAAGCAGATACTCAGGGAGATTGGACTGGGCTGAGGCATGACAATGGTGCTCTGTGCTCTGGCACAGGGGACCAGGATATCAGTAAATGGACCACTGTGCATGTTGTCCAGTGGGAGGCACAGCCATAATGTAGCTAAGTAATCAGCCATTTTGGCAGACAGCCGCGGCTCCCACCAGCTGGGATGAACTGAATGTGTGACGTAGTATTACTTAATCCTGCACCGGCCACGTCCTACCTATTCCTCACCAACCTGGGGGGCCATCCCACGGTGGGCCGAATATTCACAGTATGTTTGGCAAACACATCAAACAAATTCACCTTTTTCTTGAGATACCTATCAGTAACGACAAAAATCAACCCATATTTTCATTTGAATTCTTTTCATTTTTTTTGACAAAAGCATAAATCAAAACAAAATCGCAGTTTTCCTTTGACAATTTTTTTTACAATATTTTTTCTCTTAAACTAAAAACTGAAACCAATTTCTCCTCTAAATCTTAGCAATAGCTGTGAATAACACACCTGTTCTCATAGAGCATGTTTGAGGTGCATCACAACATGTAATCATTATAAAATCAGTAGATAACAACTTGTTGCACCTGGCCGGTGTGGGGTAGCATGTGTTGAGATCTGGGAGATACCGTGGCCTGCTGCTGCTGCTGCTCTATACCTACCTGTTACTAACCTAGAGGTAGGTGCCACCCCCCCCCCCACTCCCCACCTGGTCAGCCTCCTCCAGAGGGTAAAGCCAGCTTCCAGCAGCAGCTTAACCCTCTAAGGGCTGTATAGTGCTTTAATGTGATATGTCCTTGATCGCCATGATGCATGAATGCAGCCCTGGCAAGTTACTCGCCAGTTGTGCATTCAAGCATCATGCCGACTTTACTGGGGTTTATTCACACAGGAAGAAGGGTCGGCATGAATCATGAATACAGCCCTGGCGAGTCATCACCATGGCTGCATTCATGCTTCATGATGACATAGGACATAGCACATTTAAAAAAAAGCATTATTCAGCCCTTAAAGGGTTAACACTGCATCCTCCTGCTGTTGCTGCACCTTGGTTGTATGAGCTTCATTCTGTGACTAGGCTGCCCCATAGGTTACAACGTTGTGTAGTGTGGTATCAAACTGGGACCTACCTAGACAGTATGGGACTCCTTAACACCCTGGAGGAAGGTAAGTGCCCCCGTGCTGTCCAGGTACCCCGCTTCTGTTGTTACATGTATTGTTTGTTAGCCCTTGGAGAACGGTATAGTGCTTTAATGCACTATGCCCTTTGTCGTAATGATGCATGAATGCAGCCCTGGCGAGTATCTCGCCTGTGCTACATTCAAGCATCATGTCGACCCTATGGGGTTGAGACACACCCTATGGGGTTGAGATGCACTAATTCAGCCCCGGCGAGTTACTCGCCAGAGCTGCATTCATGCATCAAGACGACCAAGGGTATGATGCGTTAATGCATTATGTCGTCCTTAAAGGGTTATACAGCTTGTTTCTATTGTTGATGAGTGTTATGTTATATATGCTGATTGTAAATGTAATCTTTGTTATGATTTATTAACTACTAACCCATTAACTAATCCGTTTGGCTGAATGATATTGATTTTTGTCAGCATATTTAAATATTAATATGAGATGTGTTTGCAACTGCGTTTTGTTTTGAATTATAAAGAGACTGTCATTAGAATGTAATACGTTACTACAGCATGGGAATCCGATGTGCTACAAGAAATTATTCTCAGCATAATGGTCGCTTATTGCCTTTGTTGAGGCTCTCATACATAATCAAGTGGAGAAGATATTGTTAGCCTGAGCTTGTAGGCTGACTCAAAGGTGTAGGAAGTAGGTGCTTGTGGTAAACAATAGGGTTAGGGAGTGGTCATTTTTTAACAACAGGGGGGGGTGGTGGATTGGGGGGGGGACCAAAACAATTTGGATCCCTTGAAGGGGGGGGAAACCAAAGAAATTTAGACCCCTCTTGAGGGGGGGATCAAAAAAATTGCACCCCTTTTTAGTGTTAAAGCCTGTGCGTTACTATAGCTCAAAGGGGTCGGCCGCGCTCAATTTCAACTTGCCTGATGGGGGGACGAAAAAAATTTCGACCCCTCCAGTGGGGGGGGGGGGACCAAAAAAATTTGGACCCGCTCGCACGAAAATCCACCGAGCCCCCCCCCCCCCCCCCCTGTTGTTAAAAAATGACCACTCCCTTAGTAAGTAATGACCACCAGGTGCCGCACGTAGGGGGGATTAGGTCGCCATTAGCAGGCCAAGCTGGTAACTAGCTGTATGATGTATGCCTCCAGCCACTGGTTAGCCTTTAAGGACAACTTGGTGACTAGCTTAAGCAGGGTTCTCATGGAAAGTGTTGTTTTTTTGGAGGTGGGAGGAAGAGAAAGTGGTCAGAGAAAATCCAGCAATCTTATGACATAAGCAGGCCTAGCTGGTAACTAGCTGTATGATGTATGCCTCCAGGCACTGGGTACCCTTTAAGGACGACTTAAGGGTGACTAGTTCAAGCAGGGTTCTCATGGAAAGTGTTCTCTTTTTGGGGGAGGGAGAGAGTTGTCAGGGAAAATTAGGCAATCTTGTAAAATGTTGACACGAGTAGAGGTAGTCAGAGAAGATGGGGAAAAGATAAATATAACAAAATCCATTAAAATATCCGCCTAGCATTCACGTTTGGAATTTTAGAAATTGTCCCAGTCAAATTGAAGACCAGCACTATATTGCGACGGGAGGTAAACATGGTCAGGGGAAAATAGTAATTTTTGGCCATGGTTATTGATTTCAATCTGTCATGTTTTTGGGAACCCTGTCAAGGCTTCATGCTTATTTGTAGCCATAATGCAGCACTAGTGCGCAACTTGCCACTGCTGTAGTACATCATGCCGACCCTCTGGGAGTATAATCAATCCCGTTGGGGCTGCATGACGCATTTACCCAGTCCTAGTGAGTAGCTCTCCTAGTGAGTAGCTCACCAGGGCTAAATTCATGCACCATGGCAGTAAACGGGCATGATGCATTGAAGTACTAAGCTTCCCATTAAGGCTTAATTTGCGAAAGAAGATCCTGTCACCAGACAGGTGTTTCCTATTATAACGGCCTCTAACCAAATTAACTATTATAAAACCACTCCAGGTTCATGTCTACATGCAAGGTTCCTGTTTCACATCCTCCTCCAGGGTCAGATCACTGAGCAGCCTTAAAGATCCCAACTCGTGTTGAGGCTGTTAGAAGACGGCCCTATAGGCTTACTGGTATAGAGTGCCTGCTTTGTAGAAGCGTGTGAGTTCAGACACAGTGCTTTACTTTCATGGCTGACAAATGACACCTTTGTAGCCAAGGCCCTCTGAGGGCAGGAGTCCCGCAGGAGTCTAACAAAAGCCACTTCTGAGAGGTCTGCCATAGCTATAAATCCAGCCTTGTTAACCCTTTAAGGGCAGTATAGTACTTTAATGCTTATGTCCTTTATCGTTATGATGCATGGATGCAGCAAGGGATACCTGTATGCCAACACTTCAGGAATGTATTAACCCCATAGGCTCAGTATGATGCTTGGATGCAGCCCTTATGAGCTACTCACCAAGGCTGCATTCATGCATTATATCTGATAAAGGGCATAGCACATTAAATCACTTCACCGTCCTTAGAGGGCAATATCTGGATGTGGTGGTGGAGCAATAGTAGCTGGAACCAGCAGCTACTTTGGTGCAGAGACCACAAATTCGGCTACATTAAATTAAGCCATGATTGATCCCATAGCTACAAACGCAGCTGTGCCCAGACACGCGATAACCGAATCAGTGCACCGATCAAGAACACATTGCTATTGGGCTGGCTGTGCCAAATGTGCCGCGCAGTGCTCGGCGCCTGGAATCGAAATATCTCTATATGATGACAGTGCCGCCATAGGACATAGTGTTCTCGTGTGCTGTCTGAAAGTCTAGCGCAAAGGGCGCAGTTAAAGCAATGTACTCCAAGTTCTATTTGGATAATATATAAAACCACAGAAATGGTGGCTCCACTGTGCTCACCGATGCCACAACGCATTAGGACCCCTTTTTTTGCCTTAAAAGGTGTGCTCAGGGTCTGGGTAGGTTTTATAGCTGGAATGCCCTTTAAGAAACTCTGGTGCTAGTGCCAGTGTGTCTTTGATAAATGGGGGGAAACTAGTGGCAGCAACTATTCAATAGACATTTTTAGAAGGCGATCTATCAAAGCTAAGACAATGGAGATCATATTGGACGATCCCCATTATGCTAATCGGCCAATTCTAGCCAGATTGGCCATTATAAAGGCAGGGCTACTTTATGACTGGTGCCCATAACATACTGCCGACCTTGCCGGGGGTGGGGAGGGTGGGAATTGGTTCACCCTATAGGAGAGGGTAGGTCTAGTTAGGGAGGAAAGTGGAAGTCAGCATGACTGGGCGAGGTTGCTGACCAAAACCATTTATCAGAGCTAGGATGGGGCCGGAAGCTAAGGGTTAGTCAGATAAAGGGTTGGTCAAGGTTAGAGGATCTGCCTCCCGGGCTGTGTGGGTGTAAGGGAGGAGGGGGAGGGGACCTTGAGGCCGCCAGGGAATGGTAGGTGTAGACTTAGACCCAGTGCACCAACCGCCAGGATTTGAATTGGATTTGACTGAAAGCTTTGGTTAGGGTCAGGATGGGGAAATGTTGGTCCAAGCAAGAATTCGATCCGACAGGGGAGTATGACGCGGGGCGGAGGCTTGGACCGATGTCGACTAACATGAGAGGTCTGTTCTGGCTGAAAGGGGGGATGGGCCAAACATGGGGCTAGAAAGGAATTGGTCATTCTGGGAGAAGCTACCCAGGCATGTGTGTTCGTGCTATCTAGCGGGGTAGGGGTATTCAGGGGGACCGGTGCCCATCGGACAATGAGGCAGGATGTGCTTTGAGGGGCTTCTAAATGGGAACATTCATGGAATTGGCACTTAGGCATAATGGAGTATCAGAGGGGTATTCAGGGAGGATGTTAGAGAGAGGAGGGGGAGGAAGGGGCCTTTGTCTGCTACAAGCTCAGGTTAGGCAAGCTATTTGACTCGGCTACATCTATATAGAATGAGGCCCTGATTATGTTGTTGCAAATATCACCACTCTGTACTGAGCTATTATTACTTATAAATGGGACATAATACCCATGATACTACCTCTTAATGGACTTAACCTTATCTGACTACTATAATGACTACTATTTAAGGGTCGCATACTGCTTTAATTCAACATGCCCTTTTCTCATTACAATTGATAATTGCAGCCTTTTCGAGGAACTCCTCGGGGCTACACTGAGGTTTCATGCCTACCCTATGGGTTCTTTTATTCCCGATGAATGAATGCAGCCTTGGTTAATCAACTCACCAGGGCTGCATCCATGCACGCTTCATGACACCCAAGGACATAACACATTAAAGCACTATGCGGCCCTTAACGGTTTACCATCTACTAGTACCCTTGTTCACCCACTATTGTACACATTGACAGGAGATCATGATGGACCATGCACTCCGGGCTATCTCTTACATCGCCGACATCGGAGACATCGTCGTCATCATGGCACGACGTCGGACCCTGTGTAGTCCCGGGGATGAGGCTCTCCGACGCAAGAAGCAGTC
Organism: Harmothoe impar; assembly: GCA_947462335.1. Lineage (NCBI taxonomy): Eukaryota > Metazoa > Annelida > Polychaeta > Phyllodocida > Polynoidae > Harmothoe > Harmothoe impar. Next base: position 18,520,286 of record OX381709.1, read on the forward strand.
CAAGATTCTCTGCCACGTCTTTGAGTCAGAAGAGGTGAGTAAGACTCTTTAACATATTCAATACAAGAAATAGATTTTACCGTAAATTCTCGCGTAGAAGCCAGGGCTTGTACGCGAGTCAGATTCAGCTTGAAATTGATTTTTTAGTAAAGATGTCTCTATAGGGTGTGGCCTATACTAGAGCTTTTATAAGTATACTGTAGTACTAAATTAACAATTTCCGACCTCCTGTTGGCTTATGTGATCTCTCAAATTTGGGGAGCAGCTAATACAGGAGAATTTACAGTACCCTGTATAAAATTAAAAGTTCACATTTTCCTGCCCCGGAATGTCATATGTATTGTACCAGATATCCTGTTCTTCCAACTATTGCAGGAATTCCCATGCACATATTAGCTCGATGTTTTGTATTATTTGTTTGTTTCCCTACTAAGAATCTAAGGATTTTCTACTAGGGGGTGGCATCCCTGTAATATACTGTAGTATATAGTCCAATGCAAAGTTTGTATAGAATATTTGTAGGGTGGTTGAGAATATCGGCCTTTATGTAGTGTCTAGGGAGTGGCACCTTCTAAGAACATATCTATACTAGTACTATATGAAATATTCATTAAAAGAATGCATACGGGGAGGGAGCCCAGTGTTGTACACATACAGACATCCTGTGTCCCAGGAATCCTTTATGCTGTACTATTTGTGCTCCCTCTAGTCAACTCTGAGATAAAACGTCCTTTTGTTGACGTGCATTAGTAGCTCTCTTGTGTACTGCATCAAAAACAGTTAAAACTAGATAGCTCCCTCTGTACATAGATTTTCCTCGCGGCAGTACATTCTACTTGTGCCGCTTGTTTGTGGGAGAACGCTACAGTTAGGTATGGAGAGTCTCTACAGGGAGTCTCTGCAGATAGGGGGACTCGTTTTTCATAGGGATGGAGTCTCAACAGATAGGGATAGGGAGGCTTGTTTTTCACAGGGGGTGTGGAAAAATTGGATATCGTTCTCCACAGCAATGGACTGAGTTCGAAATAGCTATGAAAAAAACAACATCTATCTTTAGATGATATTTTCAAAGGAAGACGATCTAATTACACATCAAGTGAAATATATACAGAATTGCAGTGCAATTACTTCATGCTGAATATGTCTTCATGTATTGTCCCTTGGGGTTGTATTTCATTCGACTTTGCCTCGTGAAATACTACCCGATACCAACTCGTGCAGAAACACTCAGTTCCAAGCAATTTCTCGTGAACGGACCTCTGCCTATTTCCTAAACTGACAATGCCGTCTTGTGATACCCTGGCAGTCATATATAGGCGTCTTTGGTGGGAATCGATAAAGGAATCACATCAATGTGCAACGGTTTGTACACAAACCCACGCCTCTAACGCGTCAGGTCTTTGATAGCAGTAGCGTGCAGACCGGCGTGCCATACTACCCCTTTGAAGGCCGCATAGTACTGTAGTACATTATGATTGATTTTTTTTCCTGTACTGTTGGTAAACAAGCAGGGGGAACAAACAAAAATGTAGAAAATGAATTCCAAATTAGTTTTACTCCCCCACGTAAATGCTTACCGGGTAGTCAGCGTAGGGAAAAATGCTTTAATGCAGTTTGGCTCATTGCTCGGCATAAGGCACGAAAACAGTCCTGGCGAGTTACTCGCATCATTGCATCATACCCGATCCTCCAGGAGTGTATCAACCCCATAGGGTCGGCATGATGCTTGAATGCACACAGAGAGAAGAAGTAGAATCACTGTAACTCTCAAATGGGAGTCCAGCCCCGATCACTGAGGTAACTCTCCCCACAACTCTAAAGTGACTCCCAATCATTAGGGAGTCTTAGAACAGAGTCATTATAGAGTCATTATAGAGTTATTTTAGAGTCCCGCTAATGTTAAGGAGTCACGTTAGAATCCTGGGGAGAGTTACCTCAGTGATCACGTCGGGAGTTACGGTGATTCTACTTCTTTTCTGTGTGCAGCCCATGGTGAGTTACTCACCAGGTCTGCTGCATTCACACATCATGACGACCAAAAGCCATAAAGTATCAAATCACTATGCGGTCCTTGCAGGGATATAGATTGATGTGCGGGGTGCGTATAGACACAGCTATATATAGCATTTGTGGCCGATAAACACAGGCTACAGGTACGATGCTTTTAGGTCATCATCATCCCATAAACACATTCTACTAAAGATAGCAACCACCCTGGGCTACTATTTCTCTCGGCACATTATCGATTATCTGTCTCAGAAATCGGTAACACTAATAGTAGATGATGAGATTATGATGAAGCCTCCTGCATCCATAAAACGGTGTCTGACTAGTCGTTCTAATTAATTAGAGCTGATGGTGCGAAGTTATTTGGTACGCGAGTTTATTAGCTTGTCAGCCGATTACCTTAATGTGTCGCGGAGTGTACCGAGCAAGGTACCGCGTGGAGACGTTAATACCCAGCAGAGATATTATAGTAGATCAACTCTAGGCAATATTCAACTCAAATTACTGACTTTTTTCCTATGGTGAAAATTTATGTACAGGTTGAAAAAGGGATGGATCTTTTATTTCTAGGAATAAGAAGGTATTCCCTAAAATTCAGAGTCAATGGGTTGGCTATATAATAAATAGGAGATGAAACTTGAAAGTAGAGTTAACAATTCCTACAAGTTTCTTTTATTTCTGACTTGTTTTCGATATCGCAGGTCCATAGGGGAATTATCCATCCAATTAGATTAGTGGTTTGCATAGTGAGAAGAAACCTTATCTGAAAGAAATGATACCAGTCCTGTATTGAGATATGATACACCCACGTTGGTGTCCTTGGTTCCTTCAGCGTAGGGACTGTCTGGCTAGTGTGGCCGGTGGGTATCGACCTTCTGTTAGTCTACACCACGTCGTTATGTCGGTTCGGTTGCTGGTGGTTATTAGTCTTCCCTTTGTGTATGGATTTTTGAATGTCAGGACATCCTATACAAATTAAGGATTAAAGCCAGTCTAGTCTTGTAGGCTCAACTGGATGCTCTGGTCGTGGGAAGCCATGATAAAGTGAGGGTGGAAGCCTACTGTGGATGACTGATGTGTGTATTGAGATTACGTCCTATTTGTTTACCGTATGGTCACTCTTAAGCACCAGGTTTTGAACAGCTGCCGGTCTTGTGTAAGGGCTGGGAGTAGGAAGGTATATGAAGTATATATTCAGCACTGAAAATGCACCTTGAATGACCGCCCGTCTGCTATAAGCGCCGGGGTATTCAGCACTCCAAATATATAAGAGCCGGTGCGCTCATTCAAGACTGTACGGTATTTCTCCTAGTTACCAAGTTACTAGAATTTCCATATTTTTGTCAGAACATGACATTGGATACATTACAGTCTCCCATTACGCAGTTTGTTAACAGGATTAAGTGGCGCGAGACAGAGCCCTAACCGCATGTTCACGAATTACATGACACAACTCTTTAATCAGGCGCATGAAACAAAAACCAATCCCCCCTTTTCACCTTTAGGGAGTGCTCATTTTTTTACAACAGGGGGGGGGCGGTGAGATTTCGCGCAGAGAGCGCGAAATTTTTTCACCTCCCCCCCCCCCTAGAGGGGTCGAAATTTCGCCCCCCCCCCCCCCGGCAGGCCGAAAATCGCGTGCGTTCGCGCTCCTTTGTAGCATTGTAACGCGCTGGCTTTTTCCCTCAAAACAGGTTGAATTTTTTTGACCCCCCCCCCCGAAGAGGGGTCTAAATCTTTTACCCCCCCCCCCCGGTCAAGGGGTCCACATTTTTTACCCCCCCCCCCTGTTGTTAAAAAATGAGCAGTCCCTTATCTGTCCCACCTCCCTCACCTGCTTTCCTGAATGCCCACCTCTCTGCAAACTTCCCTCTACCCCGCCTCCCACCGGTTCTCATTAGTGGTTGCCTGATTGTGGCCTGAAAAAAATGTGATTGTAGTTAAAGCTAGTAATATTGGAGCTTTTAAAACCAGCCGGTAGAAATTACCTCCCCGCAAAGACAACCCGTCGATTATTGTAACATGCGGAGAATCGACAAGCAACTCAACTCAACGTAATACCATTCACAGATGGGTCTCATATCGTGCTGGGTGTTGTTGTTTTTTTATCTGGCATGACCCTTTGAGAATGGTAAACGAGGGAAATGGGTGCTGTTTTAGTGTTGTTGGTCGGCATGACAGATAGGCAGAGTGTTGGTATGCCTGATGGCGTGTGGTGCAACGACTAGTACTCACAACTCGCACTCATAAGCAGACAGCCCCCCCCCCCCCCCACCCACCCACACACACACACACCAGCATCACCCAATCGTCTCCTTTTCATAGCCGTGCTTTGCACCTCACCTATCACCCTCATATCTCCTGTCTCCCTTTCTCCTGTCTCCCTCCCCTTTGCCGCCCGTTTCTTTGGCAGTGTTTTGGTCTATATCCCTGCCTCGCCACACCCTAACCCTTTAAGGGCTGCATAGTGCTTTGAGGTGCTAAGTTGCTGTTTGACATGATGCCTTAAGGCAGCCCTGGCGAGTAACGCGCCAGGGCTGCATTTATGCTTCATATCGACCCAACAAGAGTGTATCAAACTCGTAAGGTATTCATGATGCTTGAGTACAGCCTTACCAAGAATGCAGCCCTGGCAAGTCGCCAGAGCTGAAATCATGCATCATGACGATAAAGGGCATGATGCATTAAAGCACTAGGCTGCCCTTAAAGGGCTAACCCGCGCCCCTTTGGAGGCGGGCTGTGAGGCCGGCCACTCGTACCAACAAATCAATACGGTGATAACGCGGCGCTCCTCCAGCAGGAAAACTAGCAGCGGTGCTATGGGCGGCTGGCCTCCTCCTCCTCCAGTGTAGCCTGTGTGCCGCCTCCACCCAGCCACAGCCCACAGGAGCCTCCAGTCTCCCTCCTCCACCCACCCGACACAGTATTCAGCCGCCTGCTGCCACTCCTCCTGCTGACCAGCCTCCTCCTGCACCCCGGCAACCTAACCCCAGGTAGCGCACACACAGGAGGAAGGTGCGGGGTCGGCTCACCGCCTCCACCACTAGCGCTATATCAGACTTTGATTTTTGCCCTGTCGGACTGATCAATAGCTTTGCTGCAGTGAGGAGTGTGCTAGGGTTGGTAGTTAGAGGTGTGGTGGTTCTGGTGGAGGCCCAACCTCCTCCTGCTACTACTCCTGTGTTGTCACTCTAACAGTTGGGAATGTAGCGGCAAGCTGAGGAGAGGTTGTAGCCGCCAGAGCGCCGTGTACGTGGCCGGGCGCTGTTCGGAACCAGGAGTTTGCCGGGTTGTAGGAGAACACTGACGGCCGTCGGAGTGTTAGTAGTGGATGTATTGGTGGTAGATAGGGAAGGGGTGAGTCGATAGACCGGGCCTCTATACTATAGGGAAAAGCTGACCTACAAATGGACGCCTACCACCTTACATAGACCAGCCTCGACACCTCCTCCTTCAGTACACAGGGACAGCATACCTCAGCTACCTACAGGAGGAGGTAGTAGTGGGATGTGGGGGGAGCTATGACAGCCTGCTTTGACGCTGGCTCACAGTGGCGGCTCTGGCTCTGGAGGTTTGAGACAGGCAGTGACAACGCCAAGCCCAAGCAGGAGCAGGGTCATTACTGCGACGACTGAGCCACCACCACCACCACCACCACCACCACCACCCACAGGAGGAGGAGTCGGCAGTAGGCCCTGGAGGTATAGAGATGTGGAGAGCACCAGGCTACCCTGTTAAGCCATTGTAGGCCCTGCTCCTCCAGTTGACCTTTGCTGCTTCCCACCCTACAGCAAAGGGCGGCTCTGCGGACAAAAGGGGTGGCTGACGACCCAACTCTGCCTTGTCCCCCACCGGCCTGGCCTCCTGCTGTAGGGTGCAGGGGCTGGTGGGGAGCAGGGTTGGGAGGACTACATAAGGACTACACGACAAGCCCCACCTGTGACCTGCCATTTACAGAATAGCAGCCCTCCCTCCAGGGAGCCGCCCGCCTGGAGGAAAGAGAGGAAGAGTGGAGGAGCCAGCGCCCTTAGCTTAAGCACACAAGCTTCTGCGCCGAACAGGAGGAGAAAGGTGGCTGCTGCGAACACACAGGTGTGCTTCATTATTCTCTCCAACTTCTCCGGCGGCGGTAGGAGACAGGAGACAATCCTCCAGTACCACCACCTCCCCCACCTCCCCCTGCATGCCGCTGGCACACCACGCTGGAGGAGGCACCAGTGGCGGAAAGCAGAGCTCAAAAACACACCAGTCCCCCGAGAGGATTGGATGTTGCTACCTGAACGACACCTAGTGAATCTGTAATGGCACGCATGACATTTCCACAATGGACCATTGCCGAGTCGCTGGTTAAAGGAATTCCTCGCGCAGAACCAGTGACAAAGGACTTCATTAGTTCTATTTCAGGAGACTGTGGATACTGATATGGTTGTCTGGACTTTTAATGGAATAATGTCACATTTAAGTGGCATGGATGTTGGCATCGATTCTGTGTAATTTCAACAGTTAGGGGCTATGTAGCCCTAAGGACAGGTTCATTGTCGTTAAACCCTGCGTGACTCTTTTTGTAGCTCATTACTGGTATTTGCGACGAGAATTGGCTTCGTTTCGAGGTTTAAAAAAACCCTTGAGGACGTTTACCTTGAAGCCATCTTTTATCTATAAATTGACAAGCAGCAATACACATTGAAATCTCCTTACAATCCGCTCTAAAATCTGGAAAAATAGAGAATCAGGAAATACTTCTACTGCATGGATATATATGTTGAAGATATATAAATGAAGGATATATTCATCTAATAAGCTATTGTAGGAAGCCTTTAAGACGAGTGCCTTAAGCTGGAACTACTGGTTAACAAACCACATATTGGACTGCGACTTGTCAACCCTTCACTAACAGCTACACACACAGCATCTACACCACTCTGAAACCTTAATACTACCTTATACACTACACCAAACCTGCTACCTTTTATAACTATATTGAACGCCAGAATGCTACTACAATATCATTGCTGTATGATGGTATATGCTCGCCACTGCTTGCTGCTATAACTGCTATATTCTGCTACTACTGGTGATAACAGTGACAGTTGAGAGGTGTATTTTCTATATATAAAGCTGTACACATATATATATATATATTCACGATGAGTACCTACCTGAGTTTGGCCCAGTACATGGCTGGCTCGGCCCCCGTGGAGGAGGGGGTGAGCAGCTCCCCACACAGGAGGCTGGGGTCTGTGACCTACGACCAGCTCCTACCTACAGACGCAGGCCCCACCCCTCACCTGTTCAGCTCTGTCATGCTGGAGCGCCCTGAGCACCCTGCCTTCCTCCCGGCCGTGGGGGAACACTTGGGCTGGAGCATGCAGCTACGGACTAAGCATGTACCTGGAGTGGCTGTACCGTGGCCACATGGGAGTAATAACACCGTTAATAATACCAGTAGTAGTAGTACCACAGTGCCAAGCCTGCTACCCGCAGTACACTGCATTAAGACGCGCCGTTACAACTCCCTGGAGTCGGATACATCACTTGTGTCTGAACTCGAGTCTATGTCCTCCACCTCCGGGCTGGACCTGGAGGTGGAGCTCACACCCCCTGGTAGAACACAATGGGACCCCAGTGCTGCTATAGTCTTACACCACCAGCACCAACAACAGGGGGGTGTGGGACTAGGAGGGTACCTGGGTACCTGGCCGGACACAGGAGGAGGAGGAGGGGGCGGCTACAGTAGTACCACCCCCAGCCCCCACCGGCGGCGGGACAGTCTGACCGATAGTCCCGGCAGTAGTAGCGCCAGCTCGCTGACCGACCACTTAAGTCAGGGCATGACTGTGCACGACCTGGCCGCAGTGCCGTCCACCCTGGACACAGTGCTGGGCATCACTAAACAGGTAATGTGTGAGTGGGTGCTGCATACCTGAGCAGCCATCCCACGCCCTGCTGCTGATGCTGTCTAGTGTCTTGTGTTAACTCGTTAACCCTTTAAGGACGGCCTCGTTAACCCTTTAAGGACGGCATGTTGCTAAAAGCTTACATTTGTCGGGTGTGATGCACCAATGTAGCCACGGCGAGTAACGCATTGGTGCATCATGCCGACCCTTCGGGAGTGTCTCAAACCCCGTAGGGTCGGCATGATGCTTGAATTCAGCACTGGCGAGTTACTCACCAGGACTGCATTCGTGCATAAAGACCACCAAGGGTATGATGTATGAATGCATTATGCCATCCTGAAAGGGTTAAGCTTGGATTCCGGCGAAACAAATGAATTTTTTTCATCCTGTTGAAGCTAAGAATGACACTAAATGCTATTGGTTAAAAGGTCCAGTGAAATCGCAAGTCATGGAGTGTTTATAGGACGAGGGATTTGATGCCTTGTGATGGTATCAGGTGTCGAAAATCAATGTTGATTCATGAGGCCATTATTTAAGCTGTTTTTCCACCAACGTTAGTTTTTCCCTTGGCATGTCTTGCCTCATGGACTTCTAATGCCCTGTTCCGAAAAATCAGTCATGATTTTGTATTTTCAGATTGCAATTCTTTGAACGGGGATTTGTTTTCCAAATGATGAATTTGAACAGATGTAGAGTCGCGCGTGCCTTGCCAGGTGGGATCTGTAAACCTGAAGTACATTTCTCTTCCGTTGTGGGTCGGTTAAGGGGAGGATTAGAGCGCCGTGCAGGGTTCCCACGAGTCGTGAAATGTCAGGGAAGGGCATGGGAAAAGAAAGTAGTCAGGGAAAGTCAGGGAATGGTGAAGCGAGTCAGCACAAGTTAGGGAAAATTGAAGGGGGGGAGGGGTGAATACTGTAACAAAATCATTCATTTTGGGATTTCAGAAGCTGTTAAAGAATCTCTGCGTTGTGTTGCAATGGTGTAGTAAATATGGTCAAGGAACTTTTGGTCATGGTCATGGAAAATATCAATCTGAAATATTTGTGGGAATCTTGTCGCAGTGAAAAGTGGGCTTTAGGCGTTGTATGGAGATGGGACATAATAAGCCTAATTAGCCCAATCTCTATGCCTACTCAATGACGGGTCTCCTGCTACTCCCCCCCCCCCCCCCCACCCACCCACCCACCTGCCAACCCATACCCCATCTCCACAGTCATGTTGCAGAATAAAATGTAGTTAATGAGCAACATACAGAAATATCCCCAGAGGACGGCGTCTTAGGATAATAATACTTACGCCTACCGCAGTGATACCCGCCTGGAGGAATCCTCAAATCGTATAAAATGAGAGGCAGCCGGGAGGAGTAAGTATGAGGAAATACCTTGATCCCACCTTTAATCTTCCTACTGTAAGCTACCCCCGCCCTCCCCTACCCTACCTTACACCGACTTTTACGCGGAAAGAAGGAGCAGTAAGGCGGAGTCAGTGTAATTAACCCTTTAAGGGCCGCATAGTGCTTTCTTGTGCCATGTCCCGTGTCGTATTGATTTATGAATTCAGCCCTGGTGAGTTACTCCCCATGCATCATACCGACACTTTAGGAATGTATCAACCCCGTAGGGTCAGCATTATGCTTGAATGCAGCACTGGTAAGTCACTCACGACATCTGCATTCATGCATCATGGCGATAATAGGCATCATGTATTAAAGCACTATGCGGCCCTTAGAGGGTTATTAAGGTCCACATAAAAAAGAAGATGAGGCCACAAGGCAGAAGTAATAGTAGAGCTGATACAATCTCCTCCCACAATGAGTCCCTGCAGACCTGATGGCAATATGCAGCCCATATACTACTTATAACCCTTCAAGCACAGCATAGTGCAAGAAAGTAATAAACCCTTTGTCGCCATGATGCTTGACTGCAGCTTAAATGGCAATGCCTGAATGCAGCCCAGGCGATGCATGAATTGAGTCAGGGCTATATTCTGGCGGGTTACTTTGTAGCGAGTAACTCGCCAGCTTCATTCATGCATTATCCCAACACTGTAGGTTGATACACTCCTGAATGGTTGGCATGATGCATGAATGAAGTGTTGGTTGCCAGCGCTGCAGTGGTGCATCATGGCAACAAACATTGCCCCAGTAACATGCCACCCTTAAAGTGTTAAAGGGCGTCAGGGCGCAGTGTAAGTAGTATACGGAGACATGGGTTTGTTGGGGGAAGATTACAACCTACAGGCAATATCCATTTCCCTATACTACTACGTGTCGGCATTCACAGAAGGCATGTAAGTAGTATACCAAGATTGGAGTTTGCTGAAGGCAAATTATAGCCTGGTGGCCATATCTATTCCATGCATTACTTGTAGGGATTCAGAAGACCCTGTAAGTAGTATAGGAAGGTGGGGATTTGATGGTGGGGAATGACATGCCGTGAGTCTGATGATGGCAATATCCATTCTATGCACGGCTTATGGGGATATCCATTCCATGCACTAGTGTTAGGTATTCAGAATACCCCGTATTAGAGTAAGAAGGTCTATATATATGCACCTGCATGACCATGTCAGTAGTATACTGAGATGGGAATTTCTATTTATTACCTGTACTGATTCGGCACACCCGGTAGCAGTAATACTGATATACACTAACGCCTGTCCAAGGGAAAATGGCCCTTAGTGCTGGCTTTCAGACTTCTCAGGAATTACAACCCTGTTTGTGCCAAGATGGTCCACAGAAGTGGATAAAGGACTTTGGGGGGGGGGATGCCTGTATTATCATATTCATTATATGTATATAATTGAAAAGGTTAGTTTACTAGGAATTTGGTCATTCTGGTTCGGAATTGATATAATTTATCACTTAAATACAACGTTCTGGGTCCACAGATTTAGTTGTGGGTACCTAAATCTCTGAAGATGTTTACCCAAGTGGCCCATGACTGCAAAGGTTAGTGTTTACTACTACTGTAGCTAGTACACAGAGAGTATGATTACATTCTGTGGGTTTCCAAGCCGACCCAGTTCTTCCACCTCAATTAACACCCCCTCTGACCGTCTTTTGTGGTAATTAGACACCTTTGGGGCTTAACTAAGGCAGCTACAGATGTGGCCCCATGACAGTGAGGAGTTGCAGAAACCTAATCAAATATGCTGCTCTGGTGGCCCTGGAAAGTAGTATTCTCCTCTGTCTCCCCCCACTTACCCTCTAGCCGCCTCCACCGCCTCTCACTCATGTGGTTGACAGAACTTTTTGCGGGATTAAAGGTAAAGCCTACCCCCATCCTGGCGTCAAATCCAGCGGGACGTTCACATCATTCCATCATAAGGTGGTATTTAATGGTAGTATCAAAGGCACTGAGGGCATGGAGGTGGTTGTGTTAGTGGGGGCCTCCAGGGGCTGGGTGGAGAGTGTGAGTGAGTGGTCATGTAATTGGTCTTGACATGAGCGACTGACAATGAATACGTTGATCAGATAAACCTTCATTAGCAGCCAATTTCCGGCGAACCCCGCTCGCGGAGAGAATGCGCCGCCTACCATGGCAAGTGGCCACAGGAATACTGTCGCTGTAATATCCTTTCTATTGATCACTATAGAGAAGGCTGCAGTGCTAGCAATGGGAACAGCCTCGGTCTAGTTACATTGTTGTCTCCTTTTGTCCTCTCTCATTTCCTGGGCCGGGAACTATAAGGGAAATAGCCCTTATCGTAATGTTATCGATTATGTCGTTGTCGTGAATCGGGCTAAAAATAAAAGTGGCTGTGGTGAATGAAGTAGGTTTAAAGGGCATTTGCAATTACTTCGCTTTTTGTGCTCGGATCGGATTGCACGGCCAATTCAGGCGACGTTCTGCGTAGGATTGGCTTGTTGGTATTTTAAGATTTGAAATGGCTGAAATCTTAATGCAATAATTATGTTTGTCAAAAAGGCTAAAATCTTAATGCAATGATTATATGTGTCATCGTAATTGCATTAACAGCGTGCTATAATCACCACTCTTATATCTGAAATAATGGACACATTTTGCAAACTTTTCTGGAAAAATAAGTGGAATAATTGTCAAATTTTGCAAACACAGAATTCTAGACAAATACTTGGAATGATGGGCACATTTTCCGAACTCAGATTTGTATACAAATACCTACCGTAGGTACACTGAATGCAGTATGTGATAGGCTAGGGGATGGAAAGTAGCTCCTATGTCTTGATTGCTGCACACATACTGTGAAGCCCTACTATTTTAGTCGGAAGCTCCCCGAGCAATGGTCAGGATCCCATCGGCCGCCATCTTGTTTTATCAGCTTCCGGCGGCGCTGACACATTACCTGCAGCCCTATTTGCACGCCAGGTATCATCTAGGGCTTCCCCGGCGCCAGCCAATCAGCGTCATGTTCTGGTCTGCCAATCAGGACCCAGCTTCCTTCTAAGTTTTCTGTATTAAACTGGCAAATTCAGTATTAACCAGTGGAGGATAGGGCGCTAACCTCAAGACGTTGCGCTTACCGTTAAGAATTCAGATATCTTATTCTCATGCGAAGAGAGCTGAATAACGACTACATAAATTCATAAATTGATTGGGAGACTGATAATGTGAGATGTGTAATTGAAGAGTTTGGATGCAACACGACATATCTCCATACCAGAATTGAAGCTTAATAGTGCTTTTTGTAAAGACACCCTGGTTTTCAATTATAGTATTTTGGAAATAGAGTGTATACTGAGCATACCCCAATGACATGAAAAATTGATAATCTTGAGAAAATAGTTTTTGGATTATATCTAACCACCCCTAACCCAGGTTTCTGTCAGATTTTTGTCTTTTTTTGAGAAATGGCACTTATGCCGTTTTGCATCCAAACTCTTCAATTGTAGCCTCTCATATTTCTATGCCAGTGTTATTGTATTGTAAATCATTTTAATAACACTGATGTTCAAAAGGTCACCTGACTTTGAGCCATATCCACTTAATGGGCGTTTTCAACATAGAACCTCCTACTTCAAAGAAGATACTAGTAGTAAAGGTTAAAAATACACGATAAGACAGGACAATAACCTCAAGACACCTTTCGCTCACCGCTAAGAATCCAGATGTCATATTCTCACACGAAGAGAGATGTATTAAGACCGCACAAATTCCCTTCACATGCACTTCATTCACAAGTGTCTTACCTACTGGGTAGAAATAGGAATATCGTTGACCGTAACTGTCCATAAGACAGGCCCCGTATGAAGTCCACTGCTTTTAACCTTGTACTGTACTGGAGAAGTGGGAGGGGGGTGTATGGTATTTCCCTCATATTCAGGGTGATTCTCTAGTCCGCCAAGACATGGTAACTCTTCCTCGCAGGGCTATAACCCGCCTGTATGTAGTGTGGGGCCGGATTTTCACTAAGATTTATCAACCTGAGGTGTGTACAGGAAAATGATGAGGATGGCAGTACCTCATACTTCGGGTACTGTGTTGAATGCTTTGACATAGGAATACCTACAGTGTGGGAAATGTATTTGTAGCCACACCTTTGGCTATGACAGTGTACCTATACATATTGAATACAGAACATCATATTGCACGGTGGATACTAGTAGTAAAGGATAAAAGGTACCGTTTTTAACCTTTGTGGAAGGCCTAGCCCTTTATTGTCATGATGCATGAATGCAGCTCTGCTGTCCTGAGAAAATAGAGGTGCATTTATGCACCAGACCGACCCTATGGGTCATATAATGCACCAATGCAGTACCGGTGAATTACTCGTTTGTTCTGCATTGGAGCATCACATCCCTAAAATATTGATTAACAACAACTGGTAGTCCTTAAAGAGTAGAGCTCCTATAGGGTCTGAGGCAAAGATGTATAGCGCTCTAACTGCCAACTGGGGTGGACTTGTTCCCGCAACCGCTGTGTGTACACTGACACCAGCGATCACGTGAGATATTGTTTCTGCTCTCGGAACAAAGCTTGTTGATGACAACTGTAGGGTATGAGAGTCTAGTCACTGCCTAAATCTCACGAGATATTCCGTGGACAGGATCAACATGGCCGCGTATATATGGAGCCACCAGAATAATCGCTATACAATTTGATGTATGATATAAGCTTGTGTTGTTGAGACTATAGACCAATACAGCAAGAAAGGGTGACGTTTCAGAAAAGTTTTTGATAAAGTATTTGAACATTTCTGAAACTTGACTAAGAAATACATGAACATAAAGTCAAAATCCTGCGTTCTAATATATGCTATCTGAAGAAAGATAATTGTCCAGTGAATCTCCTGGTATGAGATGTTTGCAAACATAGCCAATACAGACAGTGTTATGAGGGTTCTACTAAAACCAAAGTAAACACAACTTCATTATGAAAGAGTCACCCTTTCTTGCTGCCTTGGTCTATAGGGGGGTTATGTTAGCAGCTGTGTAGTGTATGGTACAGGCTGTGTGTGCTCGGCAGCAGTACACCACCACATATTGACACAGCTCTGTCTGAACACGTGTGGGGAAGCACAGCAGTGCAAAAACACACCTCAATGATGAGCCACCCATGGTAGACTGCCCATGAGATGACTAGCTGGTCTGTTGGTGTCTTGAGTAGACCGGCACACAGGTCAAGAGCCGTGTGTACAATAGACCCTATGACAATTGGCCCTGAGGACGATCAGCCCAGGGGAAAATTGGCCCCATAATTAATGTCACCCCGATCGAGACGTACCAGTCTACTCATGGTCCCAACAGACCAGTTAGTCATCTCATGGGCACTCTACCCTAGTGCATGGCCATACGACTATCGCTCAGTTGTTGTGAATTGATTTTCCATTATCCTGAGGAGATACATATCCAGGTGTGCTGAATGTGTTGTAGTATTGCACAGCTAGTGCTTCAATGAAGCACTTGTTAAATTGGTGACCATACAAATTGCTCAAACTAACCATGCAAATGTTGATTTATGACGATCATGCTTAATCGGTGACCATATAGAAATTGTGCATCAAAATAGTAACCATACAAATTCTATGCTTTCATATATCCGCAATGTCTGTATGGTCACTCGACTCGAAACCATTATTGCGTTTCATATTTCTCTTGTTATTGTAAAACATTTTTGCTGTCACATTTAGCTTCTGTATGTTCATCAAAGTGTGTTTGTGGCCTAGTCTCAACAAATCAATCCACGTTCAAAGATTGCAACCTGTCAAAGATTGCACCCGGTCATAGACAAAAACATTAGCCCATGTTCGTGAGACACAACCTAGAGTCGACCACATACCTTGAGTCGGACACTTGAATTTATATTTATTCAAGCATACCAAGGCCCCTGTTTGTATATAATTGTAAAATTTAAGTGATACTCTTTGATACAGACAGAGGACAAATTGAGAGCATATTATGAATAAATAGCTATTGATTTCAATTGGAGAGCTCTGAGCTTATCATGTATGAAAACATAGAAATTAAGGTGTCTGACTTGAGGAATGAGGTCGACTGTCGGTGAATCTACCTTATAGTCCCTCCTGTTTTTTTAGTGTGTACATAGTGAAGGGGTGTACAGCTGTGTTGCTACAGGTGTACCACCAGCCTGCTATCAAGGTGACCAGCCCCCCCCCCCACAGCCTCCAATAGTTAGGGATACCTTTAATGGCTGCACAGTGCCTTAAAGTGCTTTAGCCTTTGTCGGCATGATCCATGAATGCAGCCCTGGCGAGTTTACTTGCCAGTACTGCATTCATACATCATAGCAACCCTACGATATTGATTCATTTCCGAAGGGTCGGTATGATGCTTGAATGCAGCGCTGATGAGTAGACTCGCTAGGGCTGCATCCATGCGTCGTGACTCATCCTCGACAAAGATCACATCCCATTAAAGCCCTATGCGGCCCTTAAAGTCGTATTGATCCCTGACTGATTGGTCACGCCACGTTCTCCCTGGCCTTTCCCAGTAGCCTTGTCGGCTTAGTCATATATAACGCAGCTTTGTCCCTTGACCGACTTTTCGATTCACGACAGTCTGGTTGTATTTTTCTCGTTCGTTAGTTCCCGGTGTCTGTATTTTTGAGTAATTCGCTTAGTGTTTGCTAATTGAGTTGCTTTGAACTTTTTTCTTGGTCGGTTCTCATTGGGATCCTCTTCAATATTCAATATGGATGAGGCAGATTTGTTAGAAATTCAATAATTTAGTAGTAACTAAATCAGCAATATTCCCCACAACCAGTCATGATTGCATGGGAAGTACTGTAGCAATCAGAGCCATGTGCATTCTTTAAAAGAAAAAGCAGAATTGTTGACTAGTGTTTTCATTTCGGTAGATAAGGTTAGATGTAAATAATTAGTTACATACTTGCCTCACTGTTTTAATGTATTAATTAGTCCAAACTCAACCACAGGATAGTGAGCCGCACGGTATTTCGCGCTCGATTTCCCATGAGCGGAACACTAATAAAACTACGGTTATGTAAATAATTTGTATGCTTCTACGTCAGCGCTGGGGCTATAGGGATGGGACTGTTTTTACTGAGAAACATTAAACTGAATAGAACCAGGAGAATACTACCTTGGGGATATGTGCAGTGTCCATGGATCTATACGGCATAAGCCTGAGGCGGCCACAGTGCACTTGAATGCCATCTCCGATTACTGTGGCCGATTGTTCAGGGTCGCATTCTGCAGGCACTAGTGTCTATGTATAGAGCAAAAAATATGGGATAGTCTTAGGTTGCAATTATCCCCTTAGGCCATGGTTCGGATTCATCATAGTATGCCTGCTTCCGCCCATCGTACAATGGTCTGTTGATGCCTTGGTTTCCCTGCTTATGCTTATGTATACAATGTAGGTGAGAAAAGAAAATCGGTTAAAGTTAGTATAGCTAATGATTGGGACTCAAAATGGGCCTTCTTTCTGAGCTCTTAATGACTGTAAAATGACATTTGATTGCTCCCATCCTCTAGATATTTACTGTCCCAGCACTTAGAAAACATTAAAGTGAGATTTAGAATTTGATAAAAATCGGATATAGCCACTTTAAAAAGAAGTCCATGAAGTAAACAGCTTCTCATTAGGGCCCGGTGTACACCCTCAGAAAAGTGAGAGTCATTGTCGCTAAAACTACCCTCACCTGAGAGTCAGGCACTGCCTGACTCTCAGGTGAGGGTAGTTGACTCAGGGTTACCCTGAGTCTTGTGCGACGGGTAGCGATGGCCTCCTCGGCGAAAATATTAAAAGTTCAATAATTCATACATTTCTCTCGTTCAATCCTCCTTTTTGGTTTCTATAGATGCATTAGTACATAGAGTAAATGTGTGCTGGCGCTGTAATTCCTATTTGAACGCTAAGTCCGCTAAAAAGACAAAATAAGAAATTTCTGAAATATGGTGGTAATTTGCTTCAACATAGAACCCTATGGGAGACTGTAGACAACCCTTGACATTGAACGATTACATATTGAACAGCTCAGTGCTAAGTCTATGGGACAGATCTCGGCAGCCGACCAAACTGGGGTGAGACGCTTTTTTTCAGACATCATTTACTGAATCCGTTGGTAATTTAGCACAGGGAGGTCACTACTGAACTTAACTGTAGTGTAAGCACAGTGTGTCCATACTCTCTCTTTTCTTCCTCCTACACGTCCTGTGTGCATCTGTTTCAAATATCAATATAGTACAACATGATATTGTGATATATCACCTTGATATAACTAAGTAGCATACTATATCGTTCTCTGAACATACAGGCAACACATGTATGTCACATTTCCGAAAACAGACAGAATCCTTTGTTCTATGCTAGGTCCAATATACGCTGCACTACCTTTGATACTGGTACGGTAATTGAATATATATACTGCTGTCCACTCTTGTTCAATACATAACAAATATTTTGAGGACGAAAAAGACAACCCTGAAGTAGGATATAGCTCAGAGCCTGCAGAACAATCACTTTTAGTTCCTGTACCACCCGTCTTCTACATGGAGGCGCCACAAGTATTTTATTTCCACCTGTGGTACCGCTGCTACTCACAAGGGGGTGTGTTGGTTGGACAGAAGATTAGTATACCTGCACTTCACAAGGCGGCTCTGTGTTGTCACCTATTGCCGCGCTATGTACGTCACAGTTGGTAGGCGGTACATGCCCGCAGCCGGCGACTGTCGCCCACACCCACCTGCACACCCACACCCACCTGCTCTCCCACACACACCTGCTCACCCACACCCACCTGCTGGCCTGAAATTGAATAACATACATGTATGACACATGACTTGAGGGTACCTTTAAACAAGGAATTCATTTCTGATGCCAGAATTGACCAATAAATGAGTATAAGGGAGTACTATATCTAACTGCACATGATAAGCTACAGACCCAGGTTTGTCGAAATGGTGTTAAACATCCATTCACACACCCAGCTTACCCTGAGTCATCTGTGAGGCCACTCACACGCTCAATCTTTTCACCTGAGAGTCAGGCACTGCCTGACTCTCAGGTGAGGGTAGTTTTAGCGACAATGACTCTCACTTTTCTGTGTGTGTAGTACTGTAAGACTGCCTCAGGTGTCGGAGATATCTCAGGGATGCCAACTGTAAATAGTTTTACGATTTCTTTCCGCAAATAAAAAAGTTTTTAATGGCAAATGTATCAGACTTTGTGATTCACATGTGTCTGGATGCATTTGAAATTGTTTTAAATTGTTACGACCTTTGGGACAGAAAATTACAAATTACTCTTTTGTCCAGGCCATCCCTCAAATCCACGTTTTGTCGGTAAACTATTCTTCTCATCTTCAAGGCTTTCAGATGGAATTAATTTAATGCCCTTTTAGAACAATGCCTTTGATTTGGTAGTAGACCTCTCCATGGTCCTCCCTTGGTGTGTGGGTGTAGTGTCTTTCTCCTATAGCCTGGTCCATGTATTGACAAAACGGCACATGAATGAGACAAGCGTCCATAAACTAGCTACACCCTGCCCCGTGTGATGTGCGTGTCGGACCGCTACTCGGCCTTATAGGCTACATTCATGTTGCTACACAGCCCCCTCAAATTACACCGTTAAGGGCCGCATAGTGCTTTAATGTGCTATACCCTTTGTTTTCATCTGATACATGGATGCAGCCCTGCTGGGTTTTCCCGTGCATCATGCTGACCTATTGGGAGTGTATCAACCCTGTAGGGTCGGTATGATGCGTAAGTGCAGCAATGGTGAGTTACTCGCGATGGCTGCATCCATGCATAGTGACAACAAATAACATGCATGACTATAACGGCAATGATGCATTAAAGCACTATACACCCCATAAAGGGTTACAGACCATGGCATGGGACAGTGGCAATCCACCATCGACCCACTTGTACCATACCAAACCCCATGTATCCCCACCATCCCCCAACCCACACCGGGGGGATGGGGGATTGCCACTTTCCCATTCCCACAGCCCAATTGCTGTAGCATATCCCATTATCAGAGGATCTCAATGGCGGCTGTTGTCTCTGATTGCAGGCGTCGCTTATCGCGCAGTCCATCGGGCAGGCCTTCCAGGTGGCCTACATGGAGTTCCTGAAGGCTAACGGCATCGACGACCCGGGCCTCATGAAGGAGATGGACTACCAGGAGGTTCTAAATCAGCAGGAAATCTTCGGCGAGGAACTCTTCCTCTTCTCCAATAAGGATATGCAGAAGGAGGTAAGGATGGATCTTTTTATTTTATTTTTAACTCTTTAAAGTGGCATTCTCATCGAGCCTTTCCCACTCACAATTCTAGTACTGTTCTAGTCTGCTATGTGGTAAGTGCGAGTGGTGAGAATGCCCCTTTAAGGAGTGCATATTGCATTAAAGTATCGTCATGATGCATCAATGCAGTGCTGGGAAGTAACTTATCAGCATCTGATTGGCGCCTAATGCAGAGCCACCGGGAGTGTGTCAACCATTTAAGGTCAACATGATGCATGAATGCAGCCCTGGCCAGTCACTCATTAGGGCTGCATTCATGCATCGTGATGACAAAGGACATGCATATGTCACATTAAAGCACTATCTCGTCATTAAAGGGTCAATATGCTCGATTGAGTTGAATAAGTATAGAATTGCATAGTAAACTATTTTACTGATATTATTATGATATACAGTTAAAGATCTTTATCATGAGATATATAGGGGTATAACAATGAGTTGATAATTGATTCGCTTAAGTAGCAGGGTGCAAGTGTTTTATAAGGTGATGGTAATATTTTAAGAACAAGGGATGGTTGGTGGATTTAGGGGAGAAGGCAAAACAGTGTGGACCCCTTTTTAGCATAAAGGCCAGTGCGTTTCCCTAGATAAAAGGGGTCGGTGATCAAATTGAACCCACCTGAAAAACATTTCAGCGGGCTCACAAAAATCCATCAACCCCCCACCCCCTCGTTGTGAAGAAATGACTGGTCCATACGAGTCTGGCTTTAAAAAGTTGAAAGGCTTTAATATAATAGTGTGAATGGGTCCATTCAAATATCGGTTGAAACGAAAAGTATTGTTCCATTGTAACGTATATACAATGCATATGATGAAATATTAATGACGTTCTGAGACTTCCGCCCAACTTTTAGATATTATAGCTACCTGATAAGACCGGCGAACTATATTTACTATGCTGTCAATACGGAGGGTTATAAATAGCGAAGGCAGAGTCTATCATATGGTACTAATACTATACTAGAGAGGGGAGAAGCGGGGCTCGTGGATCTCAATTAATGCATGGAATGTAATAACGTCATGTTTAAATGGCCCTGAGCCATAGTAACAAGGGAGGCAATAAAGTGTCTGGTTCCATGGGTGATTAAGGAAAAAACAATAAAGAGATATTGCTCCTAGCTGCAGGGTTTACCGCTCCACTCAGTTTAAGTAGTTTGTGCAGTTTTTGTTATCGCAACATACACCAACTATGTCCACATAGAGCCCGGGGGATGTCAACGCACCACTGATGGGTCTTTAGTTGCCATGGCAACGACCTTTCCCATGGGAAGGGCTAAAGGTTATAGGTGTTACGGGGGTAGATGGGGCGGTTGTCACAGTGATATCTTCCATAGCCATCGGGATGTCATTAGAGGGGGCCCTATCCAATAGCTGCAGCATCTTCATCATTCCTCCAGTAGGGTCCTCCTCCTTCTCCTCCTGCCCCTCAGTCAGTATAGTACTACTCAGTGATAGCGGCACCTGTCTCAACCATGGAGCCTGTCAGGGTACTGGAGGTAATATATTTGTCACTGCTTTTCTACTCGATTGCAGGTAATTCACATGTCAAATGTCACTAACCCTATAAAGGGAGCCGCCTAGTGCTTTAATGTGCCATGTGCAGTTTGTCTTCATGATGCATGCATGCAGCCCTGGCGAGTACTTGCTCATGCATTATATGGACTCTTTGGGACTGTATCAATTCCGTAGGGTTAGCATGATGCCAGGACTGCATTCAGGCATCATGACGATCAAGGGCATAATGCATTAGAACAATTCGTGGCCCTTAATGGGTTAAGGACAGCATAGTGCTTTAATACACTATGCCCGTGTGTCGGCATGACGCATAAATGCTGACCTGCCGACTAACCTGCCTGTGCTACATGAATGCATCATGCCGAACCTACGGGATGGATACACTCCTGAGGGGATGGCATGATACACCAATGCAGCGGCGATGAGTTACTTGTGGCTCAGCATTGCTGCATCATGCCACCAAGTGAACCTGAAGCAATTAGGGAGTGGTCATTTTTTAACAACAGGGGGGGGTTGGTGGATTTTCGCGCGAGCGGGTCAAAAGATTTTCGGTCCCCCCCACGGGAGGGGTCGAAATGTTTTTGGTCCCCCCCTCAGGCAAGTTGAAATTGAGCGCGGCCGACCCCTTTGAGCTATAGTAACGCGCGGGCTTTTTCGCTAAAAGGAGGGCAATTTTTTGGGTCCCCCCCTCAAGAGGGGTCCAATTTTTTTTGGTCCCCCACCTTCAAGGGGTCCAAATTTTTTTGGTCCCCCCCCCAAATCCACCAACCCCCCCCCCCCCCCCGTTGTTAAAGAATGACCACTCCCTTAGTCATGATGCCTTTCTTAAAGGGTCGTTACCACTGTTTACTCTCGTAGGGTAGTCTCACCTGGAGTCGGACACACACCTTGAGAAGAACACTTGATTTTATGGTTATTCAAGCTTATTTGTGAATAATAGAAAAGTTTAAGTGCTCTTCCTTAAAAAAAAGTACACTTGAAGTAGTAAATAAATAAATAAATAACACTGTCCTTCTCAGGGTATGTGTCCAACTCATGGTGAAACTCCTCTATATTACTTGTTACACTACACTATCGCATTAATCATACCTGAACCATCTATTTTCTCCATCTGCAGGTTATCGCACCGAAGTTGAAGGGTGAGCCGCTAGGAGTTGTGGTGGTCGAGTCGGGTTGGGGCTCCATGGTGCCCACTGTGGTACTCGCCAACATGTCTCCCAGCGGTGCGGCGGCACGATGCGGCCAACTCAACATTGGAGATCAGATCATGTCAATCAACGGCATCAGCCTGGTCGGTCTGCCCCTCTCCACCTGCCAGAACTACATCAAGGTAAGCAGGATCGACTTAACCCTTTAAGGGCTGACTAGTGCGCTAATTGGGTATCTACTTGTTTTTTATGATGCGTGAATGCATGCAGCTCTGGTGGGTTTACTCGACTCGCCAGGGCTGCATGCATCATGCCGACGTTACAGGAGTGTATCAGCAGACCCTTTAGAGTTGTCATGATGCATGAATGCAGCCCTGGCGAGGTACTCACCAGGGCTGCACTCATGCATCATAAGGGCAAGGGGAAAATAGCAGTATTAGAGCAGTATGCGTCACTTAAAGGGTTAGGGGCGGGATGCGGTAAATGAACTGTGTGCGGCTCAGAATTGACTATATTTATAGCACACCTTATTATGAGCCGCCGTCCACCTTGGAGGGTCGGGCTACCCAATTAAGGATAGGGCCAAAAAACTATGTGCTTCAGATTACATGGTCAAAAAGGTAGAACTCGGACGGATTTCTTATAACCTTCTCTCGTTTTTCACAAAAAAATAATTTGTTATTAAAACAAAATAGACTTGATTCCATCTACTAATTGCATGTCTCAAGCAAGTGCTTGATAATTGCAATATCTACCCTCTCGTTCTTTCTTTAAAATGTATTTCATCCACTTGTTGATATTACTGGGACATTTGATAACCTGAACAACGGCCTTTTTTCTTAGTTTTATTCCTTGTGAATAAAGCAGCGCCATTCTTTTTAACCAAAGAATACTGTGTCTCACACCCCCTGTTAGATAAACCGGCCCAGTATCTCAAGCCCTACGAGGTCATCGAATTCAAAAACTAAAAAGCATTCTTTTCAACTGTAATCTTTCTTAAATTGCTCATAATTAAATTGTTCATAATTGAATAAATGCAAAGGGCCACTCAATTTTTCACAACAGTTGAAATGCGGGTCTCCGTCGGGGTCACCTTGTGATAAAATCATTAGTTGTGAATACTTTTTGTGGATTTCTGGTGCAATTTTATGTTTAATAAAAAAAAACACTTTATTTTCTTCTCTTGCAGGCCGCTAAGAATCAGACGGTGGTCAAGTTGACGGTGGTGTCCTGCCCCCCGGTCGTCGAGGTTCTCATCAAGAGGCCGGACGTCAAGTACCAACTGGGCTTTAGTGTACAAAATGGAGTGGTCAGTATTTACATCATTGCCCCTCCACACAACCTCACATTCTATGCAGGGTTTCTGGTGGGTAATGGAAAGTCATGAACAAGAAGGTGGCCATGAGAAGTCCGAGAATATTTTGCTGTGAGTAACACCTGGGAAATGGGGGGAAAAGAAAATGTAATATCACAAAATCCACTAGCAGCATTGGGGGTCAAGCTCCCGTCGAATAAATTGAAGAGCATCCAGCATTATACCGTGGCTAATGGTATATATGGTCAAGGAATATGTTCACCTTTTGTCAGGGGAAGTCGGGGAATTTCCATTAGATTTTCCTGGAATGCTGACACAACCATACATTCTGTGACTTCTTGTATGTTGTGCTCATCATACTCACTTTTGCAAAACATATGGGTTTTAAATTATTATTGGTTCTCCCCCATGTGTTGGTTAATTTGAGATTACTAATTGAAATAAATGCCATGTTTTGGGGGTCAGGGTCATACAATGTGTAGTGTCTAAAAGAATGGGTATCATTTTTTGGTGAAATTGTCTAAAAGAACATCTTTTGTCTACACCTCCATCTTCGCAGTATAATACCAACGGCATCTTCCTCCTATTATTTACTCGAGTGTAACATTTCTGAGCTGCTCGAGGCAATACACTTTGCTTTGAAGTATTCACAACCAGAAAGATATCGTCTCATCTCCGGTGCAACATACATAGTCAATGTTATGTTTTACCGTCAGTTGATATAACCAACCTGGGGCCATCTTGGCTGCACTATAAAAGGGAGAGGGCAGGTGGTGGGGCGAATAACGTTAATATATGATGAGCATGTATGTCCGCTGATATGCCCAGGGGTAAACTATAAGGGCAGTTCTGATGAGATGCTATCAGAATATGATATTCGGGGCTGGGGTAAAGCAGTAGTGGGGCGGATCTTATCAGAATTATGCATCGTTTTGGTAGCAGATATGTCACTATTAGTAGGGGAACCCTGAATACAATATCATATAATCCAAGAATATGCGCGATGCAATCATAAATATAAATAGACAAAATGCCATAACAGTATCGTATATTCTCATCATTCTGTACGAGTAAAAGTTGGGCTGAGGCCTTGGATATCATGCTGCGTGGGGTTTTGTATTTAGTACATGTTTTTGTGATCTAAAGAGTAAGATAAAACCTTTTGACTACTTTTGCATCAGGACGCTATAGACCATGGCATACAGACATACTGTATGCCATGGGTGCATAGCATACGGAGCTACCATAGGTTTAACATTGAGAGTGGCTTAGCAGGCATGTAATAAAAACCATCACCGTTAACATATTTTCTATACGCAATGTTCCTTGTTTTAACAGATATGCAGTTTGTTACGAGGAGGTATCGCCGAGCGTGGTGGAGTACGTGTCGGCCACAGGATTATAGAAATCAACAGTCAAAGTGTGGTCGCTGTACCACATGAGAAAATAGTTAATATGTTAGCTACATCAGTCGGGGAGGTAAGTAGTCATGGTTCCAGCTCCACTATACCATCATTTAGGCAGATAATTGGTTGTGAACTTTTACACACAAAAAAACACCAATAGTTTTTGTAGCAGGGCTGTACTATATATGTTATGGTACTCTTCTGTGTGGGATGGTAGCTGGGCTAATGTTATAAATTTAAGTGTTCTGAAAATTGGCTAGATATTGGAATGGCATTGGTTACTGAGTAGTTATTGTATGGATACACTAGGCCTCATATGGAAACGTTTATGATAGTGTAGTGCCTACGGATAGCTACCAAAATTCAATAACAATAAGACAACCTTTATATCCACTCAATGGTAGGTAATATATCTTCCAAAATACTTTCTTGGAAAATATAGTTTGTTTTTATATTTTTACATATAACTCTGGAGTATACTAGGTTATATTACCATATATTGATATATATAAATTCAAAAGAAATCCCTAGTTCACAATAGAAAGTACAAGTATCAAACTGAGTGACCTCTTGGTCTAATACTAAAATATGAATCACAGCTGCAATAGATATGCTAAAGCTTATTGATCCCTTCTTCCTTTGGCAGATTCATATGAAGACAATGCCCACATCAATATTCCGGTTACTAACAGGACAAGAGACGCCTCACTATATCTAGCGACTGAAAAGGACCATAGCCTGTGTGAATGGCATTCTAGAGACTGCAAATCAGGGGGATGTTATTGTTACAGCAGTGAATACTGGACTTCTCCGCAGAATGGCTAATACTGTAGGAAGGCTGTGTTGGATCTCCGCGTACATGTAGGCCTACTACTCCATGCGGATAGCCCAAGTACTATTGCCTCTGCTTGATTACGGCGGCTTTCACCGACTACTTTTCCTGCTGCTTTGTTAAGATCTCATATTACAAGGCCTGAAGAAGATAAGACGCCAAGCGCTATATAGAAATGCTCGTAGCGTTTGAGGCGCCGTACCAAGAAAAGCCGTTGCTAATTAGGTAGAGCAAGGAGGGAACGGTATGGATGAAAACCACTCCATACCATGGGCTTTAATTACTAGCACATCAAAAGGGTTTATGTAGATGATGACAGAGGTTAATCATCTAGCCTTTTGTGGTATGTTTAGTTTGTAATAATAGCCTACTTTACTGCCAGTGTTCAGTGTCTGTTTGACTATTACTCTACAATAAGTGTACGGTGATGCTGGCAGGCAGAGGAGGGAATCCGCTCTGGGACGAGTGGAGTCCGCCAAGTTCATTCACTGTTGGGTCCAAACTCCCCATGATGAAGTAAGAAACTACACCTCATATATATATATACACATATACATACATAGATACCCTGTGCCCAGTCTTGGTGTGATGAGAAGAAGGGAGAAGAGGTGGGATACTAGGTGTACTAAGTATACACTGGTGGCCTTGCTATTTAGATCTCCTACTGCTGTCCTGAACCAATGAGAAGCAACCTATTTACACCCCTTGCACCTCTTCAGATTGCTGTCATCAATTATGGCATTTGCTACATAGATTAGAAGAGGAAAAGGCCCATTGTGAATCCAATGATAAATAATTTACACCGCATCCCTTCCAGTTATGTTATTTCCCACTGTTTATGATGGTACACTTGCCAGCACAGGATCCATTCCAGCACCATATCTGCATATGTTAGTATCGCCCTAATCGCTGTTCATACAATTATGACAAATGGCAGTTCTATGCCTAATTGTGCAATTTGTTCACATTATATACACTCTTTGTTGACAATATGTGCCATATTCGCTTAAGTTCAATGATATTGCCACTTTTGGAATATGACTTTGAAGCATTACCTGACTGATTGAGACATGTGGTTGTAATAACCATGCCTGGTTAGATCAATAGGCCTACCGCAGAATTATGAACTTCTGAAGTGTTGCTGGTGACATCTTGCGGTGGAAAAGTAAGTAGTTTTAGGAAGACACAGCGTCAGGTAAAGGGCAATAATCTTGGTGAAACGCTTTGCATAATAATTTATTTTTGGCATTGTCTAACCAACCAACAAAACCAAAGTTTTGTTTTGTTTTCTTCTTTTGTATTGTTATCTAGCAATTGTGATCATTGTGAACTAATTTAAGCTACTATTTGAAAGTATTACTGTTTATGCTAGGGGTGGTGCAACTATGATTCTCAAAGTGACAAACTGGAAAAGCTTATTCAGAGAATAGGCCCCACGACTCATGATAGATATTTGATTTATGATATTTGATGCAGTTCATTACCACCTATATGGGTATAAACTGTGACATTCAGCAAGAATTGTCCCATGATTTAACGCCAAACACTAGACCTCACAGCATCTCAGTTAATGTGTCATATTGTATTGCCAACAGCCTTTATCTATTTTCATTGTTTAAATGCTTTATCACACTTCATTGTCGTATGGTGCATACATATTCAATATGTGAGGGTGATTTAATTTCATTGTTGAAACGGAAAAGAAGGAAATCCAATAGATATTTGACTCATAGGTAAACAATCCAAATATTATGATATATAACATAGGGTATATATTCAGTCTTGCATGATTTTTGCAGAAGTCTGAAGTCTTTTAACTGAGAAAGTTGTTGGTATGTGAATCATTGATCTCTATCTTAGTATTAAGATAGTATCATATATTTCTAGAAGTACTATCGCTACTGCTTCTTTGTATTAGATGTGGGAAATAATGAAGCCACAACATGCCATTTTCTATTTGTTGAGAGGAAATCCCCTTGTGGCACAAATGATATCAATACGACTGTCGTTAGACATGAATCACAAAGCTTTTTGCAGAGTAAAAAGCTGAGATCCTCACATAGCAGAAGTCTTTAAAGTTTGCTTGGTTTATTTAGTGTAGAAATGATGGACATACAATGGAAAGTTGGCTTTTATATTTCCACCCACCTTTTAAGATAGCAGTCTGGTAAGAAGGGGATTGATTGTACATACAGCCTATAGTTAAGAACTTGCAACCCATGAGTTATTATGAACTACTTTATCAATTTACTTGTAACTGGCAATGAAAATATCACACCCTCATATGATGTTTTATTTACTACTGCTATAGAGCTGCAATGCTCGAATTCCAAACAGGATGTTTTAGTTTTGCTGGTATAGAGTCAATTACTAGCATTTAGACATCATAGTCCTCATATTCTTGTGTGGTCAAATTGGAAATGGAGCAAATATACTCATTCTGAAAGCTAGAAATTCACCACATATGTAATGAACATACTTATGACTAGAAAACACAGCCTTAGCCACCATCATATTAAATCTGGTGTGTGAAATATTATGACATGTAGTTGAGCCTTTGGGCTTGTTCAGGTCAATTATGCATAGCAAGAAGGAAAATAAACTGTTCCTTTTTGACATAGATTACCTTGCACAATTGTCTACCAGTCCTAAAATATGATAATGGAAACCTATTTGCCATGGCAAAATAGTTCCCAATAGTCAGGTGTGTAAATGATGCTGGTGCTGCAGACAATGAACCCTGAAAATGAGGGCGACCGGGTGACAAAAAAACTAGTCTTAAGTGTTGGGAAAGTTGACTGTAAGAGAAAGCTAGCAACGCCAATACAAAAATTATTGATGCTGTAAATGTTGAGATAAGGATGCATGAGTCCTTTATGATGTATATATCCTATTACCTTGTAATATAGTGCCCCAATCGTGTTAAGCTGGGGTGTGATTTCAGGTATATCTCCTGAAGATGTGTGAACATATTGATACCCATGATGATGATGGTGAGAGTAACGATGGTTAAGGCTTGCCGCGTACTGAAGCAAAAGTATTCTTCCTGTAGTGCTATTATGTAATATATTGAGCTTTAGTTAATTCTGTCCTCCTCACCTTGTGCCATCTCAACCCACATGGTCACAGAACATTATCTATTTAACCTCCACCCAATGATTGTAGCAAAACACTATGTTGACTGACAACTTAGGGTAGCAACCCAAGGATACAGGTCATTTGAGGGTGACCACATCTGCATTATTGTGGTGGTAGGTATACAGATATGTGCATATTGACAAACTTATGAGCTGCAGTTGATCATAGATTATAAATACCCTGTTCCTATGGGTATCATCCTGTAGTCAAATGAACACCCATGTCTTGGGTGCAACACCTTATGGAATATCTAAGTTGGTAGAGGACTGTCTTTAATATGGCAGAAGATGGAAATTGAGAGAAAATGCTTTGTGTTATAAGACTATTGCCATGAGAATTGTACTTGAATGTGTATATTGAGACTCACTTCGACTGTGGCCTGGTTCCAATGATGCAGTGGCTGCCACTCTGCATTTCCCAAACTAGCCAATTACATTATCAGTCAGTATCACTGACCCCAATGTCAAGTTGTATGTACTACCTATTTGCACAGCACTGAAAAAAAGAAAAGAGGAAAACACTGTCAAATTATCTGTAAATCAAAGCCATGTACCTTGAATTTTGCCTTTGATGCTGTATGGGTGTTGAGAATGGTATGGATGAAAGGACTTCTCAATAATGGAAACAGGAAAATAGATGATCACACTTGTAATTTATAATGATGTGTATAATAGGTTTAGGGGGGCCGGTGATAACAATGATGATATGGCATATATGCTAAAGACCAATGTATACTTGGTACTTTTATGTTTAAAACTAATGCATGTGTGATAACTGCATACATACACTGTAATTTATTCAACATATTTACATCAACTGATCATTGGATGGTGCATCCACATGAAAAGCCTGTGTCATAGGATGGAAAGTTCTGCAATATTTCCTTATGACCTAGCCTAATTGTGTGGATGCTAGCTTCCCTGTATGTAATATATCAGGGTGGGAGTCACTATAAGGCCCTACCCCTGTGTATATTGTCAAGGCCGCTGGAATGTTCGGTACATACACTAACCGTGCATACTGAATGGCCCTTGCATCTCGCTTAGTTCGTCTTACTAGTCTGTGCGTTACAATAAATCAATACAGGAAAGAAGAAGGAACTGTAACTAAATTTGTCAAATAAACAAATCAACATTTTATGGACATTTGTGTGTTTGCTCTCATTTACAAACAATCTGCTACAAACGAGGAAATACAGGCATACTTTGATAAGGCCAAAAAAAAAGTGTTTCAGGTTACCTGACCCTACCTAGCAAAACAGGGCCGACCCTAGAAATTTTGATCCAATTTTGGAAAAATATGTATATTTTAGATAATTTTGGGGCTATTTCAGAGTCAATTTGATGGTCCACGAGTTGACGCCATTGTCGGCGAGTCAGCGCTGAAGTTTGCAAGTCAATTTTTAGGTACTTTTCAGGCCATGGGATCAATCTGTCTTTATAGAACAATTTTGGGGCTATTTCAGAGTCAATTTGATAGTCCACGAGTCAACGCCGTTGTCGTCGAGCCAGCGCTGATGTTTGAGAGTCAGTTTTTGGGTGTTTTCCAGGCAAAAGTTTTAAAAAAAACTTGGAAAAAAAAAAAAAAAATCTGACCTACCCTACCTAGATTTTCAGACTATGTAACCTGAAACACACCTTTTTTTTGGCCTAAAGAATCATTTGAGGAAATATTCATTCATGGGCCATCATCCTAAATGGTGGTGTAACTAGCTTAAAGTAGGTGTCAAACTGGGTTAAAGGTGATCAGATTGATGAAAACACACAATTTTGGTTGCAGCAGGACCTTAAGTAAGATTTAGTTCTCTATTGAATGGGACACTCCAAACCGTTGGGGAATTTCCTGTCATTGCTGGGTGGCCAATTCCAATATCCTGAGTACGTTTAGATCTTAGGGCAGCTTAATTGAATTCTGGTGATCATGTAATGGCAGTCCCTGTCTCTCCAGGACTTCATTGGTGCCTTGCCTAAACACCTATGAGAAAGGTGGTAGACCTAGTGCATGGTAAGGTTAGGTATGCCAAAGAGCCTTGTACTGCTCGGTCGGAGGCAGCTATTTTCTATACATAATAATTATCTGTATGCCTCTCAGAACTGCTTTCGAAAACAGGCCTGACTTACTAAATATACCATAGGCAGCAGCGATTAATGCTCCCAGTACTGTCTCAGACCTTACACTAAACAAAGCCGTTGCCAATTAGCTTTAGCAAGGGAGGAATTACATGGATAAAGACCACCCAGTATTATGAAATATTTGATAGCACACCTAATCCTAAAGAGTCTGTGAGCAGGGACAGGAAGTCTCATCCTCTGCTAGTTGACTCAGGGAGCTACTGCTCCCAGAGTCTTATGCGACGCCTCTGTGAGACGCTTTCCACCCATCTGTGGGGAAAAAAGTAAATCAATATTTCTCAAAGAAAAAAACAACATTCGATATTGCTGTGATGCACACATACAATTGAAGTGTTTTCTGTTCCAATGCAACAAACCCCAACAGTTTCTGCCCATTGGTTCTATCTGAAATTCTATCTCAAAGTAGACCTGTCCAAAAAAGGTAATTTTTTCTTGCCTGTAGACAAACATCAAAGTACTGCTGTAGACATTTTGTCGATTTCGGCATTTAGTGTTAAGCCTATGGGAGATCTGACTTTTAGCAAGGTGAGACGTTTTTTGTCAGACCAATATGGCATGGGAAGAGATGTGTGGACGAAATTGTTGTCGATTTTTGGGTATGTGTGTGATGGTGTGCAGGGTTAGGAGCAAGGGCAAGGGTATGTATACACATACACTATACACACACACCATACACACACACCATACACACACACCATACACACATTATACACACAGGCTATACACATACACACACACACACACACTATACACTCACACCCTGAGTCTTTTGTGATTAGTATCACACGCTAGATTTTTTCTTTGATGACTCTTGGGATACAATTCAGTAATGAATGCAGTACTAAAGAGTCACTCCATTGATGTGTCATGCTGTCAAAGTGCATACCCATTAAAGCATTATGGTGTCCATATTGTAGATATTGGCGCACCCGATTGAACCTTGAAGACACTTCAAAACTGTAGACATCCAGTCTAGAGTGTTCCATTCATGAGCAGCCAAGCAGAATGGGCATGAAAGTCAACCACATCCATTCTATATGCCTGACCATAATTATATGTACAGGAGGCACTGGTGGCCTTGCTAAGTAGATTACCTCCTGATGCCCTTAACAAATGAGAAGCAACCTATTTACCCCCAGCCACCTCTTCACTTGGCTATGGCGTCCTCACAACACTAGACGGACATCGCAGCGCGCTCCCAGATTTTTTACAATCTACTAAGGATTTACTCCTCCCTTGCCCCTACAACTGGCACAACATTGGTATAAGGGTTACTACTTATCCCAGACCTACTTGGATAAGGAGGATCTCGAGATCAAAAGGAGTTAGAAGAGATTTAATCTCATATCACCTGCCGGTGTGGATATTTTGCTGCACGCTCCAGTGACCCGCACCTACCTGTGCTTTGTCTTACCTGTACCCTGTCAACATGGCGAGCAGGGACGCGGCGGCAAAAGTGCTGGCGGACTTGAGGAAGCCTATAACAAGGCATAACCCGGGAGATATCTCGACCTATGCTGAAGGGTTGGGAGACACCTTGGATTACCTTCTCACAGAGAGGGATGCTTTAAAGGAGTCATTGGTTTTTTCCCAACATGACATAACCAAACTACAAGACGACAAGGGCACCCTGGAGAAAGAGGTAAAATCTCTAAAGTCCAGACTGTTAACTAGTGAAAGGCAACTCAGGGTCAATACTAATACCATTGATGAAAATAAAGAGGCGATTAATTTGAACGATCACTCTTTGAGAAGGAGAAATCTGGTCATTGATGGTATGGTGTATACGACAAATGAATCCACACTAGAGGTTGTCTGCACTCTCCTGGCGTCCATTGACGACGACTTCCTAAAGAGAGAGATAGACTACGCATACAGACAAGGATCCCCCACCAGCAAAATCAGAACAATTATTGTGGTCTGTGTAAAAGGTAGCACAAGGGATAGACTGCTGTCTCTTAAAGGCAGGCTAAAGAGGGATAACCCTACCGTGTACCTATCTGAGGATAGTAACAATGCTATAAGGAAACAGAAGGCTGATGTGAGTACAATAGCAAGGCTGGCCTTCGAGGCTGGCATTAATGTTAAACCCAGGGGAAGAGGTATTATTTTTGGAGGCAAGTTCTATCCGCACCAAGCCTTGGGGGACCTGCCACCAGAAATTCACCTTGCGAACGCTCGTACTTACATTAATGACAGCATGGTAGCGTTTCATTCCGAGCTGGCTCCCCTCAGCAACTTTTATGCATGTTCTATAGAGGTTGACGGCTATACATTCCACTGTGTAGAGCAAGCACTGAGCCACAGGAAAGCGGTGTTCTGTAAGAACCAAGACAAAGCACAAAGGATAAAAGACTGCTACACAGCCCTCGCGGCCAGAAATATTGCAAAGACAATGGTCAGCGACGCCTGGAAATTAGTGGAAGAGGAGCATCTCACGGAGCTAAACATGGTAAAATATGAAAGCCATAATGAGCTGCTCATCACTCTCCTCTCAAGCGGGTCACGTGACCTGGTGGAAGCAACGACATGCCCCCATTGGGGGGCCGGGGCCCCCCTTAAATCAAAAGCCGTCCAAAATAACAATTTTAAAGGGAAAAATCGGGGGGGGCAGGTCCTGATGGACGTACGGAGACAACTGAGAGCTAAATACCCTGAACTAGTTCCAGAGCCACCAACACCCGCAGAGGATCCAACTCCAGAAGAAACCCCCCGACCAGTTGCTCCTCCTACTGGTACTGAAGGTGCCACGCCCACTCCAGATCCGACGGAAGCAGTTGCAACAGTAGCAGCGGCAATCCCCCCTATACCAAGGGACGACCCGGTACCTGCACCTACCACACCGACCACTTCAGCTACAGCCGCTTCAGCTACAGCAGTTACCACTACAGTTACAACGACGGGCAACACCACGGGCAACACCACCACCACAACAACAGCAACAACAACGGCCACAACAGCAACACCAGCCCCGGTAATTACAGTCGCTAGGACTACAGTGTCTTCCCCTGATAACACCAGCTTGAATCTCACTACCGTATCACCCGCAGCCGCAGACAAAAGGCTTGGGAAGCCAATAACAATGCAGGACCTACAAGAGAAACATGGAAATGCTACTGTCCATGGCTCTCCCACTCACATAGAGACTAATACTGTGATCACCCCTTCTCGGAAAAATAGCACAGCGAAAAAAGGTGGAAAATCTGAAAAAGGTCTGAAACCAACAATGAACAGCGACTCTGTCAGGCTACAGGACCGCATGTTGGGCCTTATAGGCTCCACAGTGAAAAAAGCAGCAGCAAAATAACCTTAATTAAAATAACTTAGCTATCACTATACGGTACTCACCATAATATTTACATCCTATGTATACAAGTAGTCATGAATTTCTCTTACTCAGTAACATTGTCTCGGGAGGCTCTGAGCTGTGGGTGCATATGCCCTACAGTCCCACTAAGGCAAAGTATGTAAACACGAGGAAGAAGCACTTAGATCGTCTTACATAATGCTATAGAGTGGGCGACCGGGTAAATAGCGTCCCACATGAAGTGTCCGTCCTAAGCAAGGTTACTGGGTCAAGCTGAATCAGCTGATTGAAAACATGTACCGAAACTCGTATGTATATATACTTAAAGTACCGGTAAATCGAATTTAATTAAATCAGCATTGTTTTAAAGCTGATCCTACTCTACATTTATATTTATAATCTTATGTATTTAAAAATGTTTATTAAAATGTATCATGCAATGTATAAAACAATCTGGTTGGACTGCCACAGCATAATGTATCTTCCACATATATCACAAAGGGGGCGCGCTGTCCATTTCAGCCATAGCCAGACACAAAATGTTTCTTAACAATTCCCCACTCGATCAGCTCATACTTGGTATCATCTCACACTGTCATTCAAACGCATTAAATCTTTGGTGTACTTTTACAGTGTATAACAATGGATGACTTAGATACGCTAAGAGCCACAAAAGGCTTAAAATTTGTATGTATTAATGCCAGATCTGTTTACAAGAAAAGATGTGATGCTTTTAAAATTATCTCCAGTGCAGATATTACAGGAATTGTTGAAACCTGGTTGAATCCCACTCATAATGATATTGACTTATTTATTCCTGGATATCAGTATATTAGGCTGGATAGAACACCCCATCGTGATAAGGGCGCGGGTGGAGTCATGTTATATTTAAGAGACCATTTCACTGCTACTGTTGATATTAATTCCTCATGTATACACAAGGAATATGAGATACTATGTGTCGATATAGAGGTTGGAGTTATTAAGTATAAGGTTTACGTATGTTACCGCCCTCCAGACCCAGATAATGATAAAAATGCTATTTATAAGAAACTCGAGGAGCTCAAAAGGCCTGTTACTAAGAATAGAAAAATAATTATTATGGGAGATTTTAACGTTGACCTTTTCTCACAAGAGGATATTACAGTCTCTAAAGTGGACAATTTCTGTACTGATAATGATGTCTCGCAATTAATAAATGAAATTACTAGACCCCAATCAGGGACTCTGTTAGATCATTTTTATACGAATGTGCATAATGTGTCTAAGTCAGGTACGATTGGTTTTAGAATATCTGACCATGTCCCTATATATATGGTACTCAAATGTCAACGTACCAAGATAAAGAAAAAATCAGTAATGGCTAGATCATATAGGAAATATGACTTCTTGACTTTTAAAAACTCCCTTAATAGCATTGATTGGATGCCAGTTGTTACATCAAATAATGCAAACACTATGTGGGATAGACTCATTGATATAATCAAAACTATACTTGATGAAATGTGTCCCATTAGGAAAATAATTGTCCCAGAGTTCACCCCTGAGTGGTTAACCCCTCCTATCATAGAAGCTATGAGAGAAAGAGACAGGCTTTATAATATAGCGAGAAGAAGCATGGATAATGATGACTGGCACATAGCAGATTTTCACAAAAATCGAGTAGAAGGCATGATTTTTAGAAGCAGGAAAGATAAAATCGATACATTATTATTACATAGAAAAGATGATCCAGCAAAATTCTGGTTAGCAATTAGGAAACTGTTACCTATAAAGACAGCTTCAACCCTAATAAAATTAAGGAATAATATCACTGGTCTAGTTGTACCTACAGATAAATGTGCTGACTATATTAATACCTACTTCTCGTCAATTGGTGAGACGCTAGCTAATGCACTGCCACCTGTTGAGGGGCAGAGGAACAATATCAATGTCAACCCGTACGGTACTCCAATTGATGGTAAAGACTTGCTTAACCCTGTCTCATTTATTGAATTAATGAAACACATTAAAAAGATTAATGTTAAAAAAGCATCTTCAATTAAAAATATAAAAACTACTGTACTTAAGGATGCCTTCATGTGTATACCAGATGTTATTTTATGCCTGTACAACAAGTGTCTCATGACGAGTGTTTTTCCATCCAAATGGAAGGCTGGAACAGTGGTGCCCCTTCCAAAGAAGGCAAACTCAATGGAGGTTGGAGATCTTAGACCTATTAGTCTACTACCCTTACCAGGGAAAATTCTAGAGAAAATAATTTGTACGAGGTTACAGTGTTATATGAATGAATGTAATCTCCTATCACCAAGGCAGCATGGGTATAGAGCAGGCCACTCGACTCAAACGGCAATACAGGAACACTTACAAAATATTATAGAAAATACAATAAATAACAAGCCTACTATATCCCTATATCTCGATTATAAAAAAGCTTTTGACACAGTCTCACACTCTATATTAATAGAAAAATTATCCCTTTTTGAACTTAGTGAAAATACCGTAAATTGGTTCAAAAGTTATCTCCACCTCAGATCTCAAAAAACAGTAGCTAATAATGTACTATCTAACGAGAAAACTATAACGTATGGTGTTCCCCAGGGTTCCGTCTTGGGTCCAGTGCTCTTCTCTATATATATAAACTCTTTGCCAAAAATCTATAATTTTAATATAACTTTATATGCGGATGACGCTGTTGTCTCATTGAACTGCCCACAAAAAATGCAAACCGCAATCAATCTAATCTCAAAATGGTGCTTAGAAAACTGTCTTACTATTAATGAGAAAAAAACTAAATGGATGTACTTTAATAACTTCCAAAGGAAAAATCCTGTCTTAATGCTAAACGGTGCTATACTAGAAAGGGTATATAATTTTACATATCTAGGGCTCACTCTAGACCCTGAGCTTAAGTTTTTACAGCACAGGAAAAATACTGTTAATAATATTAGGAATAAGATAATTCAATCAGCTAGGGCCA
Source organism: Harmothoe impar (assembly GCA_947462335.1). Taxonomy (NCBI): domain Eukaryota; kingdom Metazoa; phylum Annelida; class Polychaeta; order Phyllodocida; family Polynoidae; genus Harmothoe; species Harmothoe impar. The sequence goes on from OX381709.1 coordinate 18,557,673, forward strand.
GAATGTATGTTGATTCTCTGACTGCTCTAACTATGTACAAAACAATGACTCTACCCTCTTTTGATTATGTTGATTATGTATGGGACAGGGGTAACATAGGTGAATCTAATGAGCTGCAGTATTTACAAAATAAGGCTCTCAGGACCGTTTACAAGGTAAAACTAGAAGCCAACCCACTGTATAACACTATACAACTGCACGATAATAGTAAATGTATGTATCTTACCACTAGAAGGGACATCCACCTTTTATTTTATGCTTTTAGCCTCAAAAGTCAACCTCATCTAGTCGACAATAGGAATTTGCCAACAAGGCATAATCAGGGTATAAGGCTAAAGATACCTAGATCGCTCAAACCAATTGTACTGAGGAGTTGTTTTTATAGAGCCATAATACGTTGGAACATGTTAAAACCCTGCTATACCACCATACACAGCCTGGCTGATTTTAAAATTATGATCAAAAAGGACTATGACCACTGTTTCATGTAGTAACTGTGCAATACCTCCTAGTTGTAAAATGCTCCCTACGATGTACACCGACCACCCCTCCTCATCTCATCTCATCTCATCAACAAATGATCTTAATACCACACCTGTATAACTGCTTTTTTAGTCTGTATACGTGAAATAATGAATGAATTTAAGGAAACGCCATAACCATATCATGTATGAAACTGTGATAATGTATTGACATGATAGGGGACCTAGCGGAAGCAAGGCAATGCGCCTATGCTAGGATGAAACATCTACTTTTGTATTTGTCTCTTTTACCCAATAAAACACTTTAAAAAAAAAAGACTGCTGTCATCAATTATGGCATTTCCACATAGACTAGCAGAGGAAAGAGCCCATTGTGAATGCAATGATAAATAGTTAATGCCTCATCCCTTCCTGTTATGTTATTTCTCCTCAGACTGTTTAGGATGGTACACTTGCCAGCACAGGATCCATTCCAGCACCATATATACATCAGGGGTAGAGACTAACGCTGGCCGGGAGCCAATGGCCCGTAATTTTGGGTCCGGGCCTGTATTTTTCTTTAGAATTACCTTACCATGGACCTGGGTGGCCCACAGGATGTTTGATAGGAATACAACTGATCAGTATAGACATGTAATATGCTGTTGGAAAGGGGAAAATGTGAGGAAATGAAGCCATTTGGTGTCAGTTTAAGATTGGTAAATCAGGAATTTATATGATTTTCTCTTTGATAAAAGTGAAATATATTCCCTTGCCCTTAGCTAAAATTCCGGGCCCATAGATTTTTGGAGCTACGGGCCCGGGTGGCCCACAGCTGAAAAAGTTAGTGTCTACCCCTGTACATTATGTTAGTATTGCCCTACTCACTATTTATAAATACAGTTCTGAAATGCTAATTGAGACATGTGGTTCTAGGTCTACTGTAATAACCATTCTGAAGTGTTGCTGGTAACATCTTGCAGTGGAAAAAAAAGAAAGACACAGCATTAGGTGTAGGGTAAAAATGTTGCCAAAACCCTTTGCATAATCATCTTTTTTGACATTGTCTAACTGAAGTGAAAAAACAAAGTTTTCTTGTCGTTTTTTCTTTTGTGTTGTTATCTAGCAATGGTGATCATTGTGAACTTATTTAAGCTACCATTTGCAAGTATTGTTGTAAATGCTAGGGATAGTACAACTGCTTCTCAAGGAGACAAACTGAAATCATCTATTCAAAGAGAATAGGCCTCACAACTCATCATTATAGATTTATTTGATTTATGATATTTCTTGCATCCTATATGATGATAAACTGTGACATATTCAGCAAGAATTATCTCATGATTTAATGCCAAACACTAGACCTCACTCTATCTCAATTATAATTGATCATTGCTGTTTTCATTGTTTAAATGCTTTATCACACTTCAGTGTCAGACGGTGCACATGTATTCAATATGTGACACAATTTCATTCTGGAAATGGAGGAAATGAAGAACTTACAGTAATTTGGCTTGAAGGTAAACAATCCAAATATTACGACCTACAAAATAGAGTGGTATATTATTGACTCGGAATACATACCCTGAGTAATATACGGCGCCTGGAACACATTTTAAGACGTTTTTGGGACACAGAAAAATGGTTTCCATTCAGTTTCTTTTGGACTTGAGGAGACAAAAGACATAGATCTATACCTAAGATCTGGGGACACATGTTTCCTTCGAAAGAGAAATTCAAATGTCTTTTCTTCCCTGTGAAATTCACCTGCTATCTTTGACAACTTAAATTCTATCTTTTTGTTTAACTTTTAAGTACCCTTAATTTGCTACCCTCTAATTGAACTCTGGATAGACTTCAAGGTTAAAACCCCAAGTACTGGAGAGAGAAATGATGTTATGACCAATATTCTGTCAATTCTATCTTTTTGCATCTAAATTAACCCTCTAGCTTATTTGAAATATCCTCTAGCTTATCTAAAATGCCATCAACATTATTTAAATTAGCTTTACATGTTGGACTAAGACATTAGTAAAGGCTCACAGGGGGAGTATGGAGCATTCCCAGCCCCAATATGGACAGCGAAATTGTACCACGCATATCTTTCCATTTATGGTAGGTCCGACTCACTTTTTGACGGGGACAGAAGGCGGTACATGCTCGCAGCCTGCACAGAAAAGTGTGAGTCAGCTGGACTCACATGCCACAGTCAAGCATGTGTCGCCAAAACCACTCTCATCTGAGAGTCAGGCTGACTCTGACTGTAGTAAGAGTCCAGCACTGCCTGACTTTGATGACAATGACAGTCAAGCAATGCTGGGCTGTACCTAGAGTGAGAGTACAGTGATGCCAGACTCTGGTTATCGAGAGTCTAGCCAATGATGGACTTTAGCCTCAATGAAAGTCAGGCATCACTGGACTCTCTTCTGTACAGTAAGACTAGTTGCTTATTTGCACTGGGGGGTAATGTTTTAATTATATATATGGCCTTTCCAACACTTGTAAAGAATACCCATACAGAAAAATACTGTTGTCCTGAAAACAAGCAAGGGTCTGCTATCAGAGACCACCAGTCATTTAGGTTGGTAACCACATAGAGATACATGTCCAAACATAATGACAGAGGTGATCCCAGAATCATTTTATATACAATTTCCAAATCCACAAGAATGGTGCCATACATCCTACCATTAAGCTCAATACTTCATTGTGTCCCTACCTGGTAGCAAACAAAGAAGGCTCAGGCTAACTGATCCTCATCCCCGAGTCAGACATAGCTTGACCGTGGAAAAAGAGTCTGACTGACTCTGGTATGAAGATTTGTCTAGCCTGACTGTCATTCAAGCATAAGGCTGACTGTCAAAAGGGAGTAACTTTATGGGAATATCAATGGAGGCTCAGCCTGACTTGTTTAATGGAAGTGAAAGTCCAACAGGCTCTCTTACCTGAGTCATGCACTGCCTGACCCTAGGGAGAGTCCAGCTGACGCTCACTTTTTTCTCTGTGTGTGACTGTCGCCCACACCCACCTACACACCTACACCCACCTGCTCACCCACACCCACCTGCTGGCCTGAAATGGAATAACATACAAGTATGACACATGACTTGAGGGTACCTTTCAACAAGAAATTCATTTCTGATGCCAGAATTGACCAATGAATGATTATAAGGGAATACTATATCTCAGTAAATGATAAGCTACAGACCCGGCTTACCCTGAGTCATCTTTGAGGCCAATCAGATGCTCAATTTTTCAGTCTTGCTTGGCTTTTTTCTCCCAAAAGCACATTTTCTGCCTGATGAAAGCACAGAATAGGAAAAGATTGAGCGTGTGAGTGGCCTCACAGATGACTCAGGGTAAGCTTGATCTGTAGCTTATCATGTACTTAAATATTGTACTCCCTTATAATCATCTGTTGGTCAATTCTGGCATCAGAAATGGATTCCTTGTTAAAAAGTACCCTCAAGTCATGTGTCATACATGTATGTTATTCCATTTCAGGCCAGCAGGTGGGTGTGGGTGAGCAGGTGGGTGTGGGAGAGTAGATGGGTGTGGAAGTGCAGGTGGGTGTGGGCGACAGTTGCAGGCTGCGGGCATGTACCGCCTTCTGTTCCTGTCAAAAAACAAGTCGGTCGGACCATAAACGGCGAAGATATGGATGGTACAATTTCGCTCTGCACTCCTTTTATGCTGCCACTGTGGAAATCTCGTGCTGTCTTGTTGATTTCTCGCAGAGTATGAGAACTGGTAGTGGCGCCACCATATCTTTGACGGGTGGAAAGAGAACTAAATAGCTTTTTTTGGGGGGGGGGTGGAGAATATATAAATCTAATTTAAATAAGGTAGGTGTTTCTTTTTATTATCTTGAGGGTATTTTTAAACACTCCTTATATCCAGACGTTGTGGCTGGCAACTCTCGTGTTGTCTCGCGCAGTTCTCGGAGTGCATGAGAAGTTGCAGTGGCGCCACCCTCTACATGATGGTTGCAACAGGAACTATAATATTTGTCTACTGTTACTCTGTGTTGGTGTCTTTAATTTAAATTTAAATTAAAGTAGCTAGATGATTCTTTACTGTGTGTTGGAGGGTATTTCTACTGTACAAGATGGCATTTCTGCATGTAAAGAGAGAAATATGGGGCTGTGTGGCTGAAAATGTGATTTCTATCTTTGGTTTAACATTGAACCCTATGTGGCTTTCATTTAGAGGGTAGCAATTTAACAGTAGTTAAGAGTTTATGCGAAAGAGAGAAATTTATGTCGAAAGATCGCAGTTTAATATCATATTGAAAAAAAGAGATATTTGATTTCTTTTCGAAGGAAACATTTGTCCCCCGATCTTGCCTATCTATCCCTTTGGTCATCTGATGTCTATCTATAACACAGGCTGAATGATAGACATTCTCCTGTGTAACAAAAACGTCTTAAACCTTGGTTGGGTCGTTTAGTATTACTCAGTTACCCTGAGTCAATCATACAATGCTAATGCAGAACCTAAAATAAGATCCAGTGCTGGTTATTGGTTGAATGGAGTACTCATCCCAAACCATAAGGGAATCTCCCCGTCTTCGCCGGTTGGCCAATTCCAATTTCCCCATTACATGTAGACCTTCTGGTAGCTTAATTGAATACTGGGATGATTAGGTAACAGCTGTGCCTGTCTCTCCACAACTATATTGGGTCCATGCCCAGATATCTCCAGGAAAGGTGGATATTTTGCCAGACATATCGTGGGGAGCTAGAGCATAGCAAAGGTATATGAATGAGTCATGCACTGCTCAGTGGGACACACATCTAAATAGGGAGGAAGCTATAAATAAGTTGACTCAGAGCTGACCCCCTGAGTCTGGCAGTCTATACGAAATCCTGCCGGACACTAAGAATTGACATTCAGACTTGCATAAATGAAAACCACCAAATATCATGAATCATATTTGATAGAAAATCACAAGGTCTGATATAGGTTCTCAGCTATCTTGGAGTGTTTACTTAAGAGTTTAAAGCTGTGTATGAACAATATGTAACTGACAAATGAAAATAACGACAGGCATCTCAGGGTCCCTTCCTCAACTACCATGCCATCTGGCAAGCATCATCGCTCACGTAAGGATCATGATGACTCAGAGCCACAACCTGTTCTCCCACTAAAAGATAAATGTTGCTAGCATCTCATAACTTGTAACAGCAGCCCCTTGTGGTCCATCAGTGTGTACACACTGTTATTCTGTGAGTGTCAGTCAGATATGATACGTGTGGCTAGATGCATAAGTGTTATAAGCACTGGACAATGGTAATTATCTGCGGCTAACACCTTGGACAATTACCCTGTCCTTGGCTTATAACACGTATACAGCAAGTCACTTGTACCATATTTACTACATATTAAAAACTCCTATAATATATAATGTTACTTTCTCTATAATAGGGGGCGACTCAGCTTCAAGCATATCATTTTCATGGATTGAAATGCACACAAGGAAGCATTTACATAATTTTACAAATTAGATTGAGACAACTGTTTATTAACCTTTGTGTTAAGGTACTGTCATCCAATATTTCAGAACCAATTTTTCAAAAAACAGATGGAGTGTTTTGCAAAGGTATATACATTGTGAGAAATAATTTCAAGTTGAAGTTCATATTTACTCTCGACAGACAGAAGGTTCCCTATATCTAGCAAAAACTGAAATGCATGCGAGCTTCATTGGGTTTAGTTCCACCTTTTGACAGCACTGTGAGCAGGGGAGTAATTCTTCTCTGCTAGTTTCTTCGATAACTCTGGGGATACAATTCACTAATGAATGCAGCACTGACGAGTTACTCCATTAAGATGTCATATCTCCAAGGGGCATGGCCATCATGCCCGGGTCATCATGCCATCCTCATTTTAAATACCAAGGCACTCAATTGAACCTTAAAGACATTTCAAAAGTCATGAGTAGCCAAGCCGAATGGGTATGCATGTTACCCACATAGACTATCCTTTCTGTTTGGCTGAGCACATGCATGCATAGACAGGGGACACTGAGTTTTGCTGGTGAAATCTTGCAGTGAAAAAGGCCAAACTATTTCAAGAGGACACAACGTCAGGGTAAGGGTAAGTGAGGTTTGGCTCTACTATCTATTGAAGGGATGCTCATCCTAAGCCCTAATGGAATCCCCTCCATATGCCAGGCATGTTCATTACTAGGCAGACCTTCCCAATTACCGGCATCCCTCCAGTAGCCTACCTGGTAATTGGATCTTGGGATGTATCTATGCATGTAGGCCCAGTGAGTGGGCATGTCTGTTCTGAATGTAGTTGGCATTATGCCTGGGACTTTACAAATAGGCCTCACAAATAGAACTAAGAGGGCTAGGTTTGTTTTTGCCAGACTGAGGTCATATCCTTAGGTCATTCCATGTCTGTAGGTCAGTAGGGACAGGGGTAATGAGTATCTTTTGTATTGATACAGGTACAAGCTATGCACTTTGGCCTCCAAAACACAACAATTTTACTTCATTTAGGGAGTGTTCATATATTAATTACAGGGGGGGTGGTGAGATTTGGCGCAGAGGGGCGAAATTCTTTTACGCCCCCCCCCCTCGAGAGCGCGTGGAATTTTTCATGCCCCCCCTCGCCGAAGGCGGTGAAAATTTTTCGCCCCCCCCTTTGAACTATAATAATGCGCTGACTTTTTTGCTAAAAAGGGGCTTTAATTTTTACGCCCCCCCCCCTCAAGAGGGGTCAGAATTTTTTACGCCCCCCCCCCTCAGGAGGGGTCAGAAATGTTTACGCCCCCCCTGTAAATAATAAATGAACACTCCCTTAAAGTAGCGTGACTCCCCTCTTCCCACGCACTTCCAAATAATGGCAACAAAAACAGTCTGAATTCCGAGCGTCAGGTTTACTAGAGATCAAAGGTCACACAAAATGAAACATGATAATGTAAAGTTTAAACATGAGCTTTTTATTGTAGGTATTGGTTTTAAAATGTTGTTGATCAACGTTTTAATTCTCCAAAAACACTGCAAAACCTTATAAAAGTTGTTAGAAGCAACGTGAGCATCTTGATAATGGGTGATATGCTCTAGTAGGCCGAAAGGTTTGTGTTGTCATGTTATGATGCTCGACCCTGATGTCGGGTTGGTCTTTGGATTTGATGCTCGATCTGATCTGCCTGGTGAATCATAATAAACAGCACTTCCCGACGACCACGAGGACTGACTTGTCGTTACATGGTAGGCAGCGTGGGATTTCTCCAAATTTAGTCCCAAATTTGGTTCTACAGATATGACAATATAGCGATTTTGGAGAAAAGACCCTAGTGAATAAGTTGGATTGTTGTTCTGTGCATAAAATGATGATAAATGAACAGAATCCAACCAAAGTGATGACAGTCAGTGTGAGCGATAATTGAAGTGTTTGCCCATACCTACAACAGGCCAAGATAGGGTGACAGGGAAGTCAGCAGTAAACATCCTTCCACAATAAACTGAGGCTATAGGCCTATATGAAGGAAATTGTTTACAAATGTGCAGTGCATCTGATACAGTGAAAGTATTGATGTATTGTAGTCAGTGGAGTTGCCCATGGTAAATAGCTAAAAGGCAGAAGTGACAATAAAATTGAAGTGACAGTCTCAACCTGTGGTAAATAGGCTTCTGCCAAGGTAAAAAATTTGCAACAAGTGTGAGAACCAAGTATGGCAGCCAATCTAAAAGATGTCCCTTCCATGGTGTTTGCTGGTCCAGGTGACAAGTCTGAACAATATGAATTGTGGAAGCAGAGGATGGGCTACTTTGCACTTACATCTGGAAAGGATGGTGAGGCACTAGTCCCATATATGCTTCAGGCTATTGATGATGAGGGTCTCAAAATATTTAATTCATTCCATCTCACTGCGGCACAGAAGAAAGATCCAAAACAGATCTATGCCAAGTTTGAGGAACGCCTCAAGATAACCGAGCCGAACTTCCGAGCAGCTCGACTAGACCTTCACTTCGAGTATCAGAAGGGTGATACCCTAGACCAGTTCTATACACGATTCAGGGGAATATCAGTAAAGTGTGATTTCACCCCGGACGAGGAGAAAGAGCGGTTCATAGAGCAACTTCTGGCGAGCACGCCAATGCCCGACTACCGTAAATGGCTGCTAGGACAGAAACCCGACATCAAAATAGAGGCCATCCTAGAAGAAGGGCGAACACTAGAGACTACTGAGAACACACTTACCCATATAGATGTCCGTGGTAAAAGTGCGGCAGCCGTGGCGCCAATTGATGCCATCCGCCACGATAACCGTGATCGACGTGACGGCCGAAAACAGCAAAATAGTAAGCATCGAAATCAAGATAAGAAATCAACAGACAGTAAATGCCCCACGTGCGGCAGAACACATGGAGGTGAATGTTATGCTATAGATGACGAGTGTCGCAGATGTGGAAAAATCGGGCACTGGAGCACTGTCTGCCATGCCAAGAAATCTCAGAAACGTGGTGATCGCAAGAAGCAAGTTAACCAGATAAGCACGAATGACGATGATGACAATTCGGCATCTGGATCACAAAATGATGAATTCGAGACTGTAGTGTACAGCACTCTCGAGATCAATGCTGTAGGTGCCACCGAGGGCAGATGTCGTAAAGAGGTGTATGCTGATGTGGATATACTGCTGCCCAACATCAAGAGTGACAAGAAAAGGCGTCTATTGAGAATGAAGGTAGATACCGGTGCGATGGGGAATACGATTCCGCTCAGACTATTCAAACGTATGATGCCAGAGAAAATAAACAGTGAGGGGATTCCTATCGAGAAGGAGGTCATGGCCGCCAAGAGAACCACCCTTGTTGCCTATAATGACACAAAGATTGAATGCTTTGGGAGCATAAATATGCCCAGCAAGTACGGAGAACTGGGGTGGGCGGAACACAAGTTTTACATAGTAGATGTCCCAGGCCCGGCAGTGTGTGGCCTTCCTATGGCTGAGGCACTGGGATTAGTAACACTACATTGTTCTATTGAAGAGGCAACGCAAAAGGGTGTAGAATCAGTGGGAGATCTGAAAAAGCGATTCCCGGACCAGTTTGATAGGATTGGCAACCTGCCAGGGAAGGCAAAAATATACCTGAAGGATAGAGCAATACCTTACATTGATGCCCCGCGAAAGTACTCTATACATATGAAGCCAAAGCTGAAAGCTGAACTCGATCAGATGGAGTCCCAGGGGGTCATATCGAAGGTTACCGGACACTCCGACTGGTGTAGCAGTATGGTAACCAGCATAAAGGAGGACGGGTCAGTCCGTGTATGTTTGGATCCAAAGAAATTAAACATGGCCCTCCGTAGATGCCCACACAAGATACTGACAATTGAAGAAATAAGTCATCAATTCCACGGCGCTAAGTACTTCAGCAAACTTGACGCCAAGGCCGGGTACTGGAGTGTAGAGTTAGAAGAGGAGAGTCAGATACTCACAACTTTCAGAACGCCGATGGGACGATACAAATATAGAAAGCTTCCGTTCGGACTTAGTGTCAGTCAGGACATATTCCAGCAAAAGATTGATCAGATTCTGGAAAACTGCCCAGGTACTGTCGGTATAGCCGATGACATAGCATGTTTTGGAGCGACAGAAGCCGAACATGATGCAAATCTGATGAACCTTATGGAACAGGCCAGAAAGAATGGGCTAGTGTTCAACAGCAGCAAGTGTGACATCAAGAAATCCGAGATTGCATACTTCGGAATGGTATTTGGGGTCAGCGGGATGAGGCCGGATGAGGCGAAAGTCACCGATCTGAAGGCTATGCCTGCACCAACAAACAAGAAGGAACTACAGGAATTCCTCGGACTGATAACGTACTTGAGCCCATTCATCCGAAACTTATCAGCACATGCGGAACCGGTGAGGAAGCTTCTGTGTAAGGACACACCGTTTGAATGGTCTGAAGACCACCAGCATGTATTTGAGCATCTAAAGACGTTGATCAGCACTGAGGCCTGTCTGAAGTATTATGACACAGAGGCACCAACGTACCTGATGGTAGACGCCAGTGAACGTGGATTGGGTGCAGCTCTACTACAGCCAGATAGACTACAGGATGGCAGCTACACAGCAGAGACTAGGCCTGTGGCATTCGCCAGCAAGTCACTATCCCCCTCACAGAAGAACTACGTAAATATTGAGCGTGAGATGTTGGCCATCACGTTCGGCATCAAGAGATTTCATATATATCTCTACAACAGGCCGTTTGTGGTTCTATCTGACCATAAGCCGCTGGAGATGATATCGGGAAAGCCTCTGTCAGCAGCGCCGCCTAGACTACAGGCCATGTTGCTTGCAGTTCAGGACTATGAATTCAGGGTGAAGTACACCCCTGGGAAGGATGTAGGGCTCGCTGATGCGCTCAGCCGTCTACCAAACCCAGACAACGTGGAGGATATAGAGCTGGATGTACGAATTGAGTACTTACAATTCTCCAATGAGGTGATGGAAGGGATCAGACTAACGTCACAGGCGGATCCGGTTCTCAATGAACTAAAGGAGATCATCTACAATGGGTGGCCGGAAACAGTGAGAGAGCTGCCAGTAGGGATCCGTGAGTTCTGGTCATACAGAGACCAGTTGAGTGTAGTTGATGGCATCATCCTGAAGGGAGAACGAGTATTCATTCCAGAACCACAGCGACAAGGGGTACTGAGCAACTTGCATACTGGCCATCTTGGTATTGTAAAGACACAGATGAGAGCACGCATGGATGTGTTTTGGCCAAAGATAAATGAGGACATTGAAAAGTTGTGCAAAAGCTGTATTGTGTGCCAGGAGCATCAGCGGTCGCAGCCACAGGAGCCGCTGCTGCAGACGGAGACACCAAGCAGGCCATGGAGTGTTGTTGGCACAGACCTGTTTCAGTACGGGGACGACCAGTACCTACTGACAGCGGATTATTTCACCAAGTTTCTGCTTGTGGACAAGCTGCCGAAACCTGCAACGTCAGAGACTATAGTAGGCATCTTGAAGAAGTACTGCGGGATGTTGGGATTACCGGATGTAATCCGTTCAGACAACGGCCCTCATTATAGCAGTCAGGATTTCAAGAAATTTGAGAAACAATACCGGTTCAAGCATGTTACATCGTCGCCCCGTTACCCAAGGTCCAATGGGTTCATTGAACGGCAGGTGGCCACTGCTAAAGGAGTCGTGAAGAAGGCACAGCAGGCCAAAGAGGATGTAGATCTGGCACTATTGAGGCTTCGGACGACACCACTTAGTGCCAAAGTGCCAAGTCCTGCAGTGTTGCTATTCCAGAGGAGGATTAGAGACACTCTGCCCGGTATGATCAGATGCTCTGATCATATGCATGAGGACCTAAGAGCAGAGTTCCAGGATAGGCAGGCAAAGGAGAAGGCTTATCATGACAGATCTGCTGAACAACTGCCACCACTGATACCGGGACAGAGTGCCATGTTCCAGAATGTACAGACTGGAAAGTGGGCCCCAGCAATGATCAAGGAGAGAGCTCCAGAGCCCAGAAGTTATCTTATCCAGACAGAGACTGGTCAGATGTTAAGGAGAAACCGCATTCATCTGAGGGACAGTGCCACACCTGGAGGTGTGGTCAGGGATGAGTCCCATGGGACAGGAGACGATAAAGTGCCTCACCAGATTATACCGCTGACTAGACCAACCCTACCTCAAAGTCCAACACCGGGACTGCCACAGCCACCGGTAGTGGTGACTCAGGGACCGACTCCGGAGACGCCAGGGGGTGGTGCTCATCGTGTTATCCCAGTCGATAGCCCCAAGGTGTCATCTCGTAGTGGGCGTGAGATACGGATGCCACCGAGATACAAGGACTAGACGTGGTGTATGATTCATATAACAAGGATTGACCTAACAAGAATTTTTTTTATGTTATTTATATATACATCATGTTCAAAGCAGAGCAGTTTAGACAGACTTGTCAGGTGGCCGATGGGTTTAAGTTTATATGGTGATATGTGCTCAAAGGACTGAGTATACCCTATGTTCAGGTGGTGCCATGGTTTAATCTATATAGGAAGGAGACAATTTACAGGAGAGACTGGAATATCATATTAGGTTCTCAGTAAGGACTTTGATAGCAACAAGTATAAAAAAGACTCAAGTTGTCATATTGCATTTTATTACATGTCTATACAATAATATACTCAAATAATGAGTGAGTTAAGTTACATATGGTTCATAAAACAAACTGTTGTGTCATCTTATATAAAGAGAGGAGGATGTCATGTTATGATGCTCGACCCTGATGTCGGGTTGGTCTTTGGATTTGATGCTCGATCTGATCTGCCTGGTGAATCATAATAAACAGCACTTCCCGACGACCACGAGGACTGACTTGTCGTTACATGTGTAAGATTAGTGACCAATTAGCTATGTCACTGATATAAGTTCCAGAGATCGATGGTTCGCTACCGATGTCTACGGCTCGGACCCGCCGCCCTATCGTCTCATGGAAGAACTAGTGTAATCACATGTTTTGTTTTGAATGTCATGAATAAAATAAGAAATCACAATTGCCCTCTACAAAAAATACGATTATGATACCGATCAATGTAGTGCTCCCATGCGAGGCTTGAATCATGCATGGGTCTATGTATGTCTATAAGTACCGTAGAGGTCTTCAGTTAACTAACTTATATCAATGCCATTCCTAAATCTGGCATATGACAATAGTGTTCACAACGCCCACACATAGGCCTAATTGTATACAATAGCCAGCTAACAATGCCATTTGAGACCGGCCACGACTTCTTTTGTTGCATTAGAATATTCCACTAGACAAAAAATAAACACACTTGTTTCTTGTCACTAGCTATGCATTTATTACTAATAGGGCCCTGATGGGTAGAAATATATAACCTCTCTGGGACCGTAAGCTTTGATTTGCTACTAAACATATACATAATTATCATTTTCTCTGTCATGTTCTATCTCCTAATATTAAAATGTGTAAAAGAAAATCCAAAGGGTGATTTCTGTGCGGTGATGAGAAACAAATGTTTCTTGACTTGGCCCTACCTGCGCCCACCTGTCACGGCTGAGTGGTCACTCACCACGTGTGCCCAATGGGCCGTGACGGGGAGGCCCAGAGACCAGAGAACCCGCGACCACCGGCACAGAAGGCAGCAACATGGCGTGCAGTACGCCTATCCCACACGATGGAAGCCAATACCACGAAAAAAAGGTCGGTTATGGAGCTAAATATGTGAGCGTATTTTGTTGGGAAATGTGGGTATTATTCTTGGGGTTGTATTGGCGGTTGAAATGGGACGGGGGAGCTTGTGGAGCTAGCGTAGGAGTGCTTTGCAGTGGTTCGGTCACAGATTTGTGAGGTCAACTCATGCAAAGAACTAGTCGGTCTTTGAGCTCAGCAAATATGTCCTCATGTCGGAGCCAAAATATGGGATTGCACCACGATTAGCTAAACCAAACACCTTGTTCGATTATACATAAGTTACATAGAATCATCCCTTATATCAGCATTTAAGGCCATCGTCGTTGTAGAGGCCTACAGTCGCTACATGAATACATTGGGACAAGATTTAAAACCTTACATGTGATCCCAGGCTAGCCTTATAACAATGGGCGGCACGTTTCCCTTTGATCTCATGACAGTCTTTGATAGGGTCGTTATTTGGCAATTTAGAAGCTGACTTGTGTACTAACGACATGTGATTAGGTTGTGTGTACATTTGTAATCAAAACTCGATCATGGTCATTCGTGATCTTGTACAGCTAGCATAATAAACACTGGTGAAGGGGATCTAGTCTATGAGATGAGTGATATAAAAAAGAACATAATAAGGCTAGGACAAAC